>CM055125.1:94761108-95961108 GCA_029206835.1 Rana muscosa
AGCATCCAGACTGAAGAAGCATGGTGTAGGTAACATACTGCACTGGGTAGAGAATGGGACAAGATGGAATATCTCATATCCAGCAGAGAGTACAGAGTGGGATGGTGTGGAGAATGTCTTATAAAGCACAGATAGAATGGGCACATTTTTACATAGTAAATACATAGATCTGTCTTCAACACTCAACACACTAAACTCTGTCGTATCTGAGGGTGCTTGTCTGGATTTATCCTGTAATGTACCTATGCAAGGGCTAGTGGTCTGAAGCAACCTTTGTGTTATAGTAGAAGGAACCTTCTCTCTGTATTGTCTATAATGTAAGATAAATTACATATCCAAAAGTGAGAATGAGCCCCTTTTGGAACATAGCTAGCATAAGTTATTGGCAAATCTTAAAGTGATTGTAAAGGGTAATATTTATTTTTATTAAGAATTAGGGATGGGCCCGATGCTCGATTCGAACCCATGTTCGAATCGAGCACCGGGCGTTCGCTCGCTCGTCGAGCCCAGAACTATTTGGGCCGTTCGCATCACATTCGTGTGATGCGAGCGGCCCCGCAATGCATTGCGGCCGGCGCGGCCGGCGCAGTGCATTGCTGGCTGATGATTGGCCAAGCATGCACTGTGACCCCGCATGCTTGGCCAATCACAGCGCCCGAAACTCGGAGAGCAATAATTGGCTACAGGCAGGACGCCTGTAGCCAATTACAGCTCAGGGGCTTTAGTACATGCCCCACCATTTAAAAGGCCGCCACGCCATCGGCCCCGGTCACATGAGTTCCGGCTTTAGGAGAGATCAATCTGCTGATTCTGTCTTTGCTTGATACTGAAAGATTTGCTCTTCTTTGCTAAACCATTGGCTATTTCTTTGCTAAACCATCGCTACCTAAGTCATTGATCGTTCATTGCTGCTGATTGCACAGTTAGCGTGTTATTAGCTGCTGCTGGGGATTAGTCTGGTGCGTGCTTACTGTTAGTACAGTATTGCAGTAGTACCAACCGCAGTGCTGTTAGCACAGCATTGCACCCCAACAGCACCCATAGGACTTCTAGTGTGTTAGTGGCAGCAAACAGAGCTCCTATATTTTCTTCTCAGCAGCACCCATAGGACTTCTAGTGTGTTAGTGGCAGCAAACAGAGCTCCTATATTTTCTTCTCAGCAGCACCCATAGGACTTCTAGTGTGTTAGTGGCATCACACAGAGCTCCTATATTTTCTTCTCAGCAGCACCCATAGGACTTCTAGTGTGTTAGTGGCAGCAAACAGAGCTCCTATATTTTCTTCTCAGCAGCACCCATAGGACTTCTAGTGTGTTAGTGGCAGCAAACAGAGCTCCTATATTTTCTTCTCAGCAGCACCCATAGGACTTCTAGTGTGTTAGTGGCAGCAAACAGAGCTCCTATATTTTCTTCTCAGAAGCACCCATAGGACTTCTAGTGTGTTAGTGGCATCACACAGAGCTCCTATATTTTCTTCTCAGCAGCACCCATAGGACTTCTAGTGTGTTAGTGGCAGCAAACAGAGCTCCTATATTTTCTTCTCAGCAGCACCCATAGGACTTCTAGTGTGTTAGTGGCAGCAAACAGAGCTCCTATATTTTCTTCTCAGCAGCACCCATAGGACTTCTAGTGTGTTAGTGGCATCACACAGAGCTCCTATATTTTCTTCTCAGCAGCACCCATAGGACTTCTAGTGTGTTAGTGGCAGCAAACAGAGCTCCTATATTTTCTTCTCAGCAGCACCCATAGGACTTCTAGTGTGTTAGTGGCATCACACAGAGCTCCTATATTTTCTTCTCAGCAGCACCCATAGGACTTCTAGTGTGTTAGTGGCAGCAAACAGAGCTCCTATATTTTCTTCTCAGAAGCACCCATAGGACTTCTAGTGTGTTAGTGGCAGCAAACAGAGCTCCTATATTTTCTTCTTAGCAGCACCCATAGGACTTCTAATGTGTTAGTGGCATCACACAGAGTTCCTATATTTTCATCTCAGAAGCACCCATAGGACTTCTAGTGTGTTAGTGGCATCACACAGAGCTCCTATATTTTCTTCTCAGAAGCACCCATAGGACTTCTAGTGTGTTAGTGGCAGCAAACAGAGCTCCTATATTTTCTTCTCAGCAGCACCCATAGGACTTCTAGTGTGTTAGTGGCATCACACAGAGTTCCTATATTTTCATCTCAGAAGCACCCATAGGACTTCTAGTGTGTTAGTGGCATCACACAGAGCTCCTATATTTTCTTCTCAGCAGCACCCATAGGACTTCTAGTGTGTTAGTGGCAGCAAACAGAGCTCCTATATTTTCTTCTCAGCAGCACCCATAGGACTTCTAGTGTGTTAGTGGCATCACACAGAGCTCCTATATTTTCATCTCAGAAGCACCCATAGGACTTCTAGTGTGTTAGTGGCATCACACAGAGCTCCTATATTTTCTTCTCAGCAGCACCCATAGGACTTCTAGTGTGTTAGTGGCAGCAAACAGAGCTCCTATATTTTCTTCTCAGAAGCACCCATAGGACTTCTAGTGTGTTAGTGGTATCACACAGAGTTCCTATATTTTCATCTCAGAAGCACCCATAGGACTTCTAGTGTGTTAGTGGCATCACACAGAGCTCCTATATTTTCTTCTCAGCAGCACCCATAGGACTTCTAGTGTGTTAGTGGCATCACACAGAGCTCCTATATTTTCATCTCAGAAGCACCCATAGGACTTCTAGTGTGTTAGTGGCATCACACAGAGCTCCTATATTTTCTTCTCAGCAGCACCCATAGGACTTCTAGTGTGTTAGTGACAGCAAACAGAGCTCCTATATTTTCTTCTCAGCAGCACCCATAGGACTTCTAGTGTGTTAGTGGCATCACACAGAGCTCCTATATTTTCTTCTCAGCAGCACCCATAGGACTTCTAGTGTGTTAGTGGCAGCAAACAGAGCTCCTATATTTTCTTCTCAGCAGCACCCATAGGACTTCTAGTGTGTTAGTGGCATCACACAGAGCTCCTATATTTTCATCTCAGAAGCACCCATAGGACTTCTAGTGTGTTAGTGGCAGCAAACAGAGCTCCTATATTTTCTTCTCAGCAGCACCCATAGGACTTCTAGTGTGTTAGTGGCATCACACAGAGCTCCTATATTTTCTTCTCAGCAGCACCCATAGGACTTCTAGTGTGTTAGTGGCAGCAAACAGAGCTCCTATATTTTCTTCTCAGCAGCACCCATAGGACTTCTAATGTGTTAGTGGCATCACACAGAGTTCCTATATTTTCATCTCAGAAGCACCCATAGGACTTCTAGTGTGTTAGTGGCATCACACAGAGCTCCTATATTTTCTTCTCAGAAGCACCCATAGGACTTCTAGTGTGTTAGTGGCAGCAAACAGAGCTCCTATATTTTCTTCTTAGCAGCACCCATAGGACTTCTAGTGTGTTAGTGGCATCACACAGAGCTCCTATATTTTCTTCTCAGCAGCACCCATAGGACTTCTAGTGTGTTAGTGGCAGCAAACAGAGCTCCTATATTTTCTTCTCAGAAGCACCCATATGACTTCTAGTGTGTTAGTGGTATCACACAGAGTTCCTATATTTTCATCTCAGAAGCACCCATAGGACTTCTAGTGTGTTAGTGGCATCACACAGAGCTCCTATATTTTCTTCTCAGCAGCACCCATAGGACTTCTAGTGTGTTAGTGGCATCACACAGAGCTCCTATATTTTCATCTCAGAAGCACCCATAGGACTTCTAGTGTGTTAGTGGCATCACACAGAGCTCCTATATTTTCTTCTCAGCAGCACCCATAGGACTTCTAGTGTGTTAGTGGCAGCAAACAGAGCTCCTATATTTTCTTCTCAGCAGCACCCATAGGACTTCTAGTGTGTTAGTGGCATCACACAGAGCTCCTATATTTTCTTCTCAGCAGCACCCATAGGACTTCTAGTGTGTTAGTGTCAGCAAACAGAGCTCCTATATTTTCTTCTCAGCAGCACCCATAGGACTTCTAGTGTGTTAGTGGCATCACACAGAGCTCCTATATTTTCTTCTCAGCAGCACCCATAGGACTTCTAGTGTGTTAGTGGCAGCAAACAGAGCTCCTATATTTTCTTCTCAGCAGCACCCATAGGACTTCTAGTGTGTTAGTGGCATCACACAGAGCTCCTATATTTTCATCTCAGAAGCACCCATAGGACTTCTAGTGTGTTAGTGGCATCACACAGAGCTCCTATATTTTCTTCTCAGCAGCACCCATAGGACTTCTAGTGTGTTAGTGGCAGCAAACAGAGCTCCTATATTTTCTTCTCAGCAGCACCCATAGGACTTCTAGTGTGTTAGTGGCATCACACAGAGTTCCTATATTTTCATCTCAGAAGCACCCATAGGACTTCTAGTGTGTTAGTGGCATCACACAGAGCTCCTATATTTTCTTCTCAGCAGCACCCATAGGACTTCTAGTGTGTTAGTGGCATCACACAGAGCTCCTATATTTTCATCTCAGAAGCACCAATAGGACTTCTAGTGTGTTAGTGGCAGCAAACAGAGCTCCTATATTTTCTTGTCAGCAGCACACATAGTACCTATAGTGTGTTAGTGTCAGCACCCATAGGACCTACAGTGTGTTGTGAGCACACATAGGAGTTCTATTTTTTATACTATATACACTACCGACTACAATGGCTGGAAGACCGCCAAGGAGAGGCAGAGCGTGCCGAGGCAAGAACACAGGGCAGGCAGGCTCTGTTTCTAGAGACAACAGTGCTGGCCGTGGACGTGGTCGTGCATCGTCATCAGCACGTGGCCATGGGACACGCTTGTCTTTGTTTTCGGCAGCTGGACATGTGGAGCCGCATCATGCCGAAGGCTTGGTAGAATGGATGACCAAGCCCTCCTCATCCTCCTCATCCTCTCTCACCCAGGCTCAGGGTACTGGCAGAGCAGCTGCCAACGCGTACTCAATGGCATCATCAGCCACCCCTTCCCTAGACCCACCATGTCCTCCTGAGGAGTCCCCCGAACTGTTTGAGCACAGTGTTGGGTACATGCTCCAGGAGGATGCCCAACGATTCGAAGGCTCGGATGATGATACCCAGCTTGAGGAAGTCAGTAGTGTGCGCGCAGAGAGAGGGGATGCTGAAGGACAGCAATCTGGCAGTAGTGTTCCACCAGCTGCAGCTTACTGCCAGGTTTGCTCTAGTGGTGAAGAGGGAGGGGATGATGAGGTCACTGACTCCACGTGGGTGCCTGAAGGGAGAGAGGAGGAGGAGGAGGAGGATGCAGCGTCACATGTCCAACGAGGCAGGATGCCCCCTGGAGGCCAGCTAGAGGCCAGCACAGCAACTGTACCACACCGCAGAGCTCCGCCTGTGCAGGGCGCTGCCTCTGCACGTTATCACAAAAGTTCTTTGGTGTGGGCCTTTTTTGAGACGAGTGCATCAGATCGCACCACTGCTATTTGCAATATTTGTCTCAAGCGTATCTCGCGTGGCCAAAACATCAGCCGCTTGGGCACCACAAGCATGAGCAGACATATGTCGACCTGCCATGCAGCTCGTTGGCAAGCACACATAAAAGACCCACACCAAAGAACAAAGCGGACCTCTCCTTGCTCCTCATCAGCTGGGATCTCCATCCCCACTATATCTTCAGTCCTCTCTGAAAGCTGCTCTGAGAGGACTGAAGGTGTAGAATTAGGTGTGTCACAACCAAGTACTTGCAGTACACCGACGCCCGATTGTAGCAGGCAAATTTCCCTGCCCCAGCTGCTGGACCGTCGAAAGAAGTATACTCCCAGCCATCCACATGCCCAGCGGTTGAATGCTAGCTTGGCTAAATTGCTAGCACTTCAACTGCTGCCTTTTCAGTTGATAGACTCGGCCCCCTTCCGTGAGTTTGTTCAATGTGCGGTTCCTCAGTGGCAGGTTCCCAAACGCCACTTTTTCTCACGGAAGGCGATTCCGTCTCTCTACTGGCATGTGGAAGGCAATGTCCATGCCTCGCTGGACAGGGCGGTCAGCGGTAAGGTGCATATTACCGCTGACTCATGGTCCAGCAGGCATGGACAGGGACGTTATCTTTCTTTCACGGCCCATTGGGTCACTCTATTGGCAGCTGGGAGGGATGCAGGACAAGGTGCAGTAGTGTTGGAGGTTGTTCCGCCACCACGCCTCCAAAATGCTACTACTGGTTGTGACACACCTCTCTCCTCCACCCCCTCCTCTTCTTCTTCCTCCATGTCCTCTTCGAGTGCTCTGTCCTTGGAACCAGCGGTGCTCCGTAGGCGTAAAAGGGGCTACGCGAGTACGCAGGCAAAAAGATGCCATGCCGTGCTTGCGCTGGTGTGTTTGGGGGACAGGAGCCACACTGGGCCAGAGGTTCTGGCAGCTCTGCAGGGGCAGGCCGAGAGGTGGTGGACGCCACGCCAGCTTAAGCCAGGAATGGTCGTTTCTGATAATGGCACCAACCTCCTCTCCGCCCTGCGACAGGGGCAGCTCACCCATGTGCCCTGTATGGCTCACGTCCTCAACCTGGTGGTGCAGCGGTTCTTGGGCAGGTTCCCAGGCTTACAGGATGTCCTGAGGCAGGCCAGGAAAGTCTGTGTGCATTTCCGCCGATCTTATAATGCCAGTGCTCGGCTGACTGAGCTGCAAAAGGAGCTGAACCTGCCCAAGAACCGCCTAATATGTGACATGCCCACCAGGTGGAACTCAACGTTGGCCATGCTGCAGCGACTGCACACGCAGCAGAGGGCCATCAATGAGTACCTTTGCGTCTACGGCACCAGGACAGGGTCAGGGGAGCTTGGCTTTTTTTCCCCACGCCAGTGGAGCATGATCAGGGATGCATGCACTGTCCTCTCACCATTTGAGGAGGCCACGAGGATGGTGAGCAGTGACAGTGCATGCATCAGTGACACTGTACCTCTTGTCCACCTGTTGGAGCATACGCTGCGTGGGATAATGGACAGGGCACTTGAGGCAGAACAGAGGCAGGAAGAGGAGGACTTCCTTGTCTCTCAAGGCCCCCTTTATCCAGACAATGTTCCTTCTGTCCCACCCATCACACAGGAAGAGGAGGAGGAGGAGGAGGAGGAGGATTGTGTGAGCATGGAGGTGGAGCCTGGCACTCAGCATCAGCAGCAGCAGTCTTTTAGGGATGATGTACAGTCCCAACAAACCAGTGGACTTGTACGTGGCTGGGAGGAGGTGGCTGGCGATCATGTCATCCTCAGTGACCCAGAAGACTCCGGACCGAATGCCTCAGCTAACCTACGCTGCATGGCCTCCCTGATCCTGCAAAGCCTGCGGAAGGATCCTCGTGTTCTTCGGATCAAGGAGAGTGACCATTACTGGCTGGCCACTCTCCTTGATCCACGGTACAAGGGTAAGGTTGCGGACCTTATCTTGCCGTCGCAGAGGGAGCAGAGGATGAGACATCTCAGGGAGGCCTTGCAGAAAGGTCTGTGCAACGCGTTCCCAGAAACTGGGAGGTTACAAACTCCTGGTCCTGGACGACGAGTTGCTGAGGCTTCGGTCAGTAGCAGAAGGAGCGGTGGGGAAGGTGGACGTCTGACCGATGCGTTCAGACAATTTTTTAGTCCGCAGCCCCAAGGTATGATCGGTTCCAGCAACCATCGCCAGCGTCTGATATACATGGTGCAGGAATACCTAGGGGCAAGGTCAGACTTGGACACCTTTCCCACCGAAAATCCTCTGGCTTACTGGGTCCTGAGGATGGATCACTGGCCAGAGCTTGCACAGTATGCAATTGAGCTACTGGCCTGTCCTGCATCCAGCGTTCTTTCCGAACGCACATTCAGTGCTGCTGGAGGATTTGTCACCGATCATAGGGTGCGCCTGTCCACCGACTCGGTTGATCGACTGACCTTCATAAAAATGAATCAGTCTTGGATCACCACCAGCTACCAGACACCTGAAGCGGATATAACGGAATAATTTATAATGTCACATCCCTTCAAGACTGCCTATGCTGATGCTGAGTGACTGTCCTGTTATGTTCACTGACTATCCTCTTCCTCCTCCTCAATGATCCATGCCACCACACCAGTGCCTAAGGCACAATTTTTCAGCCCCTGTATAACAGGGGCGTGTAATTACAATTTTTTAAAAAGATGCTTCGCAACAGGTGTGACTGCTGTGCTCAGAGTACAGTATCTGTGAGGGGTTGCAGTGTTGTGGCACCAGCACCAGTACCTAAGGCACAATTTTTCAGCCCCTGTTGGGGCGTGTAATTACAATTTTTAGGCAATGCTTTGCAACAGGTCTCATTGCTGTGCTCAGAGTACAGTATCTGTGAGGGGTTGCAGTGTTGTGGCACCAGCACCAGTGCCTAAGGCACAATTTTTCAGCCCCTGTATAACAGGGGCGTGTAATTACAATTTTTTAAAAAGATGCTTCGCAACAGGTGTGACTGCTGTGCTCCAAGTACAGTATCTGTGAGGGGTTGCAGTGTTGTGGCACCAGCACCAATGCCTAAGGCACAATTTTTCAGCCCCTGTTTAACAGGGGCGTGTAATTACAAATCTTGATCTAATAGTTCACAGCAGGGCCCATTCCTGCGCCCACCAAGAGTAACTATGAGGGCCTACAGTCTTGTGGCAACACCGTCCACCACCACCACCACCACCAAAGGCCCAATTTTTCTGCCCTGTTCAACAGGTGCATGCAATTACAAATCTTGATCTAATAACTCACAGCAGGGCCCATTCCTGCACCCACCAAGAGTAACTGTGAGGGCTTACAGTCTTGTGGCAACACCGTCCACCACCACCACCACCACCACCAAAGGCCCAATTTTTCTGCCCGGTTCAACAGGTGCATGCAAGTACAAATCTTGATCTATTAACTCACAGCAGGGCCCATTCCTGTGCCCACCAGTCTTGTGGCTACACCAACATCTAATAGGGCAAATTTCTGCAGAGTATATACGGCAGGCCCCTACTTTCAAACATCCAACTTACAAACGACTCCTACTTGCAAACGGCAAGAGAAAACAGGAAGTGAGAGGAAATCTACCCCTAGGAAGGAAAATTCTATCCTGTTAGATTTAATTTGGGAAAAAGGTATCTCCTCTCTACTGATGCTTTATCACCAATCCTTGTTTCAATTAAAACCCCACTTTTCCAAAAACATTTGTCATTGGGACGGAAAGTGAGGTGACATGTTCTGAACAGATGTGCAAAGACAGCAAATGTTACAGGGGTGATAACCCCTCCCTATGTTCTCCAAAAAGCTTAAAAATTGATTTTTTTGGGATGTAGCTACACTTCATAATGTACCTGTTCAGATTCTACTTAAGAACAAACCTACAGTCCATGTCTTGTTTGCACCACCTATATACTGCTGTTCAGAGTATATAGGGTTGTAGGTATAGGGTTTTATTTTGGGTGCGGGGTCCCCCTTAGTATCCATACAAGACCCAAAGGGGCTGGGGTGGGGGGGGGGGGTGATGGGGTAGCCATGCCATTTTTCTCAAGGATTTTCAGCCATATGGCGGCCAGGACAAGACATGACATTAAAGCCGCAAGTGGTTTTAAATGGCTTCTTTTTTTCCTTTACAAATGTCATTTTGTGCAAGGACAGTTCTAAACACGGGAAACACATGCCACTTCACAGGCATACTTTAGACACCCCCCAGGTACCATATTTAAAGGAAAATTTCACTTTTTTTTTTTTCACTTTATGCATCATTAAAATGACTGCTCCCGAAAAAACTTTAGTTTTTAAAATTTCTTTTTGCATTGATATATGTCCCCTGGGGCAGGACCCGGGTCCCCAAACCTGTTTTATGACATTAACATGCATATTGGCCGTTGTAATTAGCAATTTTGATTTCGAACGTTCGCGTCCATTATAACGAATAGGGTTCGAAAATTCGCGCGAACTTTCGGTCCGTTCGAAGGTTCTGGTGCGAACCGAACCCGGGGGTGTTCGGCTCATCCCTATTAAGAATAAACATGTTATACCTACCTGCTATGGTTTTGCACAGAGCAGCCCTGGTCCTCCTCTTCTAGGGTCCCCTGCCAGCGAACCTGGCTCCTCCTCTTCTTGGTGTGCCACCATAGGAAGCCACTTCCTATGGTGGCACACCTGCCAGCTCGAATCCAACCTGTGCTGCCTGACCATACACACAGATGACGTGGCTCGTTCCCACCACCACTCTCACAGGCTTTGATTGACAGCAGTAGGAGTCAATGTCTCCCGCTGCTATCAATCTGTCCTGTGAGGAGGAAGTTGCTCTGTGCCCCCCTTCCCTGTGTGAAGAGGAAGAGAGGGGAGAAGAGATCAGCGCTGTGCACGGCTGCATCCATTCTCCCCTTACTTCCTCTTTACCTGTCCAGGAATTTAGCGGTGTCCTCACCCGAGCCGATTTCAGTGCTTATCAGTGCCCAGGAAAGCAGCCTATCAGTGCGGCCCCCATCAGTGCCTCCTCACCAGTGCCCATCAATGCAGCCTAATCAGTATCTATCAATGCAGCCTCACCAGTGCCCATCAGCTCAGCCTCATCAGACAGGAAAATGTGGTTGGTTAGCAGGCTGGTTAGTAAGTTAAGAAAGGAATTTCTCTGGTTTTGTTTCTCCTCCCCCAGTACACCTCTACCTCCAACACCTATCCTGGTACACCTCTACCTCCAATGCCTCCCCCAGTCCTCCAATGCATCCCCCCGCCCACCTCTACCTCTAATTCCTCTTCCCAGCATATCTCTGCCTCCTTACGCCCCCCCCCCCAATCCAGCACTTCTATGCTTTCAATTTCCCCCCCAATCCAACATACCTATGCCTCCAGATCCACCCCCTCCCCATCATACCTATGCCTCCAATTCCTCCCCCCTCCCCTAATCTGTTATACCAATGCCTCCAATTGCACCCCCCCCCCAATCTATCATACGGTATGATAGATTGGGGTGGAATTGGAGGCATAGGTATAACAGATTGGGGAGGGGGGTGGAATTGGAGGCACATGTATAATAGAGTGGGGGGGGCGGAATTGGAGGCTTAGGTATAATTCAGACCTATGCCTTTAATTCCCCCCCCCAAAACCATTATACATATGCCTTCTATTAACCCCCCCCCCCAATCCAGCACATCTAGGCTCTCAATCCCCCCCTCTTCCCAGCACGTCTTGTTTAATCTCCCGTTATACCAATGCCTCCAGCACGTGCTGCTTCCAATTACAGCACACTGTCATATTTATTATTTACCATTCTCCTGCTTTTACCACGGGGTCAAGCATGGTACTTACTGAGAATGGACCGAGTGTGTTCGAGCCCGCCCACTTAGGACTGCCTTGCAGAGATATGCACCTCCCCACTCCTTAGCTGTGCGGCAGGAGGGAGGTGGAGGGGGTGGTCCCAGGCGGCTGTTTTAATCCCATTAAAAGCCCACAAAGTGAGCCTAATCTGGGCGGGGATGTGCGACAGGAGGGAGGTGGAGGGGGCGGTCCCAGGTGGCTGTTTTACTCTCATTGAAAGCCCACAAAGTGAACCTAATCTGGGCGGGGATGTGCGGCAGGAGGGAGGTGGATGGGGCGGTCCCAGGCGGCTGTTTGAATCCCATTGAAAGCCTGTGATGTGAGCCTACTCTGGGCGGGGATAGGCGGCAGGAGGGAGGTGGAGGGGACGGTCCCAGGCGACTGTTTGACTTTGATTTTGAGGGCTGCCACAACGGTTGATTGTTTTGAAGTGTAAGTGTCACTAGTTATGCATTATATGCTCTGGTTGAATTGCCCAGCTTTGCAATAGGTTTAATATGTATCTATTTTGAAAAGGCTGGCCTTTGCTATGGCAGAACTATATTTTCATTATTGTCTACAATACAGTGAGTCAAGCCTGGAGTGTTTTTTTTTTTTATCTACACTTCTAGTTTTTTAGTTTTTTGTATCTATTTTAGGAAAGGGGTTCTGTTGTATTCCAGCAAAAAATATGACCCATGCAGGTAGGTGAATCTTTGTCACTCTAGAAATGTTCCTTTAAGAGTTACATAGTTACATAGTAGGTGAGGTTGAAAACAGACACAAGTCCATCAAGTCCAACCTATGTGTGTGATTATATGTCAGTATTACATTGTATATCCCTGTATGTGGAGGTAGTTCAGGTGCTTATCTAATATTTTTTTGAAACTATCGATGCTCCCCGCTGAGACCACCGCCTGTGGAAGGGAATTTCACATCCTTGCCGCTCTTACAGTAAAGAACCCTCTATTTCGTTTAAGGTTGAAACCTCTTTTCTATTTTAATGAGTGGCCATGTGTCTTGTTAAACTCCCTTCCGCAAAAAAGTTTTATTCCTATTGTGGGGTCAGCAGTATGTTATATGTAAATTGAAATCATATTCCCTATCAAGCTTCTCTTCTCCAGAGAGAATAAGTTCAGTGCCCACAACCTTTCCTCATAACTAATATCCTCCAGACCCTTTATTGGCTTTGTTGCCCTTTTTGTACTCGCTCCATTTCCAGTACATCCTTCTTGAGGACTTGTGCCCAGAACTGGACAGCATACTCCAGGTGTGGCCGGACCAGAGTCTTGTAGAGCGGGAGAATTATCGGTTTATCTCTGGAGTTAATCCTCTTTTAATGCATGCCAATATTCTGTTTGCTTTGTTAGCAGCAGCTTGGCATTGCATGTAATTGCTGAGTCTATCATTTACTAGGACCCCCAGGTCCTTTTCCATCTTAGATTCCCCCAGAGGTTCCCCCCCTAGTGTATAGATTGCATTCATATTTTTGCCACCCAAATGCATTGTGGTTGATTTCTTGAAGCAGACCTGCATGAACGACTTTCCTCTCAAGGATATATGGACATGTTAAAGCAGTACAGCTAACAGCATGTTACAATGTACAATTTTACATTACATTTGCCAATAGTAGTGCAACAACTCATTCGGTTTAAAGGCTTTCAGGTCATCTTTTAAGTACGATACATTTAGAAAGATACATTTATATGCAAATCTTGACTTGTGTGGGCAACTTGACTTGAGCTTAACTTCCCCACTCCGCAGCATCACATGTTTGCATATCCTTTGCTTTCTTGCCATTCTTTTCAGCCAGCACGAGAGAAGATAGGATCACCTTATAAGCTCCAAATTGTGATTTGGAGTTCACACAGGTATGAGAGCTTGCTCCCCATCCAATGAGTGCTGGGTTAATCACTAGGAACCAGCAAAATCATTTAGCAGGAGGAGGATGGAGTTACATGGTCCCATATTTGTCTTTGCTCCTAACAGCAAAATGGATGAATGAGAAAGATAGGTAAAGGGAAGTTGAGTGTTTCCTGTCGAAAAAGCAGGATGATAAGTAAACCTGTTGTATTGCCCTGCATGGATACAGATCAAGCTTACTTGAAGAAAATTTATAGTGTTGCATTTTGTTAGTCAAAAAATAACTATGCAGCATTATTTGATGTTAAAATGGTCTCCAACCTAAGGGAATGTCAACACATTCCCCTATATCTGCTTTAAAAAAGCAAGTACAGAATACGTTTTAGCAATGATAGCTTGTACGTATGCTTATAAATTCTGTCCATATCCACAATTTCTCACTTCCAGGCAAAAGTGTAAGAAACACTCATAGATGAATGAGCTTGGCATCTTTCAGAGGTGTGTTTGACATGTAAGGATTTCAGCTTGTTTTCGAATGATGCACTTATTTGCATAAGGTGCCCATGGCAAAGTAGGAAGAGAAAGAACGCAAAAACAAAAAGTACAAAAAAATCAAATCTAAAAATAAGTTTGGTTTATGTAACAAACAACACTGGCATATAATTCGTTATGAAAAAAAATCTCATTTTGTCCATGGTAATAAGGAATTTTTCTCAAAAGACGTTTTATTGTGAAAGAGATTTAAAGTGTTACTAAACCCACAAAAGTAAAATCAGTCTGTTTATTCAGCATTGCATGCTTGTTATACTCACTGTGGAACTTAAGGGGTTAATCCTCTGCATTGTGTAAAAAGGCTGTTTTATCCTGTATGCACAGATCCACCCCCTCCTGCACTGTCTATCTGGGGAAGGTCAGCTAGCAGGGTAGCCAACCTGCACATGTTCAGTTTTGTCTTTTATGCTGGAGAGAACATTTACTCGTTCTCAGAGCTGGCCAGGTCACATGATATTGTTATCAAACATGTGGGCGTGTATACAGGCTGTAGTGGAAATCTCCTCCTACCTGAACTCTCAGCACTGGAGAAACTGTACAGTTTATCGCTGACTGTAGTATAGAGATCAGCCAAAAAGGTATGTAGTGGTAATATTTTAATGTAAAAGAAGATTTATAAACTGTGGGGTGGGGGGCACTATTTTCATATTACTGAGTTTAGTAACACTTTAAGCTGTGAAAGATCTAGTATTTTCTTTTCTGGACAGTAAATGTATAAAATGCCATTGTAGTATCTTAGATGATGGGAGTCTATTACCTATGCAACATCTACAGGTCATAGCCAATACACAGTATCTAGATGGCTGGAAGTTGCCTAGAGATGGAGAGGGGCGTAACTACAAATCACTGGACCTCATAGCAAAAGTTTGATTTTAGGCTGGGTTCACACTAGTGCGAATTGTATGCGGGTTTCCCCACATCTAATTTTCATGACAGGAGAGTGTGCCCAGCTCTCAATGGAGCCGGGTCACACATCTCCGTGGAGGCAGCGGAGCAGATTGCATAGAGGTCCTGTGTGTCTTTGGCTCCTTTTCAGATCCGAATTCAGGCAAAAATTTGGGCCTGATTTGTCTCTGAAACGGAGAACAGGGACGCACTGGACCCCTGCTGTGAGCCACATCCGATCAAAGTGTGAACCCAGCCTTAGACTATCCAACTTTGCTACCCTTTTTCTGTGGCAACCACCATTTTGCATTTACAGACGGTGGCCATACTGAACACCTAATAATAGCCTTTTTATCATATAAATTAAAAAAAAAAAACATTTGTGGCCATCAACAGATATACTATTCCTATTATTAGGTGGTAATTTTGACAGCCAGTTTCTCACTAACCCTAAGGAGAATACCTTGCAAATGTTTACAACCTTCTCCTCAACATTGCTTCATACTTGTCATGAGCTAGGTTTTTTTTCATTTCAGCAGTCTGTTTCATATTGAAAAAAGGAATAACACTTTAAATTATGACAGATTGGGGGTGGTTTACTAAAACTGGTGCAGACATAATCTGGTGCAGCTGTGCCTAGTAACATCAGCTTCCAGGTTTATTTTCAAAGCTTAAAGTAGAACTATAGGCAAAACATTTTTGATTGCTGTGAGCCTCTGATTGACTACCACAGTAATCAGTCACTGTGAAGCCCACCCCCTTGTTTTTTCTCTCTGTGAATGGAGGAGAGAGATACATCGTATCTCTCTCTCTCCTTGCAGAGAGAAAAAAAGTGTGTGTAAAAAAAAAAGAAAATAAACCTAGATCAAGGTTTGATCTAGGTCAGTGCCAGGATTAGTGTTTGGGTCAAGGTCAGGGTCAGTATTTTCTCGAAACAGGATTTTTTTTGTTAAATTAGTATCAGTGTCAGTGTGTTTTAGGTAGGATAAAAAAAAGAGCAAAATACGCACTATTGTTTCTGGGCTGTACTACGAGTACAAACAACAACTACCATACACATACCAGTATATAGTATTGCAGGGATCATCAGGAGCAGGATTTTTTTTTTATTTTGGGTTGTTCTTTGGTGGAAAGTTATGGTAGTAGTTTTCCTTTAATAATAAAAAAATCTAATCAGGAGATATTCATTTTTTTTTAATTCTTTATTTTTTTTTCTTAAAACAGGGTATACAGGTATTTCTTTGCCATTTAGAAAAAGGAAAGAACAAAGGGGAAGGAAGAACCCACTGGTCCTTCGCCATACATAAATCATTAACACAAAGAAGAAAAACCTTATTTAAACCATATTATTTAATTTTCATTATTTTATTGTCATCCTCTAACATCTTCTTCCTATTACCCCCCTTCTTTTCTTTCCCTTACCTTTATCATCTGCATCTCCCTTCTCCTTTCCTTGACCCCTGTTTCCCTTTCCTATTTCCCTAATCTTCCCCCCATCCCCTCCCTTTGGCCCCAGTTTCCTCCTTCCTTTACCCCTGCTTTACTCAGGGGTACGTTAAAAAAACACACCATTCACTACCAAATGAAAGCCCAATTTGTTCTGAAAAAAACAAGGTTTAATCCACCTGGATGCACAAAGTAGTTCGGTTTTACAAAGTTGCAGAATTGTGCTTAGGCATTAAGATTTATTTTACCCTCAGGCACCGTAACCCCTTTTACCCTAACCCCCTAGGGGTTAAGCACAGATGTTTATACCAACCTGCAATGGTGTTTGGTTATTACCTGTCCCAGGGGAACTCAGTTGGCCACCTGTTTCTTTTATCCCTATGCAACAATTAAATTTAAACCTGCCCTTAGGCTATGTTCATATGGGGTCCGGTGCATCCCTGTTCACCGATTCAGGTGCAAATCAGGTTCGAATTTTGGCCTGAATTCGCACCTGAATCAGACCAGAAGACGCTTTGTCAATGCGGACCGTGGACGTCCCGTAGCTCTGTGAACCCGCTCCATTGAGAGACGGTCACACTCTCCTGTCATGCAAATTGGATGCCGGGAAACCGGCATCCAATTCGAATAGGTGTGAACCCGGCCTTAGCGGTTTGAAAACTGGATCTGATTGGTTACTGTGGCCTAACACAGACTGTCCTTGTATTTCACACTGAAAAATATGGCCCAATGTGCTTTAGATAAAAAAAAATTCCAGTTTAGGGCTACAGGCCCTTTAAATGTTTCCTTTCAAGAATCAACAAAAAATATCAAATATTCCTTTGGTACAATAAACTATGCTAATGTTCCCTTTCTTTTCAAATTTAATTAAAATAAATTTGAATCCTGATCAATTTCACACAGCCACCTATGTATACAGATGCTACAGGCTGTGTAATTAGAGATCATAAACTGTAGAAGAATCCAAGACCAGTCATGATGAATGCAGTGGCAGCTTTCCAGATATTATGCTGCCATTGTTCAGATGATGCAGATTGTAATTATTAGGCACGCATTTCTTACATTTGCCATGAATTGGAATGAAATTCTGTTTATCTGTGAGATTCCACACCATCCCATTTGTCAATACAGAGACTACTTATAGGGCTGCCATTAAGGTGAATTAGAAGGCTGTCTTTTCTTGTGAATATTTTAGCATTTGTAAATTAGCACAGATAAATCAGTGTTTGCTGAGGAACAGGGGCTTGTCTTCATGACATTAAACAGTAAATAGCGTCATGATTTTAGCACTTAAACTGATGAAATGTCACTTTACTGACATCTTTTTTTTTTTAGAACCATGCCTGGTGCGATAAAAATGTATAATAGAAAAGATATGAACAATTGCTTTAGCAATTATCTTAAAAGCTTTGGAAAAAGACAATGCACTCTTATGCTTCCAGTTGTATTGTCCGTGTTTATTTTTGTTGAGAGTCTCAACTCCACCTCTTGACACACGTCTGAATTCCTGCCTATGCTGTCTGTTCACCTCCTGTTTCACCCCAAACTGTGGCGTGTCTTATAATATTAGAGCTTTAGATAGAGAAGTCTGCAGCTTTGAAGTTATGATGACTTCAGCCAACAGTAAAAGTACTCTTCATGCTCTATGCAATCTGGAGGTTTGAGAAAAGAAGAAAAAAAGTAAAACACTATGGAAATGTATTGTATGACAAGATCTGGCTAATAATACATAGGTGTGAAAAAAAATAAGAGTAAGAAGTCTTTACTAAAAATGGGTAGGATAAATGGATATTTTAGGGTTGATTCGCCCAGTGAAAGGGCATGAAGGGGCCATTCTGTGTGAATGGAAGAAAAAAAACAAATGTAAGTAGACCATATCTCCTGTACAGGTCGAGTGGAAATCATTGATTTAGAAAATACCACTAAATGGCGAAGTATTATACAAAATTACTATGATGCTTATCGCCATCTGGTGGCCTAATATATTTTCCATTTTATGTCAATGATTCAAACAGCTCAGTATATAGCCTAGATATATAATACATTGTTCTGCACTGTTATATATAACCAATAAATAATAAATTAAAGGATAGATATACAGTAAATAATACTACGCTATTATGTATAAGATATAGTCAATACGTGGTAGATTATTAAGTACAAAAGTGACTATGTGCTACATAGCTCATCATAGTGAAGGTAAATCATTCAATAAAGTGCTGAGTGCTAAAGGTGACAGTGTGCACAAGGTGCAATTCATACATTTAGTTAATAGTCTTGGAGGTGTATGTCAAGGGGTGGTAGACCCAAATGCTGGATTCCCTCCACAATGTAATATATATGGTGACATTTCCTCTTCTGTGCAAAAGTGACTTTTCTTCTTCTGTGCAGGAAAGTAATGCAGATAAATATAAAGTGCCAAGTGACTTGTCCTCTTCTGTGCAATACACTATGATGTAAGGTGGCCTCTTACCTTACAGCTCTAAGGTAACCGCATGTATATATATCTTTAAAGATTGCGGATATTCTCAATATACATCCAGAGAATCGTCATTATCTTGATGCAACACTCTCAATATAGTAGTGTATATCTGCTCCCTTAGAGCCAGTAACGGCAATGGTATCCCTCTCTCAGTATATGGAGTGTATACGAAAGAAGAAGGGGGGATTCCAGATAGTGTAGTAAAGTTTTTTAGATGCTTTATTATTTAAAAAACAGCTTCAGGTACTCACCGTTCAAGGTAAAAAAAAGTCTAATCACCACGAGCAGCGAACTCGCACGCTGACGTCACTTCTGGTGCCTGTCTGTCCCGACGTGTATCGTCACAGTCACGTGACTTCATCAGTCATTATTCATTATAATATTTATTATATAACTATTCCTTTTCTTGTGGTTATGGACTAACCCTTTTAGTGCTTTGCAGCAGTTAAAAAGTCATTCTGTTGAGTAGTGCGGGAATACTAATTGTTTATTTATTTCAGTAAACAGCCTATTTACATTAGTTTTTGCCCATTTTTTCACAGAATAAATGTATATACCCTTTCACTGGGCAATTGGTTATGCAAATTCTTTATAAATCAAGTCTATTATGTCTTTAAATAGATTTGTTTTTTTCATTTGTTGTGTGTTTATTATGGATGCAAGTACTAATTAAAGGTAATGGACCCAGGCACCTAATCCTCATATCCTTAGTTCCTGGCAGCACTTGCAAGCAGGTGCTTATAAGAGTATTACTGTGTGGAGTGTGTTCATGATTTAATTGGTTAAGTGTGTTCTCTGCCTGGGTAAGTTGCACTACTTAGTTAAAGTGGTTCTAAAACCCAAACATTTTTTTACCTTAACGGGGTTGTAAAGGTTTGTTCTTTATTTTCTAAATAGTTCCTTAAGAGCCCATTCACACAGGGGCAACACGACTTCCAGCGCGACTTTGGGAGGCAACTTGGATGCGACTTGCGCATGAATTACAGCGCGACTCCAGGCAACTTTCAAGGCAACTTCAAGTTGCCTCCAGAACAAGCTACTTTCCAGTGGCCAATCAAACAATAATCAGCTCTGTGGGAGGGGTTTGCCTGGAAAACAATTTTTACTTCCTGGAAAGTTAAGACAGGGAATCCAACTTGGAGGAAACTTCCATTGAAATCTATGAGTACAAGTTGCCTACAAGTCGCCTAGAAGTCAGATTGAAGTAGTACAGGAACCTTTTTTGAAGTCTGAGCGACTTCAGTAGTGTGCATTAGGACGGCTCCATTCACATACATTGATTTTCTCATGCCGCTCGACTTGAGGCGACTTGGGGTGATCCAAAAGTCACCCCTGCGTGAATGGGCTCTTAAGCTGGTGCATTGTTGGTTCACTTACCTTTTCCTTTGATTTCCCTTCTAAATGTTTTTTTTCTTTGTCTGAATTTCTCACTTCCTGTTCCTCCTCAGTAAGCTTGTCCCTATCATCCGAGCCGTTCTGGCTGGGGGTTAGTCAGCGTCTCCCGCAGGGGTGTAGCCCCAAGGGAGGGGGCGAGCACGCTGACTAACCCCCAGCCAGAACGGCTCGGATGATGGGGGCAAGCTTACTGAGGAGGAACAGGAAGTGAGAAATTCAGACAAAGAAAAAAACCAACAATGCACTAGCTTAAAGGAACCTATTTAGAAAATAAAAAACAAACCTTTACAACCCCTTTAATGCATTCCTTGCATTAAGGTAAAAAATGTTTAGACATCAGCAACCCGCCTTAACCCCCCCCCCCCCAACTTTTATTTACCTGAGTCCTCATTCGAAATAGCACTGTGCACGTCTGCAGCTCTTCTCTCCCTTAACTTGCAGGTCTTGCTGGCTTTTCTGGGGCACCGCAAGCCATTATCTCCCAGTGCTGTCAATCAAAGCCAGTGACGGCAGTGCGGCTCGGGAGGGAGCACGCATGAGTGCCCCCATGGAAAGCTGCCAGGAGCACGGGCGGGGGGCCTGTACAGAGCAAATAAGTAAAGACAAGTTTGTTATATTTTTGTAATTTTACCTTTACAATCGCTTTAACTGCTTCCCACCCGCACAGCCGTCATATGACGTCCTTGAATTTGTGCAGGGATATCTGAATGATGCCTGCAGCTACAGGCATCATCCAGATATTGTCTTTTAGAGCTGGCGATTCCCTACACCATAAGAATGATCATAGTGGCTGTTCCGCCACTTGATCGTTCTTACGGGAGGCGAGAGGGGATGTCCCCCCCTCCCGCCGCCTTCTGGTGCTTCTACCGACTCACCGCTACGATCGGTGTGTCGGAGACAGGATCCGCCCGCCCCGGATGTTTGTCATAGAGATTTCAGGTGGACCAGATGGTCGCCGGAGTCGCTATGATCGTCAGAGGCCGGGCGCGATGTTATGACGTCACGCCCGGCCTCTGCATTCAAAAAAATCACGCCGCCTTGGCTGGGAAGCCAAGATCGTTTTTTTTTTATTTCAGGCTTCCCAGCCTAGAGGTGAGATGTGGGGTCTTATTGACCCCATATCTCACTGTAAAGAGGACCCGTCATGCCATATTCCTATTACAAGGGATGTTTACATTTCTTGTAATAGGAATAAAAGTGATCAAATTTTTTTTTTTTTTAAAAAGGGTCAAACTAAAATAAATAAAGTAAAATTACCGTATTTATTGGCGTATAACACTCGCCGGCGTATAACATGCACCCCAAGTTTAGGAGGAAATTTTAGGGAAAAAAACTTTTAGGAGGGAAGTTTAAGGAAAAATAACTTACATTTAAATGCAGCCTTGTCAGTGTCCATTGCAGCCTTGTCACAGTGCAGCCTTGTCAGTGTCCATTGCAGCCTTGCCCCAGAGTCCATTTCAGCCTTGCCCCAGTGTAGCCGTGCAGCCTTGCCCCAGTATCGCCGTGCAGCCTTGCCCCAGTGTCGCCGTGCCAGATTTTAAAATTGGCGCAGAGACTGTGCGGAGCGGGGCGGACGCCGCCGAGAACGCAGGGACGCAGGGACTGGGCGGAGCCGCCGCCGAGATACACATAGCCGAGTGTACTCGGCTATACTCGGCTTTTCTCGGCTCCGCTCACAGTCACGCCGAGTCCCGCCCTATGATGGACATAACACAGGTCCAATGGCGGGACTGGGCGTGACTGTGAGCGGAGCCGAGAAAAGCCGAGTACATTCGGCTATGTGTATCTCGCTCCGCTCCGCTCACAGTCAGCGGAGACAGCCCAGGGATGTGGGTATCGGCGTATAACACGCACCCACGATTTTCCCCTGATTTTCAGGGGAAAAAAGTGCGTGTTATACGCCGATAAATACGGTAACAAAAAAATTATATTTTATTTTTTTAAAGCGTGTGTGCTCGCATGCAGAAGCGAACGCATATGTAAATCCTGCCCATATATGAAAATGGTGGTCAAACCACACATGTGAGGTATCGCTGCAAACGTTAGGGCGAGATAAATCATTTTGGCCCTAGACCTCTGTAACTCAAAAACATGTAACTAGTAAAAGATTTTAAAGCGGGATTTTTAGGAAGCGAAGTTTGGCACCATTCCACGAGCGTGTGCAATTTTGAAGTGTGACATGATAGGTATCTATTTACTCGACGTAATTTCATCTTTCACATTATGCAAAAACATTGGGCTAACTTGACTGTTTTTTTTTTTTTTAAAGCACAAAACAGTTTTTTTTTTTTTTTTAAAACACGTTCGAAATATTGCGCAAATACCGTGCCAGATAAAAAGTTGCAACGACCGCCATTGTATTCTCTAGGGTCATTGCTAAAAAAACATATATATAATGTTTGGGGATTCTATGTAATTTTCTAGCAAAAGAATTATGATTTTTTACATGTAGGAGAGAAATGTCAGAATTGGCCTGGGTGGCAAGTGGTTAATGTTGCTAGCAGGAGTGGCGCTATTTGGTAGGCAAGAGTTAACTCTGCTAGCCAGGTGTTCACTGACTTTTCTGAAGAGTACCGCCCGCATATAAAAAGGGAAACTCTATCTAAGTCAAAGTCCTGTTTGCTCTCTGTATGGGAAGATAAAGAGAGTGCCACTGAGGGTGCAATTGCCACTTTTCCACCCTTACTACGCCTTGGGGGAACCCAGGTGGGGTTCCAAGAAATATAGACCTTGCTGCTAAATGGAGTAATGGACTTTCTCACCTATTAAGGGTATGGCCACCTTATGGGGCACAAAGAAACACCAGGGACACACAAAAGACTTTGTACAGGAAAGTGTATGGAAGATGTTCTGAGAACTGTTCACTTGTTAAATTAACTACTTCAGTAAAACAACTTGTTAAATCCATCTGCCTAGTCTGAAGTCATTATAGGGGTGCATTCATAGTGTAACAAATAACAGGGCTTGGAAGGGGGATAAAGAGAAGTCAGTGCAGACACATTAAGGGTGTAATCTGCAGTGGAGGGAGAAGAAGCCCCCACACACATGATCTGATATCGCGGCACAGGTATCCTATGTACCTAGCCAAAGGTGTGACAGAACAGAAGTAGAGAAAGTGAGAGGCCTCGGGAATGGAGAATCTCAGGAACCTGTGAAGACATGATCTCTTGTGTCAGATAGACATCGTGTAATGTTATTGGGAGCGAGGTGACACGTCAGGTTGTGCTGGTGGAGTGTGGTACAGGCTCTTTGGTACCCACTCAGAATTGCTGCATCCATTGGGAAAAGTTACAGAGCAAGCCAAATATGAGGTGTGCAAAATACAGAAAGAGAAACAGAGGTACAGTAAGGGTTAACTGTGAAAATAAAGTACACTCGCTTCTAAGTTGGAGTGCCGCCATAACTATGATTTCAGGTGACAGTGGCCTCTGCCTGTGAGTACAGGCATTAGCAAACATTATGAGTGAGTCCCCACTTCGGCGTGTTAAGCCCTGCCCACACACTGACAGACAGAATGAACAGATTAACCGCTTAAGGACCACCCCACGTACATATACTGCGGCAGGGTGGCCGTTAAGTGCAAAATCACATGCCTGTACTTGATTATTTTCTTTGGCTCTGGGGCGCGTGCGTCCAATCACAGCAGGAGCCAATCAGCAGGTCTGCTAGTAAGAAAGACTAAGGCTAAGCAGTTAAGCCATCCCCCACACAGTTAGAAAACACTCCCAGGGAACACAATCAACCCTTTGATTGCCCCTAATGTTAACCCCTTCCCTGCCAGTTTAATTTACACAGTGACAGTGCATTTTTATAGCACTGATCACTGTATTAGTGTCACTGGTCCCCAAAAAGTGTCACTTAGTGTCAGATTTGTCCGCCGTAATGTCGAAGTCCCGCTAAAAATCGCTGATCGCCGCCATTACTAGTAAAAACAATAAAAAAAGAAAAAGTCCATAAATCTATCCCATAGTTTGTAGACTCTATAACTTTTGCGCAGACCAATCAATATATGCTTATTTGGATTTTTTCTACCAAAAATATGTAGCAGAATACACATTGGCCTAAATTGATGAAGAAAATAGATTTTTTTGAAAAAATTTATTGAATGCGTTTTATAGCAGAAAGTAAAAAATATTGTTATTTTTTTTTTCAAAATTCTCGGTCTTTTTTTGTTTATAGCGCAAAAAATAACCTCAAAGGTGATAAAATACCTCTAAAAGAAAGCTCTATTTGTGAGGAAAAAAAGGACATCAATTTTTTTGGGTACAGTGTCGCAAAACCACACAATTGTCAGTTAAAGCAACGCAGTGCAGTATCACAAAAAATGGCCTGGTCAGAAGGGGCTAAAACCTTCCAGGGCCGAAGTGGTTAATAACATGCTGCCTAACTAATTACATAGTTACATAGCTGATAAGGTTGAATAAAGACAACAGTCCATCCAGTTCAACCTGTGTGTGTGTAGAAAAATAATTTCCCATGTCCCCGTATATTATTTTCGTTAGGATGCACGTCCAAGAGTCTTTTAAAACTATCCATACTTCCTGCAGACACCACTGATTGTGGAAGAGAGTCCCACATCCTAATCGCTCTGACAGTGAAGAACCCCCTACGCAGCTTAAAGGGTTTGTAAAGAATAAAAAATAAAATAAAAATAATAACAAACATGTTATACTTACCTCCACTGTGCAGCTCGTTTTGCACAGAGTGGCCCCGATCCACATCTTCTGGGGTCCCTCGGCGGCTGTCTCGGCTCCTCCCCGCAATAACTCACCACCTATATGCGAGCAGGCTCGCATGGTAGTGAGTGATTGCGGGCGCGCTCCAGTAATACAGCCAGCGGCTATTGCCACTCACTGTATCACTCGGCCCCGGCCCCCGGCGCGCCACGTCATTGGATGTGATTGACAGCAGCGCCAGCCAATGGCTGCGCTGCTTTCAATCCATCCACTCTAGCCAATCAATGGCCAGGCTGAACGGCAAGGAGGATGTCGGGGCCGAGCACGGGACTTTCGAGGGCTCAGGGGCTCGGGGGGCGGTATTGTCGGATGTTTTTTCACCTTAATGCATAGGATGCATTAAGGTGAAAAAACTTTTTCCTTTACAATTCCTTTAAGGTTAAACCGCTCCAGTCTCATTGTGTGGCCCCTTGTCCTCTTACATTTACTGGGACTGAAAAGTTTAATACTTACGCTGGAATCGCCGTTGGGATATTTGTATATCGCTATCAAATCTCCTCGCAAGCATCTCTTCTCCAGGGAGAATACATTTAGCGCTTGTAGTCGTTCCTCATAACTGAGGTCCTCCAGATCCCATTATAATTTAATTGCCCTTCTCTGGACTCTCTTCAGCTCCAGCTAATATACTCAGTACTGCAAGGTTTGCCTCTCTAGGCAATCATGTATGCTTTTGACTGATATATAATATTAGTAAAACCCTCCCTAGCCATGAGGCCACATTTTATCGAACATATAATATATTTTAAAGACATATATTCCTTTAAAAACAAAAGCTAATTATTGTCATCATGATATAAATGTTGGTCACATAGTAGCACATTCCATAATTAGCCTACAGGAGGCTCAAAAGTTTGATAGCAGAAGGAAGAAATGGGTGAAGAAAATTGAAATGCTACTTTATATTGTATGAAATGTACTGTATTTTAAAACACACAGTTGAGTTGATTAATAATAGGAAAAACCAAAATGATTGGGCTTCTTAACCTATCATGCCTATGGGCAGCTGCACTCTCTACAGCCCATGTAATTATGGCCCAGGAATTGACTTTGGTGGCTAGGCCCCAGTGTTCATTCACAAAATAGACAAATCTTAACATAAATGACTTAACAATCAATGATTTGTTGTATATATTTATTTAATATAAAATTGTGATTTATTTCATTGGTAAATTTTGGTTTACTTTAGTGCTGCACGTCTACATTGATAAATAAGGGCTTGTTCAAAACATTTTGTTGTGATATCACCAACACATCTTCAGAGTGCACTTGTGCTACAGTAATCTGTAAGGCATGAGAGCATTGTGGTGTTTTGCGATACAAAGAGAAATACAGCAGGAGTGGTGATTTCTCCTGCATTGAGGCCCATTATAATTAATAGGCAGCAATAATGTAATGTATGCCAAAGTGCATTGAGGCATATGTTTGACAGCAGCGCACTCTTGTGTGAACAATCCCTAAAATCATACTTTGCAGTAGAATATTTAATGCAATTACTCACATAAGTGTAGTGCCCTGCTACTTTTGAACAGGCGCTATTCTGTAAATGTAGGGGTATCTGAGCTGTAAATAGCTCAGAGTGATTATGTAAATTGTTGGTTTCTGTTCCAGCTGTGACTGTTTGTGCGCATTTCCCACTGTTGCCAGTAGGTGTCACTGTTGTCACAGGCCAGTGTGAGAAATACAGCTAGCTGAAGTGTATTGAATATTCTTTTCCCAGAGAACAGCCCAATCAGGAGCTTCTTTGTAGCTGGGCATGCTGTGGGAAGGATATTTAAGGGGCAGTGCCATGTGCTCCGGGGTCTCTTCTCACCTCATGGCCCTCCAGGCCGGAGGCTATGCTGCTGTGTTTGCTGTAAGTAGGCCCAGAAGCCTGTCTGGGGCCTACTTAACTGAAGGTGGTCCTGTGCTTTCTTTCCTGCGGGAAGAAGCCACTCAAGTCGGAGAATATTCCAGGGGAGGACCTTACTGGAGAGGACCGAGCTGATGGCTGGTATCTCAGGAAGGGCCTGGTGACTCGTTTGGAGGATGCACCCAAGTTAACCTACCTCACTGTACTGCCGGATGGTTTAAAGGTTCAGGTACTGTGCAGCTGACCTAACTAACTGACCACTGGCATAAACAATCCCGTGGCAGGGGATTATCCAGGAGTTACCACTTATCACTCAAGTCGGTGGCAGAGACTTTGTCTGTGCTTCATACCGGCTGCTTAGTCGGTGTGAGAGGCCTATCCGGTTGTCGCAAGAACCAGAGACAGAAAGCTGTTGTCATCTGGATTCAAAAACCGCATTAGTGATCTGCAAAACCAAGGTATCTGAACTTCCCCTAACCCTCTATCCCCTAACTGAAGTTGTTTAATAAAGCAATTGAGAAAAAGTCTGACGTGACTGGCAATCACCTCTATTCTAAATATCACATAGACTCTTAAGTTCTGGGACAGTGAAATGTGAGGTAACGACAGGATCCAAAATTATTTCCAGCAGCTCCTGCGGGGGTAGAGCTACATAAGGATGTGCAAAAAACTGAGGGGTTGCTGCAGCTGCTAATTTGTGGTATTTAACTACATGTAAAAAGTACAAAAAAAGTAAAAAAGCTTTGCTACCCACTGTTGGAATATGCCATAGTGCAGCGCCAAAAGCAATAAAAAATTGTGCTTGTAAACATAAACATTTTAAACAGAATTGTGAATAAAATTGTGTTATATTTTATTCACAATTCTGTTTACGATTTTTATGTTTACAAGCACAACATTTTTTATTGTTTTTTCTGCACTGCACTATGCAGGGCCGGCCCTATGATGGGACCGGGTGGTACCATGGTACCAGGCGGCACTGTTAGGGGGGCGGCAAACTGACGCCCACCAGCCAGCCCACTCTGCTGCCTGTGAGGAGCCCGGCGCCGCTGAGGACACTCACAGGCGGGGGGGGGGGGTAGTCAGCGAGTGAGCAGGCATGGGCAGGCGCCGCTCCCTGTGAGGAGCCCGGTGTACCGGCGCCGCTGCCTGTGAGGACACTCACAGGCGGGGGGAGGGGGCAGTCAGCGAGTGAGCACTGCAGGCACCGCTCCCTGTGAGGAGCCCGGTGTACCGGCGCCGCTGCCTGTGAGGACACTCACAGGCGGGGGGAGGGGGCAGTCAGCGAGTGAGCACTGCAGGCACCGCTCCCTGTGAGGAGCCCGGCGCCGCTGCTGTTGGTGACAGGGGTGGGCAGAGCATGCGCAGCATGGGGGGGTTGGGTTGGGAGCAGTCAGCGAGTGAGCGGGCAGCGGAGCAGAGAGAGGATGTCATCTCTCCCCGCCGCCCTGCATCACCACAGTTTCACCCTCACTGTGCAGCCATGGGCAGCAGAGAGATTATATCATCTCTCTGCTGCCTGCCTTCACTCTGGGACACAGCAAGTGACAACCCGCAACGTGTGACAGGTGATGTCGTGTGGCAGGTGACGCTTGGCAAGTGACAATCCGCAACGTGTGGCACGGGACTATCCGCAACGTGTGGCAAGTGACAATACGCAACGTGTGGCAGGTGACGCTTGGCAAGTGACAATCCGCAACGTGTGGCACGGGACTATCCGCAACGTGTGGCAGGTGACGCCGTGGCAAGTGACAATCCGCAACGTGTGGCAGGTGACGTTGTGGCAAGTGACAATCTGCAATGTGTGGCAGGTGACGTTGTGGCAAGTGACAATGCGCAACGTGTGACAGGTGATGTCTTGACAATCCGCAACATGTGGCACGGGACTATCCGCAATGTGTGGCAGGTGACGTTGTGGCAAGTGACAATATGCAACGTGTGGCAGGTGACGCCGTGGCAAGTGACAATCCGCAATGTGTAGCACGGGACTATCCGCAATGTGTGGCAGGTGACGTTGTGGCAAGTGACAATCCGCAACGTGTGGCAGGTGACGTTGTGGCAAGTGACAATGCGCAACGTGTGGCAGGTGATGTTGTGGCATGTGACGTGGCAAGAGACAACCCGCAACGTGTGGCAGATGACAATCCGCAACGTGTGGCAGGTGACGTGGCAAGTGACAATCCGCAACGTGTGGCAAGTGGCAACCCGCAACGTGTGGCAGGTGACATAAGTGACCATGCCAACATGTGGCAGCCGACAATCCGCAACGTGTGGCAGGTGACAACCCGCATCTGGTGGTGGAGTCCGAAGCAAAACTGTAAGTACAAACACACATCACAAGTTGTATGAGACATGAGAGCCTCTGAGAGGGACTTGCCTTGCCCAGCCCTGATTAACCACTTAAGGACCGGAAAGATTTGCCTACTTAAAGCGGTTGTATGGCTTTGTTTTTTTTGTTTTTTTAAATAACAAACATGTTATACTTACCTCCACTGTGCAGTGCGTTTGGAAAAGAGTGGCCCCGATTCTCTGGTCCCTCGGCGGCTGTCTTGGCTCCTCCCTGCATCAGCTAACCCCCTTCTGGGAAGCACTCTCCCAAGGGGGTTAGCTTGCGGGCGCGCTCCCTGTTATACACGCTGCGTCCATAGACACAATGTGTATGACTCGTTCCCGCCCCCCAGGGCCCGGGTCATTGGATGTGATTGACAGCAGCGCGAGCCAATGGCTGCACTGCTATCAATCTAGCCAATTAACGGCCAGACTCCGTGGAGAAGAGGACGCCGGGGGACGCGCACAGCAAGTGAACGGGCTCAGGTAAGTAAAACAGGGGGGCTGGGGGGCAGTCATTGCCAGGTGTTTTTTCACCTTAATGCATAGGATGCATTAAGGTGAAAAATCACGAACCTTTACAAACCCTTTAATAACCAGGCCATTTTGTGCGATACGGCACTGTGTCGCTTTAACTGACAATTGCGCGGTAATGCGACACTGTACCCAAATAAAATTGGCGTCCTTTTTTTTCCCACAAATAGAGCTTTCTTTTGGTGATATTTGATCACCTCTGCGGTTTTTATTTATTGCACTATAAACAACAAACAAGCAACAATTAAAAAAAACAAACAAACAATATTTTTTACTTTTTGCTATAATAAATATCCACAAAATGTATAAAAAAATAATTTCTTCATCAGTTTAGGCCAATATGTATTCTTCTACATATTTTTGGTACCAAAAAAAACACAATTAGCGTACATTGATTAGTTTGAGCAAAAGACATTGCGGCCGCCCGCCATGCACAGGTCCCTTTATACTCCTATATACATGTATAGAGCCCTGACAGGTCCTTTTATACACCTATATGCACATATAGAGCCATGACAGGTCCTCTTTATACTCCTTTATACATGTATAGAGCCATGACAGGTCCTCTTTATACATGTATAGAGCCACGACAGGTCCTCTTTGTTATCCTTTATACATGTATAGAGCCATGACAGGTCCTCTTTATACATGTATAGAGCCACGACAGGTCCTCTTTATTATCCTTTATACATGTATAGAGCCATGACAGGTCCTCTTTTTACTCCTATACATGTATAGAGCCATGACGGGTTCCCTTTAGTTATCATGATCTAAAATAATGAATGTGGGGGCCTTTTGTTGGGCGTGATTTTTTTTTTTTGGGGGGGGGGCAGCATTTCATTCTTGGTCCCAGGCAGCACAATGTCTTGGGCCGGCCCTGGCACTATGGCATACTTTAACAGTGGGTATTGTAGCTTTTTTTCCTTTTGTTAGCAGTAGAGCTACAAACAAACCTCAATTTAGCTTTTGACAAAGAGGAGAAGGGTTACAATCTATGTCCTCTTTGATATTATTCTTTGTCTGGAGTTCCACTTTAAGAATAAGAATGTTTTCCTGAAAACATTTGATAGTTGCACATGTATGGGATGGGGACTTTTTAAGTGAAATTATTAGCAGTGATAGATGTTTCCATCCATCCTTACCACCTATCCCTCTATTTGGTGCCTTGTGTAGCAGTAGTCTTTGCTCAATGTCCTTCCTGAACAGAGATGTCATTGAAAGCATGATGTGTGGCATTGTGTCTTTTATAAAATAGATTGATTGCTGGCAGTGTCAGAAGCTAATATTTTCTTCATGAGTTCCTGCTGGTTCATTACTTGTTTTTTCATAACATATTCACTGCTCTAGGTGACAGCCTGACCACTGAAAGTCTTTAGTCCCCAAAGAAACAGACGTTGTAGTTACAAATTAACTAAACTTAAGTCAACATTTGCATAGAACTAGGTAACTTCCCACCATAGGGTGTCAGGTAAAGGGCAGGGTGTGTCACCCACTGATACAGTGGCTTGTACTTATTCGTCATTGGTTCTGCGTACTTTGGTAATGGCCTCTTCTGAACTGTTTCCCTAAGAGTGATATCTCATGGGAGGTCTAATTTGTTGCTTGACATTTAGAGGCAGAAGCAATCTAACCAAATCCGTGTTGGTCCTCACAATCAAAGAACCTTTTGAAAACCCCAAGGGTAAGGAACACAAAATTGCTGGCATGTTGAAAATACCTGGTTGACTGATCATCAATGGGCAAATGAAAGCTGGATCTGCAGGTAACCACTGTAGGGGAAATTCTATACCGCCATACTATAAATCTCTAAATCCCTAGGCTCTTGTAAGGGGCTGGTATTTGCGGTGCTTGTTGAAGAAATATTTATATAGCCGTTTCATCTGAATTGAGGAAAGCTCTTCTGTAAATGCCTACTCCTTGAAAGGCACCCCAAGGGAGGGGACTATCAGTTTGGTGGGGAAATGAGTAGCAGCGGTTGAGATTGCAGGTCTGGCCAGTGTGACTTGTATCTTATTCTTTTTCCTGCAACAAACTGGATCTGGCTGTTGTGCTTTGTGACTTGACTGACTGTATTTCCTGTGAATCCTTTATAATTTCCTTTACTGTACTAGGACTAGTCTTTTTTGGGGGTATTGTGCTCTAAACTGTCCATCCACAGCCATAACTTTTTTCCTGCAAATTGCTTGGTGCCATCCTATCTAGACAGTCCCAGCCTTCTGAATATCGGTGAAAGATTGTAGCTTCTCCCTTTGAGCCTGCTGAATTTGAACCACTGTCCTATGCATCACAAACTGAACCTGCACTACTTGACGTGAGTAAATATTGTGCCTCATTCTCTGTTTGTTCTGGCAAACCCAAATTGGTCAGTGCTGAATACATGGAGGCACCATCATGGCACTGTTATTGTGAACTGGCCAACCTTCAATGCTACCAGGAAGTGGGAAACTTTAAGACTGGATTTTGGTAATCCTTTGTCACTATTTTAAAATTTTGATGTTCCATGAAGATGCATGTTTGCTTGCTCCCTTTGCCAAGTTTGCCAAGTTTTCTTACTTTAAGTAGCAATACTTTCATTTTTTAAATCACTTGAATATTTGCATCAGGTTATCCCTGGGAATTATGCAGTTCCTGATTCCAATTGATTGTGATATGAAAATTGTAATGCCGTGTACACACGATCGGAATTTCCGACAACAAATGTTCGATGTGAGCTTCTGGTCGGATATTCCGACCGTGTTTAGACTCCATCGGACATTTGCTGCCGGAATTTCCGACAACAAATGTTTGAGAGCTGGTTCTCAATTTTTCCGACAACAAAAGTTCTTGTCGGAAATTCCGATCGTGTGTAGCCATTTCCGATGCACAAAAATCCTACGCATGCTCGGAATCAATTTGACACATGCTCGGAATCATTGAATTTCATTTTTCTCGGCTCGTACTGTTGTACGTCACCGCGTTCTTGGCGATCGGAATTTCCGACAACATTTGTGTGACCGTGTGTATGCAAGACAAGTTTGAACGAACATCCGTCGGAAAAAAATGCACGGTTTTGTCGGAATGTCCGATCATGTGTATGCGGCATAAAACTATACATTGAAAAATTCTGAAGGAATAGAACCAGTTTAATCAAAAAATATGCTTTTTGTAGATTAGTCCATTTTAAAGATCAATGTACTCATCACTAGCATTATTCAAGCCACATTTGTATACATAAGCATAGGTCCTGGCAATAAATCCCATGGAGTTTAGCTCAAAGAATTACAGCTTCTCTAACAGATTGTGATTGGTAAGAAAAATTATGCAAACTGTCATGGGAGCTTATCAATTGTATAATAAATATTCCAGCTGTCTGACAAGCTGGATATTGTAAGACAGAGCAGCCATATCATAAATGTATACATTATTAAGATAAATACATGTTTTACTATATTATTATTGCCCACTGCCCAGGTTTTGAATGCAATTTTTCCAGCTGGACAATGTTCACATTTTGTATGTTACCATGAGAAATTGCTTGAAGCTTCTACAATTTTCAACAGTTGTTTATGAAATACTTTAATACACAAAAATACATTCACCCTCGTAGGGTAGGTGGGGTGTGGTTGGTCGTCATGTCCTCCATGTTCTCCTCATTGGGCACAAAGTGTGGGTCACATGGGTGGTCTACTCCGGGGTGGGTTCTCTTGGGCTATGCTAGGGACTTGAATAGGGTCACTGCCTTATACAGGGGTACCTTTACTGAAACAACCGACTGATCTCTAAAAACTCTCGATGTTACTGTACATCACCATGGTCACTTGTGCAATTAGGAGGGACACACAGAGCCCTTGCCCTCTCCACCTGTCCAGCATATCACCGCTACCTCAATCCCAGTAGTGGTATGGGGTCAAACCGTGCACCTAGTGTGGACTCCATGTTGGCACTTCACTTTAAGTGGTTGTAAACCCTCTCATATACCCAGTGAAGTGAATAGCTTCAGGTGATAAACAGGGATGAAACAAATCCTCCTACATGTGTTTTACTTTACTTTATCTGCAGCCATCTCTTCTTTACATCCCTTTCTAAAGTGCAGATTTGTGCTAAAATCCTTCTGCTACTGTGAGGAGCAGAGATGAGGGGGTGGAGAGCTGCAGTTACAGTGTGTGGGAGCTGATTGGAGGAATGGAACACACCCCCTCCACACACTGCACAGGAACGAAGGAAGGATACAGAGCTGTGTTCTGAATAGATAAATCTTGTGCTGAGCTCCCTCCCTATCACAAATGTTTCTTATGTTTTGGGAAAACTTTTCAGAAGTGACTCATGCTAATAACAGAGGAATAGTGATGAGCCGAACACCCCCGGGTTCGGTTCGCACCAGAACCCGCGAACAGACCGAAAGTTCGCACAAACTTTAGAACCCTATTAAATACAATGAATGCGAACGTTCGAAATCGAAAGTGCTAATTATAACGACTATTATGCATGTTATTGTCCTAAAAAGGGTTTGGGAACCCGGGTTCTGCCCCAGGGGACATGTATCAATGCAAAAAGAAGTTTTAAAAACGGCCATTTTTCGGGAGCAGTCATTTTAATGATGCATAAAGTGAAAAAAAAAAGTTAAATATTCCTTTAAATATCGTACCTGGGGGGTGTCTAAAGTATGCCTGTGAAGTGCCACGTGTTTCCCCGTGCCACAACACTGTGAGCCCTCACAGTTACTCTTGGTGGGCGCATGAATGGGCCCTGATGTGAATTATTAGATCAAGAATTGTAATTGCATGCCCCTGTTGAACACGGGCTGAAAAATTGGGCCTTTGGTGGTGGTGGTGTTGACACAACACTGTAAGGCCTCACAGTTACTCTTGGTGGGCGCAGGAATGGGCCCTGCTGTGAATTATTAGATCAAGAATTGTAATTACATGCCCCTGTTAAACAGGGGCAGAAAAATTGGGCCTTAGGCACTGGTGCCACAACACTTCAACCCCTCACAGATACTGTACTTGGAGCACAGCAATGAGCCCTGTTGCAAAGTATTGCATAAAAAATTGTAATAACACGCCCCTGTTAAACAGGGGCTGAAAAATTAGGCCTTAGCCACTGGTGCTGGTGCCACGGCACTGCAACCTCTCCCAGATACTCTAGTTGGAGTGCAGGAATGAGCCCTGCTGCAAAGCATTGCATAAAAAATTGTAATTACATGCCCCTGTTAAACAGGGGCTGAAAAATTGGGCCTTAGCCACTGGTGGCGGCACCCAGAAACAAAAATGTTCTTCCAAGCTATCATCATCAATCGGATCATTGAGGAGGAGGAGGATAGTCAGTCAACATAACAGGACAGTCTCTCAGCATCAGCATCAGTCTTGAAGGGATGTGACATTTGAAAATAAATTAGTCTGTTATATAAGCTTCAGGTGTTTGGTAGCTGGTGGTGATCCAAGACTGGTTCATCTTTATGAAGGTCAGTCAATCAACCGAGTCGGTGGACAGGCGCACCCTGTGATCCGTGACAAAATCCTCCAGCAGCACTGAATGTGCGTTCTGAAAGAACGCTGGATGCAGGACAGGCCAGTAGCTCAATTGCATACTGTGCAAGCTCTGGCCAGTGATCCATCCTCAAGACCCAGTAAGCCAGAGGATTTTCGGTGGGGAAGGTGTCCAAGTCTGACCTTGCCCCTAGGTATTCCTGCACCATGTATATCAGACGCTGGCGATGGTTGCTGGAACCGATAATACCTTTGGGCTGCGGACTAAAGAATTGTCTGAACGCATCGGTCAGACGGCCACCTTCCCCACCGCTCCTTCTTTGACTGACCGAAGCCTCAGCAACTCGTTGTCCAGGACCAGGAGTTTGTAACCTCCCAGTCTCTGGGAACGCGTTGCACAGACCTTTCTGCAAGGCCTCCCGGAGTTGTCTCATCCTCTGCTCCCTCTGTGACGGTAAGATAAGGTCCACAACCTTACCCTTGTACCGTGGATCAAGGAGAGTGGCCAGCCAGTAATGGTCCCTCTCCTTGATCCGAAGAATACGAGGATCCTTCCGCAGACTTTGCAGGATCAGGGAGGCCATGCAGCGTAGGTTAGCTAAAGCATTCGGTCCGGAGTCCTCTGGGTCACTAAGGACGACATGATCCGCAGCCACCTCCTCCCAGCCACGTACAAGTCCACTGGTTTCTTGGGACTGTAAATCATCCCTAAAAGACTGCTGCTGATGATGCTGAGTGCCAGGCTCCACCTCCATGCTGACACAATCCTCCTTCTCCTCCTCCTCTTCCCGTGCGATGGGTGGGACAGAAGGAACACTGTCTGGGTAAAAGGGGCCTTGAGAGGCAAGGAAGTCCTCCTCTTCCTGCCTCTGTTCTGCCCTGTCCATTATTCCACGCAGCGTATGTTCCAACAGGTGGACAAGAGGTACAGTGTCACTGATGCATGCACTGTCACTGCTCACCATCCTCGTGGCCTCCTCAAATGGTGCCAGGACAGTGCATGCATCCCTGATCATGCCCCACTGGCGTGGTGAAAAAAACCCGAGCTCCCCTGACCCTGTCCTGGTGCCATAGTCGCACAGGTACTCATTGATGGCCCTCTGCTGCATGTGCAGCCGCTGCAGCATGGCCAACGTTGAGTTCCACCTGGTGGGCATGTCACATATAAGGCGGTTCTTGGGCAGGTTCAACTCCTTTTGCAGCTCAGCCAGGCGAGCACTGGCATTATAAGATCTGCGGAAATGCACACAGACTTTCCTGGCCTGCCTCAGGACATCCTGTAAGCCCGGGTACCTGCCCAAGAACCGCTGCACCACCAGGTTAAGGACGTGAGCCACACAGGGCACATGGGTCAGTTGTCCCTGTCGGAGGGCGGAGAGCAGGTTGGTGCTATTGTCGCAAACCACCATTCCTGGCTTAAGCTGGCGTGGCGTCAACCACCTCTCGGCCTGCCCCTTCAGAGCAGACAGAACCTCTGCCCCAGTGTGGCTCCTGTCCCCCAAACACACCAGCGCAAGCACGGCATGGCATCTTTTTGCCTGCGTATTTGCGTAGCCCCTTGAACGCCTACGCAGCACCGCTGGTTCCGAGGACAAAGCACAGGAAGAGGCCATGGAGGAAGAAGAAGAGGAGGGGGTGGAGGAGAGAGGTGTGTCACAACCAGTAGTAGCATTTTGGAGGCGTGGCGGCGGAACAACCTCCAACACTACTGCACCTTGTCCTGCATCCTTCCCAGCTGCCAAAAGAGTGACCCAATGGGCCGTGAAAGAAAGGTAACGTCCCTGTCCATGCCTGCTGGACCATGAGTCAGCGGTAATATGCACCTTACCGCTGACCGCCCTGTCCAGCAAGGCCAAGACATTGCCTTCCACATGCCGGTAGAGAGCCGGAATCGCCTTCCGTGAGAAAAAGTGGCGTTTGGGAACCTGCCACTGAGGAACCGCACATTGCACAAACTCACGGAAGGGGGCAGAGTCTACCAACTGAAAAGGCAGCAGTTGAAGCGCTAGCAATTTAGCCAAGCTAGCATTCAACCGCTGGGCATGTGGATGGCTGAGAGTGAACTTCTTTCGACGGTCCAGCAGCTGGGGCAGGGAAATTTGCCTGCTAGAATCGGACGTCGGTGTACTGCTAGCAGAGTGCCCGCAAGTACTTGGCTGTGACACACCTAATTCTACACCTTCATTCCTCTCAGTGCAGGTTTCAGAGAGGACTGAAGGTATAGTGGGGTTGGAGATCCCAGCTGATGCGGTGCAAGGAGAGGTCCGCTTTGTTCTTTGGTGTGGGTCTATAAGGTAGGCTTGCCAACGAGCTGCATGGCAGGTCAACATATGTCTGGTCAAGCATGTGGTGCCCAAGCGGGTGATGTTTTGGCCACGCGATATACGCTTGAGACATATGTTGCAAACAGCAGCTGTGCGATCTGATGCACTCGACTCAAAAAAGGCCCACACCAAAGAACTTTTTGAATAACGGGCAGAGGCAGCGCCCTGCACAGGCAGAGCTCTGCGGTGTGATTCCGTCGGTGTGCTGCCCTTACGCTGGCCCCCCCGAGGGCATCCTGCCTCGTTGTGGATGTGCCTCCTCCTCATCCTCCTCCTCCTCTCTCCTATTAGGCACCCACGTGGAGTCAGTGACCTCATCATCCCCTCCCTCCTCATCACTGGAGCCAATCTGGCAGTATGCTGCAGCTGCTGGAACATGACTGCCAGATTGGTGTCCTTCTTGAGCATCCCCTCTCTCTGCTCTCACGCTACTGCCTTCCTCTAGCTGGGTATCATCATCAGACCCTTCGAAACGCTGGGCATCCTCCTGGAGCATGTACCCAACACTGTGCTCAAACAGTTCGGGGGACTCCTCAGGAGGACATGGTTGGTCTAGGGAAGGAGTGACTGATGATGACATTGATACCAGGGAACAGGACGCTTTGGCAGCTGCTTTGCCAGTACCATGAGCCTGGGTGAGAGAGGATGAGGAGGATGAGGAGGGCTTGGTCATCCACTCTACCAAGTCTTCGGCATGATGCGGCTCAACGCGTCCAGCTGCCGAAAAGAAGGACAAGCGTGTCCCATGGCCACATGCTGATGGCGATGCACCGCGTCCACGACCAGCACTGTTGTCGCTAGACACAGAGCCTGCTTGCCCACTTTTTTTGGCTCCTGACTGTCTGCCTCTCCGTGTTTGCCTTCCAGACATTCTAATGGCCTGCAGGGAGATGGGAAAACCAGCAATAAGGCCTAGCTTCAGGAGTATATTTTGCAGGAATCACACTACGCCTGCTGTAAGTGCTGCAAATGCCTGTTGGTGTAACACACCAGGAAAAAGCAGCAATACAGGCTAACTTCAGGTGTATAATGTGCAGGAGGCACACTCCGCCCGTTGTAAGTGCTGCAAATGCCTGTTGGTGCAACATACCAGGAAAACACAGCAATACGGGCTAACTTCAGGTGTATAATGTGCAGGAGGCACACTCCGCCCGCTGTAAGTGCTGCAAATGCCTGTTGGTGTAACACACCAGGAAAACACAGCAATACGGGCTAACTTCAGGTGTAATATGATCAGGAGGCACACTCCGCCCACTGTAAGTGCTGCAAATGCCTGTTGGTGTAACACACCAGGAAAACACAGCAATACGGGCTAACTTCAGGTGTATAATGTGCAGGAGGCACACTCCGCCCGCTGTAAGTGCTGCAAATGCCTGTTGGTGTAACACACCAGGAAAACACAGCAATACGGGCTAACTTCAGTTGTATAATGTGCAGGAGTCACACTCCGCCCGCTGTAAGTGCTGCAAATGCCTGTTGGTGTAACACACCAGGAAAACACAGCAATACGGGCTAACTTCAGGTGTATAATGTGCAGGAGGCTTAGCAACAATGACACTGACACTGTCCCCTGCCTATCCTTCTCTCTCCCTGCACACAAGGTTTATCAAAGAATATGACACTGACACTCTCCCTGCCTATCCTTCTCTCTCCCTGCACACAAGGTTTAGCAAAGAATATGACACTGACACTGTTCCCTGCCTATCCTTCTCTCTCCCTGCACACAAGGTTTATCAAAGAATATGACACTGACACTGTTCCCTGCCTATCCTTCTCTCTCCCTGCACACAAGGTTTAGCAAAGAATGTGACACTGACACTGTCCCCTGCCTATCCTTCTCTCTCCCTGCACACAAGGTTTAGCAAAGAATATGACACCGACACTCTCCCTGCCTATCCTTCTCTCTCCCTGCACACAAGAATAGCACAAAGAGTATCACACTGTCCCTGCCTATCCTTCTCTTTCCCTGCGCTGGAACACACTACACAAGGCCGCCGCGCTGGCGGCCTTTTTTAGTGTGGGGCGTGTGCTAAACCCCCTGAGCTATAATTGGCCACAGGCAACCTGCCTGTGGCCAATTATGGCTCTCCTAGCTGCCGGCGCTGTGATTGGCCAAGCATGCGGGGTCACAGTGCATGCTTGGCCAATCACAGCGTCGGGATTGCACTGCGATGGCGCAGTGTATTGTGGGCCGTTCGCGTCACTCGAATTTGTCGCAAACGGCCCAAATCGTTCGATGTTCGCCGAACGGTCGAACAGCCGATGTTCGAGCCGAACTTATGTTCGACTCGAACACCGAGCTCATCCCTACAGAGGAACCAAGCACCAGAGAGATATGACACTTAGAGCTTTGAAGATAGACAAGTAAACACTACATATATTTATTTCTGTTAAAAAAAAAAAACACTACATATATACAGTATGTGCTTAGTTCAGATTTCATGACTGATGAGGTTTAAAACCACTTTAACTCTTGCTCTTCTGTACCTGTGTACAGAATAAGGGACTCGGCGGTACAGATCTGCTCCCCTTTGGTAGAGACTATCTCACATGCCAAATGTACACACTTATGACAGGCTGCTAGAGAGACCTTCATTATCCCTGGTAACCACTCGTGTCTTCAGACTGTATGACCTCTTGTACCGTTATCTTCATATGCGTTTAAGTTACCTGGGCTGTAGACTATAAGTGCCAGTTACTTGCATTACACCCTTTGAGTAACTTCAGACCAGTTTAAAATGATTTAATTGAATAAATTAACATGATGACATAGACAGATGGCAGTTTAATATAAAGTGCCGTCTTTTCCTAACATCCCTAGTCCCTAATTCAGGCTTGTGGCTGCCCCAGCATACCTGCATAAGAAAGAGTTCTGTCTTGGCAGAGTCTATGGATGGTATCTTCAGGAAGGACTGCAAGTTCCAGCAATCCTTCTGAGCAGTGGGAACTTTGACCTTGGCATATTACTGGAGTCCAGACATCCAGACTTCGGCAACAGCAAAAAACGGGTACGACCAAATCAAACTGTCCAGAACCAAACCGACAAAGCAACGAAAAATCCCCAAGGCCTTGCTAGGGTTCAGGCCTCCATCCCTTTTATAGCACACAGGACCAGGGGGGTGGGACCCAAGAAAAACCAGTAAAACACAACTAACTTACAAACTGCTGGCTGCAGCAGCATTAACTACTACCTGCCTACGCCCTGCATAGGTTTGCCACATTCTGACCCTTCCGAGTAAAAAAGCATGTTGCGCCATGCTTACTAAACCATGACAAGAAGGCAATATTGCTTTTCTAAAATGAAAAATGTTCAATAGATGTGGACAAACCACTGTAATTTAGATGACCAGTTCAAAAAGCAATGCTGAATTAGAGTTAGAAGAAACACATACCCAAATTGGTATAATGTTCAGCGCTAAACCATCTGATGATGGAGATTAAAATAGGAAGGCATGCATCTGCATGCTGATACATATAGGTGCAACAATGAAAAATGTTTACAAATAAAAATAAAAGTAAAAAAATTGAAAATAAAATATAAAAAATAAAGAGTATGATAGAGAAGCAATACCCCCGAAGGGGACGCTGGTTTAAATTTGGGCCTGCCGTTACCTTTCTGTTCACCACACTCGTCTTAGGGGTCCCTCTTGAAGAGCTTTCAGGAATGTCCACACAAACTCTTGGTTACTTTTTCTTCAAGAGTTTTATTAACCACTTAAGCCCCGGACCATTTTGTAGCTAAAGGACCAAAGCTGTTTTCAGAATTTTGCACTGCGCTGCTTTAACTGTAACTTGTGCAGACATGCAATGTTGTACCGAAACGACATTTGCGTCCTTTTCTTCCCACAAATAGAGCTTTCTTTTAATGGTATTTGATTGCCTCTGCGATTTTTATTTTTTGCGATATAAACGGAAAAAGACCAAAAATTAGGAAAAAAAATGATATTTTCTACTTTTTGTTATAAGGAAAATCGAATAAACTCAATTTTAGTCATACATTTAGGCCAAAATGTATTCAGCCACATGTCTTTAGTAAAAAAAATGTCAATAAGCGTATATTTATTGGTTTGCACAAAAGTTATAGCGTCTACAAACTAGGGTACATTTTCTGAAATTTACACAGCTTTTAATTTATGACTGCCTATCTCATTTCTTGAGGTGCTAAAATGGCAGGGCAGTACAAAACCCCCCCCCCCAAATGACCCAATTTTGGAAAGTAGACACCCCAAGGAAATTGCTGAGAGGCATGTTGAGCCCATTGAATATTTTTTTTTTTGTCTCAAGTGATTGAATAATGACAAAAAAAAAAAAAAATTACAAAAAGTTGTCACTAAATGAGATATTGCTCACACATGCCATGGTTATATGTGGAATTGCACCCCAAAATACATTTTGCTGCTTCTCCTGAGTACAGAGATACCACATGTGTGGGACTTTTTGGGAGCCTAGCGGCGTACGGGCCCCGAAAACCAAGCACCGCCTTCAGGATTTCTAAGGGCGCAAATTTTTGATTTCACTCCTCACTACCTATCACAGTTTCGAAGGCCATAAAATGCCAAAATAGCACAAAACCCCCCCAAATGACCCCATTTTAGAAAGTATACACCCCAAGGAAATTGCTGAGAGGCCTGTTGAGCCCATTGAATATATTTTTTTTTTGTCCCAAGTGATTAAATAATGACAAAAAAAATAAAAAATACAAAAAGTTGTTACTAAATGATATATTGCTCACACATGCCATGGTTATATATGGAATTACACCCCAAAATACATTTTGCTGCTTCTCCTGAGTTTGGGGATACCACATGTGTGGGACTTTTTGGGAGCCTAGAGTTTTATGGGGACCGCGTACGGGACCCCGAAAACCAAGCACCGCCTTCAGGATTTCTAGGCACAAATTTTGGATTTCACTCCTCACTACCTATCACAGTTTCGAAGGCCATAAAATGCCAAAATAGCACAACCCCCCCCCCCCAAATGACCCCATTTTGGAAAGTAGACACCCCAAGCTATTTGCTGAGAGGCATGGTGAGTATTTTACAGCTCTCATTTGTTTTTGAAAATGAAGAAAGAAAATATATTTTTTTTTTTTCAATTTTCAAAACTTTAGCCTCGTACACACGGCCGAGATTCTCGTCGAAAAAAACATGTCGTTTTTTTCGACGAGATTCTTGGACAAGAAACTTGTCCCGGTGGAGTGTACACACGCTCGATTAAAAAAACCTGCGGTTCTTTGAATGGAGCGAACACGGTGACGTCATCGAATACGACGAGCATGCGCTCGTCACATTCGATGCCGTCGCCGCCATCTTGGTTCACCCTACCTATGCCTAGGAAGCTACCGCGCATGCGTCAAAGTCATTTCAAGCATGCGCGGGCTTCCCGGCGAAAAGGTAAGTGTACACACACACAATTTTCTCGTCAAGAAACAGGCTGACAAGAATCTCGACGCGAAAATAGAGAGCAGGTTCTCTATTTTCTCGTCGAGATTATTGTCGCTTTTCTTGACGAGAAACCATACACACGAACGAATTTCTCGGCAAAAAATCTCTGCCAGCAAGTTTCTTGCTGGTTTTTGCCGAGAAACTCGTTCGTGTGTACGAGGCTTTTGTGACAAAAAGTGAGATCTGCAAAATACTCACCATACCTCTCAGCAAATAGCTTGGGGTGTCTACTTTCCAAAATGAGGTCATTTGGGGGGGTTTTGTGCCATCTGGGCATTCCATGGCCTCCGAAACTGTGATAGGCAGTGAGAAGTGAAATCAAAAATTTACACCCTTAGAAAGCCTGAAGGCGGTGCTTGGTTTTGGGGTCCCGTACGCGGCTAGGCTCCCAAAAAGTCTCACACATGTGGTATCCCCGTACTCAGGAGAAGCAACAGAATGTATTTTGGGGTGTAATTCCACATATGCCCATGACATGTTTGTTTGAGCAATATATCATTTAGTGACAACTTTGTGCAAAAAAAAAAAAATTGTATTTTTTCCGCAACTTGTGTCAACATATAAAATATTCCATGGACTTGACATGCCCCTCAGTATATAGCTTGGGGTGTCTACTTTCCAAAATGGGGTCATTTGGGGGGGGTTTTGAACTGTTCTGGCATTTTATACACAACATTAGGAAGCTTACTTCCACTCTTCTAACCACTTGAAGACAAAGTCCTTTTTGACACTTTTTGTTTACATGAAAACATATTTTTTTTTTTTGCAAGAAAATTATGTTGAACATTCAAACATTATATATATTTTTAAAGCAAAGGCCCTACAGATTAAAATGGTGGGTGTTGCATTTTTTTTTTCTACACAGTATTTGCGCAGCGATTTTTCAAACGGAATTTTTTGGGGAAAAATACACTTTTTTTAATTTTAATGCACTAAAACACACTATACTGCCCAAATGTTTGATGAAATAAAAAAGATGATCTTAGGCCGAGTACATAGATACCAAACACGACAAGCTTTAAAATTTCGCACAAACGCGCATTGGCGACAAACTACATACATTTTTAAAAGCCTTTAAAAGCCTTTACAGGTTACGCCGTTAGATTTACAGAGGAGGTCTACTGCTAAAATTACTGCCCTCGATCTGACCTTCGCGGTGATACCTCACATGCATGGTGCAATTGCTGTTTACATATGACGCCAGACCGACACTTGCGCTCGCCATTGGGCAAGAGCAGGGCAGGACAGGGGTGCTTTTTTTTTTTTTTTTTATTATTAATTTTGCTTTTTTCTTTTATTTTTAAACTGTTACTTCCATATTTTTTTTTAATAATTTTTATTGTTATCTCAGGGAATGTAAATATCCCCTATGATAGCAATAGGCAGTGACAGGTACTCTTTTTTTGAAAAAAATGGGGTCTATTGGACCCTAGATCTTTCCTCTGCCCTCAAAGCATCTGACCACACCAAGATCGGTGTGATAAAATGCTTTCCCAATTTTCCAATGGCGCTTTTTATATCCGGGGGCGGGACATTCCCTCCCACTGCTTGTAATAGCAGTCCAGAGGCTAATTAGCCACTAGGATTGCTTTTACATGAAAGCTGGCCGCTGGCTGAAAAGAATGATACCAAGATGATACCTAAACCCGCAGGCATCATTCTGGTATAAACATTCAAAGTCCAGCAACATACCAGTACGTTGCTGGTCCTTGTTGGACATGTATTGTAATCTTTTTTTTCATGCAGCCTGTTGGCTGAACGAAAAAAAAAGATTGATCGGTGGGTTAGATTAGAATACCGCCCTTCATCCACCCACTTCTAATGATGGGCATATATGCACCATTTATATATGCCGAAGCATGGGGGCATCTTCTCGCAAAAGTTATGCCGCGTACACATGGTCAGACTTTTCCACGGCCAAACCTCCATCGGAATTTAGACCGTATGTACGCGGCATTAGAAGCAAAATCGCTTCTCCGCTCCTCCGCCCCTGCTGCCTCAATGCTTCGGCATATATGCTTTTTTTTTTAACTGTGGTGGTGAAATCACCTCCTACAGCACTGGAGTAGGATCAGGCCTGTCTCTGCAAACGCTGCAGTTATGTGTGTTGTGTTTTGCAAGTGACAGTGATCGATCGATACTGTACGTGGGTGGCCTGGGCTGGACGGAGGGGCAAAACGCAGGTGCTAGCAGGTATCTGGGCTGATCCCCCTAACACTGCGTTTTTGGGAACCCTAAACTGCTGGGGACGCTAGTATAGATCTGATCAGATCAGATATTGATCAGATATTGATCTGTTCAGATACTATACCACTAAGGGGGGTGTATGCTTCACGCGTGGGTGTTAGCGTTACTGGCACTAACCTGACGCTGCCTGGGGTGTGATGCAGACCCTCTCTGACGCTAAAACCTAATTGATATCACCCGCCGGGCGATCAGGGGGTTAAACCTTTATTGGGTTATATATACGGCGGGTGCCCTGACACTATAAAAAGCAAACTAACTAACCAGCGTCACCCGTAACACTTATATGGTGATCACTGGTGAAAGGGTTAACTAGGGGCAATTAGGGGGTTAAAACCTTTATTAGGTAATATATGGGGGTACCTGACCCTATATAAAAACCTGATGGCGAACCTAAAAAAAAATTACTGGCTACCTATCGGCATCACCGACACTAAGACAGCGATCAGAAAAATGATCGCTTAGCGACAGTGGTGATAGGGGGTGAAAGGGGTTACCTGGGGGGCGATCAAGGGGGTTAAACCTTTATTAGATAATATATGGGGGTACCTGACGCTATAAAAACCTGCGGCGAACCTAAAAAAAATTACTGGCTACCAATCGGCATCACCAACACTAAGACAGCGATCAGAAAAACGATTGCTTAGCGACAGTGGTGATAGGGGGTGAAAGGGTTACCTGGGGGGCGATCAAGGGGGTTAAACCTTTATTAGGTAATATATGGGGGTACCCGACGCTATAAAAACCTGCGGCGAACCTAAAAAAAATAACTGGCTACCGATCGGCATCACCGACGCTAAGACAGCGATCAGAAAAATGATCGCTTAGCGAAGGGGGTGAAAGGGTTATCTGGGGGGCGATCAGGGGGTTAAACCTTTATTAGGGGGGGTTAGGGGGCTACACTGGACCTAAAACTAACTTTAGTGACACTTTTACAGTCACAAAGGTCACTGATTGCAGTGATCAGTAAATAAATGGTCACTGCAATCAGTGACACTGTGACTGGGGGCTGGGGGGTGATCTGGGAGGGGCCTGGGGGGGCGATTTATGTGCCTATGTGTCCTGGTGTCAGTGTAGTGTTTAGTGCACTAACCTGCATCTTCTCTTGTGCGGCGCTCGGTATATGTGAGCGCCGCAGGAGAGATGACATCACTTCCTCTGCCTGTGTAAACATTACACAGGCAGGGGAAGGATTCGATTCACTGGGAGCGATCGAGAGGGGGTGGCCGGAATTGAACGGCCGTCCCCTCATCCCTGATCGCTCCCAAACGAATAACGGCCGCTCACTGTAAAGAAGGGGGGGTCCGATCGGACCCCCCAACTATACAAAGGCAATCACGTATATGTATGTGATTGTGCCTGTCGGTGCCATTCTGCCGACGTATATTTACAGTGGGCGGTCGTTAAGTGGTTAAACAGTTCCGACAGAGGGTTAGAGGGATAGGGAAGGTTCAGGTACCTTGCTTTGCGGATCAGGCACAATCTCAGATTCAGAGGACAAATCGGTTACACACTGGATTCCGCAACCACCGGATAGGCCTACTCTCACCGGCCTAGCAACCGGTGCAAAGCTTGTTCAAAGTCTTTGCCACAGACTTGATGAGTGCCGTTGAGTCGTTTCACAATCTTCCGCCACAAGAGCGTACAACAACACTGACACCTTGCAAAAATTCCTTCTGAAAGTACATAGCTCACGGTGCCAGAATATTTCAGCCAGCCGGCAGTACCGTGAGGTAAATTGTCCAAGATGCGTCCTTCAATTGAGTCCCCAATTGTTCCGCTTCTTCCCACAGGCAAGACTGCGTAGAACCATCCCTGGACTAGTAGGCCCCAGAAACTCCTGGGCCTACTCTCAGTTGCAGAGCCAGAGGCCGAGAAACAGCTTGCACATCCCTGAGGTGAGAAGGGCCCTTAGGTCAGGATCCGACAAACTAACCCGGTAGCGCGGTCTCTGTCCCTTAAGTGCCCCTTCCCAGAATGCACAGCGGGTTGACCACGCCCCCTGAGCCACCCCTGGGAAAGGAATACCCAACACATCCAGCCTGCTGCATTTCAACCTTGACCTGTGGTAACAGTGACACCTACTGTCAAGTGGAAAATCATGCAACCCAGCTGGACTGAAACAGAGCCGACAATTTAGGTTAATCCTTCTGAGCTAAACTACAGCTCAGATACCTAAATTTAACACATAGCGCCTACCCAACAGGAGCAGGGCACTACAGATATAAAAGTATGGACATGGAGTGATATGAAAAGTTCTGGGGGGTGAACCCTTATAGATTGGATTCTCTTGGTAAAGTCTCTGAATAGGTGCTGCAGAGGGAGCGAGGCTGCTTCAGGCGCAGGCTGGGGGACCTGGTCACTGTGGAAAAAAGAAAGGCAAAGAGTGGAGAGAGAAGCGCCAAGCCAATCCTTAAGCAGCATACAGTTTTATTCAGTATATTCAGTTAAAACACATTAATTTGTGTGAACAATCTGGGGTGCAATTACAGAGTGCTAGAGCGGGTAGGAGCTTCCACATGCAGCATCATAGGATCATGAGACAACAGTTGAGATTTCTTCTATGGAGGAATCCACGAGCGCCGTGTTTTAGCAGCAGCTGAAGCCTCAATGAGCCTCGGAGAGACGCCGGCTGTGTGTCTCTGTGTGGGAGTGGTCCAGAGCTGTCAAACTGGGGAGCCGCCCACTACTCGTGGATTCCTCTATAGAACGCATCTCAACTGTTCTCTCGTTATTCTATGATGCTGCATGTGGAAGCTCCTACCCGCTCTAGCACTCTGTAAGTGCACCCCACATTGTTCACACCAGTTAATGTGTTTTAACTGAATATTAGACATGTGCACACTGAAATATTTCGTTTCGGAATTTCGTTTTCGTTAGAAAAATCAATTTATTTAGTTACTCCCGAAATTCGTTTTTATTTATTTCGTTTTTTGTTAGAAATTGCATTCGTCCGTAAATCTGAATTAATTAAGGTCAAATCTGTCATTGAAGGCTTATGGTGTCTGTCGAATATTCAAAGAAGATTTGACGGAGCAGCGAAACTGTACGATGCTGCAATCATTCATTTCCGGTCGAATGTTCCGCCTACAAGCTAGCTATAGTAGAATTATAATGTTGTATGACTAGTAATATTATGGACACAGATTGTTATTGTCAGCGTCATGTCAAATCTCCTATCTATATCGAACTGTTGTTGCAACGAAAACGAAAATTAAGCATTTGTTTATGTCGGATCTTTCGGTTTTCGGATTCTGCATTTTCGTTTTCGTTTGTTAAAACGATAACGAAAGTACCTGAAATTCGGACGAAAATGCATTCGGACGAAAACGAATGCACATGTCTACTGAATATACTGAATAAACTGTATGTTGCGTAAGGATTGGCTTTGCACTTCTCTCTCCTCTCTTTGCCTGAATTTGAGTTAACTCATGGTTAATATAGTGTATGTAAACTCCAAAAAATGACAGTATGTTTGGCATCATGCCTCACTATATACAGTTTGCTGCTTACAGAAATATTCATATACTGTGTTGATGTCATCTCACTAACATGATAATTTGTTAAATGAGAAAAATGTCTTCAGGCAAGTAAATATTGCCAATTCTTTGACACCGTGATAAACAGTCTGTGACATTTCTTCTGCAGTGAGACTACAAGTCTCAGCATGTTCTATTAGTTAGCATGTTTTGATTTGTTCTGTAACAGCTGGGTAGTTATCCAAGGCTGTCATGCTTGTGAAAACATGCTGATTTTCTGGAAAGCAACCCTCTTACAAATGATATTGTCAAGAAAAAAAAATGTTTTTGCGCAGCGGTCTTACAAGCTCAGTTTTTTTGGAAAAAAATACACTTTTTTGAATAAAAAAATAAGACAATAGTAAAGTTAGCCCATTTTTTTTTGCATTATGAAAGATAATGTTATGCCAAGTCAATCAATACCCAACATGTCACGATTCCAAATTGTGCCCACTCGTGGAATGGCGAGAAACTTTGACCCTTAAAAATCTCCACAGGCAATGTTTAAAAATTTCTACAGGTTACCAGTTTTGAGTTACAGAGGAGGTTTAGTGCTAGAATTATTGCTCTCACTCTAACAATCGCAGCAATACCTCACATGTGTGGTTTGAACACCACTTTAATATGGAAGCTTGACTTACGTATGCATTCGCTTCTGCGTGCGAGCTCGGTGGGACGGGGCGCTTTACGTTTTTTTCTCTTATTTATAAAATTTTTTTTTTTTACACTGTCCTTTAACCACTTGACAACTGGGCACTAAACCCCCTTCGTGCCCGGACCAATTTTTAGCTTTCAGTGCTGACGCACTTTGAATGACAATTGCGCGGTCATACAAAGCTGTACCCAAATTATATTTTTATCATTTTTTACCCACAAATAGAGCTTTCTTTTGGTGGTATTTGATCACCTCTGCGGTTTTTATTTTTTGCGCTATAAACAAAAAAAAAGACAGAAAATTTTGAAAAAAAAACACTATTTTTTTACTTTTTGTTATAATAATATCCCATTTTTTTTTAAAAAACTATTTTTTTTCTCAGTTTAGGCCGGTACGTATTCTTCTATATTTTTTTGGTAAAAAAAATTGCAATAAGCGTATAGTGATTGGTTTGCGAAAAAGTTATAGCGCCTACAAAATAGGGGATAGAATTATGACATTTTTATTCTATATTTTTTTTTTTTACTAGTAATGGCGGCGATCTGCGATTTTTGTCAGGCCTGCAATATTGCGGTGGACATATCGGACACTTTTGACACTATTTTGGGACCATTCACATTTATACAGCGAACAGTGCTATAAAAATGCACTGATTACTGTATAAATGTGACTGGCATGGAAGGAGTTAACACTAGGGGGCGAGGAAGGGGTAACTATGTTCCCTATTTGTGATTCTTACTGTGGGGGGAGGGGACTGACAGGGGGAGGAGACCGATCTGTGTCCCTATGTACAAGGGACACAGCATCGGTCTCCTCTCTCCCTGACAGGACATGGATCTCTGTGTTTACACACAGAGATCCACGTCCTGCCACTGTCACAGCCGATCGGTGGGTGCCTGGTGGACATTGCGGCCGCCAGGCACGCGCATCGGCACCACGTGACCGCGGCGGGCACAGCTGTTCCCCCGCCGCGCGCCCTCGGCGGCGCGCAGGGGGAGTGAAACAGCAGGACGTCCACTCAGCACTTGAGAGCCGCGCTGCAGACGTCTTTTGTCTATAGCGCGGGTCTCAAGTGGTTAAAAAAAAAATTTGGGTCACTTTTATTTTTATTTACAAGGAATGTAAACATCCTCAGATCTCACATTTCCGCAAAAATGCAATAATAAAAAAAAAAAAAATCCCCTTTAAGACCATTGGGCAGAAGTGACGTTTGACATTGCTTCCACCATCCAATGGTATGGAGCCGAGTGGGGGCCATCTTTCCCTCACTTGGCTCCAGGCTGTTGAGGGGAGAGGACCAGATCGTCTTCGCCGCTACCGACGGCTCCGGTAAGCGGCGGAGATGACCGGAGCGTGGCGGATGGGGGGGGGGGGCTCTCCTGCCCCCAATAAAAGTGATCTAGTGGCAAATCCGCCGCAGAGACCACTTTTATCTGAAAGTGGACCGCCTGCTGTTGAAGAGGATACTGCTGTTGAAGAGGATACTGGGGTTCCACCTCAAACAGCCGACGTACAACGACGGCGGGCGGTCCGTAAGTAGGAACAGGGGAAGTAATTAAACTGTCAGCCTGTGAAGCTCTGAGCAGACCAAACCAAACAACCACTTCCTCTGTGATTACAGCAGAAGCCAAAAACCTAATTTGCCTAGCAGCCAAACTAGGAGTGCGCTACAATAGGTTTTGGGTTGAACTTCTGTTATCATGAAGAAATAAACCTTATTCATACATTTTTGTTCTATTGCAGTCTTTACAATAAAGATTTTATTGAATTTTTTAAACGGTTACAAACAAAGTTCTAAATATTGTTAGCATGATATGTTTCCCTGTTAGGGCTTGCATTACAAATCCTTCCTTTAACATTCTATGATTAATGTAAGACTTTACTGTTTTGTTTATGCAGCAAGACTCCTTTATTCTAGAGACCAGGAGATAAAAAGAGAGAAAATTACATTTACACTGGTATTCAATTATACCTTTTGCTAGCAATGAAACAATTATACATTGCCAGTGACCCCCATAAACACGTTAAGAAACATTACAGTGCAAAATGGAAATAGTTTTTTTGCTTGGGTAGTTCTTGGATAGTGGTGGTTACCTTGGTTGGTTCATGAGGGATTTTTGAGTAGGGTTAGTGTGACACAAATTAATGTGTTTGTGATTAACCCCTGCCGACCTTACACACATATCAATTAGTGCACCCAAAAAATATTAACTACTAAAGCCTCGTACACACGGTCGGACTTCCATCTGATTTCCGTGGTTTTTTGTCCGAACGGAGTTGGTTGGGAACACCCATAGCATACACACGCTCGGACTTTTCTGCAAACTTTCTTAAAACTTCTTACAACATCACGTGTTTTTTCTGCTCTTTTCTGATCTTTACTGCCACCCTTTGGTCAACTTCTGCTATTGTTGGTTGATTTTAACATTAGTTGTTTTGTCCATCGGACTAAAGTCCGATGGTTATCTGTACACACGGTCGGACTTTGCTCCATCGGACTTTTGTTGGGCAAAAGTTTGTCCGTTTGCAGACCCAACTTTTGTCCGATGAAATCCAAAACCAAACGAAAAAAGTTTGTCCGATGGAGCGTACACACGGTCGGATTGTTGGTCCAACTTGCTCAAAACGAAGTTTGTTGGGCAAAAGTCTGACTGTGTGTACGGGGCTTTAGTGGATATTTTCATATTAGTTTATAATTCATTTTTCTATTATTGCACTTTTATATTGCTTGTGGGAATATTTAAGTTTTGAAAGGTTTCATGATACTAACACGTGTTTTATATAGAGATTGGTAGTGCGGCACTGATTTAATTTATTTGTTGGGGCGGCACAGTTTGGCAAATTGTATTAATTTTAAGGCGCATCTATAGCCAATTTGTTTTTTTTTGTTTTTTTTTACGTTGTGGATGAAGTGGAGAGAGATTAGAACCTCAAGTTTTACTGCTCTCTGGGGGCCCTGTTACAGAGATCTCCCCTCACTTCCTGTTCTGGTGACAGCTTTACTGGACAGATGAGCTTAACACTCTAAAGCCCTGTACACACGATCGGATTTCCTATGGATTCTAATCCGATGGATTTTTCCATCGGAAATCCGATGAAGCTGACTTCCATCAGTCTTGCCTACACACCATCAGTCAAAAATCAGACCTTCCCAAACGCCGTGACGTAAAACACTCCGACAAGCCGAGAAAAATTAAGTTCAATGCTTCTGAGCATGCGTCGACTTGATTCTGAGCATGCGTGGGTTTTTTGTCCGATGGAGTTCCACACAGAGGATCGGAATTTGCTATCGTTTTTTTTTCCCATCGGATAAATTTAAAACATGTTCTATTTTTTCTCACCGATGGAAAAAAGACCGATGGGGCCCATACACGATCGGTTTGTCCGATGAGAAAAGTCCATTGGACTGTTTTCATCTGTAAAACCGATCGTGTGTACACGGCATAACAGAAGCAAATATACTAGGGCAATGCTAGAATCTCATTTTTTTTCTATTGCAGATTTTCCCTCACTTCTTGCCTGTACCTCGGCACAATAGGAGCTCGGTCAGACAGTGAAGTGAAAGCAGTGGAAGAGGGATGTGGTGTGCTAAGCTCTCTGTCTCCCCCTAGAGGGCAGTACCTGGCAATGCAGTACTGCAGTTTTTAAAAAGTGTGTGTGTATGCATCCGTATGTGGGTGTGTGTGTGTGTGTGTATATATATATATATATATATATATATATATATATATATATATTAGGGCTGTGGAAATTAACTATTAATTCCTCGATTAATCGATTCATTTTTTTTGATCGATCAAAATTCTTTGGATCGTTACTCACCTCTCCGCCGGCTTCCGGGTTTTCAGGGAGTTCCTCCGGAGATTCGGTGACATCACGGACACCGGCGGGGCTTGCCGTGTCCATCTGAAGGGCTCCTTTGCTGTGCCTTCATATCTGCATGCTGGCGGGACCTTACTATCTGCCACACGCAAGGGCTGTTACACTTCCCTCTATCACTTCCGTGGTATCGTTGTACACATTTTTATGCCAGTATCATACTTAGCTACATGTTTTTATGACTGCTTTTGCTACTGTTTGGTATTAGCGTCAATTGCCCCCCCCCCCCCCTGGAAGTCAGAGTGAAGACACACTTGCCCCCTGCTGTGTTGCAATTGCAATACATCTGTGTTGTGGGTGGCCATATTTTGATCTTGATGAAAACAACCTATACATACAGTATAGGCTGTTTTCATCAAGATCAAAATATGGCCACAACAGATGTATTGCAATACATTCCAATATAGAAAGATGTACATTCTCTAGGCTATATTTATATGGACATGGAGTGAAGCTGAATTATCCTCAAGAGCTATTTCACACTGCCAGCTGGCCGCGTTATCGGTAAAGTGCCGCTAGTTTTAGCGGCGCTTTACCATCGTTTTAGTGGCGCTATTCGGCCGCTAGAGGGGGGGTTTAAACCCCAGCTAGCGGTTGAAGACAGGGTTAAATGCGACTGTGTATTGCCATTGCCGAAGCGCTTTGCAGGCGCTTCGGCAGCTGTGCCCATTTGTTTCAAGGAGGAGGAGTGGTGTATACATATAAATATGTGCGTATGTATTTTTATATGTGTGTGTGTGTATGTGTATATGTATGTATGTATACCTTTTTAGGGCATGTTCATATTAAAGTGGAGCTCCACCCTAAATAGCAACTTTTGCTATTTGGAAGCCTCCCCCCTCCGGTGTCACAATTGACACCTTTCAGGGGGGAGGGGGGTGAAGATACCTGTCTAAGACAAGTATTTTCACCCACATCCGGGAGTCCTCTCTCCGGGAATCTGCGGGAGTGACGTCACTTCCCGCAGACTTCCCTTGGTGTTCTGGGAGACACTCGGCTCCCAGAACACAGGAGCACCAATCAGAACGGTGCAGCGCGACTCGCGCATGCGCCGTAGGGAACCGGGCATGAAGCCGCAGGGCTTCACTTCCTGGTTCCCTCAGCGAGGATGGCGGAGGGAGCAGCAGAGCGACGAGTGATCGCTCGTCCTCTGCTGCGGACGTCGCTGGACTCCAGGACAGGTAAGTGTCCAAATATTAAAAGCCAGCAGCTGCTGTAGCTGTAGCTGCTGGCTTTTAATATTTTTTTTTCCGGCGGAGCTCCGCTTTAACTACAAAGACAGACACTTATCTGAAAAGCAATCCATGCTATAATACATTTTCAGATGCATTTAACAGGCAATGAAGAGGCAACATGTGGCCTCCTCTCCACTAGGGATGAGCTTCGAGTTCGAGTCAAACTCATGTTCGACTCGAACATTGCCTGTTCGCCGAACAGGGAACAAATTGGGGTGTTCGCTGCAAATTCGAAAAGTCTATGGGAGAAATCTAAAGTGCTAATTATAAAGGTTTATATGCAGGTTATTGTCATAAAAAGTGTTTGGGGACCCGGGTCCTGCCCCAGGGGACATATATCAATGCAAAAAAAAGTTTTAAAAACTGCCGTTTTTTCGGGAGCAGTGATTTTAATAATGCTTAAAGTTAAACAATAAAAGTGAAATATTCCTTTAAATTTCATACCTGGGGGGTGTGTATGATATGCATGTAAAGTGGCGCATGTTTCCCGTGCTTAGAACTGTCCCTGCATAAAATGTCATTTTTGAAGGAAAAAAAGTCATTTAAAACTCACTCGCGGCTTTTAATGAATTGTCGGCTCCCGGCAATGCATAGAAAAGTCATTGATAAAAAAAAAAAAAAAGCGTGGGGGTCCCCCAGAATTCAATTACCAGGCCCTTCAGGTCTGGTATAGATATTAAGGGGAACCCCGCCGCAAATTAAAAAAAAATGCGTGCGGTTCCCCCAAATATCCATACCAGGCCCTTCAGATCTGGCATGGATTTTAAGGGGAACTCCACCCCAAATTTAAAAAAAAAATGGCGTGGAGCCCCCCAAAAATCCATACCAGACCCTTATCCGAGCATGCAACCTGGCAGGCCGCAGGAAAAGAGGGGGGGACGAGAGAGCGTCCCCCCCTCCTGAACCGTACCAGGCCCCATGCCCTCAACATGGGGAGGATGTCCCCATGTTGATGGGGACAAGGGCCTCATCCCCACAACCCTTGCCCGGTGGTTGTGGGGGTCTGCGGGCGGGGGGCTTATCGGAATTTGGAAGACCCCCTTAACAAAGGGGACCCCCAGATCCCGGCCCCCCCTATGTGAATTGGTAAGGGGTACACTGTACCCCTACCATTTCATGAAGAAAGTGTCAAAAAAAAAAAAAAAAAAACACACACCGACACCTTGGAAAAGTCCTTTATTAAAAAAAAAAAAATAATAAAAAAAAAACATTCCAGCGGTGAAATCCAGTGTCCCGCGGCGATCCAATGTCCAGCGCTGTCCGTCATTGGCTGAGCCTGAGCGGACCTGATGGGGAACTTCCTCCGCAGTCTATTACATGTATCGACCCGCCCCTTCTAAAGTTCCCCATCAGGTCCGCTCAGCCAATGACTAGGTGTAAGGCTGAGGACCTGATGCGGAACATGAGAAGGGGCGGGTCTATACATGTATTACACAGTGAAGGAAGTTCCCCATCAGGTCCGCCCCCTCGGTATGTCAGACCGCGCCTACGTCATTGGCCTGAGCGGACCTGATGGGGAACTTCCTTCACAGTGTAAATTTAAATTACACAGTGAAGGAAGTTCCCCGCTCAGGCCAATGACGTAGGCGGGGTCTGACATACCGAGGGGGCGGACCTGATGGGGAACTTCCTTCACTGTGTAATACATGTAAAGACCCGCCCCTTCTCATGTTAAAAGGGTTTGTTAAAGGGGTCTTCCAGATTCTGATAAGCCCCCCGCCTGCAGACCCCCACAACCACCGGGCAAGGGTTGTGGGGAAGAGGCCCTTGTCCCCATCAACATGGGGACATCCTCCCCATGTTGAGGGCATGTGGCCTGGTATGGTTAAGGAGGGAGGGGGGCCGCTCTCTTGTCCCCCCCTCTTTTCCTGCGGCCTGCCAGGTTGCGTGCTCGGATAAGGGTCTGGTATGGATTTTTGGGGGGACTCCATGCCATTTTTTTTTTAATTTGGGGTGGAGTTCCCCTTAAAATCCATGCCAGATCTGAAGGCCCTGGTATGAATATTTGGGGGAACCGCACGCATTTTTTTTTTTAATTTGCGGCGGGGTTCCCCTTAATATCTATACCAGACCTGAAGGGCCTGGTAATTGAATTTGGGGGGCCCCCACGCTTTTTTTAAAATTTTTATCAATGACTTTTGTATGTATTGCCGGGAGCCGACAATTCATTAATAGCCGCGAGTGAGTTTTAAATGACTTTTTTCCCTTCAAAAATGACATTTTGTGCAGGGACAGTTCTAAGCACGGGAAACATGCGCCACTTCACATGCATATCATACACACCCCCCAGGTACGAAATTTAAAGGAATATTTCACTTTTATTTTTTCATTTTAAGCATTATTAAAATCACTGCTCCCGAAAAAACGGCCATTTTTAAAACTTCTTTTTGCATTGATACATGTCCCCTGGGGCAGGACCCGGGTCCCAAAACACTTTTTAGGACAATAACTTGCATATAAGCCTTTATAATTAGCACTTTAGATTTCGAACGTTCGAGTCCATTGTATTTAATAGGGTTCTAAAGTTCACGCGAACATTCTGTCTGTTCGCAGGTTCTGGTGCGAACCGAACAGGGGGGTGTTCGGCTCATCCCTGCTCTCCACCTATTTAACACCCTAAATGCAGCATCACTGTGCTGCAACCACATACCATGCACCTGGTTATTATTATTATACAGGATTTATATAGCGCCAACAGTTTACGCAGCGCTTTACAATATAAGGGAGACAATACAATTACAATACAATAAAATACAAGAGGGTCCTGTTAAGAAGAGCTTACAAACTAATAGGGTGGGGCAGGTGGTACAAAAGGGTGTAACTGTGGGAAATGAGCTGATGGAAGTGGTAAAAGATTAGTTGGAGGCATGCCAGGCTTCCCTAAAGAGATGCATTTTCAGGGATTGCCTGAAGGCAGCTAGAGTAGGAGTTAGTCGGACAGGTTGAGGTAGAGAGTTCCAGAGGATGGGAGAGAGACAATCAGGGGAAAAGACAGCGCTGAACAACAGACATATACAAAATCCTCAGGTATGAAGCAAAGACTATTTATTTTATAAAAAGTGAAAGTAATCACCAAGGTTTACAGTAGTCTATAGATGGTCATGCAGAGACTTGGATAAGGAGCTGGCAAAACCTGGAGGCTGGAGCCACATGGATGTCACAGGGGCTCAGGGAAAACTACACAGAGCTGTGGAGCAGAAAGTGCAGGAGCGCCTCTGGCAAGGGGCCCAACCAGAACTGTAGAGCCAGGGGTCTGGTGGAGGGGGGGGCACAACCGTAGCCACGGGAACTGTAAGGGCCGGTGTTCAACGGACACTCGAACTGCGTCTGGTGCCCGGAAGTGACATCACAGTCTGGCGGAAGCCAGCCAAGGAGATCCTACAACTATGGGCAAACCCTGCTGCTGGGGCCGATCAAAAGCTGCTGGTACCAAAGGAGCAAGAAAGATCACATTTGTTACTGGATAATGTCCCAGAATTCTTAGTACTGCTCACCTCTCCTCGATGATCGCTCTGGTGACTTCTATAATCTTCTTCTTCTTCTCTATTCTGTCAGGGAGGGAAGTGGAGACAATGTGATGGTCATATGATCTCCAGACTTCACACCTGAGGATTTTGTATATGTCTGTTGTTCAGTGCTGTCTTTTCCCCTGATTGTCTATTTTCATCTCATTGGTCTATGCGTTTTGGACAGCAGCGGCCACAGCTCCATTCATTCTTTTGGTTGTTTGCTTGGAATTTTTTCTATGTGCCTGGACATATCTTTTTTAGTTTTTCAGAGGATGGGAAAGAGTCTGGAGAAGTCTTGGAGATGAGCATGGGAGGAGTAAACAAGGGAGTTTAAGAGTAGGAGGTCTTGAGAGGACAGTTTGAATGGTATTTGGAGATAAGTTTGGTGATGTAGCTTGGGGCAGAGTTGTGAATGGCTTTGTATGTTGTAGTTAGTATTTTGACTTTAATTCGCTGGGCAATAGGAAGCCAGTGTAGGGATTGGCGGAGAGGAGTGGTGGACACTGAGCGGTTGGTAAGGTAGATGAGTCTGGCAGCAGCATTCATGATGGACTGAATAGGGGATAGCCTATGGAGAGGTAGGCCAATGAGAAGAGAGTTGCAATAGTCAAAGCGAGAGATAAAAAGGGAGTAAATGAGTAGCTTGGTGGTTTTATTTGTTAAAAAGGGGCATGGCAGGGGGGAATATTACCAGTTAAGTTTTAGAGAAGTTTAAGTTTAATGAAGTGATGCGATATCCATGCTGATATGTCAGTTAGTAAGTTAGTAATGCGAGAAGAGACTGAAGGAGTGAGGTGAGGAGTTGACAGATAGATTTGGGTGTCATCAGCGTATAGATGGTATTGGAAGCCCTGTGCGGTTATCAAGTGACCAAGGGAGGAGGTGTAGATAGAGAAGAAAAGGTGTCCAAGAACCAAGCCTTGAGGGGAAACCCACAGAAAGGGGCAATGGAGAGGAGGAGGCAGAGTTTTATTTAACACTGAAGGAGCACAGTGGTTAGGTAATAGTTGCAGTGTGGCCCCATTCACCTGGTGGTATACTTTCAGCCATGCCCACAGCATTGCTTTTATCCCTGACCATTGCCACTGCAGCTAAAGGGGGAGCTGTTGGGGGTGGTAAAAACGTGGCTTAACCACATGGTTCTACCATCCCCCAGCCTCTCGTGTGAAGGATCTCTTGGTTCAAATATGTGCTGTTGGGCGCTGGATGTAGGGCAGCCCATTGATTTCAGTGGGCTTCCATACCCACAGAAACACAGGAAACGCAGTCCCCACCTTTTTTTTTAAATAGCACTGCACCAAAAGCGAACTGCGTATGCCAATGTGTGGAGATACCATTAGGAATTAAAGAGCAGCACATTTGTCTGTGTGTTGGGAACAAGTGCAAATTCCCACATGTTCTCGAATATGCAGTAAAGTGAACCAAGCCTTTGACTGGGGTGCCTCGAGACTAAAAAAAAACGTGTTCTTTTGAAAAACAACAGACTTACTGGCAGGGTCACCGAATGAAAATAGAAGAAAGGAAGCCACAAATGTAGCCATCACATCTAAAAATTGGTAAGCTGCAATATAATGCATGTATGCTTTTGGGTTTAATACCACTTTAAGAACATTTCTAAAGCGTAATAAATAACAACCTTTGTGTAGTTATTTCCCCATTACTTGTTTTTTGGATCAAAAGGTTCTAAGAGAATGACACTTATGCCACGTACACACGGTCGAAATTTCCGATGGAAAAACTCAGATGGGAGCTTTTCATTGGTCATTCTGACAATGTGTATGCCCCATCGGACTTTTCCCGTCGGAATTTCCGACGGAAAAAATTCTGATCGGAATTTCCTATCATGTGTACAAATTCCGACGCGCTAAATTCTGACGCATGCTCGGAAACAAATCACGCATGCTCGGAAGCAAAGAACTTAATTTGCTTGGCTTGTCGTAGTCTTTTACATCACCGCGTTCTTGGCAGTCAAAAGTTCACCAAACTTTTGTGTGACCATGTGTATGCAAGGCAGGCTTGAGCGGAATTCCGTCGGAAAAAACATCCAATTTTTTTCCAACGGGAATTCCGCTCATGCGTACGGGGCATAAGCTTCTATGTACTGCAGTGTCTTTTAGGATTTCTGAATAAAAAAAAGCTCCCTCATTGTTGAAACTTCAGTCCACATGAGATGTGTGATAGATTATTTTCTCTGGAAAAGCACTGGAAATACTTGACACAGCAGATTATTTATTAAGTAGCAGCAATGCTTTCATAAATAACAGTTTGGCAACTACTGTAAAACACTCCCTCATTATTTAAAAAAATAGTAGGATTTTTAAAACAGCTTACCTGTAAAATCCTTTTCTTGGAGTACATCACGGGACACAGAGCAGCATAGTCATTACTATGTGGGTTATATAGAATTACCTTCAGGTGCTGGCACTGGCAACTTCCAAAACAGGAAGTACCCTCCCCTATATAAGCCCCTCCCATCCGGGAGTACCTCAGTTTTGTAGCAAAGCAATACGTGTCCCCAAAAGAGGGGTGGGAGCTCTGTGTCCCGTGATGTACTCCAAGAAAAGGATTTTACAGGTAAGCTGTTTTAAAAATCCTACTTTCTTGTTCATACATCACGGGACACAGAGCAGCATAGTCATTACTATGTGGGACGTCCCAAAGCAATGCCAAATGAGGGGGGGGATACACCATACATAAGTTGGGCGCCATCAGGCATGAGGATCTTTTGCGGCCTGCAACACACTGCGCCCAAAGGCGACATCCTCCTGACTTCTAACGTCCACCTGGTAGAACCTAGTAAACGTGTGTACTGAAGACCATGTTGCGGCCTTACAAATTTGCGCCAGGGAGGCCTGGTGATGCACTGCCCATGAAGTTCCAACTGCTCTTGTGGAGTGTGCCCTAACTTTGAACGGAGGCGGTCTACTTCTCAAGCCATAGGCTTGTATTATGACCTGTCGAATCCACTTGGCTAAAGTAGATTTTGATGCTGCCTGACCCTTTCTGGGGCCTTCCGGCAGAACAAACAAAGAATCCGTTCTACGAATCTGAGCAGTGGCTTTTAGATAAGCTTTAACTGCTCTTACTACATCCAAAGAATGCAATAACTTTTCCTCTACCGAGCTTGGTTTGGGGAAAAAAGAAGGAAGAACCACATCCTGGTTCAAGTGAAACCTCGATACCACCTTAGGAAGAAAGGCTGGGTGAGGACGTAATACTACTCTGTCCTTATGGATAACCAGATATGGCTCTTTACAGGACATGGCGGCTAATTCCGACACTCTTCTAGCCGAGCATATGGCTACTAAAAATATCAATTTCCTGGTGAGTAGAACCAAGGAAATGTGCCGCAAAGGTTCAAATGGCTGCTTCTGCAGAACCGACAGAACCAAATTTAGATCCCATGGGCATATGGGAGCCTTAATCGGTGGAATAATACGAGTCACACCTTGCATAAAGGATTTGACAAGTGAATGCATAGCCAGGGGCCTTTGAAATAGTATTGACAAGGCCGAAACCTGGCCCTTGATAGTACTTAAGGCAAACTTCCTGTCTACAGCCCACTGCAGGAAGTCCAGAATTCTGCCTATAACGTACTTACGTGGATGCCATTTTCTGGCCTCGCACCAAGTGATGTACGCCTTCCAAACTCTATAGTAGATCTGCCTGGATACAGGCTTCCTGGCATTGATTATAGTTGATACCACAGAGTTAGAGAGACCTCTCTTCTTTAGGATGTGGGATTCAATAGCCAGGCCGTTAAACTTAGAGTTAGTAAGGAAGGGTGGTATATCGGTCCTTGCGAAAGCAGGTCCGGACGATGTGGAAGGGTCCAAGGACTCCCCACAGACATTTTGATGATCTCCGCGTACCAGGCCCTTCGGGGCCATGCTGGAACCACCAGGATCACCGGCTTCTTCTCCAACCTGACTCTGCGAAGGAGTCGAGGCAACAATTGTAGCGGAGGGAATGCATATATCAGTCTGAACTGATCCCAAGGGAACACCAGAGCATCCGAGCCGCAAGCGAGGGGATCCCTTGTCCGGGAGACAAATCTGTCCACCTTTGCGTTGAATCTGGATGCTAGCAGATCTACATCCGGTGTTCCCCACCGCTGACATATTGCTCGGAAGACCTCGGGATGAAGGGACCATTCCCCTGGGCATAACTGTTGGCGACTCAGAAAGTCTGCCTTCCAATTCTCCACCCCTGAAATGAAGACAGCTGATATACATGGGACATGCTTTTCTGCCCATTCCAGGATGTGACTTACTTCCCTCTGGGCTGCACGACTCCTGGTGCCTCCCTGATGATTGATATATTCCACTGCTGTGGCATTGTCTGATTGAATTCTGACAGGGGACCCTTGGAGTCTGGATGTCCAGGCTACTAGGGCATACCGGGCTGCTCGTATCTCTAAGAGATTGATGGGCAGGGTTTTTACTACATTTGACCATCTGCCCTGGAGAGACCATTGCTCCAGTACTGCCCCCCAGCCTATAAGGCTGGCATCTGTAGTGACCACCTTCCAAGATATCGGGCTGAAGGGTTTTCCCTTCTGGAGATTCTGGGGGATGAACCACCAGCAGAGACTCTTCCGAACGGAAGGGGACAAAGCCATCGGGAAGTCTAGAGCCTGAACTTTTCCGTTCCAGGCTGACAATATGGCCCTTTGTAAATTCCTTGAGTGGAATTGGGCGTATGGCACAGCTTCGAATGATGCTACCATCTTTCCTAGCAGCCTCATGCACAGGCGTATGGACGGCTGTCTTTTTGCACAAAGCAGACGGACCAAGGCCCTCAAAGAGGATACCTTGTCTAGAGGTAAGAAAATCTTCCTCTGGTCTGAATCCAGCCGTAGCCCTAGATATACCAGGTTTTTCACTGGCTGTAGGGCTGACTTGTCCAGGTTGATGACCCAACCGTGAGACTCTAGATACTTGATTGTATCGACAATTACCACTTCTAGCTTGGCAACTGAGTGGTCCATCAACAACAGGTCGTCTAGGTATGCCATTATCGTTACACCACGTGTTCTTAGATCGGCCAACAGTGGGGCCAGAATTTTTGTGAACACTCGTGGTGCTGCTCTGAACTGAAAATGGCGCCCTTCTACTGCAAAGCGTAGGAATTTTTGATGACCTGGAAAGATGGGAACATGCAAGTAAGCATCTTTGATGTCGATCGAGGCTAACCATTCCTCCCCTTGTAGGGCAGCGGTGACCGATTGGATCGACTCCATCCGGAAAGACCGGACGTTTAGAAATTTGTTTAGACTCTTTAGGTCCAATATGGGTCTTATGTCCCCGTTTGGCTTCGGGACTGTGAAAAGGTTTGAGTAGAAACCCAACCCCCACTCTTCCATAGGAACCTCCATAATTACTCCTTGGAGCAATAGTTGTTCTAACGCCAATAGGAGAGACCCTCTTTTCAGAGGGTCTCTTGGCATGCCTGACCACATAAAATGGGACGGAGGAGACTCTTTTAACTCCAACTTGTATCCCAGAGTTACTGCGGAGAGCACCCATCTGTCTTTGATCGTCTCCCGCCAGGTCTCTGCGAACAACTGAAGTCTTCCCCCCACCCGTTTGAGTGGGGGCAGCCCTTCATAGGCTTGACTTGGAGGCTGGTTTAGTACCTCTTCGGATCCAGGGCTTTTTATTACCCTGTGGCTGTCCCTGATTTTTACCTCCTGAGTTTGACCGAGGAGGCCGTCGGAACTGCTTAGTAGCAGACGTCGCAGGGATAGGAGAGGTAGTCCTCTTAAAAGATGGACCCCTAGACCTCTTTTTACTCGGTAAGAGAGTACTTTTACCACTGGAAATCTTCTGGATATACTTATCCAGGTCTTCGCCAAAAAGGCGTTCCCCATGAAATGGGAAGCTAACTAAGAGCTTCTTACAGGGAGCTTCAGCAGACCAGTTTTTGAGCCACAGAAGCCTACGCATATGTACCAAAGACAGCGTGAGGCGGGAGGCCTGATGGATAGAATCCTTGATGGCGTCAACCGCAAAGCATAATGCTCTAGGCAGATCAGCCAGAGCCTGGGCCTGCTGGTCTGGCAAATCCCTCAGGACCATTTTCATTTGATCCTTTAAAGCTTGGCAGACCCCAATAGCTGCCACTGCTGGCTGTGTAACAGCCCCTGCTGTGGAAAAAGCAGATTTTAATAAAGATTCCAATTTTTTATCCACTGGATCTTTGAACATTTGAACATTATCTACTGGACATGTCAGTGATTTGTTCACAGAAGAGATGGCTGCATCCACCGTAGGAACATTCCATCTCTGGGTGAACTTTTCCTCCATGGGATAGATCACCGGAAACCTTTTAGGCGGAACAAATAGTTTATCAGGATGTTCCCAGTCCTGGTATATAAGTCCTTCCAATAATGGATGTATTGGAAAGGAGCAATTAACCTGGGGAGCTTTTAGCGACCCCAATGAGGAGACAGCAGTAGTTGATGGTTCAACAAGAGGCATTTTAAATGCAGATCGAACCATGTCAGTTAGGGTCTGGACCCACAATCTTTCAGTCTGTGATGCTGAACATGGTTCATCTACTGTCGATTCCTCAAAAACAGAGCTAACCTCCTCCTGATCCCCTTCAGGTAGGTCGGTCCCTTCCTGGGACTGTTGCTCTGCCAACAGGCACTCTAATGGAGGTGATGGAGATCTGGCGCGCTTTCTTTCCTGTAGAGAAGAAGCGATCAATGCAGCCAATCTCTGCTCCAATCCCTCCAGAGTTGAGGAAAAAACCTCCTCTGTTATATATGCAGGAGCAGGTGGACTGAGGACAGCCGCAGTACCTGGCACTCCCGGGGGTTCCTTATGGGTATTAACCTCTGATTTCTCAGGGGAGGAGGGTGCAGATGACTGCTCCAGATCCTCAGAGCCCGATGGAGACCCCCTACACTTCCTGAGAGGTATATCTCGGAGTTTTTTAGGCGGCATATTCCTTAGTTCAAAGCTGAGGTATTCCAGCCGCAATACACCCCTTACTGAAATAGTCTAATGCAATTTGCTGCTATGTACATCAGTGGGTGTCTACTAATGCGTCTTTCTGGGGATGCCTGTATCAACCGCCCGCTGTAAGCCCCTATACCATGCTACCAGCTCCTTTTCATGCTCTGTGTCCATAGCAAGCAGCGTGGACTGAGTCCTTTTATCTTGCTGGGACGCCCGCACATGCGCAGAAGCGCTGGGCGCACAGAGCGCGTCATCCGCCAGGCTCCGCCCCCTTTTTTGAAGCTAAACCTTATAAAAGGAAAGCATGTGTGCGCGCGCGCGTGCACGTGTGCGCTCTTGGCGCCATGTAGGGAGAGGAGCCAGGGTCCCTGTTTCACCAGGACTCGGGGATGGAAGGAAACTACTTGGCAGCATGACAGAGGAATGCAGCTTCCCTGATAGAGAGCTCACTCATCTGCCTGGACTTTCACCATGGAAGGAATAGTCCCAAGAAAAAAGACGTTCCACAGCGGCCTCTAGTGGACAAACACAGGTACCGCACTTTTGTCTTTTTTTTTTTTTTTTTTTAAAACCTCCTTTATGAAAAAACATTTCCAGGTTTACAGTTTTTTTAAAACTTCCCTTATGAAAAAACATTTCTAGGATTTCTTAGGCATATACAGATATTAGCGGGAATACCCTTTAGGTAACAGGCAGAAAGACATATTAGGCTTGGGGGTCCCCTCAATAGAACCAAGTTCCTGAGGGGCCCCCACTTACCTTTTCCCCGCCGCAGGACTTTGTTTGGTCCACAGAAGCCCAAACTTCACCTCTCACGGCAGGCATTGTACTAGACCTTCAGGGACCGGGTTCCCAAGGATTCCACTCCCCTGGACCTGTATAGCACCCTGCACAGATAGCCTCTTGGTTTTGGGTATGACCAGAGCTCTGGATCCCAGGGTCCAGCCCTCCTAAGAGAGGCATTACAGGCAAAACCCTGCTCTTCTCTGCAAGGCCCGGGTACCGACCGTTTAGCTATGAAGCTTTTTTGGTCGGATCCGGAATAGCTTGCTAAGGCCCAGAGAACCTGTACACAAGCCCAGATGAATACATGTTAACCTTGGCCAACACCTTAGACACTGGCAAAAAACTGAGGTACTCCCGGATGGGAGGGGCTTATATAGGGGAGGGTACTTCCTGTTTTGGAAGTTGCCAGTGCCAGCACCTGAAGGTAATTCTATATAACCCACATAGTAATGACTATGCTGCTCTGTGTCCCGTGATGTATGAACAAGAAATATAGTTTTACAGAATTGTTATGAAAGTTATTTATGGCCATTTAAGAATAAAAAATAAAAAAATGCTTTTATATATTTGTTTCTAGGTCTTGTCTCCTGTGGCTTACATGGAGAGTAGTTTTTATTTTCGCTAATGATCTAGAATGATTGTTCACTCTTGGTAAAACTTTTTTTTTTTTTTTTTTTATCAAACTTTGTTTTCTCGTGTAACATATTTAAAAAACAACATCAGATTCTCAATATAAATCATTTTTCTGTTCAAAGTTTTTTTATTAAGCATAATCGCAGAATACATGTACAAATAATCTCAAATTGAAATAGAGAACATATCTCACGGTACAGCTTGTATAGGGATTGTACATTTTTAACAACGGAATATTCTGAACAAAGACATCGTTCAATATAACGGAACAGGGTATGGTAGAAGTAAAAAAAACTTCCAACCTACTATAGAGTATCAGATACAGTTTACATTATGAAGGAAATAATAAATCATTTTTAAAAGCAACATGGTTCTTACAATAGAAGACACAAAATACTTTCCTCCACAGGAGGTTGTCCAAAATCCACAGTCTTAAAAAAATAAAGCCTTTACCAGAATCTTTACATCTGTGTCTTGTAGTGATGTAAAGCCAACAGAAGGAACCACAGCAAATGCTGGGGGGATTCTTACACTAGTGAAAATGCCAAATGCTGAAGATCCTGATTGAGGCTTTAGCAATTTATGCCAGCAGAGCCATCATCGATGTCCCCAGAGTTTCATTGCTGTTGTAAAACTTCCTGTTTGAATGACACCCACTCTCAGTAAGTCAGAGCTCAGGCAGTCATGGCTCTGCCCCTATTAGTCCTTTATACACTACAGAAAGTAGCCATCATGTTTTCTGCCATTGTTAACGGTATATACACATCACTGCTTGCTGAACGGATTCTGCCTGTTAAGGATTCCTTCACCTTTACATGCAAGAAAATTGCAAACACTAGAGGTGACCTAGATAGAATGAAAAGTTGTTTTGTGCAAACAACAGGTAATTTATTAACATATTCAAGTGGTTATTGGGTGGATCTACAAATTAAGAAAAAAATTACATTTCCTATCAAATGCTTACTGTAATTTTCCTTTCCTGATAAACTCCATGGCAGCATACATTTGGGTAACTCTGTCCTCACTTCGACTCCAAAGGATCCAACTCGCATACATTTTAAGGCTGAGCCAGAGACCGCGTTCCGTAACTAGACTACTATAAATGTTCAGCTTTCCTGACAGACTTCCATGGCAGAACATACTTTTGGGAACTACCTAGCCCAAAAAAAACAAGGTTGGGGTGCCCGGGATACCGCAGGATGTGTACCCACACACAGCTGTTCCTGTGCGAGATCTGGCCGCTGATATTTCCAAGGGGTAAGAAAAACTCCAAACATTAAGGATCCTATGAGGAGGACAAAAAATATATGTGGCCTCTGGCTCAGCCTCAAAATTTATGAGAGTGGGGTCCTTTTGGGTAGGAGTGAGGGCATAGCTACCCAAACGTATGCTGCCATGGAGTGTCTCAGTAAAATAAATATACAGCTGATAACTGTTTGAAATACGTTACATCACTTCATATTTATGTATAGTCAGAACTTTATTTTGTTTCATTTTTGAGAGAGTAAAAAAGGTTTAAAACCTTTTTTTTGCTGTCCTGGAGATGCAACAGGAAGTGAGGGTAAATCTCTATAAAGCAAGCGGTATTCCACTCTTAGACGGCTGTCTCCAAAGCAGATGTTCCCATTGGAAGGTTTACCCTTATCTCTTGTTCTCATAAGAACTGTGAAATGTTGCATTTCCATCACTTTCTGTCCTTGTCACAGTGGTCAACTGATCGACTAGCGGGGATAAATCTACTAAGTAGAGACACAAACAGCAAAAAAATTCTGAAAGGGGTTCTAACCCTTCCCTGCTCTATCCAAATTGGAAAAGAGAAGTTTTGGGGCACCTGTAATGAAAAAAAAGTGTTTGTATCAATGCAAAAAAAAAGTTTTAAAAACGGCAGTTTTTTCGGGAGCAGTGATTTTAATAATGCTTAACGTGAAACAATAAAGTGAAATATTCCTTTAAATTTCGTACCTAGGGGGTGTGTAAAGTATGCCTGTAAAGTAGCGCGTGTTTCCCGTGCTTGGAACTGTCCCTGCACAAAGTGTAAATTCTGAAGGAAAAGGGGTCCAAGAACCAAGCCTTGAGGGGAAACCCACAGAAAGGGGCAATGGAGAGGAGGAGACAGAGTTGTAGTTAAAGGGGTTGTAAAGGTACATGTTTTTTCACCTTAATGCATCCTATGCATTAAGGTGAAAAAACATTCAAAAATACCGCCCCCCCCTCCCGAGCCCCCATTGGCTGGCGCTGCTGTCAATCACATCCAATGAAGCGGCGCACCGGGGGGTGGGGCCGAGTGATACAGTCGGCGGCTATGGCCGCCGCTGTATCACGGGAGCGCGCCCGCAGTAACTCCACACCATGCTCGCTCGCTCGCATTATGGTGTGAAGTCCTTGTGGGGAGGAGCTGAAACAGCCACCAAGGGACCCCAGAAGACCAGGATTGGGGCCACTGTGTGCAAAACGAGTTGCACAGTGGAGGTAAGTATAACATGTTTGTTATTTAAAAAAAAAAAAAAAACGGGAACCTTTAGTGTTCCTTTAACACTGAAGGAGCGCAGTGGTTAGGGAATAGTTGCAGCGTGGCCCCATTCACCTGGTGGTATACTTTCAGCCATGCCCACAGCATTGTGTTTATCCCTGACCATTGCCACTGCAGCTAAAGGGGGAGCTGTTGGGGGTGGTAAAAACGTGGCTTAACCACATGGTTCTACCATCCCCCAGCCTCTCGTGTGAAGGATCCCTTGGTTCAAATATGTGCTGTTGGGTGCTGCATGTAGGGCAGCCCATTGATTTCTGTGGGCTTCCATACCCACAAAAACACAGGGAACGCAGTCCCCACCCTTTTTTTAAAATAGCACTGCACCAAAAACGAACTGCGTATGCCAATGTGTGGAGATACCATTAGGAATTAAAGAGCAGCACATTTGTCTGTGTGTTGGGAACAAGTGCAAATTCCCACATGTTCCCGAATATGCAGTAAAGTTAACCAAGCCTTTGACTGGGGTGCCTCGAGACTAAAAAAAAATGTGTTCTTTTGAAAAACAACAGACTTACTGGCAGAGTCACTGAATGAAAATAGAAGAAAGGAAGCCACAAATGTAGCCATCACATCTAAAAATTGGTAAGCTGCAATATAATGCATGTATGCTTTTGGGTTTAATACCACTTTAAGAACATTTCTAAAGCGTAATAAATAACAACCCTTGAGTAGTTATTTCCCCATTACTTGTTTTTTGGATTCAAAGGTTCTAAGAGAATGACACTTATGCCACGTACACACGGTCGGATGGGAGCTTTTCATCGGATATTCCGACCGTGTGTATGCCCCATCTGACTTTTCCCATCGGAATTTCCGACGGACTTAGATTGAGAGCAGGTTCTCTATTTTTTTTTTTTTTTATTGTTTATTTATAATTTTCTCAAAATATACAAAATAGACATGTAATCCAGACCATTGCATACAATCAGACATGGTAAATATAGACAAGTATGATTAACAAAGCATCAAAGATCTTGGGTATACATTTCAAGGAAAGAAAAAGGAAGTTATACATCTTAAAACTCTTAAAAAGAACAGGGAATGAGCATGGGGTCTGATGTGTCTAATAAGTCATGGTTGTGCCAGTTAAGACCTCACACATATGAAGAGGCCATAGGTAAACAAGAAAGGAAAAAAGAAAAAAAAAACACATCCTACTGTAAGATAACAGAAAACCAGGGGTCAGCATTCTTGAATTAACATGGATTTGGGTCAGAATCTGTATTGTATACCGAGGTGTCCCAACTGTCCCAAATGTAATCAAACTTGGGCATAGCATCATCAATTATAGCGGTAAGGCGCTCCATCCTCCTAATATCAGCTACGGTTGCTAGGAAATGTGCAAAGGTGGGGGGAGCAGTATCTCTCCAACGTTGAGGGATAACTCGTTTGGCTGCCAACAAGAGAAAAGCCATCAACTTACGATGGTGCTTGGGCATTCCTGAGAGGGGGAGACCTAGCAACAGGTATAGGGGCAGGAAGGGAATCGAAACTCCAAGAATCCCCTCGAGACACAAATGAACTTGTGTCCAGAAGGGAACCAATATCGAACACTCCCAAAAAATATGGAGATGGGTGCCAATTAAGGAACCACACCTCCAACACTGGCTATGTGGGGCTAACTTTCGAGCTGCCAGGAACTCAGGGGTCCTATACCAAAACATGAGTATCTTGTTAGTGGTTTCCTTGTGGGCCACACATCTGGAGACCTTAGATGTCGCGACCCATATCCTCCCCCAATCTAGCAATGATATAGGCCTGTCCAGTATGTTAGACCATTTCCTCATATATATATGCATATGTTCTGTGCAAGGGGGGGCCGAATGTAAGATTTGGTAAATAGTAGATATTTGATGGAGCTCATACGCCCCTCTAGAGCATAACCATTCAAAATCAGTAGGAGGGTCCAGTGTCAATTTGGGAGATTTAGAGGCAACAAAAAATGTCTAATTTGGAGAAAAGAAAAAAAGAGGGATTTCGGGATCTGGTGTTTGGACTGTAACTCAGAGAAGGAAAGTAGCGCACGTGTCACTGGGAGAACTAGGTGGCGTAGTTGAAAGATACCCGCCTGAGTCCATGGCAACATAGAGTCATATAAGAGGCTATCGAGGATATCAGGATTAAAAAGCACATTCGTAAGGGGGGGGGGGGCAAGGGGATGACAGGGAATACTTATTAGAACAACGCTTCCAGATGGAAAGAGTGAAAAGCATGGGGTTCAAACAGATTTTACGCAATTGAGGAACAAATTTATCAGAGGAGGGCCATAGCAAGGAGCATGGGTGAGCAGGGACCATAATTCCCATCTCAATCTCCGACCATCTATTCTGGGCTTTTCTAGACGTCCAAGAAGTTATAGCTCTCAAATGAGTGGCATAATAATACTTTATGATATCTGGTGCCCTTAGACCTCCACGAGAACGTGGAGCCATGAGAACTGAGCTAGCTATCCTGTGAGAAGCATTATTCCAAATAAAGTTTAGAAAATGTCTGTGTAGAGCCTTCAGTTGTGCCATCGGGACCGGGGTGGGGAGAGTCTCAAAAAAATACAACAATTTAGGAAGTATGGACATTTTGAGGACATTTATCCTCCCTAGTAAGGACAGGGGCAATTTCGTCCAGGACTTTAGCAGTCTATGTATTTCTGAAAATAGCGTGGGGAAATTTACCTGATATAAAGTAGAATATGAGGGGGATATGTGAACACCTAGGTACTTGAGGGATTGAGTGCACCAGCGATATCTAAAAGTATTTTGTAAATGGGTAAGTACCTCTGTTTTAGACGGGTTAACTTTAAAGCCCGAAAGGCTGCCAAATAAATCAAGAAGTTTATGGAGAGAAGGTAGTGAAATGTGTAGGTGCGTGATGGTTAGCAAAATATCATCAGCAAAGAGGGACAGTTTGTATTCCCTGTGTCTCAACGCCACCCTCCGTATATCAGAATGAAGTCTAATGGCTGCAGCCAAAGGTTCCAGGCTGAGAATAAACAGTAAAGGGGATAGGGGGCAGCCCTGCCTGGTCCCATTGCTGAGGGGGAATGGAGAAGAGACAGAAGAAGACAACTGGACCTGGGAAGTGGGAGTGGAGTATAATGCGGTAAGAGCTTGAACAAATGGACCTGAAAAACTGTAACTTGACAAGGTAGCAAACATAAAGGACCAATTCAAACGGTCAAGCGCTTTTTGTGCATCTAAGCTCAACACCAGGGCCGGTTTACCAGTCTTGGTTAACAAGTCAATAAGGTCCACAGTCCGCCTGGTGTTATCCCCAGCATATCTAGAAGTGACAAATCCAACTTGATCCCTATGTATCAAGGTTGGGAGGAGAAGGGACAGCCTATTTGCCAGTATTTTAGTGAATATTTTATAGTCGGAATTTAAAAGGGCTATTGGGCGATAGTTTTCTGGTAAAGAAGGGTTCTTGTCTGGCTTTGGGATAACCGTGATGTAAGCATGCAAAAATTGGGAGTGGGGTACTGTCCCATCCATCAGGGATTTAAACAGGTAAACAGGGCCAGCATATGGGGGAGCAAAATTGGAAGAAACTTCTTGTCGTAAGAATAGGGGAGACCGTCAGGACCTGGTGCTTTATGGGATGGGAGCTGCTTAATGACCAGGGAAATCTCTTCATCCGTAATAGATGTATTAAGCCCTTCACGATCTGATGAGGACAATTTAGGTAAATTTAGAGATTCAACAAAGGAATTAAAATTCTCTTGGGTGAACTGGGACTCTGGCTCTGAGGAGAGACAATTATAAAGTTTCTGATAATAGTTCTCAAAGACCTTGGTCATAGCTCGAGGGCAATAAGTAGGTTTCCCATCCGGTTGAGTTATAAAGTCAGGTAGGAAACTATAGGGACGAGGTTTTAGTCGATTAACCAGTATACTATGGGGTTTATTGGCATACTCATAAAATGTTTGCTTCGACCAAAGCATGGATTTAGTAATTGCATTCATATCTAAAGACTTGATACGATTTCTCAGGGAGACCACACGGCAGAGACGATCCACGGTGGGGTGTACAAGAAGGTCTCTCTCGCCCCTCACCAGGTCAGCTAGAAGGGTCGAGCGCTGCAGAGCACGATCCCTCTTAAGGCGAGATCCAGAGGCTATGCATTCACCCCTGAAGACCGCCTTATGGGCCTCCCAGAGGCAAGGAGAACCTGTCTTTGGTTGGAGACAAACATAAATTAAAGTCTCCACCGATTATCATAAAGGGTTGGGAGAAAGCCTTGAGCCCCTCAAAGAAATCTTCAAGGAACCAAATCTGTCTTGAGTTAGGAGCATATAAATTCGCAAGTGTGAAGGATGTGTTCATGTGGTCACAGTCCAGGAGAATGAACCGGCCATGAGGATCCAAAAATGAGGACTTGACCCGAATGGAAGAGGACCGTTTAAAGAGGATGGCTACCCCTGCTTTACCAGAGGGGTCAGAGGCTACAAATGTAGTGGGGAAATGTTTAGATGCAAATTTAAATGAACCATCTGCCTTGAAATGGGTCTCCTGGACCATGACCACATCCGCACCAGAGGACCTGAACTCCTTCAGCGCCATCCAGCGCTTAGAAATGGAGCCCAGGCCCTTAACATTATATGATAAAATACTGATGGCCATTCATAAACATGAAAAAGAAAGCATAAGTTACAGTTACATACCATATTGAGAGCACCAACCATGATGCAATAGAACTAGTATCTGGATTAGGACATATAAACATTAGGAAACATTGAAAAGTAGTGGAAACACAGCTGTGTTTCTTGAAAGGGTCAAAAATGGACTCAAAAAAAGGTAGGTAACAGGAAAAACACAAAAGTATAAATCGAAGCATTATAGATAGAGTCCAACAATGTTGAAAAAGGTAGTCACTGACCAAAAAAGGTCTGACAAAAAGAGCTGGTTGTATGTAGGGTCCACTCAAAAACTGGACCAGAAAAAAATAAGGACATAAATAGAGTTGAGCGGACACCTGGATGTTTGGGTTCGACGGGTTCGGCCGAACTTCGGAAAAAAGTTCGGGTTCGGGACCGAACTTTAACCCGAACCCGGACCCGGACCCGAACCCCATTGAAGTCAATGGGGACCCGGACTTCTAAGGACTAAAAAGGCTCTAAAAAGGTAATAGAAAGGGCTAGAGGGCTGCAAATGGCAGCAAAATGTTGTTAAGAGCATGGCAAGTGCTCTGCAAACAAATGTGGATAGGGAAATAACTTAAAATAACATTAAAAAAATAAAAATAAATAATAATCTTGACCTAGGAGGACGAGGTCCATATGGAGTAGGAGGTTGAAGTGGCGGTGGATGTGGCTGTGTAGGTGGAAGCGGCGGTGGAGGAGGATGAGGTAGCCAACACTGATTCAAAAATACAACAATGGCTGTGTAATGCCGGTGATGTGTCGAATTCTGTCCCCCGTCAAATAGTGTCCACCCTGTACTGCGCTTTCTCAGTATGTAGGACAAGGGGATTTCTAAAATCTCCCAAGACGAACGGCACCTGCGTGGTGAGTTCAGGTGAAGGCCACACCATCCGTGGTTCAAGACGAGCCAAGTGAGGCCGTACCCGAAGCGTGGCGATCGAACCGAGCCCGTGAGGGGCCCTGTTACTATGTGCTATGGTATGTCCACTTGGATGGTGGGGCTTGAACCTGCACTCACAGCGCAGGCGCCGTTCATCTTCGGAGATTTTGTGAATCTCCTTGTCCTCTGTACTGCGCAAGCGCTGCGCCTTCGCAGTATGGGCCGGACACAATCCGATGGCCGGACAGTTTTTGTCACAACACCGGTATACATGTCTATTCTGCACAAGGTACGGACAAGTCCTGTGGGATCCATGCCTGGTTCATTTTAATGAACGTGAGCTTGTCCACATTGGCTCTGGACAGGCGGCTGCGCTTGTCTGTGATAACGCCCCCTGCCGTGCTAAATACACGTTCAGATAATACACTGGCTGCAGGGCAGGCCAGCACCTCCAAGGCATAAAGGGCAAGCTCAGGCCATGTGCCCAATTTGGAGACCCAGAAGTTAAAGGGGGCAGACCCGTCATCCAGTACGTGTAGGCCTGTGGACACATACTGCTCAACCATGTTGGTGAAATGCTGCCTCCTGCTAAGACGTTCCATCTCAGCTGGTGGTGCTGGTTGTTGTGGCGTGCTGACAAAGCTTTTCCACATTTCAGCCATGCTAACCCTGCCTTCTGAGGTGCTGCCGGTGCCCCGGCTGCGTTGGCGACCTCTTCCTCCTCCTCTGCCTTCGCCTTGTGCTTCCACCGTACGCCCGCTGTCAGGTGGGAATGCCACCAGCAGCGCGTCTACCAGCGTGCGCTTGTACTCGCGCATCTTACGATCCCGCTCCAGTGAGGGAATTAAGGACGGTACGTTGTCCTTGTAACAGGGATCCAGCAGGGTGGCCACCCAGTAATCAGCACCAGTTAAAATGTGGGCAACTCTGCGGTCATTGCGGAAACACTGCAGCATGTAATCGCTCATGTGTGCCAGGCTGCCCAGAGGCAAAGAAAAGCTGTCCTCTGTGGGAGGTGTATCGTCTGTGTCCTCTGTATCCCCCCAGCCACGCACCAGTGATGGCCACGAGCTGGTCTGTGTGCCACCCTGCTGTGAAAATGCCTCCTCCTCCTCCTCCTCCATCTCCTCCTCCACCTCGTCATCCTCCAGAACTGTTCCCTTTCCGCCGGACAATTGTGTACCTGCCGTTTGTTGGTGCAGGAACCCACCCTCGTAGCCACTTGTGAAAGACTGCCCTGAAAGCCTTTGAAATGATCCCGCTTCCTCCTCCTCCTTCTCATCCTCCTGTGCCACATCCTCTTCCATCATCGCCCGAAGCGTTTTTTCAAGGAGGCATAGAACTGGGATAGTAACGCTAAGAACGGCGTCATTGGCACTGGACATGTTGGTGGAGTACTCGAAACAGCGCAACAAGGCACACAGGTCTCGCATGGAGGCCCAGTTATTGGTGGTGAAGTGGTGCTGTTCCGCAGAGCGACTCACGCGTGATTGCTGCAGCTGAAACTCCACTATTGCCTGCTGCTGCTCGCACAGTCTGGCCAGCATGTGCAAGGTGGAGTTCCACCTTGTGGGCACGTCACATATGAGGCGGTGAGCGGGAAGGCCGAAGTTACGCTGCAGCGCTGACAGGCGAGCAGCAGCAGGGTGAGAACGCCGAAAGTGCGCACACACAGCCCGCACTTTCTGCAGCAGCTCTGGCATATTGGGGTAATTTTTAAGGAACCTCTGGACCACCAAGTTCAGCACATGCGCCAGGCAAGGGATGTGCGTCAAACCGGCTAGGCCCAGAGCTGCTACGAGATTTCGCCCATTATCGCACACCACCAGGCCGGGCTTGAGGCTCACTGACAGCAACCACTCATTGGTCTGTTGTTCCATGTCCCTCCACAACTCCTGCGCGGTGTGGGGTTTTTCCCCCAAACAGGAAAGTTTTAAAACTGCCTGCTGTCGTTTACCCCTGGCTGTGCTGAAGTTGGTGGTGAAGGTGTTACGCTGACTGGATGAGGAGGCGGTAGAGGATGAGGAAGCGGAGTAGGAGGAGTTAGCAACAGGAGGCAAACTGAAGCGCCCTGCAATCCTCGGTGGTGGAAGGACATGCGCCAAACTGCTATCTGCCTCAGGCCCAGCCGCCACTGCATTTACCCAGTGTGCTGTTAGGGAGATATAACGTCCCTGACCGTGCTTACTGGTCCACGCATCTGTAGTTAGGTGGACCTTGCCACAGATGGCGTTGCGCAGTGCACACCTGATTTTGTCCCCCACTTGGTTGTGCAGGGAAGGGATGGCTCGCCTGGAAAAATAGTGGCGGCTGGGCACGACGTACTGTGGGACAGCCAATGCCATCAGGCTTTTAAAACTCTGCGTCTCCACCAGACGGAATGACGGCATTTCAAAGGCCAGTAGTTTTGAAATGCTGGCATTCAGGGCCAGGGATCACGGGTGGCTAGGGGGGTACTTCCTCTTCCGCTCCAATGTTTGGGAGATAGAGAGCTGAACGCTTCCATGGGACATTGTGGAGATGGTTGGTGACCCAGGTGGTAGTGTTGCTGGCAGATGCTCTGTTTGCGGGGTGGCAGGTGCCACTGTCACTACAGAGGTGGATGAAGAGGCAGAGACTGCAGCAGAAGAGGAAGCAGGAGGAGCCAGAGACCTTTCTTGGTTTTTGAGGTGTCTACTCCACTGCAGCTCGTGCTTTGCACTTAGATGCCTGGTCATGCAGCTTGTGCTCAGGTTGAGAACGTTTATGCCTCGCTTCAGGCTCTGATTGCACAGCGTGCAAACCACTCGTGTCTTGTCATCAGCACATTGTGTGAAGAACTGCCACACTGGGGAACTCCTTGGACCTGGCTTTGGTGTGCTCGGTCCCTTGCTGCGTTGGGCAGTAGCAGACATACTGTCTAGCTGACAGACGCTCCGCTTTTGCACCCTGCTCCCTCTTCTGCTGTGCTGGTGGCTCTGTGCGACCACCGCCTCTTCCTCCAAACTACACTGGTCACCTGCATAACGTTGATTCCATGTGGGGTCGAGGACCTCATCGTCCTCCACATCATCTTCCACCCAGTCTTCACCCCTGCCCTCCTTGTCTGTCTGCACAATTGCGAAAGCAGCAGCAGTTGGCACCTGTGTTTCGTCATCATCCGAGACATACTGCGATGGTCCTCCCATGTACTCATCATGAAACATAAGTGGTTGGGCATCGGTGCAATCTCTTCCACTTCTGGGGCAGGGCTAGGTGGATGGCCCTGGGAAACCCTGCTAACAGACTCATCGATTAGCAAAAGAGACTGCTGCATGATTTGGGGCTCAGACTGCTTGGCTGATTTGCAAGGGGGTGAGGTGAAAGACTGATGGACATGGGTTTCAGGTGCCAACTCTGTTCTTTCATCAGAAGAGTGGGTGGGAGACAATGTGAAGGAACCCGAGGCACTGTCAGCAACCCAATCTACTATCGCCTGTACTTGTCCTGGCCTAAACATTCGTACAGCCTCATTAGGCGCGACAAAATACCGCCGCAGGCTCGGTCGCCTACTCGCACCTGAGGAAGGTGTTTCACTTGTGCGTGTATCTGGCACAGATCCACCACGTCCTCTCCCTGCAACAGGAGCTCCACCAGCAGCACCACGACCGGGGCCACCACGTCCCTTTGACCTTCTCCTCATATTTTCAAAATTTAGGATCTTGCCCTAAATGGGTGTTTTTGGAAGCGCAGAACACACCCACAGTATGTAACCGCTGACTCGCACAGCTACAGAACTGCAGAAAATGCTATTCAAAAAAAATGTTGTTTTTTTAGTATAGCAACGTAGGAGAAAACTATAAAGAAATTGTTTATTTCAAACACCTCAAAATATGTATAACACACTGCAAACTTTTTTTGGTGCCACTAAACGGCGTTTTTTGGAAGAGCAGAACACACCCACAGTACGTAATTGCTGAATCGCACAGTTACAGAACTGCAGAAAATGCTATTCAAAAAAAAATTTGTTTTTTTAGTATAGCAACGTAGGAGAAAACTATAAAGAAATTGTTTATTTCAAACACCTCAAAATATGTATAGCACACTGCAAACTTTTTTTGGTGCCACTAAACGGCATTTTTTGGAAGAGCAGAACACACCCACAGTACGTAACCGCTGAATCGCACAGCTACAGAACTGCAGAAAATGCTATTCAAAAAAAATGTTGTTTTTTTAGTATAGCACAGTAGGAGAAAACTATATAGAAATTGTTTATTTCACACACCTCAAAATATGTATAACACACTGCAAACTTTTTTTGGTGCCACTAAACTGCGTTTTTTGGAAGAGCAGAACACAGGTTCACACTGGGGCTGCGGGAGTGAAGCCGTGCGAGTTCAGCTGAACTCGCACGATTTCACTCCTGCCTGTCAGTCCCGATTTCAGCTCGATTACAGAGACATCTGACACAGATGTCAATGTAAATCGCGGCTGAAATCGCAAAAAGTAGTACAGAAACTACTTTTTGAAATCGGTGCAGCGCCGCAGATGCGGCGTCGCACCGATTAGGACGGTGCCATTGCCCGCAATTTGCGGCAAATTTTGCCGATTTGACATGCGATTTGACATGTCAAATCACATGTCAAATCGCACCAGTGTGAACCAGGGCTTAAAGTCAATTCTCGATCTGTTGCGGGTGGCGATGGTCAGGGCCTCCTTACTCTCATAGAAATGGAAGCACACTATTATATCTCTGGGGTTAGCACCCTGGGAGGTTTAGGGGCCAGAGATCTGTGTGCCCTGTCAAGCCGCCAGTCTATATCAGGTATGTCAGGGGCCAGATGGATGAACAAAGCAAGCAAATATGAACGGATGTCCTTGTCATTAACTGATTCAGGGACCCCACGGATCCGCAGGTTCTGTCTCCGTTCTCTGTTCTCGAGGTCTTCCTGTTGTAGTTGTAACTGCGTCACCGCATTTTTCAGGGAAGCATTCTCATCCTCCATAACATGTATATAACTGATCACATCATCAAATTTAGTCTCTAGGGTGTCAGTACGTTCCCCTAGGTGGTCTATCTCCCCCCTGAGTTTGTGGGCTAGTTTGCTTACCGCCTTAGTAATGTTATCTGTGAGGCCCTGAAGCAAGGCCTGGAGCCGGAGGTCAAGTACTTCCACAGTCACTAACGCCGCCATTGCAGGCTGTTCAGAAGCTTGCGTGTGTTGTGGCTGCTGCTTAGTCTGGGTAGAAGAAGAATCATCCAACGGAGTAGCGTCCGGAGCCTCCTCCGCGATCGTCGGGGTACCTGAGACCGGGGATTGAGGCCTGTAAACAAAACGATCCATGAAGAGAGAGAGATGGGATGCGGCCTGCGGCACGGTCGTCTTGTAAAAGCGTCGCTGATCCCCAATTTTACCCATAAAAGGGATCAATTGGTAGCTGAGCAGTTCCCGGAGCTAGTGAGGCTGCTCCCGGAGCGAAAGATGCGGATGTAGCGGAGCGGGAGTCACAGAAGGACAAGATGAGGCCGGAGCTCTGGTCCTAAATGACCGCCATCTTCACGAGCCGCGCATGCGCCCCTAGGTTCTCTACTTTTCCGTCGGAAAAAATTCCGATCGGAATTTCCTATTTCCTATCATGTGTACAAATTCCGACGCATGCTCGGAAACAAATCACGCATGCTTGGAAGCATTGAGCTCAATTTTCTCGACTCGTCAAAGTCTTTTACGTCACCGCGTTCTTGGCAGTCAAAAGTTCAACAAACTTTTGTGTGACCATGTGTATGCAAGGCAGGCTTCAACGGAATTTTTTCCGATGGGAATTCCGCTCATGTGTATGAGGCATAAGCTTCTATGTACTGCAGTGTCTTTTAGGATTTCTGAATAACAAAAAGCTCCCTCATTGTTGAAACTTCAGTCCACATGAGATGTGTGATAGATGATTTACTCTGGAAAAGCACTGGAAATGCTTGACACAGCAGATTATTTATTAAGAAGCAGTAATGCTTTCATAAATAACAGTTTGGCAACTACTGTAAAACACTCCCTTCATTATTTAAAAACATATATAGTTTTACAGAATTGTTATGAAAGTTATTTATGGCCACTTAAGAATAAGAAAAAAAAAATGCTTTTATATATTTGTTTCTAGGTCTTGTCTCCTGTGGCTTACATGGAGAGTAGTTTTTATTTTCGCTAATGATCTAGAATGATTGTTCACTCTTGGTAAAACTTTTTTTTTTTTTTTTAAAGCAGAGCTCCGCTGTAAAAAAATATTAAAAGCCAGCAGCTACAAATACTGCAGCTGCTGACTTTTAATAAATGGACACTTACCTGTCCTGGAGTCCAGCGACGTCGGCAGCAGAAGACGAGCAATCGCTTGTCTCTCGGCTAACCCCACCGCCATCTTCTGTGAGGGAATCAGGAAGTGAAGCATTGCTGCTTCACTGCCCGGTTTCCTAGTGCGCATGCGCGAGTCGCGCTGCGCCGTCCTCACTGGTCCCCGCTGTGTTCTGGGAGCCGAGTGTTTCCCAGAACACAACGGGGGGGGGGGGGGGAACTGACGAACTACCCGCAGTTTCCCACAGAGTGTATGCCCGGAAGTGGGTGCAAATACCTGTCTTAGACAGGTATCTGCACCCCCCTGAAAGGTGGCAATTGTGGCACCGGAGGGGGGGGGAATCCAATGAGCGGAAGTTCCACTTTAGGGTGGAGCTCCGCTTTAATCAGGAGGAGCCACAGCAAATGCTGGGGGGATTTTTACACTAGTGAAAGTGCCAAATGCTGAAGATTCTGATTGAGGCTTTAGCAATTTAGCAAGCCAGCAGAGCCATCATCGCTGTACCCAGAGAGTTCCATTGCTGTTGTAAAACTTCCTGTTTGAATGACACCCAGTCTCAGTAAGTCAGAGCTCAGGCAGTCATGGCTCCACCCCTATTAGTCCTTTTTACACTACAGAAAGTAGCCATCATGTTTTCTGCCATTGTTAACGGTATATACACATCACTGCTTGCTGAACGGATTCTGCCTGTTAAGGATTCCTTCACCTTTACATGCAAGAAAATTGTAAACACTAGAGGTGACCTAGATAGAATGAAAAAATGTTTTGTGAAAACAACAGGTAATTTATTAACATATTCAAGTGGTTATTGGGTGGATCTACAAATTAAGAAAAAATGTACATTTCCTATCAAATACTTACTGTAATTTTCCTTTCCTGATAAACTCCATGGCAGCATACATTTGGGTAACTCTGTCCTCACTTCAACTCCAAAGGATCCAACTCGCATACATTTTAAGGCTGAGCCAGAGACCGCGTTCCGTAACTAGACTACTATAAATGTTCAGCTTTCCTGACAGACTTCCATGGCAGAACATACTTTTGGGAACTAACTAGCCCAAAAAAAAACAAGGTTGGGGTGCCCGGGATACCGCAGGATGTGTACCCACACACAGCTGTTCCTGTGCGAGATCTGGCCGCTGATGTTTCCAAGGGGTAAGAAAAACTCCAAACGTTAAGGATCCTATGAGGAGGACAAAAAAGAAATGTGGCCTCTGGCTCAGTCTCAAAATTTATGAGAGTGGGGTCCTTTTGGGTAGGAGTGAGGGCATAGCTACCCAAACGTATGCTGCCATGGAGTGTCTCAGTAAAATACATATTTTAATTGGAATGCAGTGTATTGTAATATCAGATATTTGTTATCTGATATATTGCCTAGTCAATGAGAGCCTGTTAATGTTATGTCCTGGGGCATACACATAGGATCCAAAGGAAAGGGATAAAATATACAGCTGATAACTGTTTGAAATACGTTACATCACTTCATATTTATGTATAGTGATGAGCCGAACACCCCCGGGTTCGGTTCGCACCAGAACCCGCGAACGGACCGAAAGTTCGTACGAACATTAGAACCCTATTAAATACAATGGATGCGAACGTTCGAATTCTAAAGTGCTAATTATAACGACTATTATGCATGTTATTGTCCTAAAAAGGGTTTGGGAACCCGGGTTCTGCACCAGGGGACATGTATCAATGCAAAAAGAAGTTTTAAAAACGGTCGTTTTTCGGGAGCAGTCATTTTAATGATGCATAAAGTGAAAAAAAAAAAGTCAAATATTCCTTTAAATATCGTACCTGGGGGGTGTCTAAAGTATGCCTGTGAAGTGCCACGTGTTTCCCGTGTTTAGAACTGTCCCTGCACAAAATGACACTTCTAAAGGAAAAAAAAGCCATTTAAAACTGCTTGCGGCTTTAATGTAATGTCTGGTCCCGGTAATATGGATGAAAATCTTTAAGAAAAATGGCATAGCTACCCCATGACCCCCCCCCTACCCCAGCCCATTACCAGCCCCTTTGGGTCTTGTATGGATATTAAGGAGAACACCGCACACAAAATAAAAAAGGCCCTATATACTCTGAACAGCCGTATACAGGCGGTGCATACAAGACAGGGACTGTAGGTTTGTTCTTATGTAGAATGTGTTTGTAATTTTGAACAGGTACATTGTTTAAGTGTAGCTCCAGCCCAAAAATCTATTTTTAAACTTTTTGGAAAACATAGGTAAGGGTTATCACCCCTGTAACATTTGTTTTGCTGTCTGTGCAGTGTGCACCTGTTCAGAACAGTTCACCTCACTTTCCGTCCTAATGACAAATGTTTTTTGAAAATTTGGGGTTTTTATTGAAACAAGAATTGGTGATAAAGCATCAGTGGAGAGGAGACACTTTTTTTTCCCATATTAACTCTTACAGGAGAGAATTTGCCTTCCTAGGGGTAGATTTCCTCTCACTTCCTGTTGTATCCTTCCGTTTGCAAGGAGGAGTCGTTTGTAAGTTGGAGGTTTGAAAGTAAGGGCCTGCCGTATATACTCAGCTGAAATTTGCCCCTTACATGTTGGTGTTGCCACAACACTGTGAGCCCTCACAGTTACTCTTGGTGGGCGCATGAATGGGCCCTGCTGTGAATTATTAGATCAAGAATTGTAATTGCATGCCCCTGTTGAACAGGGGCTGAAAAATTGGGCCTTTGGTGGTGGTGGTGGTGTTGACACAACACTGTAAGGCCTCACAGTTACTCTTGGTGGGCGCAAGAAAGGAGCCCTGCTGTGAATTATTAGATCAAGAATTGTAATTACATGCCCCTGTCAAACAGGGGCAGAAAAATTGCTGTCTGTGCCCCTGTTCAGAACATTTCACCTCACTTTCCGTCCCAATGACAACTGTTTTTGAAATGTGGTGTTTTTCTTGAAACAAGGATTGGTGATAAAGCATCAGTACAGAGGAGACACCTTTCTCCCATATTAATTCTTACAGGAGAGAATTTTCCTTCCTAGGGGTAGATTTCCTCTCACTTCCTGTTGTCTTCTTGCGTTTGCAAGTAGGAGTCGTTTGTAAGTTGGATGTTTGAAAGTAGGGACCTGCCGTATATACTCTGCAGAAATAGGCCCCTTAGTTGTTGGTGTTGGCACAACACTGTAAGCACAGTTACTCTTGGTTGGTGCTGGAACGCCCTGCTGTCAACTATTATATCAGGAATTGTAATTACATATAATTGTTGAACAGTGGTAGTAAAAATTGGGCCTTTGATGGTGGTGCTGGTGCCACAACACTGTAAGCCCTGACAGTTACTCTTGGTGGGTACAGCAATGGGCCCTGCTGTGAATTATTAGATCAAGAATTGTAATTGCATGCCCCTGTTGAACAGGGGCTGAAAAATTGGGCCTTTCTTGGTGGTGGTGGTGGTGGTGGTGTTGCCACAACACTGTAAGCCCTCAGAGTTACTCTTGGTGGGTGCAGGAATGGGCCCTGCTGTGAATTATTAGATCAAGAATTGTAATTACATGCCCCTTTTGAACAGGGGCTGAAAAATTGGGCCTTTCGTGGTGGTGGTGGTGGTGGCGTTGCCACAACACTGTAAGCCCTCAGAGTTACTCTTGGTGGGTGCAGCAATGGGCCCTGCTGTGAATTATTAGATCAAGAATTGTAATTACATGCCCCTGTTGAACAGGGGCTGAAAAATTGGGCCTTAGGCACTGGTGGCACAACACTGCAACCCCTCACAGATACTGTACTTGGAGCACAGCAATGAGCCCTGTTGCAAAGTATTGCTTCAAAAATTGTAATGACACGCCCCTGTTAAACAGGGGCTGAAAAATTGGGCCTTAGGCACTGGTGGCACAACACTCCAACCCCTCACAGATACTGTACTTGGAGCACAGCAATGAGCCCTGTTGCAAAGTATTGCTTCAAAAATTGTAATTACACGCCCCTGTTAAACAGGGGCTGAAAAATTGGGCCTTAGCCACTGGTGGCGGCACCCATAAACAAAAATGATCTTCCAAGCTATCATCATCAATCGTATCATTGAGGACTCGGAGGAGGAGGATAGCCAGTCAACATAACAGCACAGGCACTCAGCATCAGCATCAGTCTTGAAGGGATGTGACATGTTAAAATCAATTAGTCTGTTATATCAGCATCAGGTGTGTGGTAGCTGGTGGTGATCCAAGACTGGTTCATCTTGATGAAAGTCAGACGATCAACCGAGTCGGTGGACAGGCGCACCCTGTGATCCGTGACAAATCCTCCAGCAGCACTGAATGTGCGTTCCGAAAGAACGCTGGATGCAGGACAGGCCAGTAGCTCAATTGCATACTGTGCAAGCTCTGGCCAGTGATCCATCCTCAAGACCCAGTAAGCCAGAGGATTTTCGGTGGGGAAGGTGTCCAAGTCTGACCTTGCCCCTAGATATTCCTGCACCATGTTTATCAGACGCTGGCGATGGTTGCTGGAACCGATCATACTTTGGGGCTGCGGACTAAAGAATTGTCTGAACACATCGGTCAGACGGCCACCTTCCCCACCGCTCCTTCTTTGACTGGCCGAAGCCTCAGCAACTCGTTGTCCAGGACCAGGAGTTTGTAACCTCCCAGTCTCTGGGAACGCGTTGCACAGACCTTTCTGCAAGGCCTCCCGGAGTTGTCTCATCCTCTGCTCCCTCTGCGACGGTAACATAAGGTCCGCAACCTTACCCTTGTACCGTGGATCAAGGAGAGTGGCCAGCCAGTAATGGTCCCTCTCCTTGATCCGAAGAATACGAGGATCCTTCCGCAGACTTTGCAGGATCAGGGAGGCCATGCAGCGTAGGTTTGCTGAGGCATTCGGTCCGGAGTCCTCTGGGTCACTAAGGACGACATGATCCGCAGCCACCTCCTCCCAGCCACGTACAAGTCCACTGGTTTCTTGGGACTGTAAATCATCCCTAAAAGACTGCTGCTGATGATGCTGAGTGCCAGCCATCACCTCCATGCTGACACAATCCTCCTCCTCCTCCTCCTCCTCCTCCTCCTCCTCTTCCTGTGCGATGGGTGGGACAGAAGGAACACTGTCTGGGTAAAGGGGGCCTTGAGAGGCAAGGAAGTCCTCCTCTTCCTGCCTCTGTTCTGCCTCAAGTGCCCTGTCCATTATTCCACGCAGCGTGTGCTCCAACAGGTGGACAAGAGGTACAGTGTCACTGATGCATGCACTGTCACTGCTCACCATCCTCGTGGCCTCCTCAAATGGTGCCAGGACAGTGCATGCATCCCTGATCATGCCCCACTGGCGTGGAGAAAAAAAACCAAGCTCCCCTGACCCTGTCCTGGTGCCGTAGTCGCACAGGTACTCATTGATGGCCCTCTGCTGCGTGTGCAGCCGCTGCAGCATGGCCAATGTTGAGTTCCACCTGGTGGGCATGTCACATATAAGGCGGTTCTTGGGCAGGTTCAACTCCTTTTGCAGCTCAGCCAGGCGAGCACTGGCATTATAAGATCTGCGGAAATGCACACAGACTTTCCTGGCCTGCCTCAGGACATCCTGTAAGCCCGGGTACCTGCCCAAGAACCGCTGCACCACCAGGTTAAGGACGTGAGCCACACAGGGCACATGGGTCAGTTGTCCCTGTCGGAGGGCGGAGAGGAAGTTGGTGCCATTGTCGCAAACCACCATTCCTGGCTTAAGCTGGCGTGGCGTCAACCACCTCTCGGCCTGGCCCTGCAGAGCAGACAGGACCTCTGCCCCAGTGTGGCTCCTGTCCCCCAAACACACCAGCGCAAGCACGGCATGGCATCTTTTTGCCTGCGTACTTGCGTAGCCCCTTGAACGGCTACGGAGCACCGCTGGTTCAGAGGACAAAGCACAGGAAGAGGCCATGGAGGAAGAAGAAGAGGAGGGGGTGGGGGAGAGAGGTGTGTCACAACCAGTAGTAGCATTTTGGAGGCGTGGCGGTGGAACAACCTCCAACACTACTGCACCTTGTCCTGCATCCTTCCCAGCTGCCAAAAGAGTGACCCAATGGGCCGTGAAAGAAAGGTAACGTCCCTGTCCATGCGTGCTGGACCATGAGTCAGCGGTAATATGCACCTTACCGCTGACCGCCCTGTCCAGCGAGGCCAAGACATTGCCTTCCACGTGCCAGTAGAGAGCCGGAATAGCCTTCCGTGAGAAAAAGTGGCGTTTGGGAACCTGCCACTGAGGAACCGCACATTGCACAAACTCACGGAAGGGGGCCGAGTCTACCAACTGAAAAGGCAGCAGTTGAAGCGCTAGCAATTTAGCCAAGCTAGCATTCAACCGCTGGGCATGTGGATGGCTGGGAGTGAACTTCTTTCGACGGTCCAGCAGCTGGGGCAGGGAAATTTGCCTGCTAGAATCGGACGTCGGTGTACTGCTAGCAGAGTGGCCGCAAGTACTTGGCTGTGACACACCTAATTCTACACCTTCATTCCTCTCAGTGCATGTTTCAGAGAGGACTGAAGTTATAGTGGGGTTGGAGATCCCAGCTGATGCGGTGCAAGGAGAGGTCCGCTTTGTTCTTTGGTGTGGGTCTTTGAGGTAGGCTTGCCAACGAGCTGCATGGCAGGTCAACATATGTCTGGTCAGGCATGTGGTACCCAAGCGGCTGATGTTTTGGCCACGCGATATACGCTTGAGACATATGTTGCAAACAGCAGCTGTGCGATCTGATTGATGCACTAGCCTCAAAAAAGGCCCACACCAAAGAACTTTTTGAATGACGGGCAGAGGCAGCGCCCTGCACAGGCGCAGCTCTGCGGTGTGATTCCGTCGGTGTACTGCCCTTACGCTGGCCACCAAAGGGCATCCTGGCTCGTTGGAGATGTGCCTCCTCCTCATCCTCCTCCTCCTCCTCTCTCCTATTAGGCACCCACGTGGAGTCAGTGACCTCATCATCCCCTCCCTCCTCATCACTGGAGCCAATCTGGCAGTATGCTGCAGCTGCTGGAACATGACTGCCAGATTGTTGTCCTTCTTGAGCATCCCCTCTGTCTGCTCTCACGCTACTGCCTTCCTGTAGCTGGGTTTCATCATCAGACCCTTCAAAACGCTGGGCATCCTCCTGGAGCATGTACCCAACACTGTGCTCAAACAGTTCGGGGGACTCCTCAGGAGGAGGACATGGTGGGTCTAGGGAAGGAGTGACTGATGATGAGTCTGACATTGATACCAGGGAAGAGGACGCTTTGGCAGCTGCTTTGCCAGTACCCTGAGCCTGGGTGAGAGAGGAGGAGGAGGAGGGCTTGGTCATCCACTCTACCAAGTCTTCGGCATGATGTGGCTCAACATGTCCAGCTGCCGAAAAGAAGGACAAGCGTGTCCCATGGCCATGTGCTGATGACAATGCACCGCGTCCACGACCAGCACTGTTGCCCCCAGACACAGAGCCTGCTTGCCCTCTTTTATTGCCTCCTGACTGTCTGCCTCTCCTTGTTTGCCTTCCAGACATTCTAATAGATGGCCTGCAGGGAGATGGGAAAAAAGCAATAAGGGCTACCTTCAGGTGTCCTTCTCTGTCCCTTTACTTAAGGATTTCTAAATATGGTTGAGGATAATTGCTTTCGCACAGAATAGCACAACGACAATTTCCCTGACTGTCCAAAAAACAAGGATTTCAAAGATGGTTGATGAGGAATGCTTTAGCACAGTATAGCACAAGGAGAATTTCCCTCACTGTCCTTCCCTGTCCCTAGAAACAAGGATTATCACAGTGAAAGAAACTGACAGTCTTCCTACCTATAGTTTTCTGTCCCTAGAAAAAATGTTTTTTTAAAGATGGTTGATGATCAATGCTTTAGCACAGTATAGCACAAGGAGAATTTCCCTCACTGTCCTTCCCTGTCCCTAGAAACAAGGATTATCACAGTGAAAGAAACTGACACTCTTCCTACCTATAGTTTTCTGTCCCTAGAAAAAATGTTTTTTTAAAGATGGTTGATGATCAATGCTTTAGCACACTATAGCACAAGGAGAATTTCACTCACTGTCCTTCCCTGTCCCTAGAAACAAGGATTATCACAGTGAAAGAAACTGACACTCTTCCTACCTATAGTTTTCTGTCCCTATAAAAAATGTTTTTTTAAAGATGGTTGATGATCAATGCTTTAGCACACTATAGCACAAGGAGAATTTCCCTCACTGTCCTTCCCTGTCCCTAGAAACAAGGATTATCACAGTGAAAGAAACTGACACTCTTCCTACCTATAGTTTTCTGTCCCTAGAAAAAATGTTTTTTTAAAGATGGTTGATGATCAATGCTTTAGCACACTATAGCACAAGGAGAATTTCCCTCACTGTCCTTCCCTGTCCCTAGAAACAAGGATTATCACAGTGAAAGAAACTGACACTCTTCCTACCTATAGTTTTCTGTCCCTAGAAAAAATGTTTTTTTAAAGATGGTTGATGATCAATGCTTTAGCACAGTATAGCACAAGGAGAATTTCCCTCACTGTCCTTCCCTGTCCCTAGAAACAAGGATTATCACAGTGAAAGAAACTGACACTCTCCCTACCTATAGTTTTCTGTCCCTAGAAAAAATGTTTTTTTAAAGATGGTTGATGATCAATGCTTTAGCACACTATAGCACAAGGAGAATTTCCCTCACTGTCCTTCCCTGTCCCTAGAAACAAGGATTATCACAGTGAAAGAAACTGACACTCTCCCTACCTATAGTTTTCTGTCCCTAGAAAAAATGTTTTTTTAAAGATGGTTGATGATCAATGCTTTAGCACACTATAGCACAAGGAGAATTTCCCTCACTGTCCTTCCCTGTCCCTAGAAACAAGGATTATCACAGTGAAAGAAACTGACACTCTTCCTACCTATAGTTGTCTGTCCCTAGAAAAAATGTTTTTTTAAAGATGGTTGATGATCAATGCTTTAGCACAGTATAGCACAAGGAGAATTTCCCTCACTGTCCTTCCCTGTCCCTAGAAACAAGGATTATCACAGTGAAAGAAACTGACACTCTTCCTACCTATAGTTTTCTGTCCCTAGAAAAAATGTTTTTTTAAAGATGGTTGATGATCAATGCTTTAGCACACTATAGCACAAGGAGAATTTCACTCACTGTCCTTCCCTGTCCCTAGAAACAAGGATTATCACAGTGAAAGAAACTGACACTCTTCCTACCTATAGTTTTCTGTCCCTATAAAAAATGTTTTTTTAAAGATGGTTGATGATCAATGCTTTAGCACACTATAGCACAAGGAGAATTTCCCTCACTGTCCTTCCCTGTCCCTAGAAACAAGGATTATCACAGTGAAAGAAACTGACACTCTTCCTACCTATAGTTTTCTGTCCCTAGAAAAAATGTTTTTTTAAAGATGGTTGATGATCAATGCTTTAGCACACTATAGCACAAGGAGAATTTCCCTCACTGTCCTTCCCTGTCCCTAGAAACAAGGATTATCACAGTGAAAGAAACTGACACTCTTCCTACCTATAGTTTTCTGTCCCTAGAAAAAATGTTTTTTTAAAGATGGTTGATGATCAATGCTTTAGCACAGTATAGCACAAGGAGAATTTCCCTCACTGTCCTTCCCTGTCCCTAGAAACAAGGATTATCACAGAGAAAGAAACTGACACTCTCCCTACCTATAGTTTTCTGTCCCTAGAAAAAATGTTTTTTTAAAGATGGTTGATGATCAATGCTTTAGCACACTATAGCACAAGGAGAATTTCCCTCACTGTCCTTCCCTGTCCCTAGAAACAAGGATTATCACAGTGAAAGAAACTGACACTCTCCCTACCTATAGTTTTCTGTCCCTAGAAAAAATGTTTTTTTAAAGATGGTTGATGATCAATGCTTTAGCACACTATAGCACAAGGAGAATTTCCCTCACTGTCCTTCCCTGTCCCTAGAAACAAGGATTATCACAGTGAAAAAAACTGACACTCTTCCTACCTATAGTTGTCTGTCCCTAGAAAAAATGTTTTTTTAAAGATGGTTGATGATCAATGCTTTAGCACACTATAGCACAAGGAGAATTTCCCTCACTGTCCTTCCCTGTCCCTAGAAACAAGGATTATCACAGTGAAAGAAACTGACACTCTTCCTACCTATAGTTTTCTGTCCCTAGAAAAAATGTTTTTTTAAAGATGGTTGATGATCAATGCTTTAGCACAGTATAGCACAAGGAGAATTTCCCTCACTGTCCTTCCCTGTCCCTAGAAACAAGGATTATCACAGTGAAAGAAACTGACACTCTCCCTACCTATAGTTTTCTGTCCCTAGAAAAAATGTTTTTTTAAAGATGGTTGATGATCAATGCTTTAGCACACTATAGCACAAGGAGAATTTCCCTCACTGTCCTTCCCTGTCCCTAGAAACAAGGATTATCATAGTGAAAGAAACTGACACTCTCCCTACCTATAGTTTTCTGTCCCTAGAAAAAATGTTTTTTTAAAGATGGTTGATGATCAATGCTTTAGCACACTATAGCACAAGGAGAATTTCCCTCACTGTCCTTCCCTGTCCCTAGAAACAAGGATTATCACAGTGAAAGAAACTGACACTCTTCCTACCTATAGTTTTCTGTCCCTAGAAAAAATGTTTTTTTAAAGATGGTTGATGATCAATGCTTTAGAACACTATAGCACAAGGAGAATTTCCCTCACTGTCCTTCCCTGTCCCTAGAAACAAGGATTATCACAGTGAAAGAAACTGACACTCTTCCTACCTATAGTTTTCTGTCCCTAGAAAAAATGTTTTTTTAAAGATGGTTGATGATCAATGCTTTAGCACAGTATAGCACAAGGTGAATTTCCCTCACTGTCCTTCCCTGTCCCTAGAAACAAGGATTATTACAGTGAAAGAAACTGACACTCTCCCTACCTATAGTTTTTTGTCCCTAGAAAAAATGTTTTTTTAAAGATGGTTGATGATCAACGCTTTAGCACACTATAGCACAAGGAGAATTTCCCTCACTGTCCTTCCCTGTCCCTAGAAACAAGGATTATCACAGTGAAAGAAACTGACACTCTTCCTACCTATAGTTTTCTGTCCCTAGAAAAAATGTTTTTTTAAAGATGGTTGATGATCAGTGCTTTAGCACACTATAGCACAAGGAGAATTTCCCTCACTGTCCTTCCCTGTCCCTAGAAACAAGGATTATCACAGTGAAAGAAACTGACACTCTTCCTACCTATAGTTTTCTGTCCCTAGAAAAAATGTTTTTTTAAAGATGGTTGATGATCAATGCTTTAGCACACTATAGCACAAGGAGAATTTCCCTCACTGTCCTTCCCTGTCCCTAGAAACAAGGATTATCACAGTGAAAGAAACTGACACTCTTCCTACCTATAGTTTTCTGTCCCTAGAAAAAATGTTTTTTTAAAGAAGGTTGATGATCAATGCTTTAGCACACTATAGCACAAGGAGAATTTCCCTCACTGTCCTTCCCTGTCCCTAGAAACAAGGATTATCACAGTGAAAGAAACTGACACTCTTCCTACCTATAGTTTTCTGTCCCTAGAAAAAATGTTTTTTTAAAGATGGTTGATGATCAATGCTTTAGCACACTATAGCACAAGGAGAATTTCCCTCACTGTCCTTCCCTGTCCCTAGAAACAAGGATTATCACAGTGAAAGAAACTGACACTCTTCCTACCTATAGTTTTCTGTCCCTAGAAAAAATGTTTTTTTAAAGATGGTTGATGATCAATGCTTTAGCACACTATAGCACAAGGAGAATTTCCCTCACTGTCCTTCCCTGTCCCTAGAAACAAGGATTATCACAGTGAAAGAAACTGACACTCTTCCTACCTATAGTTTTCTGTCCCTAGAAAAAATGTTTTTTTAAAGATGGTTGATGATCAATGCTTTAGCACACTATAGCACAAGGAGAATTTCCCTCACTGTCCTTCTCTGTCCCTAGAAACAAGGATTATCACAGTGAAAGAAACTGACACTCTCCCTACCTATAGTTTTCTGTCCCTAGAAAAAATGTTTTTTTAAAGATGGTTGATGATCAATGCTTTAGCACACTATAGCACAAGGAGAATTTCCCTCACTGTCCTTCCCTGTCCCTAGAAACAAGGATTATCACAGTGAAAGAAACTGACACTCTCCCTACCTATAGTTTTCTGTCCCTAGAAAAAATGTTTTTTTAAAGATGGTTGATGATCAATGCTTTAGCACACTATAGCACAAGGAGAATTTCCCTCACTGTCCTTCCCTGTCCCTAGAAACAAGGATTATCACAGTGAAAGAAACTGACACTCTTCCTACCTATAGTTTTCTGTCCCTAGAAAAAATGTTTTTTTAAAGATGGTTGATGATCAATGCTTTAGCACACTATAGCACAAGGAGAATTTCCCTCACTGTCCTTCCCTGTCCCTAGAAACAAGGATTATCACAGTGAAAGAAACTGACACTCTTCCTACCTATAGTTTTCTGTCCCTAGAAAAAATGTTTTTTTAAAGATGGTTGATGATCAATGCTTTAGCACAGTATAGCACAAGGTGAATTTCCCTCACTGTCCTTCCCTGTCCCTAGAAACAAGGATTATCACAGTGAAAGAAACTGACACTCTCCCTACCTATAGTTTTTTGTCCCTAGAAAAAATGTTTTTTTAAAGATGGTTGATGATCAATGCTTTAGCACACTATAGCACAAGGAGAATTTCCCTCACTGTCCTTCCCTGTCCCTAGAAACAAGGATTATCACAGTGAAAGAAACTGACACTCTTCCTACCTATAGTTTTCTGTCCCTAGAAAAAATGTTTTTTTAAAGATGGTTGATGATCAATGCTTTAGCACACTATAGCACAAGGAGAATTTCCCTCACTGTCCTTCCCTGTCCCTAGAAACAAGGATTATCACAGTGAAAGAAACTGACACTCTTCCTACCTATAGTTTTCTGTCCCTAGAAAAAATGTTTTTTTAAAGATGGTTGATGATCAATGCTTTAGCACACTATAGCACAAGGAGAATTTCCCTCACTGTCCTTCCCTGTCCCTAGAAACAAGGATTATCACAGTGAAAGAAACTGACACTCTTCCTACCTATAGTTTTCTGTCCCTAGAAAAAATGTTTTTTTAAAGATGGTTGATGATCAATGCTTTAGCACACTATAGCACAAGGAGAATTTCCCTCACTGTCCTTCCCTGTCCCTAGAAACAAGGATTATCACAGTGAAAGAAACTGACACTCTCCCTACCTATAGTTTTCTGTCCCTAGAAAAAATGTTTTTTTAAAGATGGTTGATGATCAATGCTTTAGCACACTATAGCACAAGGAGAATTTCCCTCACTGTCCTTCCCTGTCCCTAGAAACAAGGATTATCACAGTGAAAGAAACTGACACTCTTCCTACCTATAGTTTTCTGTCCCTAGAAAAAATGTTTTTTTAAAGATGGTTGATGATCAATGCTTTAGAACACTATAGCACAAGGAGAATTTCCCTCACTGTCCTTCCCTGTCCCTAGAAACAAGGATTATCACAGTGAAAGAAACTGACACTCTTCCTACCTATAGTTTTCTGTCCCTAGAAAAAATGTTTTTTTAAAGATGGTTGATGATCAATGCTTTAGCACAGTATAGCACAAGGTGAATTTCCCTCACTGTCCTTCCCTGTCCCTAGAAACAAGGATTATCACAGTGAAAAAAACTGACACTCTTCCTACCTATAGTTGTCTGTCCCTAGAAAAAATGTTTTTTTAAAGATGGTTGATGATCAATGCTTTAGCACACTATAGCACAAGGAGAATTTCCCTCACTGTCCTTCCCTGTCCCTAGAAACAAGGATTATCACAGTGAAAGAAACTGACACTCTTCCTACCTATAGTTTTCTGTCCCTAGAAAAAATGTTTTTTTAAAGATGGTTGATGATCAATGCTTTAGCACAGTATAGCACAAGGAGAATTTCCCTCACTGTCCTTCCCTGTCCCTAGAAACAAGGATTATCACAGTGAAAGAAACTGACACTCTCCCTACCTATAGTTTTCTGTCCCTAGAAAAAATGTTTTTTTAAAGATGGTTGATGATCAATGCTTTAGCACACTATAGCACAAGGAGAATTTCCCTCACTGTCCTTCCCTGTCCCTAGAAACAAGGATTATCACAGTGAAAGAAACTGACACTCTTCCTACCTATAGTTTTCTGTCCCTAGAAAAAATGTTTTTTTAAAGATGGTTGATGATCAATGCTTTAGCACACTATAGCACAAGGAGAATTTCCCTCACTGTCCTTCCCTGTCCCTAGAAACAAGGATTATCACAGTGAAAGAAACTGACACTCTTCCTACCTATAGTTTTCTGTCCCTAGAAAAATGTTTTTTTAAAGATGGTTGATGATCAATGCTTTAGCACACTATAGCACAAGGAGAATTTCCCTCACTGTCCTTCCCTGTCCCTAGAAACAAGGATTATCACAGTGAAAGAAACTGACACTCTTCCTACCTATAGTTTTCTGTCCCTAGAAAAAATGTTTTTTTAAAGATGGTTGATGATCAATGCTTTAGCACACTATAGCACAAGGAGAATTTCCCTCACTGTCCTTCCCTGTCCCTAGAAACAAGGATTATCACAGTGAAAGAAACTGACACTCTTCCTACCTATAGTTTTCTGTCCCTAGAAAAAATATTTTTTTAAAGATGGTTGATGATCAATGCTTTAGCACACTATAGCACAAGGAGAATTTCCCTCACTGTCCTTCCCTGTCCCTAGAAACAAGGATTATCACAGTGAAAGAAACTGACACTCTTCCTACCTATAGTTTTCTGTCCCTAGAAAAAATGTTTTTTTAAAGATGGTTGATGATCAATGCTTTAGCACAGTATAGCACAAGGAGAATTTCCCTCACTGTCCTTCCCTGTCCCTAGAAACAAGGATTATCACAGTGAAAGAAACTGACACTCTCCCTACCTATAGTTTTCTGTCCCTAGAAAAAATGTTTTTTTAAAGATGGTTGATGATCAATGCTTTAGCACACTATAGCACAAGGAGAATTTCCCTCACTGTCCTTCCCTGTCCCTAGAAACAAGGATTATCACAGTGAAAGAAACTGACACTCTTCCTACCTATAGTTTTCTGTCCCTAGAAAAAATGTTTTTTTAAAGATGGTTGATGATCAATGCTTTAGCACACTATAGCACAAGGAGAATTTCCCTCACTGTCCTTCCCTGTCCCTAGAAACAAGGATTATCACAGTGAAAGAAACTGACACTCTTCCTACCTATAGTTTTCTGTCCCTAGAAAAAATGTTTTTTTAAAGATGGTTGATGATCAATGCTTTAGCACACTATAGCACAAGGAGAATTTCCCTCACTGTCCTTCCCTGTCCCTAGAAACAAGGATTATCACAGTGAAAGAAACTGACACTCTCCCTACCTATAGTTTTCTGTCCCTAGAAAAAATGTTTTTTTAAAGATGGTTGATGATCAATGCTTTAGCACACTATAGCACAAGGAGAATTTCCCTCACTGTCCTTCCCTGTCCCTAGAAACAAGGATTATCACAGTGAAAGAAACTGACACTCTTCCTACCTATAGTTTTCTGTCCCTAGAAAAAATGTTTTTTTAAAGATGGTTGATGATCAATGCTTTAGCACACTATAGCACAAGGAGAATTTCCCTCACTGTCCTTCCCTGTCCCTAGAAACAAGGATTATCACAGTGAAAGAAACTGACACTCTTCCTACCTATAGTTTTCTGTCCCTAGAAAAATGTTTTTTTAAAGATGGTTGATGATCAATGCTTTAGCACACTATAGCACAAGGAGAATTTCCCTCACTGTCCTTCCCTGTCCCTAGAAACAAGGATTATCACAGTGAAAGAAACTGACACTCTTCCTACCTATAGTTTTTTGTCCCTAGAAAAATGTTTTTTTAAAGATTGTTGATGATCAATGCTTTAGCACACTATAGCACAAGGAGAATTTCCCTCACTGTCCTTCCCTGTCCCTAGAAACAAGGATTATCACAGTGAAAGAAACTGACACTCTTCCTACCTATAGTTTTCTGTCCCTAGAAAAAATGTTTTTTTAAAGATGGTTGATGATCAATGCTTTAGCACACTATAGCACAAGGAGAATTTCCCTCACTGTCCTTCCCTGTCCCTAGAAACAAGGATTATCACAGTGAAAGAAACTGACACTCTTCCTACCTATAGTTTTCTGTCCCTAGAAAAAATGTTTTTTTAAAGATGGTTGATGATCAATGCTTTAGCACAGTATAGCACAAGGTGAATTTCCCTCACTGTCCTTCCCTGTCCCTAGAAACAAGGATTATCACAGTGAAAGAAACTGACACTCTCCCTACCTATAGTTTTCTGTCCCTAGAAAAAATGTTTTTTTAAAGATGGTTGATGATCAATGCTTTAGCACACTATAGCACAAGGAGAATTTCCCTCACTGTCCTTCCCTGTCCCTAGAAACAAGGATTATCACAGTGAAAGAAACTGACACTCTTCCTACCTATAGTTTTCTGTCCCTAGAAAAAATGTTTTTTTAAAGATGGTTGATGATCAATGCTTTAGCACACTATAGCACAAGGAGAATTTCCCTCACTGTCCTTCCCTGTCCCTAGAAACAAGGATTATCACAGTGAAAGAAACTGACACTCTTCCTACCTATAGTTTTCTGTCCCTAGAAAAAATGTTTTTTTAAAGATGGTTGATGATCAATGCTTTAGCACACTATAGCACAAGGAGAATTTCCCTCACTGTCCTTCCCTGTCCCTAGAAACAAGGATTATCACAGTGAAAGAAACTGACACTCTTCCTACCTATAGTTTTCTGTCCCTAGAAAAATGTTTTTTTAAAGATGGTTGATGATCAATGCTTTAGCACACTATAGCACAAGGAGAATTTCCCTCACTGTCCTTCCCTGTCCCTAGAAACAAGGATTATCACAGTGAAAGAAACTGACACTCTTCCTACCTATAGTTTTCTGTCCCTAGAAAAAATGTTTTTTTAAAGATGGTTGATGATCAATGCTTTAGCACACTATAGCACAAGGAGAATTTCCCTCACTGTCCTTCCCTGTCCCTAGAAACAAGGATTATCACAGTGAAAGAAACTGACACTCTTCCTACCTATAGTTTTCTGTCCCTAGAAAAAATGTTTTTTTAAAGATGGTTGATGATCAATGCTTTAGCACACTATAGCACAAGGAGAATTTCCCTCACTGTCCTTCCCTGTCCCTAGAAACAAGGATTATCACAGTGAAAGAAACTGACACTCTTCCTACCTATAGTTTTCTGTCCCTAGAAAAAATGTTTTTTTAAAGATGGTTGATGATCAATGCTTTAGCACACTATAGCACAAGGAGAATTTCCCTCACTGTCCTTCCCTGTCCCTAGAAACAAGGATTATCACAGTGAAAGAAACTGACACTCTTCCTACCTATAGTTTTCTGTCCCTAGAAAAAATGTTTTTTTAAAGATGGTTGATGATCAATGCTTTAGCACACTATAGCACAAGGAGAATTTCCCTCACTGTCTTTCCCTGTCCCTAGAAACAAGGATTATCACAGTGAAAGAAACTGACACTCTTCCTACCTATAGTTTTCTGTCCCTAGAAAAAATGTTTTTTTAAAGATGGTTGATGATCAATGCTTTAGCACACTATAGCACAAGGAGAATTTCCCTCACTGTCCTTCCCTGTCCCTAGAAACAAGGATTATCACAGTGAAAGAAACTGACACTCTCCCTACCTATAGTTTTCTGTCCCTAGAAAAAATGTTTTTTTAAAGATGGTTGATGATCAATGCTTTAGCACACTATAGCACAAGGAGAATTTCCCTCACTGTCCTTCCCTGTCCCTAGAAACAAGGATTATCACAGTGAAAGAAACTGACACTCTTCCTACCTATAGTTTTCTGTCCCTAGAAAAAATGTTTTTTTAAAGATGGTTGATGATCAATGCTTTAGCACACTATAGCACAAGGAGAATTTCCCTCACTGTCCTTCCCTGTCCCTAGAAACAAGGATTATCACAGTGAAAGAAACTGACACTCTTCCTACCTATAGTTTTCTGTCCCTAGAAAAATGTTTTTTTAAAGATGGTTGATGATCAATGCTTTAGCACACTATAGCACAAGGAGAATTTCCCTCACTGTCCTTCCCTGTCCCTAGAAACAAGGATTATCACAGTGAAAGAAACTGACACTCTTCCTACCTATAGTTTTCTGTCCCTAGAAAAAATGTTTTTTTAAAGATGGTTGATGATCAATGCTTTAGCACACTATAGCACAAGGAGAATTTCCCTCACTGTCCTTCCCTGTCCCTAGAAACAAGGATTATCACAGTGAAAGAAACTGACACTCTTCCTACCTATAGTTTTCTGTCCCTAGAAAAAATATTTTTTTAAAGATGGTTGATGATCAATGCTTTAGCACACTATAGCACAAGGAGAATTTCCCTCACTGTCCTTCCCTGTCCCTAGAAACAAGGATTATCACAGTGAAAGAAACTGACACTCTTCCTACCTATAGTTTTCTGTCCCTAGAAAAAATGTTTTTTTAAAGATGGTTGATGATCAATGCTTTAGCACAGTATAGCACAAGGAGAATTTCCCTCACTGTCCTTCCCTGTCCCTAGAAACAAGGATTATCACAGTGAAAGAAACTGACACTCTCCCTACCTATAGTTTTCTGTCCCTAGAAAAAATGTTTTTTTAAAGATGGTTGATGATCAATGCTTTAGCACACTATAGCACAAGGAGAATTTCCCTCACTGTCCTTCCCTGTCCCTAGAAACAAGGATTATCACAGTGAAAGAAACTGACACTCTTCCTACCTATAGTTTTCTGTCCCTAGAAAAAATGTTTTTTTAAAGATGGTTGATGATCAATGCTTTAGCACACTATAGCACAAGGAGAATTTCCCTCACTGTCCTTCCCTGTCCCTAGAAACAAGGATTATCACAGTGAAAGAAACTGACACTCTTCCTACCTATAGTTTTCTGTCCCTAGAAAAAATGTTTTTTTAAAGATGGTTGATGATCAATGCTTTAGCACACTATAGCACAAGGAGAATTTCCCTCACTGTCCTTCCCTGTCCCTAGAAACAAGGATTATCACAGTGAAAGAAACTGACACTCTCCCTACCTATAGTTTTCTGTCCCTAGAAAAAATGTTTTTTTAAAGATGGTTGATGATCAATGCTTTAGCACACTATAGCACAAGGAGAATTTCCCTCACTGTCCTTCCCTGTCCCTAGAAACAAGGATTATCACAGTGAAAGAAACTGACACTCTTCCTACCTATAGTTTTCTGTCCCTAGAAAAAATGTTTTTTTAAAGATGGTTGATGATCAATGCTTTAGCACACTATAGCACAAGGAGAATTTCCCTCACTGTCCTTCCCTGTCCCTAGAAACAAGGATTATCACAGTGAAAGAAACTGACACTCTTCCTACCTATAGTTTTCTGTCCCTAGAAAAATGTTTTTTTAAAGATGGTTGATGATCAATGCTTTAGCACACTATAGCACAAGGAGAATTTCCCTCACTGTCCTTCCCTGTCCCTAGAAACAAGGATTATCACAGTGAAAGAAACTGACACTCTTCCTACCTATAGTTTTTTGTCCCTAGAAAAATGTTTTTTTAAAGATTGTTGATGATCAATGCTTTAGCACACTATAGCACAAGGAGAATTTCCCTCACTGTCCTTCCCTGTCCCTAGAAACAAGGATTATCACAGTGAAAGAAACTGACACTCTTCCTACCTATAGTTTTCTGTCCCTAGAAAAAATGTTTTTTTAAAGATGGTTGATGATCAATGCTTTAGCACACTATAGCACAAGGAGAATTTCCCTCACTGTCCTTCCCTGTCCCTAGAAACAAGGATTATCACAGTGAAAGTAACTGACACTCTTCCTACCTATAGTTTTCTGTCCCTAGAAAAAATATTTTTTAAAGATGGTTGATGATCAATGCTTTAGCACACTATAGCACAAGGAGAATTTCCCTCACTGTCCTTCCCTGTCCCTAGAAACAAGGATTATCACAGTGAAAGAAACTGACACTATTCCTACCTATAGTTTTCTGTCCCTAGAAAAAATGTTTTTTTAAAGATGGTTGATGATCAATGCTTTAGCACAGTATAGCACAAGGAGAATTTCCCTCACTGTCCTTCCCTGTCCCTAGAAACAAGGATTATCACAGTGAAAGAAACTGACACTCTCCCTACCTATAGTTTTCTGTCCCTAGAAAAAATGTTTTTTTAAAGATGGTTGATGATCAATGCTTTAGCACACTATAGCACAAGGAGAATTTCCCTCACTGTCCTTCCCTGTCCCTAGAAACAAGGATTATCACAGTGAAAGAAACTGACACTCTTCCTACATATAGTTTTCTGTCCCTAGAAAAAATGTTTTTTTAAAGATGGTTGATGATTAATGCTTTAGCACACTATAGCACAAGGAGAATTTCCCTCACTGTCCTTCCCTGTCCCTAGAAACAAGGATTATCACAGTGAAAGAAACTGACACTCTTCCTACCTATAGTTTTCTGTCCCTAGAAAAATGTTTTTTTAAAGATGGTTGATGATCAATGCTTTAGCACACTATAGCACAAGGAGAATTTCCCTCACTGTCCTTCCCTGTCCCTAGAAACAAGGATTATCACAGTGAAAGAAACTGACACTCTTCCTACCTATAGTTTTCTGTCCCTAGAAAAAATGTTTTTTTAAAGATGGTTGATGATCAATGCTTTAGCACACTATAGCACAAGGAGAATTTCCCTCACTGTCCTTCCCTGTCCCTAGAAACAAGGATTATCACAGTGAAAGAAACTGACACTCTTCCTACCTATAGTTTTCTGTCCCTAGAAAAAATGTTTTTTTAAACATGGTTGATGATCAATGCTTTAGCACACTATAGCACAAGGAGAATTTCCCTCACTGTCCTTCCCTGTCCCTAGAAACAAGGATTATCACAGTGAAAGAAACTGACACTCTTCCTACCTATAGTTTTCTGTCCCTAGAAAAAATGTTTTTTTAAAGATGGTTGATGATCAATGCTTTAGCACACTATAGCACAAGGAGAATTTCCCTCACTGTCCTTCCCTGTCCCTAGAAACAAGGATTATCACAGTGAAAGAAACTGACACTCTCCCTACCTATAGTTTTCTGTCCCTAGAAAAAATGTTTTTTTAAAGATGGTTGATGATCAATGCTTTAGCACACTATAGCACAAGGAGAATTTCCCTCACTGTCCTTCCCTGTCCCTAGAAACAAGGATTATCACAGTGAAAGAAACTGACACTCTTCCTACATATAGTTTTCTGTCCCTAGAAAAAATGTTTTTTTAAAGATGGTTGATGATCAATGCTTTAGCACAGTATAGCACAAGGAGAATTTCCCTCACTGTCCTTCCCTGTCCCTAGAAACAAGGATTATCACAGTGAAAGAAACTGACACTCTCCTTACCTATAGTTTTCTGTCCCTAGAAAAAATGTTTTTTTAAAGATGGTTGATGATCAATGCTTTAGCACACTATAGCACAAGGAGAATTTCCCTCACTGTCCTTCCCTGTCCCTAGAAACAAGGATTAGCACAGTGAAAGAAACTGACACTCTCCCTACCTATAGTTTTCTGTCCCTAGAAAAAATGTTTTTTTAAAGATGGTTGATGATCAATGCTTTAGCACACTATAGCACAAGGAGAATTTCCCTCACTGTCCTTCCCTGTCCCTAGAAACAAGGATTATCACAGTGAAAGAAACTGACACTCTTCCTACCTATAGTTTTCTGTCCCTAGAAAAAATGTTTTTTTAAAGATGGTTGATGATCAATGCTTTAGCACAGTATAGCACAAGGAGAATTTCCCTCACTGTCCTTCCCTGTCCCTAGAAACAAGGATTATCACAGTGAAAGAAACTGACACTCTTCCTACATATAGTTTTCTGTCCCTAGAAAAAATGTTTTTTTTAAAGATGGTTGATGATCAATGCTTTAGCACAGTATAGCACAAGGAGAATTTCCCTCACTGTCCTTCCCTGTCCCTAGAAACAAGGATTATCACAGTGAAAGAAACTGACACTCTCCCTACCTATAGTTTTCTGTCCCTAGAAAAAATGTTTTTTTAAAGATGGTTGATGATCAATGCTTTAGCACACTATAGCACAAGGAGAATTTCCCTCACTGTCCTTCCCTGTCCCTAGAAACAAGGATTAGCACAGTGAAAGAAACTGACACTCTCCCTACCTATAGTTTTCTGTCCCTAGAAAAATGTTTTTTTAAAGATGGTTGATGATCAATGCTTTAGCACACTATAGCACAAGGAGAATTTCCCTCACTGTCCTTCCCTGTCCCTAGAAACAAGGATTATCACAGTGAAAGAAACTGACACTCTTCCTACCTATAGTTTTCTGTCCCTAGAAAAAATGTTTTTTTAAAGATGGTTGATGATCAATGCTTTAGCACAGTATAGCACAAGGAGAATTTCCCTCACTGTCCTTCCCTGTCCCTAGAAACAAGGATTATCACAGTGAAAGAAACTGACAGTCTTCCTACCTATAGTTTTCTGTCCCTAGAAAAAATGTTTTTTTAAAGATGGTTGATGATCAATGCTTTAGCACAGTATAGCACAAGGAGAATTTCCCTCACTGTCCTTCCCTGTCCCTAGAAACAAGGATTATCACAGTGAAAGAAACTGACACTCTCCCTACCTATAGTTTTCTGTCCCTAGAAAAAATGTTTTTTTAAAGATGGTTGATGATCAATGCTTTAGCACACTATAGCACAAGGAGAATTTCCCTCACTGTCCTTCCCTGTCCCTAGAAACAAGGATTATCACAGTGAAAGAAACTGACACTCTTCCTACCTATAGTTTTCTGTCCCTAGAAAAAATGTTTTTTTAAAGATGGTTGATGATCAATGCTTTAGCACACTATAGCACAAGGAGAATTTCCCTCACTGTCCTTCCCTGTCCCTAGAAACAAGGATTATCACAGTGAAAGAAACTGACACTCTTCCTACCTATAGTTTTCTGTCCCTAGAAAAAATGTTTTTTTAAAGATGGTTGATGATCAATGCTTTAGCACACTATAGCACAAGGAGAATTTCCCTCACTGTCCTTCCCTGTCCCTAGAAACAAGGATTATCACAGTGAAAGAAACTGACACTCTTCCTACCTATAGTTTTCTGTCCCTAGAAAAAATGTTTTTTTAAAGATGGTTGATGATCAATGCTTTAGCACACTATAGCACAAGGAGAATTTCCCTCACTGTCCTTCCCTGTCCCTAGAAACAAGTATAATCACAGTAAAACACACTGACACTCTCCCTACCTATAGTTTTCTGTCCCTAGAAAAAATGATTTTTTAAAGATGGTTGATGATCAATGCTTTAGCACACTATAGCACAAGGAGAATTTCCCTCACTGTCCTTCCCTGTCCCTAGAAACAAGGATTCGCACAGTAAAACACACTGACACTCTCCCTACCTATCCTTCTCTTTCCCTAAACTAAAGGAATCCAGGTTAAGCAAGAAAAAAAATGTCACTGTCCCTGCCTATGCTTCTCTTTCCCTGCTCCGGAACACACTACACTAGGCCGCCGTGCTGGCGGCCTTTTATAGTGTGGGGCGTGTACTAAACACCCTCAGCAATAATTGGCCACAGACATCCTGCCTGTGGCCAATCATTGCTCTCCTCGCTGCCGGCGCTGTGATTGGCCAAGCATGCGGGGTCACAGTGCATGCTAGGCCAATCACAGCGCCTGGATGACACTGCGATGGCGTAGTGCATTGTGGGCCGTTCGCTTCACTCGAATTAGGCGCGAACGGCCCAAATCGTTCGATCTTCGTCGAACGATCGAACAGCCGATGTTCGAGTCGAACGTATGTTCGACTCGAACACCGAGCTCATCCCTATTTATGTATAGTCGGAACTTTATTTTGTTTCATTTTTGAGAGAGTAAAAAAGGTTTAAAACCTTTTTTTTGCTGTCCTAGAGATGTAACAGGAAGTGAGGGTAAATCTCTATAAAGCAAGCGGTATTCCACTCTTAGACGGCTGTCTCCAAAGCAGATGTTCCCATTGGAAGGTTTACCCTTATCTCTTGTTCTAATAACAACTGTGAAATGTTGCATTTCCATCACTTTCTGTCCTTGTCACAGTGCTCAACTGATCGACTAGCGGGGATAAATCTACTAAGTAGAGACACAAACAGCAAAAAAATCTGAAAGGGGTTCTAACCCTTCCCTGCTCTATCCAAATTGGAAAAGAGATGTTTTGGGGCACCTGTAATGAAAGAAATATGTAGTCAGTAATTGGCCCCCTTATAATAAAGATAGTTTTCTGGCTGGCCATTAAACCATATTTATTAACCCAGCAAAAAGCAATCAGTAAGGAAGGTATTCAGACCTGCCTAGTTCTTCCAGATCAGTGAATTAGTACGCTCTAAAGGCAGAGGGTCTGCAGCTTAGGCAGCTATCATTTTTAGGAGATCATCAATGTCAGCCTACATGTATTTCTTTTAATTAACACTCTGGTTATAAAAAGCCAATGCGAGTTTGTGCATTATTATTTTTTTTGTAGCTGCTCATTGTATTGTTTCAAATGTATACTGCTTTTTCAATAAACAGTGTTGCTCTGCTGTTAGTAGAGGTGAATTCTATAACTGACAAAAAATTGGCAGATATTAAAAAGCTATAAAAAGTATTTGTCTGCATCATTATGTGCCCTGAATAATAAAATGTGATGCACACCATCGTGTTATAAAAGATTATTTTGAGACCCAGCCAGAGATGAAATCATTTAGAGATATTTTCCAGTCTTTATTTTATATATAAAAAAAATACTAGGTTTGATAATATGAGGACATAATAAGGACATTTTATATTATAAATTTGTCTAAAATGGTCATAGTTGTTAACCTTAATAAAGGATCTTTAAAAATTGTTGTATATAAATGTTATTTTTTTTTATTTTACAAGTGTTTAAATCTAGGACTATTACATTTGATTCATTTATTTGTATGAAATATTATTGTGAAAATATACTGTACATTTATCAGACGGTGCACTCATAACCCTCTGTTTTAACCACTTACCTACCCAGCCATAGTCAAATGATGTCCACAGATGGGATCTCCCATCCTGGGTGGACGTCATATGACGTCCTCGGCTTTGTAGGGGGATATCTGAATGATGCCTGCAGCTAGAGGCATCATTCACATATCCTTTTCTTCGGCCGGCGATTTTGTGCACCATAAGAATGATCATAGCGGCTTGATCGTTCTTATAGGCGGCGGGAGAGGACACCCCCCTCCCGCCGCCATCCGGTGCTTCTCCGGGCTCTCCCGTGCGATTGGGGACCCGGAGCGAATCTTTCCGCGTTGTTGGTGGGTCACGTGATGAGCATAGAGATGACTTGTGATCGTCGGAAGCCCGGGCGCGATGTGATGACGTCACGCCCGGGCCTCAAATGTAAACAATTGCGGCTGTAAGTATGAGATCAGTGAAATTTTTTTCACTGATTTCATGCTTTCCAGCCTGGAGGAGAGATGTGGGGTCTTATTGACCCCGCATCTCTCAATAAAGAGGACCTGTCACACACATTCCTAGTACAAGGGATGTTTACATTCCTTGTAATAGGAATAAAAGTGATCAAAAAAAAAAAAAAGTTAAATAATTGTAAAAAAATAAATAAATAAGTAAAAAAATAAATAAATAATAATAAAAAAAAATTAAAACGCCCCTGTCCCCGGTAGCTCGTGATCAGAAGCGAATGCACACGTAAGTCGCCCACATATGTAAACGCCGTTCAAACCACGCATGTGAGGTATCACCGCGTGCGTTAGAGCGCGTGCAACAATTCTAGCACTAGACCTCCTCTGTAATTCTAACCTGGTAACCTGTAAAAAAAATTAAAGCGTCGCCTATGGAGATTTTTAAGTACCGAAGTTTGGCGCCATTCCATGAGTGTGCGCAATTTTAAAGCGTGACATGTTAGGTATCTATTTACTTGGCGTAACATCATCTTTCATATTTTCCCCAAAAAATTGGGCTAACTTTACTGTTTTGTTATTTTTTAATTCATGAAACCATTAAAAAAAAAAAGGCGTTTGAAAAATTATTGCGCAAATATTGTGCAAGAAAAAATGTTGCAATGACCGTCATTTTATTCTCTAGGGTGTCTGCTAAAAAAACATATATAATGTTTGGGGGTTCTGAGTAATTTTCTAGCAAAAGAATGATGATTTGAACATGTAGGAGAGAAGTGCCAGAATAGGCCCAGTATTGAGGTGGTACAAAAAGCCCTGTATGGAAGTGGTTAAAAGCAAGTTGGACTTTCCAATTAGACAGACCAGAAATACTAATATGTTTTTCTGTAGACTGTGTTAATCTAATAGTTAAAAGGTAACTCCACTTTTGTTGAGAAAACAAAAAGTACATTGCAAGGATATTAATAAACCTTGTTGCAGACTTGTTCATGCGGTGAAGGAATAGGCCTTTATTTGACAATGTCCTGTCTAGAGTAATTCTCAATAGAAGGGACTGGTTAATTACAATCAGCTGGTGCACCAGTGTTCTGATAAGAAACATTTCAGAATCTACATCCCTTTCAAAATAATTAATTCTTGGAAATACCTCACCAAAAATGAATTTTTTGCTGCCGAAGATGCCTAAAATCTGACTTGTATCTTTATTGGAGAGTTCTTCAAACCAGCAGAAAATTTAATTATTGGAACAGCAACGGTGTACAGAACACCCAAAGGGTACCATGTTGCATTGAATTTTACAGAAAATTAAAGCGGTTGTAGTTGGTTTGAAAGGAAGAGACTTTACAGAGCATACAATTGGCATAGAGCTCTACCAGCTGGCTGCAATTAGTAAACTTAAAAATTCAAATTAATAAATTATAATCATCTGATTAAAGGGTATTTTACTTTTTGACATTAAATATAACATATAACATAAATGATAAAAAGAAACAATCCACAAAATTGTAGATTCCCTTTACCATTTATTTTTTTGTTTTATGTACAGTAGTTAACCAAGTTGGGAAAATTAAAAAGAAAAAACTTCCAGTTCAACCATCATGTTCATCATGTATGAAACAGGACCTCCAACCCAAACCAATAATTTCTCTTTGAGTGTGGAGTCATAGGGCAACTTTTGTGAAAAATAATAGTTGTCTTTCCCATCCTTACTACTGAGTTTCAACACTGTGAACCGACTCTGCCAGTGCCAAACTGGGTAAAGAAAAAAGTTTTGGCATAAAGCACAACAGGCTGCATTTTCAAGTGAGCAAACTCTGTTAAAGCAGCAAAACAGAGAAAGGCCAAGAAAAACCTTAAGCAGAGGTTATCCTCAGTGCCAATAATATTAGCAGATCCCAAGCGATAGGCAGCTGAAGTTAAATGCAATTCTTGGATCTTGTAAATTTCAAGTCTGGCCAGCATCTGTATACCTATTGGTCAGCGAAGACACTAATCATATTAAAGGATCAATAAAGTTGCTTGGTTGGTGAGTGGGTGGGGCCAAGCTAGATGATTACAGAAAAGGTCAAGATTTGGATAAAACAACAAAATTGCATAGTAAATAATTACAAAAAAAACTGATGATCTGCTGAGGTCATCCCTGTTGCTACTTTGATTTCTTCTCCTGATTGCTTTTGAACAAACATACATAAACAAAATTCTAATTCATAAGTTGCTTGTATTTATTTATTTTTCATTAAATTATATTCTACACATATTTTACACAACTGCATTAATTGATGTTTCTTTTTACAGCATCCTGCAGTTCACTTTCAAGACACAAGAGGTTAAAGCAGAGGTACGCCGTTTTTTTTTTAAAGTCAGCAGCTACAAATACTACAGCTGCTCACTTTTAAAATAAGGACACTTACCTGTCCAGAGCGCCCGCGATGTTGGCACCCAAAGCCAATCTATCCCTCGGCACTCGGGCGCTGCTGCCGCCGCCATGTTCGGTAAGGGAATCAGGAAGTGAAGCCTTGCGGCTTCACTTCCTGGCTCCCTACTGCGCATGCGCGACTCGCGCTGCGCATTCCCACTGGTCCCTGCGGTCTTCTGGGACCTGTGTGTCTCCCAGAAGACAGTGGGGGGCGGAGAAGGCGCTGGAAGTGGCGTAGATACCTGCGGGTGGCTCGGGTATCTATGCCCGGAAGTGGGAGCAAAATACCTGTATTACACAGGTATCTGCTCCCCCCCTCCCCCCTGAAAGATGCCAAATGTGACACCGGAGGGGGGAGGAACCGGAAAAGAGGAAGTTCCATTTTTGGGTGAAACTCCGCTTCAACTAGCAATGCTTTAATATGTTGGAAGAAAAAGCTTACTATCATTTTGCTCTATCTTTTTTTGGGACTATTGACAACAACTGAGCATTCAAAAAATATTACATTTGAACTTACATTTAAAGTGATGTTTTATTTTTTTTAAATAACTAACATCTTATACTTACCTCCTCTGTGCAGTTGGTTTTGCACAGAGCACACCACATCCTCGTCTTCTCGGGTCCCTCTTTGCTGCTTCTAGCCCCTCCCTCCTTTGAGAGCCCTTTAGCCAGCAGCTTGCTACAGGGGCACCCAAGCCGAGTCAGAGCTCCGTGTATCCATTCAGACACAGAGCCCTGACCTGCCCCCCCCCCTCTCCCCTGATTGGCTGACTGACTTTGATTGACAGCCGCAGGAGCCAATGGCGCCGCTGCATTTGTCTTAGCCAATCAGGAGGAGTGTCCTGAATGGCTAAGGGGATTGTGGACATTGCTGGAGAGAGAAGGAGCTCAGGTAGGTAATAAGGGGGCGCTGCTACACACAGAAGGTTTTTTATCTTAATGCATAGAATGCATTAAGATATTAAACCTTCGGCTTTTGAACTCCTTTAAATTTAAACATTTTAAAATATTATATATACATTTAAGACATTTCAAATATACCAAAGAGTTACACAATATTTGATATAATTGTTTTGGGCTATTTACCTTGCAATGAAGTGCATCTATCCTCATATTTGCTACTATGGCTGTGGAAGGTAGAGGTGTAAATTATGGCAGTACTTCACAGGTCATATGTTATAGCTGTAGTCATTTCTGGTAAAACGACAAAGCTCGAATTACCTCTACATGATGAATGTTTAATAACTCTTTAGTGACACTTGAAGAAGAAGCATCACCACAAGTATAAAATGTTTGTTAAATCTGTCAAGTGCACACATTATTTCCCAGTTTAAATCTGTGCTGCGGTTTCTAGTAAGCATTCCTGGATAGTTTTTCTGCTCCTCCTCCCCAGGGTGATACAAAAACCTATTGGTTCCCCTTGGGACTTTTAAATGCAGGCAATAAATACTTCCATCATTATAAAATAAAATGTATTACAATTTTATTGATAAACAATTAAATCACTACACTTTAAAAAAACAATCAAGCCCTGGTATATTATTATTATTATACAGGATTTATATAACGCCGACAATTTTAGCAGCGCTTTACAACTTGAGGGTAGACAGTACAACTACAATACATTTTAATACAGTAGGAATCAGAGAGCCCTGTTTGTTGGAGCTTACAATCTAAGAGAGTGTACACCCTAATCTATGCACTTGAACCCCTATCCGAGGCAGGCACATACTGTACTACTGATCTTATTCTAGAATTTCTCCAGTGGTGGATCCTGTCAAGGGATATTCCCCCACATGTTCCCCCTCCTACCACTGCTATCCAACAACACCGGACGAAGGAGACGGAAGTTCTTAGTAACAGCTCAGAGGAAAGTGAGTGTGATGGAGAGTGCACGGAGAGCATGCACAATCCCCACTCCCCCTCCTCTGTAAGCTGCCAGTACCCCCTATGTCTCCTCTGCTCCCTTACATGTACATAAAACACTAGCTTAAAGTGGAACTTCAGTAATTTTTTCATCTTTCCATCTGTTAAATGTTCTGTCCTTGTTGTTTTAATTTTGTATAGTAAAACATTTTTTTTTCTGCCAGTAAATACCTTATACAGCCCACTTCCTTTTTCTTGTCTGGTAAAAAGCCTAGGCTTATGACATCATGCACAGCTCTCTCTCTCATTCTCGTGAGAGTTTGTCAGAAGGGAGGGGGGGATGAGTCATAAAAGGGCCAATGAGTGCTGCAGAGCTGAAGCTTCAGCTGCCCGCAGTTAAAATAGATGCAGACAGATTTAGTGGAGGGAGATTTCTGCAACATATTTGGTAAGTACAGAATCAAAGTATATATAAAATAATTTGCAAAGTGGTTGGAGGGAAGCTTCAGAATGGCAAAGATGTTTTTTAGGGCTGTTACTGATTAAAATTTTCGTGTTCGATTATTCGATTTTTTTTTAAATCGATTAATCGACTAATTTAGATTAATTATAACACACATACAGATCCAACTACTTTTAGCTGATCTCCTTGCAGGCCGATTCCCAGTGCAGCTACCAACCACTGGAAAAACGGATAGCAGGATACAAAAGACACACAAAGGCAGCGCTCGATGGGAATAGCATTAAAACTTTTATAGTCTTCAAGTAGGTAACAAAATAAATATTGCACTGGAGATAAAATCAATGTAGCTACATAAACTGTAAAAATGGTGCGAGTAATACCAAACGGTAGCAAAAGCAGTCATAAAAACATGTAGCTAAGTATGATACTGGTATAAAAATGTGTACAACGATACCACTGCTGAATCCAGATGAGGAGGGGTTAACATCAGTCCATCGGCATGTAGATGTCCCGTGAAGGGAACTATCACAACTCCCAGTGGATGGCTGTAGAATCCCAGGTTGATAGAGGGAAGTGATAGGGGGAAGTGTAACAGCCCTTGTGTGTGGCAGATAGTAAGGTCCCGCCGGCATGCAGATATGAAGGCACAGCAAAGGAGCTCTTCAGATGGACACGGCAAGCCCCGCCGGTGTCTGTGGCGTCACCGGATCTCAGACGGAACTCCCTGAAGACCCGGAATTTTGATCGATCAAAAGAATTTTGATCGATCAAAAAACTTAATCGATTAATCGAGGAATTAATAGTTAATTTCCACAGCCCTAATGTTTTTATTGCAAATAATGTGAGCAGACTGCAGTTCCTCTTTACCTGAGCCCAACTCCTCCTTCTATTTTGGAGGAGATTATCAAGCTGTTGGCTTGATTTTTTGTGAATGTCAACAGCTGCAGGCAAGCACCATCGTTAACAAGAACATAAGCCCACAACAACATGCCACCTACTACACTAGTCTGTTTCAGACAAATGTAGTATCTGGCTTGTGTTGTTTTGTGCTTGTGTTTCTCCTGAAGGGTCTGGTATGTATTTTGAGGGGAACCCCACACCAATTTTTTTTTAAATTGGCACAGGGTTCCCCTTAATATCCATACCAGACCTGAAGGCCTGGTATTAGAATTTGGGGGGAAACCCCATGCATTTTTTTTTTATTTGGTTCGGGCCATTTTTTTCAATGACTTTTATCTGTATTGCCAGGACCTGACAATTCATTAATAGCCGCGAGCAGTTTTAAATTACTTTTTTTCCTTTAGAAATGACATTTTGTGCAGGGACAGTTCTAAACACAAGAAACATGCACTACTTTACAGGCATACAATAGACACCCCCCAGGTACGAAATGTAAAGGAATATTTCACTTTTAATGTTTCACTTTAAGCATTATTAAAATCACTGCTCCCAAAAAAACTTATATTTTTAAAACTTTTTTTGCATTGATGCATGTCCCCTGGGGCAGGACCCGGGTCTCCAAACACTTTTTATGACAATAACTTGCATGTTAACCTTTAAAATGAGCACTTTTGATTTTTAATGTTTGTGTCTCATAGACTTTAACGGTGTTCGCGTGTTCGAACTAATTTTTTGCCTGTTCGCATGTTCTGGTGCGAACCGAATCGGAGGATGTTCGGCCCATCCCTAGTAGCTATATATAATGTCCTGAGTCAAGAAACTCCCAGCAATAAATACATAGAGTATGATAGGAACGTCAAGTACATAGCCCAAATATTATGTCTGTAGACAAGTATACGTCAAGGTTACCAGGTATCCATGAGGTGTACATTCTTCCTCACCTGTCTGTTTTAGTAATTTGCCTATGATTACCTGGATACCACCTTGACTGCTGAGTCAGCAAATAATAGAGGATCACTGTGTCTATCTCTGTATTAAGTATCACAGCTCCTACATGATGGTGAGATATTGGCAACCAATTTTTGTTTGTACATTCCAAAAGCCTGAAACATAACTTCATCATATTTAATAGTCACTACACACAGCAAACGCCCCTTCTGGGAACTCCCAGGTGGAACTTGCTAGTCACCAGTAGGGATGAGCCGAACAACTCCCAGTTCGGTTTGCACCAGAACTTGCGAACAGGCAATAAATTTGTTCGAACATCCGAACACCGTTAAAGTCTATGGGACTCGAACATGAAAAATCGAAAGTGCTAATTTTAAAGGCTTATATGCAAGTTATTGTCATAAAAAGTGTTTGGGGACCCGGGTCCTGCCCCAAGGGACATGTATCAATGCAAATTTTTTTTTTTAAATGGACGTTTTTTCGGGAGCAGTGATTTTAATAATGCTTAAAGTGAAACAATAAAAGTGAAATATTCCTTTAAATTTCGTACCTAGGGAGTGTGTATAGTATGCCTGTAAAGTAGCGCTTGTTTTCCGTTCTTAGAACTGTCCCTGCACAAAGTGTAATTTCTGAAGGAAAAAAAGTCATTTAAAAGCACTCGCGGCTATAATAAATTGTCGGCTCCTGGCAATACACAGAAAAGTCATTGATTAAAAAAAAAAAAAAATGCGTGGGGGTCCCTCCAAATTCAATTACCAGGTCCTTCACGTCTGGTATGGATTTTAGGGGAACTCCACGTCAAATAAAAAAAAAAATGGCGTGGAGTTCCCCCCAAAAATCCAACCAGACTCTTTATCCGAGCATGCAACCTGGCAGGCAGCAGGAAAAGAGGGGGGGACGAAAGAGCGCCCCCCCTCCTGAACCTTACCAGGCCACATGCCCTCAACATGGGAAGGATGCTTTGGGGGTCTGTGACCCCTCAAAGCACCATGTCCCCATGTTGATGGGGACAAGGGCCTCATCCCCACAACCCTTGCCCGGTGGTTGTGGGGGTCTGCGGGTGGGGGGCTTATCGGAATCTGAAAGACCCCTTTAACAAAGGGGACCCCCCAGATCCCGCCCCCCCTATGTGAATTGGTAAGGGGTACATTGTACCCCTACCATTTCACAAAGAAAGTGTAAAAATATGTAAAAAAACACACGGTCCCTCTGATGCAACGGAAACCTGCGTTACATCAGAGGGGAGCGGGGTCACCCGCATGTCACTGGGGAAGCCCAGGTTTCCCCTTGCATCAGAGGGAGACGGGGTCATGTGACGGGTGGCCCCGCCCTCAGCTACATAAGAGCTGTCACTAGCTGAAACCGCGTCATTCCCGGGGTGTCTCCGGTGGAGACAGGATGCGCTGCGCTGGACATCTCATCGCTGGAGCCTGGACCTGGATGGAGAGGAGATCATCCACCACTGGATCCTGGAGAGGAGATCACCCATCGCAGGATACCGAGAGTGGATTACCACTGCTGGAATCTTTTTTTATTTAATTTTTATTTTTAATAAAGGACTTTTCCCAACGGTGTCTGTGTGTTTTTTTGTTTTTTTTTACACATTCTTTGTGAAATGGTAGGGGTACAATCTACCCCTTACCAATTCACATGGGGGGGGCGGGATCTGGGGGTCCCCTTTGTTAAAGGGGTCTTCCAGATTCCGATACGCCCCCCGCCCGTAGACCCCCACAACCACCGGGCAAGGATTGTGGGGTTGAGGCCCTTGTCCCCATCAACATGGGAACATGGTGCTTTGAGGGGTCACAGACCCCCAAAGCATCCTCCCCATGTTGAGGGCATGTGGCCTGGTATGGTTCAGGAGGGGGAGGGGGCCGCTCTCTCGTCCCCCCCTCTTTTCCTGCGGCTTGCCAGGTTACGTGCTCGGATAAAGGGTCTGGTATGGATATTTGGGGGGAATCCCACGTAATTTTTTTTTATTTGACACAGGGTTCCCCTTAATATCCATACCAGACCTGAAGGGCCTGGTAATTGAATTTGGGGGGACCCCCACGCATTTGTTTTTTTTAATCAATGACTTTTCTCTGTATTGCCGAGAGCCGACAATTCATTATAGCCGCGAGTGCTTTTAAATGACTTTTTTTCCTTCAGAAATGACACTTTGTGCAGGGACAGTTCTAAGCACAGGAAACAAGCGCTACTTTACAGGCATACTATACACACTCCCTAGGTACGAAATTTAAAGGAATATTTCACTTTTATTATTTCACTTTAGCATTATTAAAATCACTGCTCCCGAAAAAACTTTAGTTTTTAAAACTTTTTTTGCATTGATACATGTCCCCTCGGGCAGGACCCGGGTCCCCAAACACTTTTTATGACAATAACTTGCATATAAGCCTTTAAAATTAGCACTTTAGATTTCTCCCATAGACTTTTACAGGGTGTTCCGTGGCTTTTCGAATTTGCCGCGAACACCCCAAATTGTTTGCTGTTCGGCGAACGGGCGAACAGGCAATGTTTGAGTCGAACATGAGTTCGACTCGAACTCCAAACTCATCCCTAGTCACCAGATATAGGGGGGTACGTCAGAGCGGATGTAGTTGTGGTGGCTTGTGTGGTCTCAGCTGGTTTCCCCTCATCATATTTAATAGTCACTCCACACACATAAACTGTCATCATTAAAAAATGTTTAAATGCATTTGCATTAGCATTTGCTACCAGGTTGCACTCCTGCTTTGAGGAGCAACCCTAGGCAAAAAATAATTATTTTTGGTTTCATGATCAATTCTTCTCCCAGCAGGTTGGCGTGGCGATGGGAGCCAAGTTTGCTCCCAGCCTCGCCAAACTGTTTATGGCTGAATGGGAGGATAGACAGGTTTTCAGTCACAATAGACCTGAATTGAAATTGTATCGCAGATTCATTGATGACCTCCTGTTTATTTGGGAGGGGTCAAAGGAATCTGTGGTTGAATTTGTGCAACAACTCAATTCCAATAATAACAATATAGTTTTGGATTACACCATTAGTGATATAAGTGTCAACTTTTTGGATTTGACTATTGTGAAGGGTGAAACTAAAATACTAACTAAGGTTTACTTCAAACCCACGGATAGGAACAGCTACCTGTCTATTGGGAGTGGACACCATCCTGCATGGATTAGAAATATCCCTAAGGGACAGATATTAAGGGTTCGCCGTAATTGTACCAAATCAGAGGATTATTTCGCACAAGCCGATATATTAAAAACTAAATTTCTACAGAAAGGTTATAAGGAGGAAACTATTAATAAAACAATTAAGGAAATTGCAGAAGTACCAAGAGAAGAATGTTTAAGAAAAAAAGACGTAAATTTAGTGGTTAATGACCAACATCAATGGGGGTTTATCTCTGATTTTCATTACCAGTATAGGGAGATAGAAAATATCTTCTCCAAATACTGGTATATATTGCGCAGAGATAAAGATCTGTGCAATGTTCTACCTGAAGGACCTCAATTTATTTATAGAAGGGCCCCAATTTTGGGGATAGGGTGGTACAGAAAATTCTGGACCCCCCCGGCTAAAACTCTGTCAATCGATTTTAAAGGTTTTTATTCATGTCGCAGATGTATTTGTTGCAGAACTGTGCAAGTTAGTAATAGGGGTCGTATGAATATTACTAATGTAGATAATGTTTGAAATAGAACACTTTATTACATGTAATTCTTCGTATGTCGTGTACTTGCTGTGGTGCCCATGTGGTCTCTATTATGTGGGCAGAACGAAACGCCTATTGAGGGTCCGCATAGCGGAACACTTAGCTAATATTAGGAAGGGCTTTAAATATCACAGTGTGTCTTTACATTTTAAAGATAAACACGGCCAGGACCCCACAGTTCTGCAATTTTGTGGTATTGACACTATGCAACCCTCTTGGAGGGGCTCCAATCAGGTGAGGGATTTATCGAGGAGGGAAACCAAATGGATTTTCCTTTTGAAGAGTCTCCACCCAAGAGGATTGAACATTGAATTAGATTTAAATTGTTTTATTAACAATTTTGAATTTTTTGTTTTTAAGCAGATTTTAGATCTCTTTTATAGAGACATACTCTGAAATAATTAGATCTTATAAAATTAAAAAAGATTTTTATATATATTATTATATTATTTTAAATTTAATATCAAGTTGGAGTCTAAAAAATAATAGTTTTATGTATTGATAATATGTCTGCAATACTTCTACCTCATAAGTGTCTCAAGTATGAGGTGATGTATGTGGAATGGTGTGTTTTCTGCCCTGTCTGTATTGGAGGTTGCTATCCATGCATATAGGATCTGCCCAAAGGTTTTATTTTAGTATTAGGATGTAGCACACTATAATCATTATATGTGGATTGTATTGATGTTGAAATAATACACTTATGCCCTGTATGATCAAACGGGATGGTGTTGCTGCTGAGGTATTGTGGTCACGGGGACACAGGCATAACGCAAGCGCTCTGGATACCTAATCAAGTCAGTGACGTATTTAGTGAGGAGTATAAAGGGGAGGTGTTTTTGCCGCTTGGCCAATCCCAATGATTAAGTCTGGATGACGAAACATGTCTGGGCATGGCTTATGCGGTTAGCGTGAAGTGAGGAATAACGTTTGCAAGCACCGGCTGTTGAGGTAGCTACAGATCCAGGAGAGGAGGCGGACGTGCGAAGGGTGAGAGTGCTGGTTTTTGCTCCGGGTCCGCCGTGGCCGTGATACAATACAGTACACTGCAACAACCCTCCTGTTGAAGATTCTACTTGAAGTTTTGCTGTGATATATCTTCTATGTTGAGGAGTATTTTTTATTTTTTGAAGTGATGTGAGTGTAATGTTTGAAGATTACGAGTGCTTTTTAATAAAGTGTTTTTTAACAGTATTTCACTATTGGAAGCACTATTTATTCTTTTACATATTCACATCGAGTATTGAGTGGACACCGTTGGAAGAGCTGCAATCACTGTGTGTGATGTGTTTAACCTTGATTGCCTATGCATGAGAGTGCTAGGTCATTTTTTCTGGTGAGTGCAATACCTTTGGGAGAGGAATCACAGTCACAGCGGTGTTGGTGGAAGGATTTTTCTGTTCAAGATTTATGGACTTTGATTGCTGATTTAAGTTGAAACACTTGGATGCACATATAAGAAAATATCTTTTTGCTTTTGGACTTATTTTTACCCCCCTTTTTTTCTTATATTCTTTTGTCAAAGTTTAGCTCACATTTTACTTTGGGACTCACTAAAGGATGTTATATGTTTAATATATCACTTATGTATGATATTTATGTATATTATTTTTGCACACTATCACGTGGTGTGGGTTTGAGATATATACATTTGTTTAGTTATATACTCATCGTATATGGTTTAGCGCCACTATTTTTTACTTAAAATACGGTTCACAATATTACTTTGTTTAAGTTGGCAGCTGTTAGCTTCATTCATTTCACCTTTTCATGTGCGCAGTGGTGGTTTGATTAATCAGGGTGCGCGTGATTTTTTTGACCTACTTCTAGAATAAATAAAGTTTATCAACAATGTACTATTGTTGTCCGGGAAACATTGAATATGTGGTAAAATAAGAATGTTCCCTTAATTAACCTTAAAAGAGAAGTATGAGTTTCCTTCTTTTAGCTTCATCCTATTGTGTATAAGAAAAAAATTAGATGCGCAACCAAAAAGATGCAACCACATATGTGCAAACAAATGTAAAATCAACATGCATTGAATTTAGACAAGACTTTAAGCAAAAAATGCCACAGGGAGTTTAGAAAGTCCATAATAGGTGTCACTCAATGTAACTCCATAGAAGCTGAGTCCTTTAGTAGAAAGAACGATTGTTCTATTCACCATATACTTCCATAGAACAGCCAAGGAATAATAAAAAAAAACAAGGACCGCTTACCAGATCTGTTGCATCTCTATTATGGAGATCGTATAGGCACACACAGGAGGGATCACTCAGGCAGGGGCGGTAGATTCACACATCGATCTGGATCCTCTCCTCCACCGACAATTCCAGGTACTGCAGTGATCTCTGTGGAACCCTTATCAGGGTGAGCTCGCTCATAGAGCGTGTTTAAAAGAGGAAGAAAGAAGACTTCATGGTGCAGTACAGCTAAAATCAAAGTTCCTTTATTCCATTTGATGGGCAACTGACATCTTAGTAAAAAACATTAGCAGTAAATTTAACAAGACTCACAGCCGCGGCTCAAGCCAGCCATCTGGTGCGTGGTGACGTCAGGTCCTATAGCTCCCCCCGACGCAGCGTTTCTCCGTATTAGGCATTGACTGGGAAATGAGGCCTAAAATTGTCTACTGTAAAGATGGTGCAGCTATAAGACCATACAAACAGAACAGAAGAATACAGCGCACACATAAAAAAATTATATTTAAATCCTGCAAGGCTATTTAAAACACCTGAACATAATCAGCAAATAAGCAAAAATATGAGGTTTGGTGACACCATATGGTCATATGGTGCTTAAGCCCACTACTGCTCTACTAGAAAAACAAAAGCAAGGAGGAAAGAAATAACAGCTGATTCATGATTATGCTAATATTTGTTAATTGTTTAGCCTATGCCATACTTCTCCTTTAACAGTAAAAATAGTTAATTAGTTGTGTTGGTGAGATTGTGGTATGCTCAGATTTAAGGTGGTGTTGAAAGCATGGTGCTTTTATAAACAAAGTCCCGAATCAAAGACCATTCAGAAGGTACGTATACCAGCAGCTATGGTGTTAGACAGCAGAAAAGACTGGGACAGTCATGAGAATTAAAGCAGCTCAGCAGAATAGTTATGTCTCCTGGGTCAGCTTAAATGCATTTTTTCATGCTTAATCGGAGTGCACTTTAAAAGCTCCGAAATGGGAGCTGTTCATGCTTTTATGGCAACTCCACTTTGAATGCCATTTCCCAAATACGGATATACAGTAATTCAATGAGCATTATTGAATACATGGTAGCTAACCAAATGAGCATTCAGAAAGAACACTGAGTTGAAAACATGTCTAATTGCATTGCTTCAGTGAACATTGCAGCTTCCATCCTGATTCCTGAATAATCGCTAGTACTTTCTCCAATGGGTTAGCTAAAATATTTGTATAAAAAAGCTTGAATTTTGTTCACTTAGCAGTGAACAGTATTGGAAGTCAAACATGCTGAAAGGTGCATGTGGGCAAAGTGACCATATAAATAAGCCGGCAGAATACCATTGTGAAAAAAAACGATAAAAAAATGCTGATTTCTGACTGTCCCTACAATATGTTTGCAGGGCCGGTGCTGCCACTAGGCAAACTAGCCAGCTGCCTAGGGTGCACTGCTGCCTAGGGCGCCCGACCACTGGTGTTTCTACTCTCTTCTCTCTGCAGCAAGCAACAAAGTCTAAGAATCAGCAGGTAGCCGCTGCTCTGTTGGCACATATTGTCAGAGGGGCAGCGGCGGCGGAGGACTGTGTCTGTGTCCCGACTCCCGAATGAATGGAAGCAAGTAAACATCCATTGATGGGCGCTGGTGAGGCTGCTTTTGATGGGCGCTGGTGGGCTGCATTTGTTGGGCGCTTCATTAAAAAGGTGGGGTATACATGGGCAGGCAAAGTGGTGGAGTCAGGGGTGAAGCCAGGGGCGGGGGCGGCAGCAAAATGAGTTTTCGTCTAGGGCAGGGGTCCTCAAACTTTTTAAACAGGGGGCCAGTTCACTGTCCCTTAGACTGTTGGGGGGCCGGACTAGTTTGAAAAAAATATAAACAAATCCCCCCCCATCACAGACTCCTCTCCATCACAGACTCCTCTCCATCACAGACTCCTCTCCATCACAGACCCCCCCCTTCACAGATTCCTCTCCGAGACAGACTCTCCCCATCACAGATCCCCCCCCACATCACAGACTCCTCTCCATCTGTCATGGATATGCATTAATGTCTGTCTGCCATCTTACCTTTCCTCCTCATGTGTTCATCTTAGAGGCCAGAACCCTTTCACCTGGCTTCCTTTATAATCTCCTCCCAGCCTGACTCCACCCCAGGCCCTATCACAGAACACTATATTAACCTGTGCACTGCAAGCCTGCTTTGCTGATCAACATGTTTGTTATGCATTGTGTGTTTGGGTTCCTGCCTGCCGTGTGCTACGTCTGTCTCTCTGTTACGTTATTGGCTTGCAGGGATGAGCTTCGTGTTCGAGTCGAACATACGTTCGACTCGAACATCGGCTGTTCGATCGTTCGACGAAGATCGAACGATTTGGGCCGTTCGCGCCAAATTCGAGTGACGCGAACGGCCCACAATGCACTACGCCATCGCAGTGTCATCCAGGCGCTGTGATTGGCCAAGCATGCACTGTGACCCCGCATGCTTGGCCAATCACAGCGCCGGCAGCGAGGAGAGCAATGATTGGCCACAGGCAGGATGCCTGTGGCCAATTATTGCTGAGGGGGTTTAGTACACACCCCACACTATAAAAGGCCGCCAGCGCGGCGGCCTTGTGTAGTGTGTTCCGGAGCAGGGAAAGAGAAGCATAGGCAGGGACAGTGTCATTTTTTTCCTTTACTAATCCTGGATTCCTTGTGTTTAGGGACAGAGAAGGATAGGTAGGGAGAGTGTCAGTGTGTTATTCTGTGCTAAACCTTGTTTGTAGGGACAGAGAAGGACAGTGAGGGAAAGTGTCAGTGTGCTATTCTGTTCTAAACCAATCTTGCTGAACCGTATTTGAAATCCTTGAGTTTAGGGACAGAGAAGGACACTCGTGGAAACTATCAGTGTGCTATTCTGTGCTAAATCTTGTTTGTAGGGACAGAGAAGGACAGTGAGGGAAACTATCAGTGTGCTATTCTGTGCTAAACCTTGTTTGTAGGGACAGAGAAGGACAGTGAGGGAAACTGTCAGTGTGCTATTCTGTTCTAAACCAATCTTGCTGAACCATATTTGAAATCCTTGAGTTTAGGGACAGAGAAGGACAGTGAGGGAAAGTGTCAGTGTGCTATTCTGTTCTAAACCAATCTTGCTGAACCGTATTTGAAATCCTTGAGTTTAGGGACAGAGAAGGACACTCGTGGAAACTATCAGTGTGCTATTCTGTGCTAAACCTTGTTTGTAGGGACAGAGAAGGACAGTGAGGGAAACTGTCAGTGTGCTATTCTGTTCTAAACCAATCTTGCTGAACCATATTTGAAATCCTTGAGATTAGGGACAGAGAAGGACAGTGAGGGAAAGTGTCAGTGTGCTATTCTGTTCTAAACCAATCTTGCTGAACCGTATTTGAAATCCTTGAGTTTAGGGACAGAGAAGGACACTCGGGGAAACTGTCAGTGTGCTATTCTGTTCTAAACCAATCTTGCTGAACCATATTTGAAATCCTTGAGTTTAGGGACAGAGAAGGACAGTGAGGGAAAGTGTCAGTGTGCTATTCTGTTCTAAACCAATCTTGCTGAACCGTATTTGAAATCCTTGAGTTTAGGGACAGAGAAGGACACTCGTGGAAACTATCAGTGTGCTATTCTGTGCTAAATCTTGTTTGTAGGGACAGAGAAGGACAGTGAGGGAAAATATCAGTGTGCTATTCTGTGCTAAACCTTGTTTGTAGGGACAGAGAAGGACAGTGAGGGAAACTGTCAGTGTGCTATTCTGTTCTAAACCAATCTTGCTGAACCATATTTGAAATCCTTGAGTTTAGGGACAGAGAAGGACAGTGAGGGAAAGTGTCAGTGTGCTATTCTGTGCTAAACCAATCTTGCTGAACCATATTTGAAATCCTTGAGTTTAGGGACAGAGAAGGACACTCGGGGAAACTGTCAGTGTGCTATTCTGTGCTAAACCAATCTTGCTGAACCATATTTGAAATCCTTGAGTTTAGGGACAGAGAAGGACACTCGGGGAAACTGTCAGTGTGCTATTCTGTGCTAAACCTTGTTTGTAGGGACAGAGAAGGACAGTGAGGGAAACTGTCAGTGTGCTATTCTGTGCTAAACCAATCTTGCTGAAGCATATTGCAAATCCTTGTGTTTAGGGACAGAGAAGGATAGGCAGGGGACAGTGTCAATGTCATTGTTGCTAAGCCTCCTGCACAGTATACACCTGAAGGTAGCCCTTATTGCTGTTTTTCCCATCTCCCTGCAGGCCATCCATTAAAATGTCTGGAAGGCAAACAAGGAGAGGCAGACAGTCAGGAGGCAAAAAAAGAGGGCAAGCAGGCTCTGTGTCTGGGGGCAACAGTGCTGGTCGTGGACGCGGTGCATTGTCATCAGCACATGGCCATGGGACACGCTTGTCCTTCTTTTCGGCAGCTGGACATGTTGAGCCACATCATGCCGAAGACTTGGTAGAGTGGATGACCAAGCCCACCTCATCCTCCTCATCCTCTCTCACCCAGGCTCAGGGTACTGGCAAAGCAGCTGCCAAAGCGTCCTCTTCTCTGATATCATTATCTTCATCAGTCAATCCTTCCCTAGACCCACCATGTCCTCCTCCTGAGGAGTCCCCCGAACTGTTTGAGCACAGTGTTGGGTACATGCTCCAGGAGGATGCCCAGCGTTTCGAAGGATCTGATGATGATACCCAGATAGAGGAAGGCAGTAGCGTGAGAGCAGAGAGAGGGGATGCTCAAGAAGGACACCAATCTGGCAGTCATGCTCCAGCAGCTGCAGCATACTGCCAGATTGGCTCCAGTGATGAGGAGGGAGGGGATGATGAGGTCACTGACTCCACGTGGGTGCCTAATAGGAGAGAGGAGGAGGAGGAGGATGAGGAGGAGGCACATCTCCAACGAGGCAGGATGCCCTTGGGTGGCCAGCGTATGGGCAGCACACCGACGGAATCACACTGCAGAGCTCCGCCTGTGCAGGGCGCTGCCTCTGCCCGTCATTCAAAAAGTTCTTTGGTGTGGGCCTTTTTTGAGGCGAGTGCATCAGATCGCACAGCTGCTGTTTGCAACATATGTCTCAAGCGTATATCGCGTGGCCAAAACATCAGCCGCTTGGGCACCACATGCTTGATCAGACATATGTTGACCTGCCATGCAGCTCGTTGGCAAGCCTACCTTAAAGACCCACACCAAAGAACAAAGCGGACCTCTCCTTGCACCGCATCAGCTGGGATCTCCAACCCCACTATACCTTCAGTCCTCTCTGAAACCTGCACTGAGAGGAATGAAGGTGTAGAATTAGGTGTGTCACAGCCAAGTACTTGTGGCCACTCTGCTAGCAGTACACCGACGTCCGATTCTAGCAGGCAAATTTCCCTGCCCCAGCTGCTGGACCGTCGAAAGAAGTTCACTCCCAGCCATCCACATGCCCAGCGGTTGAATGCTAGCTTGGCTAAATTGCTAGCGCTTCAACTGCTGCCTTTTCAGTTGGTAGACTCGGCCCCCTTCCGTGAGTTTGTGCAATGTGCGGTTCCTCAGTGGCAGGTTCCCAAACGCCACTTTTTCTCACGGAAGGCGATTCCGGCTCTCTACAGGCATGTGGAAGGCAATGTCTTGGCCTCGCTGGACAGGGCGGTCAGCGGTAAGGTGCATATTACCGCTGACTCATGGTCCAGCAGGCATGGACAGGAACGTTACCTTTCTTTCACGGCCCATTGGGTCACTCTTTTGGCAGCTGGGAAGGATGCAGGACAAGGTGCAGTAGTGTTGGAGGTTGTTCCACCTCCACGCCTCCAAAATGCTACTACTGGTTGTGACACACCTCTCTCCTCCACCCCCTCCTCTTCTTCTTCCTCCATGGCCTCTTCCTGTGCTTTGTCCCCGGAACCAGCGGTGCTTCGTAGGCGTTCAAGGGGCTACGCAAGTACGCAGGCAAAAAGATGCCATGCCGTGCTTGCGCTGGTGTGTTTGGGGGACAGGAGCCACACTGGGGCAGAGGTCCTGTCTGCTCTGCAGGGGCAGGCCGAGAGGTGGTTGACGCCACGCCAGCTTAAGCCAGGAATGGTGGTTTGCGACAATGGCACCAACCTCCTCTCCGCCCTCCGACAGGGACAACTGACCCATGTGCCCTGTGTGGCTCACGTCCTTAACCTGGTGGTGCAGCGGTTCTTGGGCAGGTACCCAGGCTTACAGGATGTCCTGAGGCAGGCCAGGAAAGTCTGTGTGCATTTCCGCAGATCTTATAATGCCAGTGCTCGCCTGGCTGAGCTGCAAAAGGAGTTGAACCTGCCCAAGAACCGCCTTATATGTGACATGCCCACCAGGTGGAACTCAACGCTGGCCATGCTGCAGCGGCTGCACACGCAGCAGAGGGCCATCAATGAGTACCTGTGCGACTACGGCACCAGGACAGGGTCAGGGGAGCTTGGGTTTTTTTCACCACGCCAGTGGGGCATGATCAGGGATGCATGCACTGTCCTGGCACCATTTGAGGAGGCCACGAGGATGGTGAGCAGTGACAGTGCATGCATCAGTGACACTGTACCTCTTGTCCACCTGTTGGAGCACACGCTGCGTGGAATAATGGACAGGGCACTTGAGGCAGAACAGAGGCAGGAAGAGGAGGACTTCCTTGCCTCTCAAGGCCCCCTTTACCCAGACAGTGTTCCTTCTGTCCCACCCATCGCACAGGAAGAGGAGGAGGAGGAGGAGGATTGTGTCAGCATGGAGGTGGAGGCTGGCACTCAGCATCATCAGCAGCAGTCTTTTAGGGATGATTTACAGTCCCAAGAAACCAGTGGACTTGTACGTGGCTGGGAGGAGGTGGCTGCGGATCATGTCGTCCTTAGTGACCCAGAGGACTCTGGACTGAATGCCTCAGCTAACCTACGCTGCATGGCCTCCCTGATCCTGCAAAGTCTGCGGAAGGATCCTCGTATTCTTCGGATCAAGGAGAGGGACCATTACTGGCTGGCCACTCTCCTTGATCCACGGTACAAGGGTAAGGTTGCGGACCTTATCTTACCGTCGCAGAGGGAGCAGAGGATGAGACAACTCCGGGAGGCCTTGCAGAAAGGTCTGTGCAACGCGTTCCCAGAGACTGGGAGGTTACAAACTCCTGGTTCTGGACAACGAGTTGCTGAGGCTTCGGGCAGTCAAAGAAGGAGCGGTGGGGAAGGTGGCCGTCTGACCGATGCGTTCAGACAATTCTTTAGTCCGCAGCCCCAAAGTATGATCGGTTCCAGCAACCATTGCCAGCGTCTGATATACATGGTGCAGGAATACCTAGGGGCAAGGTCAGACTTAGACACCTTCCCCACCGAAAATCCTCTGGCTTACTGGGTCTTGAGGATGGATCACTGACCAGAGCTTGCACAGTATGCAATTGAGCTACTGGCCTGTCCTGCATCCAGCGTTCTTTCAGTGCTGCTGGAGGATTTGTCACAGATCACAGGGTGCGCCTGTCCACCGACTCGGTTGATCGACTGACTTTCATCAAGATGAACCAGTCTTGGATCACCACCAGCTACCACCAGCTACCACACACCTGATGCTGATATAACAGACTAATTGATTTTAAAATGTCACATCCCTTCAAGACTGATGCTGATGCTGAGTGCCTGTGCTGTTATGTTGACTGGCTATCCTCCTCCTCCTCCTCAATGATCCGATTAATGATGATAGCTTGGAAGATCATTTTGGTTTATGGGTGCCGCCACCAGTGGCTAAGGCACAATTTTTCAGCCCCTGTTTAACAGGGGCGTGTAATTACAATTTTTGATGCAATACTTTGCAACAGGGCTCATTGATGTGCTCCAAGTACAGTATCTGTGAGGGGTTGCAGTGTTGTGCCACCAGTGCCTAAGGCCCAATTTTTCAGCCCCTGTTCAACAGGGGCATGCAATTATAATTATTGATCTAATAATTCACAGCAGGGCCCATTGCTGCGCCCACCAAGAGTAACTGTCAGGCCTTACAGTGTTGTGTCAACACCACCACCACCACCACCACCAAAGGCCCAATTTTTCAGCCCCTGTTCAACAGGGGCATGCAATTATAATTATTGATCTAATAATTCACAGCAGGGCCCATTGCTGCGCCCACCAAGAGTAACTGTCAGGCCTTACAGTGTTGTGGCACCAGCACCACCATCAAAGGCCCAATTTTTACTACCACTGTTCAACAATTCCTGATATAATAGTTGACAGCAGGGCGTTCCAGCACCCACCAAGAGTAACTGTGAGTGCTTACAGTGTTGTGCCAACACCAACACCTAAGGGGCCAATCTCTGCAGAGTATATACGGCAGGTCCCTACTTTCAAACATCCAACTTACAAACGACTCCTACTTGCAAACGGAAGAAGACAACAGGAAGTGAGAGGAAATATACCCCTAGGAAGGAAAATTCTCTCCTGTAAGAATTACCGTATTTATCGGCGTATAACACGCACCGGCGTATAACACGCACCCCAAGTTTAGGAGGGAATTTTAAGGAAAAAAACTTTTAGGAGGGAAATTCAAGGAAAAAAAACTTACATTTAAATGCAGCATGCAGCCTTGCCCAGTGTCCATCTGCAGCCTTGCCCAGTGTCCATCTGTCCATCTGCAGCCGTGCCCAGTGTCCATCTGTCCATCTGCAGCCGTGCCCAGTGTCCATCTGTCCATCTGCAGCCTTGCCCAGTGTCCATCTGTCCATCTGCAGCCGTGCCCAGTGTCCATCTGTAGCCTTGCCCAGTGTCCATCTGTCCATCTGCAGCCGTGCCCAGTGTCCATCTGTCCATCTGCAGCCGTGCCCAGTGTTCATCTGTCCATCTGCAGCCTTGCCCAGTGCCTTTGCGATCGTGTCAGTCCCGGCGGTTTTTAAAATTTGGCGCCGATTTCTGTGGAGAGGAGCGAGCGGGGCCGAGTGTACTTCGGCTGGACTCGGCTCCTCTCGCAGTTCCGCCCATCTCCACTGACTGCGCCGCTGACGGAGAAAGCCGAGTGTACTTCGCCTAGACTCGTGTCTGCTCACAGTCACAGGCAGGACTGCGAGAGGAGCCGAGACTAGGCGAAGTACACTCGGCTTTCTCTATGTCAGCGGCGCAGTCAGAGATGGGCGGGACTGCGAGAGGAGCCGAGTAAAGCCGATTGTACTTCGGCTTCGGCTCCGCTCGCTCCTCTCGCTCGTTTTCAGCAGGGGAATTCGACGGAGTATCGGCGTATAACACGCACCCACGATTTTCCCCTGATTTTAAGGGGAAAAAAGTGCGTGTTATACGCCGATAAATACGGTAATATGGGAGAAAGGTGTCTCCTCTCTACTGATGCTTTATCACCAATCCTTGTTTCAATAAAAACACCACATTTCAAAAACAGTTGTTATTGGGACGCAAAGTGAGGTGAAATGTTCTGAACAGGGGCACAGACAGCAAAACAAATGTTACAGGGGTGATAACCCTTCCCTATGTTTTCCAAAAAGCATAAAAATAGATTTTTTGGCTGGAGCTACACTTAAACAATGTACGTGTTCAAAATTACAAACAGATTCTACTTAAGAACAAACCTACAGTCCCTGTCTTGTTTACACCGGTCTTGTTTACACCGCCTGTATACTGCTGTTCAGAGTATATAGGGCCTTTTTTATTTTGTGTTGCGGGGTTCCCCTTAATATCCAAACAAGACCCAAAGGGGCTGGTAATGGGCTGGGGTAGGGGGGGGTGATGGGGTAGCTATGCCATTTTTCTTAAAGATTTTCATCCATATTACCGGGACCAGACATTAGACATGTGCACACTGAAATATTTCGTTTCGGAATTTCGTTTTCGTCCGAAAAATAAATTTATTTAGTTACTCCCGAAATTCGTTTTTATTTATTTCGTTTTTCGTTAGAAATTGCATTCGTCCGAAAATCTGAATTAATTAAGGTCGAATCTGTCATTGAAGGCTTATGGTGTCTGTCGAATGTTCAAAGAAGATTCGACGGAGCAGTGAAACTGTACGACGCTGCAATCATACATTTCCGGTCGAATGTTCCGCCTACAAGCTATAGAAGAATTCTAATGTTGTATGACTAGTAATAATTATATTTATTCATTACTATTACTAGTCAACCAACATTAGAATTCTTCTATAGCCTATGGGCGGATGCATTTGACCGGAAATGTACGATTGCAGCGTCGTACAGTTTTGCTGCACCGTCGAATCTTCTAACTTTCGATGCTTTGTCGAATCTTCGTCATTCTAGCTATTTTACTGCTCCTCCTCTTTGGTTACAATCAGCCAATAACATTCATCATCAACTTTATTTTTATTTTACTTCCCCCACCCAATTCCAGCAGTGATCTTTTCTCTCCTATGTCGAATATTTTCTCTCTATAATGTCGAATCTTTTCTCTCCTATGTCAAATCTTTTCTCTCCTATGTCGAATCTTTTCTCTCCTATGTCGCATCTTTTCTCTCTATAATAACAAATCTTTTCTCTCCTATGTCGAATCTTTTCTCTCCTATGTCGAATATTTTCTCTCTATAATGTCAAATCTTTTCTCTCCTATGTCAAATCTTTCTCTCCTATGTCAAATCTTTTCTCTCTATAATGTTGAATCTTTTCTCTCCTATGTAGAATAATCTTGGACTAATAGAGTTAAGGTTAGGCACATTCGACCACAGGTTCGATAGACACAGATTGTTATTGTCAGCATCACGTCGAATCTCCTATCTATATCGAACTGTTGTAGCAACGAAAACGAAAATAAAGCATTTGTTTATGTCGGATCTTTCGGTTTTCAGATTCTGTGCTTTCGTTTTCGTTTGTTAAAACGATAACGAAAATAGCTGAAATTTGGACGAAAATGCATTCGGACGAAAACGAATGCACATGTCTACCAGACATTACATTAAAGCCGCAAGCAGTTTTAAATGGCTTTTTTTTCCTTTAGAAATGTAATTTTGTGCAGGGACAGTTCTAAACACGGGAAACACGTGGCACTTCACAGGCATACTTTAGACACCCCCCAGGTACAATATTTAAAGGAATATTTGACTTTTTTTTTCACTTTATGCATCATTAACCACTTCCTACCGGGTCATAGACATATGACGCCGGCAGGAACCCTCCCTCCCTCCGGGCGGACGTCATATGACGTCCTTTTTTCCCGGCCGTCTATGGGGCGCGCGCGCGCCGCCGGCGGCGCGCGCGCGCACCCGCGGCAACGCTCGTGACCCGGTGAGTGTGCCCGGCGGTCGCGATGTCCGCTGGGCACCCGCGATTGCCCACGATCACGGCAGAAGTGTGGATCTGTGTGTGTAAACACACAGATCCACCTCCTGTCAGAGGTGAGGAGACCGATGTGTGTTCCCAGTACAGAGGAACACAGATCGGTCTCCTCCCCTTGTGAGTCCCCTCCCCCTACAGTTACAATCACTCAATAGGGAACATATTAACCCCTTGATCGCCCCCTAGTGTTAACCCTTTCCCTGCCAGTCACATTTACACAGTAATTAGTGCAGTTTTATAGCACTAATCGCTGTATAAATGTGAATGGTCCCAAAAACGCGCCAATAGTGTCCGATGTGTCTGCCGCAATGTCACGGTCACAATAAAAATCGCAGATCGCCGCTATTACTAGTAAAAAAAATAAAAAAAATAAAAATGCCATAAATCTATCCCCTATTATGTAGACGCTATAACTTTTGCGCAAACCAATCAATATACGCTTATTGCAAAAAAAAATTACCAAAAATATGTAGAATACGTATCGGTCTAAACTTAGAAAAAAAATTGTTTTAAAAAAAAAAATTGTGATATTTATTAAATCAAAAAGTAAAAAATATTGCATTTTTTTCAAATATGTCGCTCTTCTTTTGTTTATAGCACAAAAAATAAAAACCGCAGAGGTGATCAAATACCACCAAAAGAAAGCTCTATTTGTGGGGGAAAAAGGACGTCAATTTTGGTTAGGTTCAACGTCGCACGACCGCGCAATTGTCAGTTAAAGCGACGCAGTGCTGCATCGCAAAAAGTGCTCTGGTCAGGAAGGGGGTAAATTCTTCCAGGGCTGAAGTGGTTAAAATGACTGCTCCCGAAAAACGGCCGTTTTTAAAACTTCTTTTTGCATTGATACATGTCCCCTGGTGCAGAACCCGTGTTCCCAAACTCTGTTTAGGACAATAACATGGATAATAGTCGTTATAATTAGCACTTTAGAATTCGAACGTTCGCATCCATTGTATTTAATAGGGTTCTAATGTTCGTGCGAACTTTCGGTCCGTTCGCGGGTTCTGGTGCGAACCGAACCCGGGGGTGTTCGGCTCATCCCTATTGGCTTGTCCCCGACTATCCCTGTCTGCTTGTGACCCTTGACCTTCGGCTTGTCCTTCGTTATCCTTGTCTGTTTGTGACCCTTGACCTTCGGCTTGTTATTCGTTATTCTTGTATCTTGTGCTGCTGCTTCCCCTCGTCTCCCCTTACCCTACGGGGCGCGAGCTAGGAAACTCTAGGGGCCGCGACCTGGACCTAGCCTGCAGCATAACATACTCACCACTAGAGGCTCTGGAGAAGACCTGCTGGGTTTAGACTCCGCGCCCTGGGGAGTCTTGGCTCTAGCTTCCTGTAGGATCCCGGTTGTGCTCCTCTGGTCCTGCTTTCCACAACCACCCAGTTTCCTATCCACAGCAGTTAGCCATAGGGTTCACTATTTTGTGGTGCACTCCTGTCCTCCTACGGTGTGCACCTGTCATCTGGCCACAGGTGACCTGACACCATCACAGACTCCTCTCCATCACAGATCCCCCCCTTCACAGATTCCTCTCCATGACAGACTCTCCCCATATCAGAGCCCTCTAATCACAAAGCTCCCCATCACAGAGCCCCCATCACAGATCCCTCCCACCACAGACTCCCCCATTACAAAGCCCCCCCATCACAGATCCCCCAATCATAAAGCCCCATCACAGATCCCCCAATCATAAAGCCCCATCACAGATCCCCAATCATAAAGCCCCATCACAGATCCCCCCCATCACAGACTCCTCTCCATCACAGACTCATCTCTATCACAGAGCCCCTATCCCAGAACCCCCCATCATAGACTCCTCTCCATCACAGACTCCTCTCCATCACAGACTCTCCCCCATCACAGATCCCTCTCCATGACAGACTCTTCCCATCACAGATCCCCCCCCATCACAGACTCTTCTCCATCACAGATCCCTCCATCAGACTCATCTCCATCACAGAGCCCCCTAATCACAAAGTTCCCCATCACAGAGCCCCCATCACAGATCCCTCCCACCACAGACTCCCCCATTACAAAGCCCCCCATCACAGATTCCCCAATCATAAAGCCCCATCACAGATCCCCCCAATCACAGTGCCCCCTATAGCACAGAGTCCCCCATCACAGATCCCTCCAGTGATATTACAGTGTCCCTTCCATAAGATCGCAGCACTTCCCCTCCGCAGCACTCCCCCCTCCCCTACCTTATTCACACAAGACGCAAAGCACGGCAGGTCCGGACAAAGCGCGGGACTTTTCAAGTGAAAGGCAGATGATTTATTGCTAGGACCGCCCCGCTGCCTAGTAAAAAATTACCCGCTTCTTAACTCGAAAAGTCCCGCCCTTTGTCTGGACCTGCCGTGCTTCGCGTCTTGTGTGAATAAGGTAGGGGAGCGGGGAGTGCTGCGAAGGGGAAGTGCTGCGATCTTATTAAAGGGGAAGTACGTGCCGTGGGCCGGGTAAATCGCCTTGGCGGGCCATAGTTTGAGGACCCCTTGTCTAGAGTGTCAAAAATCCTTGCACCAGCCCTGTATGTTTGACTTCACATATTGCAGCAAGAGTAGTCTCAGTTCTCCTGTATAGCAACATTAACCACTTCCTTCCTGCCGGATGACTATAAACGTCCTGGCTTTGAAGAGGAATACCGTTGTTATTGTAGCAGCTAGCTACCATAAACCCGGTATCCTCTTCAAGAGCCGGTGGTTCTCTTTCAGATAAAAGTGGTCTCTGCGGCAGATTCGCAGCAAGATCACTTTTATCGGCGGCGGGAGAGGGCCCCCCCCTCCCGCCGCGCTCTGGTGCCCTCCGCCGCTTACCGTGGCCGTCGGTAACGGCGGTGGTGATAGCGTCCTCTCCCTAGCCTGACATGGAGATGAGTGAGGGGAAGATGGCCCCCGTCTGTCTCCAAGTTTTTTTTTTATTGCATTTTAGTGTAAATATGAGATCTGAGGTCTTTTGGACCCCAGATCTCATATTTAAGAGGACCTGTCATGCTTTTTTCTATTATAAGGGATGTTTACATTCCTTGTAATAGGAATAAAAGTGACACAATTTTTTTTTTTTTTTAAAGAACAGTGAAAAAAAAAAAAAAGTTTGCGTGCAGAAGCAAACGCATAAGTGAGTAGCGCCCGCATATTAAAACGGTGTTAAAACCACACATGTGAGGTATTGCCGCGATCGGTAGAGCGAGAGCAATAATTAAAGCTCTAGACCTCCTCTGTAACTCAAAACATGCAACCTGTAGAATTTTTTTTTTGAAAACTGACAGTTTTATTGATTTTTCAAATACACCAACAGAAAAAGACAGACAATACAAAAAAAATAATAATTAAAAAATAAAAATAAAAGGCACGCTATGCAATACATGGCAAACCTCAGGCGGACTGTCCACACACATTGTCGCCCATAGAGAGACAAAGTTGAGGCACGGATAACAAATAAACACATAGGCCTCGTACACACGGCCGAGATTCTCGTCGAAAAAAACATGTCGTTTTTTTCGACGAGATTCTTGGACAAGAAACTTGTCCCGGCCGAGTATACACACGCTCGATTCAAAGAACCCGCGGTTCTTTGAATGGGGCATACGCGGTGACGTCATCGACTACGACGAGCATGCGCTCGTCACATTCGATGCCGTCGCCGCCATCTTGGTATACCCTACGTATGCCTAGGAAGCTACCGCGCATGCGTCTAATTCATTTCGAACATGCGCGGGCTTCCGGGAGGACAGGTAAGTGTACACACACTCACTTTTCTCGTCGAGAAACATGCCGACGAGAATCTCGATGAGAAAATAGAGAGCAGGATCTCTATTTTCTCGTCGAGATACTTGTCGCTTTTCTTGACGAGAAACCATACACACGAACGAATTTCTCGTCAAAAAATCTCTGCCAGCAAGTTTCTTGCTGGTTTTTGCCGAGAAACTTGTTCGTGTGTACAAGGCTTAAGCCTTGTGTGGCCATGTTCAACCAATAAAGCTAGCTATAAGGCAACTGTAGTACCATTAAGGTTGGACTCGTTAAGATAAAAATCAGGAACACAAGAGAAAAAATAAATAAAAAAAAAAGGGTAGGAGAAAGGATAAAGAAAAGGTAGATAGAGACAAGGGGACTAGAGATAACAGGGATAGGGAGAGGAGGAAAGGGTCGAAGCGGGGAAAGGGTAGGAAAGAAGAGGACAGCAACCCGACCCCAGGCCCCCTCACCGCCCGGGGACACCAACCACGTGTTGGCCGATATTAGGGGCTTCTAGTTTTTCCCACAGTTCCCATATTTGGTTGTGTGAATCAAGGGTATTGTTTAGGGATGCAGTCAGGTATTCCATCCGCTTAACATCTCTGATCCTGGAGTGCAATTCAAACAAAGAGGGGGGTTCCCTCTTTCTCCATTTCAGGGCTACCAAGCATCTCCTTGCTGTCAGCACCTGGGCTAGGAGTTTTTTCGAGGTTTTGGAAAAGGAAGAGGGTAGAAGACCCAAGAGGAACAATTTAGGGTCGAATGGCACCCAAGTATCAAAGATGGAGTGGAGAAGAGAATGCATCATCTGCCAGTAGGGGACAATCAGTGGGCACGTCCAATAGGTATGATACAGCGTCCCCACCTCATTACTACAGCGCCAACAATGGCGATCAGCTGATGGGTATATAGAGTGAAGCAAGTCAGGAGTCTGGTACCAGCGAAGTAAAATTTTGTATTGGTTTTCTTTGTACAGTGTACAGACAGAACTCCTGGGGGCCTGTGACCATATGATTTGCCAAGTCTTCAGGGGTATATCCTCACCCAAGGCCTGCTCCCACTTAGGCATATAGTCATGCCGAGGACCAGATGGTGACATATCTGTGATCAGAAGTTGATAGGTGCATGATATCATACCTTTAGGGGACGAACCCTCCAAACAGATTTTCTCAAACTCGGTTAAGGGGGAGAATTGCAGATTCGATACCAGAGACTGTGCAAAATGGCGGATTTGTAGGTAACTAAAGAAGGCCTGTCTGGGTAAATCAAAGGCATCTTTCAGGTCTTGGAAGGACCTCAGGGTTCTGGTTCTAGTATCCACCAATTGACCATACCGAAATAAGGCCCTATCCATCCAAAAGTGGGACATCTGTGAGGTCAAGCTGTCCGGGACATTGGGAGTGAATAAAAAGGAGGTGACCAAGGAGGCTGCGGAGGTGAGCGGGTACATCGATTTAGCACATCGCCATAGTGTCCGTGAGAGCGCCATTGGGCCTAGCAGTTGGGACCCGCCGAGAGGTGTATCTGTGCTCCATAACATAGAGTTAGGATGTGTAGGGGCCAGCCACAGCTTCTCAATTTGCGTCCATCTGTTGTACGCATGGAGGGTACACCAAAAAGCCACCGAGCGCAACTGTGCTGCCAAGTAGTACTTGGCTATGTTGGGAAAAGCGAGACCCCCTTGGCCGCGGGGGGCATATAATATTGATCTAGCAGTCCTGTGTCTCTTATAATTCCAAAAAAACTTAAGCAAGTCGCCCTGAAGGGTTCTGAAGTGTGCGGCTGGGATAGGGATAGGGATAGGAAGTGTCTCAAAGAGGTAAAGGAGTCTGGGTAAAATCGCCATCTTGATGGTTGCCAACCGACCAAAGAGAGGTAGCTTTAAGGTTTTCCATTTAGCCAGAGAGGCCCTAATAGATTTATATAGTGAAGGGAAGTTGGCCTTGTATAAAGTTTCATAGGAGGGTGTGAGGTAGACACCTAGGTACTTCAGGGCGGACGTCTTCCACATATAGTTGAATGATTGGGAGAGGGCTGACAGTGTCCGAGGGGTCATGTTGAGAGGGAGGGCCTCTGTCTTAGAGTTGTTAATCTTATAGCCCGAGAGAGTGCTGTAACGATCTAATTCTTCATGTAGATTCGGAAGAGATATATGGGGCTGGGTAAGTGTGAGCAGGACATCGTCCGCAAACAGAGAAATCTTAAAGTCCCTAATATGGACTGGGATGCCGTGAATGTTCGGGTTTTGTCTAACATGGGCTGCTAGTGGCTCATTACAGAGGGCGTATAGGAGGGGGGATAGCGGGCAGCCCTGTCGTGTGCCATTGGACTTAGGTAAGGTGGGCGAGGAGGCAAACTGAGTTCTGACTAAGGTCGAGGGGGTCGAGTACAGATGAATAATGGCTCGTAGGAAGGGGCCTTTTATACCGGCTCTACGGAGTGTAGCAAAGAGGAAGGGCCAGCCTAGCCTATCAAAGGCCTTTTCCGCGTCTAGGCTAAGAAGCAGTGCCTCAGACCTGTTCCTGTTTGCCACCCTGTAGAATTTTTTAAACGTCTCCTATGGAGATTTTAAAGGGTAAAAGTTTGTCGCCATTCCACGAGCGGGCGCAATTTTGAAGCATGACATGTTGGGTATCAATTTCCTCGGCATATCATTATCTTTCACAATATAAAAAAAAAATTGGGCAAACTTTACTGTTGTCTTATTTTTTAGTTCAAAAAAGTATATTTTTTCCAAAAAAAGTACACTTGTAAGACCGCTGCCAAATACGGTGTGACAGAAAGTATTGCAACAACCGCCATTTTATTCTCTAGGGTGTGTGACAGCAGGAAGGTAAAGTCACCTGGTTGCATCCAGGGGGGTAGATATATTTCGCCCAGATTCAGGCTTTACGCCGACTTATACAACTAGGTGGAGAGTTGTATAAGCCCAGCTGAGGCTAGTAGGCTCATGGATGACTCATACCTCTAGGGAGAGTGTGGGGCGTCGTGCAGACAGGGAGTTGATGAGACCAGCTGAAGCTTGTCAGCTCATTTAGGCCTCTATAAGAACTCCCAGCTTCATTAGATGTTAGCTCATGCCTGGAACCAGACCTGTGTGGACTGTCTAGGGAGAGTGAACCCCTGTGCGGTGAGACAAAGCCTGTGTGGCTATTTGCTTGGACAGTTAAAACCAGGGACTTAGGGACTAGGACAGCACTAGGCTGATCCCAGTTGTTAGTTAGGAAACCTGTATGTTTAGTCAGAGGTCAAGTTGACCAGGATTTATTTTGTTTATGTTTCTTTTGCTTTGCTGTGTTTTGTCACTGTAAATAGAAAATAAACCGCACCTTTTTGATTTTGAAAACCACAACCACCGTTTGCTGGGCCTGTTTTTGTGTGGGGAGCCCATCTCGGGGGTCACACACACCCGCTGCCGAGCTAACCCCCTCACAGTTGGTGGAGAACCAGTGGCAGTTTTTTTTTAAGCCAGCATGGAGGAGATACTGAAGCAGCTGGCTCTAGCAAATGCCAATCAACAGCAGACAAATGCAGGTTTGCAAAAGAGCCTTGCAGCTCAACAACAGAACTTCGCAGCCCAGCAGCAAGCTCATCAACAGAGCCTTGCAGCCCAGCAGCAAGCTCATCAACAGAGCCTTGCAGCCCAGCAGCAGACAAACGCAACTTTGCAACAGAGTCTGGAGGCTCAGCAACAAGCCCAGCAGCAATCTGAGGCCCGCTTCATAGACCTGTTACAGAAGCAAGAGCAGAGACTACAACAACAGATGGAAGCAGCAATGCAGCAACATCCGCAGACCAGTGAGGAAAGCCGTCCCACTAATACCGCGTCCTTTGGGGTGAGTCGTTTATTGACAAAAATGACTGGAGAGGATGATCCAGAGGTATTTTTGACCACATTTGAAAGGACCGCTGAAAGAGAAAAGTGGCCTGAGGAGCAGTGGGCTGGACTGGTGGCTCCTCTGTTAACTGGTGAATCGCAGAAAGCTTACTATGACCTAGAGCCTAACCAAGCAAAAGACTATGCGATGCTAAAAGCTGAAATATTGGCAAGGCTGGGTGTCACCCAGGCTGTCCGGGCTCAGCGTGTGCATAACTGGACTTTCCAGCTTGGAAAACCCCCCAGGTCTCAAATGTATGATCTCATTCACCTGAGCAGAAAGTGGCTACAGCCAGAGACTTTGTCCGCACCAAAGATTGTGGAACGTGTTGTAATGGATCGGTTTTTGAGAGCTCTTCCTACTGCCATCCAAAAGTGGGTAAGCCATGGAGACCCAGAGACGGCCGATGGTCTTGTGGATCGTGTGGAGAAATACTTGGCTACAGAGAACCTGACGGCCTCTTCCAGAGACACTCGGACTTTCCACCCTAAGACCAGACCATCCCCAGGGGCGGATAAGAGGATTCCAAGGGGTGAGGGTGGAGAGAGTGAGAGGGTGGGAGCTCTACCCCAAGTTTGGCGAGAACAGCCTGGGAAATCAGCGGCTCAAGAGGCCGCAAGAAGGATCGTTTGCTACCGCTGCCGGCAAGCGGGACATATTGCAGCCAATTGCCCGGTTGTGGAGGAACCCATGCAGTGTGACTTTCTGACGGGCAGACGTCAGTCGCTGTGTGCGACAGTCGCATGCACTGCCATTCGAGGAACTGAGAAACATTTATGCAAAATGTGTGTTAATGGTAGAAATGTTGTGGTATTGCTGGATTCAGGTAGCCTTGTGACCCTGATAAAGGCTGAGTTAGTTAAAACAGAGGTCTCTGGGAATAGCAAGGTAGCTGTTATTTGTGTGCATGGGGACACCCGAGAGTATCCAGTGACTACAGTGTGTTTCGAGACCCCCAAAGGTACCCTCTCTCATCCAGTGGGCTTAGTATCTCAGTTACCGCATGACGCCATTGTGGGAAGGGATTTTCCGAAGTTCTGGGAACTGTGGGATGATCCTGAGCCCCCCACTGGTGCCCCTATGTACCAGGAATGTGATAGCCAGAACTCCCCTGAGAGTGGTGAGGACTCTCCAGAATTTCCCTTATCAGTATTGGCAGGGGAGACTCAAGAAACTGGAGAGGAGCCCACCTCCTCAGACGAAAACCTACCGTCTGTGGAGTTTTCTGATCTTGAGGTTCACAGGGAAAACTTTGCCACAGAACAGTTGAAAGACCCCGCCCTAATAAAGGCACGGGAAAACGTAGTGAAAATAGATGGCGAGTTAGTGAACCCAGATAATACCTGCACTTACCCATACTTCAGCGTAGAGAAGGACCTACTGTATCGGGTGGCAAAAAGGGCAGAAGAAACCGTTGAGCAGCTTGTGGTGCCCAAACCTTACAGGAAGTTGGTGTTGGAGTTGGCCCATGGGCACATTCTTGGAGGTCATCTGGGGACAGAGAAAACCCGAGAGAGGGTATTACAGAGATTCTATTGGCCGGGGGTGATGAAGGACATAGAAAATTATTGTTCCTCCTGCCCTGTGTGTCAGAGGTCGGCCCCGATGCCACATTTCCGTAGCCCGCTGGTCCCTCTACCCATCATTGAGGTCCCGTTTGAGAGGATCGCCATGGATTTGGTAGGTCCTATAATCAAGTCCGCTAGGGGGCACCAGTACATATTAGTTATAATGGACTATGCCACCCGTTATCCAGAAGCGATCCCTCTCCGAAATACCTCAGCCAAAACCATAGCCAAAGAGCTATCTCTTGTGTTTAGCCGGGTGGGTATTTGTAAAGAACTGCTTACGGACCAAGGTACACCCTTTATGTCCCGGGTTATGAAGGAGCTGTGTAAATTGTTCAAAGTGACGCAATTACGTACATCTGTGTATCACCCCCAAACCGATGGGCTGGTTGAAAGGTTCAACAAAACCCTAAAACAAATGTTGAAGAAAGTGGTGGATAGAGATGGAAAGGATTGGGACTGTCTACTTCCTTATCTGATGTTTGCTATTAGGGAGGTGCCCCAATCCTCTACGGGATTCTCCCCCTTTGAGTTACTGTATGGGAGACACCCAAGAGGGCTGTTGGATATTGCCAAGGAAACTTGGGAAAGTGAGAGTTCTCCCCACAGGAGTGTGATTGAGCATGTCGCCCTGATGCAAGACCGAATTGCACAGGTAATGCCCATCGTGAAGGAACATTTGGCCCAAGCGCAGTTAGCACAGCAGAGAGTGTACAACCGTGGAGCCAAGACCCGTACCTTTTCCCAGGGGGATAGGATACTGGTACTTGTCCCTACGGTTGAAAGTAAATTCCTTGCCAAATGGCAAGGCCCCTACGAGATAATGGAAAAAGTGAGCGAAGTGAATTACAAGGTCAGACAACCAGGAAGGCGAAAGCCCGAACAGATCTATCACGTTAATCTGTTGAAAGCCTGGAGGGATAGAGAGTCCCTAGTCGCAGACACTTGGTCACCAGCTCAAACTGGTTGCGTGATTCCGGAGGTTGGAATAGCAGCCACCTTGTCACAACCCCAACAACAGGAGGTTAAGGAGTTTGTGCTTCGCAACAAGGAGGTATTCTCTGAGCTGCCGGGACAAACATCTGGGGTAGAGCATGACATCATTACCCCGCCCGGTGAAAGGGTGAAGTTAAAACCCTATCGGATCCCAGAGGCCCGACGGGAGGCAATACGGGAGGAAGTACAGAAAATGCTGAACTTAGGGGTGATAGAGGAGTCCCAAAGTGATTGGTCTAGTCCCATTGTGTTGGTGCCTAAACCGGATGGGAGCTGGCGATTTTGTAACGATTTTCGACAGTTGAACAAAGTTACAAAATTTGACACCTACCCCATGCCACGTATAGATGAGTTGATCGACCGGCTGGGAACAGCCCGATACATGACGACTCTTGACCTCACAAAAGGGTATTGGCAAATCCCCCTGGCCAAGTCGGCCAAAGAGAAAACCGCATTTGTAACCCCAGACGGGGCGTTCCAATATAAAAGAATGCCGTTCGGGTTACAGAATGCGCCGGCCACATTCCAGCGGAAAATGGACCAGATGCTGAGGCCCCATCGGAAGTATGCTGCGGCTTACCTGGATGACATAATTGTCCATAGCACAGATTGGGCCTCACATCTGCCAAAAGTGCAAGCAGTCCTGGACTCTGTTCGGGAAGCGGGGTTTACGGCTAACCCCAAGAAGTGTACCATTGGGCAGGAGGAGGCCAAATATCTTGGGTACACCATTGGGAGGGGAGTAATAAAACCCCAACTCAACAAAGTCGAGGCCATCCAGAGTTGGCCACGTCCCAACAGCAAGAAGCAGGTACGAGCCTTTCTGGGAATCGCTGGGTATTATCGGCGATTCATTCCCCACTTTGCTTCTAAGGCTGTGCCCCTAACCAACCTGACGAAGGGGAAAGGGTCGGTCATGATTAAATGGACCCCCGAGGCTGAGGCAGCATTCCAATTCTTGAAACAAGCCTTATGTAGCCAGCCAGTGTTGTACTCACCCGACTTCTCTAAAGACTTTGTCGTACAAAGTGATGCGTCAGATGTGGGGTTAGGAGCAGTATTGTCCCAGGTCTGGAACGGGGAAGAGCACCCAGTCATTTACCTCAGCAGGAAGTTGAAGTCCCATGAGGTAAATTACGCCACCGTTGAAAAGGAGTGTTTAGCGGTGAAGTGGGCTCTAGATTCCCTTCGGTACTACCTGCTAGGTAGGCACTTTGACATGGTTACGGATCACGCTCCGTTAAAGTGGATGGCTCAAAACAAAGAAACAAATAGAAGAGTGAATAGGTGGTTCCTGGCCCTCCAGGAATTCAACTTCACAGTAAAGCATCGCCCTGGCGTTCAAATGGGGAATGTGGATGCTTTGTCTCGAGTACATGAATGCCTGATTGCTGGTGTTCCAACCCCGAGGTTAAAACAAGAGGGGGGGGGTATGTGACAGCAGGAAGGTAAAGTCACCTGGTTGCATCCAGGGGGGTAGATATATTTCGCCCAGATTCAGGCTTTACGCCGACTTATACAACTAGGTGGAGAGTTGTATAAGCCCAGCTGAGGCTAGTAGGCTCATGGATGACTCATACCTCTAGGGAGAGTGTGGGGCGTCGTGCAGACAGGGAGTTGATGAGACCAGCTGAAGCTTGTCAGCTCATTTAGGCCTCTATAAGAACTCCCAGCTTCATTAGATGTTAGCTCATGCCTGGAACCAGACCTGTGTGGACTGTCTAGGGAGAGTGAACCCCTGTGCGGTGAGACAAAGCCTGTGTGGCTATTTGCTTGGACAGTTAAAACCAGGGACTTAGGGACTAGGACAGCACTAGGCTGATCCCAGTTGTTAGTTAGGAAACCTGTATGTTTAGTCAGAGGTCAAGTTGACCAGGATTTATTTTGTTTATGTTTCTTTTGCTTTGCTGTGTTTTGTCACTGTAAATAGAAAATAAACCGCACCTTTTTGATTTTGAAAACCACAACCACCGTTTGCTGGGCCTGTTTTTGTGTGGGGAGCCCATCTCGGGGGTCACACACACCCGCTGCCGAGCTAACCCCCTCACAGGTGTTAGAAAAAAATATATACATAATGTTTGGGGGTTCTAAGTAATTTTCTAGCAAAAAAAAACTGTTTTTAACGTGTAAACACCAAATCTCAGAAATAGGCTCGGTAATGAGGTGGTTAAAGACCATCTTCATCTTAACAAAAAATCTTAATTAGTGCCTAGAAAAAGGCAGAATGAAAAATGTAGTTTTTGCTGTAATACTCACCTTTAGTCCTGAGTGGTCCCTTGCAGTACATCTTCTCCATCATAAGATGTCATCTGTATTCCAGGCTCAGAATCGTTGACCTCAGAAGAAGTTGTGAGGTCAAGAAGTTAAGGTCCCATCCAACCTTGTGGTAGATCATCCAGCCCTAGACTCACAGGACAATGCATAGTAACATCATTATGTGGCAGTATGTCGGACCTGGCCATTGCTGAAAAATGGTATGTCTACAGATGTTTTTTATAAACAAGGTATTGGGGGTGCTGCAAGGATGTCAGCTGGAAGTGACAGAAGTTAAGGGGGGGGTGAGGTTGGGCTTCAGGTTGAGTTCAGGACAAACAGATGCCATCTTTGTTACTGGCGAGTATTATGGATTGTATGGAGCAGGATTTCCAATTGTTATACAGAGTGCTCTTTCATTCATAGTATCATGTGAGTGTTTTTAATCCTTTTTAAATAAGATTGGCTATATTTTACTACCCAATTGGAGGCATTTGTTTCTGTGTTTTATGTCTATACACTTGTAAAAATAAAGAAAATAATTTTGTGACTTTAAATGAGGCTAAAACCAAAGGGGTAATGCCTCCATCCCGGGTATCATTAGTTAAAAGGGGGAAAAAGGGAATTGGACGAAGGTGGGACTTTAAATGGAGCACACAGCAGTACAATATAGAGATAGAAAGTCAAGCGACTGGTAAAATCATGTATTTTATTTGAACACCATTCAAACAACATTTAGGGGCATACAGCCTCCAGTTATTTTAGGATACATATATAGCTTAAATTGCATACAGATAAACAGTCAGTAATGAGAAATATTTTCAGTAAAACACTTGGTAACTCAAGACAATGTATATTTAACCAAAGTGTAACAAGCACCTAATTGGTCTACAAAAAATCCTTGCATAAATGGGAATGGGGGGAAGGAAAAAAAAAAGAAAAAGAAAATATATACCATAATTTTACATGTAACATAAATTAGACACATAAATGAATGATAAAATTTGATCCATGGTATATAGTGATGGTCAGGGTTTGGTGGCTCTACGCGTTTCGCGGTCTGATAACCGCTCATCAGGAGCAAAACACCATGGCATAATCTAAAAGAGAAGCGAGGGAGAATATATATTTAAATTAATATTATCACTTAATTATTGGGGGGAAGGGGCTATGTTATATTATTTTGGAATTGAAGCAAATATATAAAAAGTCCTTGCGTGCAACTTACATCAACCGCTGCGCAATTGCAGCATGCAATCCAGGATCGCCTGCACCCAGGAGGGCCCAGACTCCAGGCGTTGAGCTGGCTAGGTAGGGCGGCAACAACCAAAACAGGCAGGTGTGAAGCAGGTGGGTGTGAGTAGATACCCTGGCTGGGGTGTGATGTGATAATCCCCGGGTGGGGACCTGGTGAAAGGACAATATAAATTGTGAATGATAGTGTTGTAAATGTATGAAAGGGGTGAAAACGAATGAAAAAAGCTGGAAAAATGGAGGTAAGGTAAGTGAGGTAAGTGAGGAGTAAGAAGCTCAACGCCTGGAGTCTGGGCCCTCCTGGGTGCTGGCGATCCTGGATTGCATGCTGCAATTGCGCAGCGGTTGATGTAAGTTGCACGCAAGGACTTTTTATATATTTGCTTCAATTCCAAAATAATATAACATATCCCCTTCCCCCCAATAATTAAGTGATAATATTAATTTAAATATATATTCTCCCTCGCTTCTCTTTTAGATTATGCCATGGTGTTTTGCTCCTGATGAGCGGTTATCAGACCGCGAAACGCATAGAGCCACCAAACCCTGACCATCACTATATACCATGGATCAAATTTTATCATTCATTTATGTGTCTAATTTATGTTACATGTACCATTATGGTATATATTTTGTTTTTCTTTTTTTTTTTCCTTCCCCCCCATTCCCATTTATGCAAGGATTTTTTGTAGACCAATTAGGTGCTTGTTACACTTTGGTTAAATATACATTTTCTTGAGTTACCAAGCGTTTTACTGAAACTATTTCTCATTACTGACTGTTTATCTGTATGCAATTTAAGCTATATATGTATCCTAAAATAACTGGAGGCTGTATGCCCCTAAATGTTGTTTGAATGGTGTTCAAATAAAATACATGATTTTACCAGTCGCTTGACTTTCTATCTCTATATTGTACTGCTGTGTGCTCCATTTAAAGTCCCACCTTCGTCCAATTCCCTATTTCCCCCTTTTAACCCATGTCTATACACTTGGTACGCTGCCCCTGGAAAGTGGGAGATCTCATTTGGAGAGCAGAGTTGATAGCTTGGCTTGACCTGGGTGGATGCCTTCCGTATCTATTAAGCACACTTGACCATAGCCTGGGGGTCAACATGCTCTGGTAAGCTGCTGAGTGTTTTAATGTTGGTGTACAGCACTGGATGCCATTTTCCTGGTTAAAGTAGAACTTTCTTTTATTATGCACAAATACCATCTGGAGAGCTTCAGGAATAGAGGGGGCATCTTCCATTAGGGACACCAATTCTGGTGACACTGGTGATCAGTAGGGATATTACGCGCTTTGGAGATATTTCCTCTCACTTCCTGTTGTGGCTATGAGACATCCCTGGCACCTGTGAGTGGAAATCTCCCCAATGAGACAAATATGACTAATATAAAAATTAAAACTTCCTTACTCTATCCAAAACTAAAATAAACCCGTTGCCCTTAGTTCTGCTTTAATAAGACAACTCAAAATATTCTGACAGATTGCAAAGTGCAGTAGCCAAAAATATATCATTCCTGTCAGCTTTACCCAGATTGCAAGGCAGTGGTGTATTGAGATTTTGTGCTGCCCTAGGCCTGACTAAACTTGTGCACCCCCTAATTTAAATATGAACCACCCCTTCCTGTCAAAGCCACAACCCCTCCTTTTTAAGACCCGCTCTGTCATCTTCATGGGAGGAAGACAGAGGGACGCCGTGGGAAGAGGACAGAGGGATGCCGCGGGAGAAGGACAGAGGGACGCTGCGAGAGAAGGGCAGAGGTACGCCGCGGGAGAAGGACAGAGGGACGCCCTGGGAGAAGGACAGAGGGACGCCCTGGGAAGAGGACATAGGGTTGCTGTGGGTGAAGGACAGAGGGATGCCATGGGAAGAGGACAGAGGGATGCCGTGGGTGAAGGACAGAGGGACGCCGTGGGAAGAGGACAGAGGGACGCCGTGGGAGAGGGACGCCGTGGGAAGAGGACAGAGGGACGCCGTGGGAAGAGGACAGAGGGACGCCGTGGGAAGAGGGCAGGGAGGGATGTTGTGGCAGTCAATAAGGACTAGAGAATAGCAGGCTAGGCACTTCCTAATGGCTCAGTCCCTGGGAATAATAATGGATAATGGCCAACAGGCCCTCTTACCAGACCCAGCGAAATCGCAACAGTTATCCCTCTGGCTGGACGTTCGCTCACTCTGGGTTGCCCGGGTGACTCTTACTATAAAAATATTTTAAACTATATAAAATAGCGATGTGTTTTCCAATTATCATTATTTGATGTTTTATGCATGCTATTTTATAAAGTTTCAAATATTTTTATAGTAAGTGCCCCCTCACCCCCACCCCCCCCCCTTTTTATTGTTATGCCTCTCTGCAATGTTGCTGGCTTCCCTCCTCTTCCCCCGGCTGCTGCAGGGGATGTTTCAGAATGGAAAGTGGGGCAAGGGGCTAGTAAATATCTGATTTACCGGCCCCTTCCTTTTCTAAATGAACACAGTGAACACACTGACTCACTGTGTTCATTCATAACTGAAGCATTTTAAACTGTGTTTACTATGCTTCAGTTTGTGAATGAATAGGAAGCTGCTCAGCACAGAGCGCTTTCTATTCATCCACTGCCCCATGCAGCTGAGGCTGCAGGGAAAGGTATGTGTGCTTGATCTTTGGGGTGCACACCCTAATGCTATGGGCTGCACACACCTATGTGGATTTTCGTAAACTTTTTTGCAGATTCTTACCATTCTTTGCTGTTTGCTGTACCATGACATTTCTAATACTGATTCCTAAATAGGAGGGTCAGCCTTCAATATACCCTCTTGGTGCAACCTGAGTGCTATCATAAGCAAAATTTGCAGTAGCCACATTCCTTTAAAAGTGAACAACCTTTGCAGACCCACTTGCTAAAAGTGAAATCTTTATTACAGGGGATTTCTGAAATATGACTTGTATTACAGTGCAACCTTCTGGAAATAGCAGGAAGCCAATTACACAAACACGGAAATTCAGAGCTGTTGTCGAGCTCTCCCTTACACAGAGCTGCGGGATCACATGTACTGTCTGGATTAAAAAGAAGATAACTATACAGATTTTTTTTGTACAGATTTGCCAGGATAGGTAGGAGGAAGGAGAAAGGAACAAGAATACGAATAAGGGCAATTAGGCTTTTCTTCAATTTAAAAAAAATGGTTAGGGAAAGAAAATCTCAGAATTATAACCAAGATATAAATAAAACTCCATATCTCCTGAGCGCAGGGCTCAGAAGTATGTAGGCATACTCAGGGGTGCATATTGCACAGCGCTCAATAGTGTTTAGGTATGTTTATAATTTAATATTGTATAGGGCTCATGGCTCAGAAGTGCACAGGGCTCAGGAGTGTGTAAAGCACAGGGCTCATGAAGGCAAATTGCTTAGAGCGCTGGGCTCAGGAGTGCATATCGCATAGGGCACAAGCCTCAGAAGTCTGTATCGCTAAGAGATCAGGGCCCAGGAGTACACATTGTTCATAAAGCAAGGATTAGGAGGACGCATTATCCAGGGCTGGGCTTGGCAGTGCATATTACACAGGGTAGAGGGCTCAGGAGTGTTTATTATGTAGGGATCAGTAGCGCATATTGAACAGGGTGTGGGACTCAGGAGGGGGGAACACACAGGCCAGTGTAAATAAACATCATTCCCACTAACCCCCCCCCCCCCCTCAACATAGCTCTCCTCCCACGCGCCATTTTCCTCTTCCCCCTTTCCCAGGACAGAGTGGCAGAAAGAGAGGCTGCTGTGGAAGAGCAGCTAGCACTCACTACAGGAGAAGTTCTCAATGCTGGCTGGAGCAAGGGCTGCAGTAGGATCCTCTGCCACAACACTGGTGTGGCTGTGAATAATTATGGTGCGGAACAAGGCAGATTCTGCCTCTGATCTGCCAGGAGAGATGTGCTGTCACTTACGAGCACAGAAACTGGTAGAGGAAGCAAGTGGTGCAGTACATTTCTTCTACTAGCTTCTATGTTTCCAAATGACAGCAGCAAGTTAGTGAGCAAAAAGCCAGTGCTGGAGGTCCCCCATGGAGTACCAGCGCATTCTGGATGAAAAAAATTGTGGTTATTACACATTACTACACTGACCCATATTTTGTTTTTTCACCATCATGAGAGTTCTCCATTAATTCTAGGTTGTAGCACCAAATAATACAGCAATGTATTCATTAAAAAGAAAGCATTAATATATTTTTTTGTACCTTTATTTGTGTTGATATCATGCGTCAATGCTACATGTACAGGTCCTTCTCAAAAAATTTGAATATTGTGATAAAGTTCATTATTTTCTGTAATGTACTGATAAACATTAGACTTTCATATATTTTAGATTCATTACACACAACTGAAGTAGTTCAAGCCTTTTCTTGTTTTAATATTGATGATTTTGGCATACAGCTCATGACAACCCAAAATTCCTATCTCAAAAAATTAGCATATCATGAAAAGGTTCTCTAAACGAGCTATTAACCTAATCATCTGAATCAACTAATTAACTCTAAACACCTGCAAAAGATTCCTGAGGCTTTTAAAAACTCCCAGCCTGGTTCATTACTCAAAACCGCAATCATGGGTAAGACTGCCGACCTGACTGCTGTCCAGAAGGCCATCATTGACACCCTCAAGCAAGAGGGTAAGACACAGAAAGAAATTTCTGAACGAATAGGCTGTTCCCAGAGTGCTGTATCAAGGCACCTCAGTGGGAAGTCTGTGGGAAGGAAAAAGTGTGGCAGAAAACGCTGCACAACGAGAAGAGGTGACCGGACCCTGAAGAAGATTGTGGAGAAGGACCGATTCCAGACCTTGGAGGACCTGCGGAAGCAGTGGACTGAGTCTGGAGTAGAAACATCCAGAGCCACCGTGAACAGGCGTGTGCAGGAAATGGGCTACAGGTGCCGCATTCCCCAGGTCAAGCCACTTTTGAACCAGAAACAGCGGCAGAAGCGCCTGACCTGGGCTACAGAGAAGCAGCACTGGACTGTTGCTCAGTGGTCCAAAGTACATTCGCAAATCAAGGTGCCAGAGTCTGGAGGAAGACTGGGGAGAGGGAAATGCCAAAATGCCTGAAGTCCAGTGTCAAGTACCCACAGTCGGTGATGGTCTGGGGTGCCATGTCAGCTGCTGGTTTTGGTCCACTGTGTTTTATCAAGGGCAGGGTCAATGCAGCTAGCTATCAGGAGATTTTGGAGCACTTCATGCTTCCATCTCCTGAAAAGCTTTATGGAGATGAAGATTTCATTTTTCAGCACGACCTGGCACCTGCTCACAGTGCCAAAACCACTGGTAAATGGTTTACTGACCATGGTATTACTGTGCTCAATTGGCCTGCCAACTCTCCTGACCTGAACCCCATAGAGAATCTGTGGGATATTGGGAAGAGAAAGTTGAGAGACGCAAGACCCAACACTCTGGATGAGCTTAAGGCCGCTATCGAAGCATCCTGGGCCTCCATAACACCTCAGCAGTGCCACAGGCTGGTTGCCTCCATGCCACGCCGCATTGAAGCAGTCATTTCTGCAAAAGGATTCCCGACCAAGTATTGAGTGCATAACTGAACATAATTATTTGAAGGTTGACTTTTTTTGTATTAAAAACACTTTTCTTTTATTGGTCGGATGAAATATGCTAATTTTTTGAGATAGGAATTTTGGGTTGTCATGAGCTGTATGCCAAAATCATCAATATTAAAACAAGAAAAGGCTTGAACTACTTCAGTTGTGTGTAATGAATCTAAAATATATGAAAGTCTAATGTTTATCAGTACATTACAGAAAATAATGAACTTTATCACAATATGCTAATTTTTTGAGAAGGACCTGTATATGTGCCAAAAAAAGAAAAGGGTGGAACGTGATGAATGTGTACAGTACAAAGAATGATGTGGTTAGAGAAAGCATTTTTTTTTTCCTTGAGTATACAACTAAGAGGCTTGTTTATAATGAGGAACAGACATCACTATTTGCTCTGTTTTACTCTGCTTGGTTACACGCACAGGGGCCCACATTTTGTGACCCACTCAATAATAGTTTTTCTAGAAAAATAACAAATATGTTATCTGACACAAACTGACTTTTTGGCAACAAACTTCAAAATGACCAGGTTTTTGGAAAAATCCGACCGTGTGTACACTCCATCGGACAGACTTTTTAGTTTTTCATCGGACAAATGTTCGCTCTGCAAAAAGACAAACTTTTCGGCAACAAAAGTCCGATGGTGCAAAGTCTGATCATGTGTACAGAAATCCATCGGACTTAAGTCCAAAGTACAAACACGCATGCTCAGAACCAATGCAAAAGATCAACCAGTAACAGCAGAAGTTGCCCAAAGGGTGGCACTAAAGAGCACAAAAACCACGTAGTACGTCAATTATGTCACTACGTTCATGTTTGTTGGCTGAAAAAGTCCTGCTGTGTGTATGAATACTACGGCCAACGCCCTTCGAACAAAAATCCACAGAAAAGTTTGTTTGAAGTCCGATCGTGTGTATGAGGCTTTAGACTTACCTGCTCTGAGCAGTGGATTTTCGCAGGTCATCCTGGATCCTCCTCTTCTTGGGTCCCTCTTCAGCTCTCCTGGTTCCTCCCTCCTGTTGAGCGCCCCCCACAGCAAGCAGCTTGCTATGGGGGCACCCGAACAGAGCTGCAGTTCAGTGTGTCCATTTAGACACAGAGCTGCAGTTCGGCCCTGCCCCCTCTCTCTCCTGATTAGCTAACTGATTTTGATTGACAGCAGTGGGAACCAATGGCGCTGCTGCTGTGTCTCAGCTAATTAGGAGGGAGAGTCTGAGACACTCATGCACATTGCTGGATAGAGATTGGGCTCAGGTAAGTATTAGGGGAGCTGAGGGGGGCTGCTGCACACGGAAGGCTTTTTATCTTAATGCATAAAATGCATTAGGATAAAAAAAACTTCTGACTTTACAACCCCTTTAACATAGTCAAGAGAGCTCCATAAATGGAGAAAATCCCAATATGTGACTTTGACAGGTCACACTCTTCTATTTAGTAAAGTAATAGTCCAAAATCTAGTGGACACTAGGCACATTTCTAAAGAAAATTGCTGTGCTTTATAAATATGCAGCATGGTTTTTAAGAAGCTGGTATGTGACCATACTTAAAGTTTATAAACTGACCCCATGGTTATCGTTTTTTTTATTTTTTATGAATGATTTATTAATGGTAATAATGCTTCCTGTACATGTACAGGGGTTGGACAAAAATATGCAAACACTACATGATTTGCAGGTGTAAAAGTGATGACATGTTTTGCGTTGAAAGCAGAAGGGATGTAACATTCTTTTGCTTCTGCTGTGTGACACGTAGTTAACAGGTGTCACTTTCCTCATTCACTGAGTGCGCTGCTAGTAATACGGAGTCATGTCAGAGCTTACAGTTTCGGAGAGGGCAAATTGTTGGTGCCTCTGTGACTGACGTTGCCAATTTATTTGCAGTGTTGCGGAGTACAGTATCGAAGGCTATGACGGCATATACAGTTCCCGGGAAAATGTCATCTGATAAGCATAAACGCGGCCGACATGGTCAACTGAAAGAGACAAAAGGACATTGTACAAGATTGTGACCTGGATTTTTGAATTAAGAGTGGTATTAGATTCCATTATCAACCATTCAAGACTTATATTTGCTAATTCCCAGCAGAATTCAGGCTGTCTTTGGATGCCGAAGGCGGTCCAACACCATTTTAGGTAACAATATTGTTCTTTTACAATGCTTGCTTCCATAATTTTGTCCAACCCCTGTATAAGGCCATTTCCCTGTGATCATGGTGCTGCACTGCTCCTAGAATCAGAGTACAGGTGCCTGCTTGGGCTACATTGGGATGAAAAATGGTAACAGGAGGTGTGACTATCAGCAATGTCACAAACCTACAGTGTGTCAGTCAGCACCTGGTCACACCTAGTCCTGCCCACCACTGTCTGGATTTACAGAACTATCTCTGTTGCTTAAACCCTTCTACTGTGAGCTGAAGTGTCTGGGATGGGGAGCATGTGGGGTGCAAAAGAAGTAAGATTTGGCTTTGTCAGTGAAGATAGGTATTTACGATGGGGGGTGATCTAGCAGGATGTCTGGTTGCTTTTCTGATTGCTCAAGCTTGCAAATTTGATTGTTTTATGAGGACACCCAGACTAAAGTGTGGATTCGGGCAATAAGCGTGAGAGGGTCTGCATGTGTCCACTCAAAGAATCGATAAGAAAGATTAAAAAAATTGAGACTAAAAATTACAACCTCAAAAATCTCACCATGCCTCAAACTGTCTACTTTCCAAGAGAGAGTCCTCTGGTCAAAAAAGTAAGTACAGTATAGAAGGACTGCAAAGTAAGGATTAAAGTGTCATCATGCCGTTTGTACCATTCAATTGGGAAGCCACCTGGTTTTGATATTTATGGGGCGGATGGCAGCCTCTATTTCTAATGCCCAATACACACGATCGTTTTTCATGCCGTTAAAAATGCCATTTTTAAAAATGGCCATTAAAAATGATCGTGTGTATGCTCCAGAGCATTTTTAACGACGTGAAAAACGGGCATTAAAAATTTCGAACATGCTCTCTTTTTTCACGTCGTTTTTCATGTTGTTTTTTTTAACGATGTAAAAAACGATAGTGTGTATGCTTTAACGACGTGAAAAAAAACGCGCATGCTCAGAATCAAGTATGAGACGGGAGCGCTCGTTCTGGTAAAACTAGCGTTCGTAATGGAGATAGCACATTCGTCACGCAGTAACGGACTGAAAAGCACGAGGCTGAAAAGCGCGAATCTTTGCTCAACAAACTTTACTAACATGAAGGGTGGCGCCATTCGAGCGGAACTTCCCCTTTATAGTGCCGTCGTACGTGGTATACGTCACTGCGCTTTGCTTGATCGTTTTTTAAAATGATCGTGTGTACGCAAGACAGGCTTGAGAGGAAACATGAAAAAAAACGACGTGAAAAACGGCAAGAAAAAAAATGACAAGAAAAACGATCGTGTGTATGGGGCATAAGGTAGTAATAAACAAGATAAATATTTAAAATAAAATAAAAAGTGATTGAAAGAAATACTGTAAGGTTTGTGGCCAAGTTTAAGTCTACCACGTCTAATAAAACATGTTCTAATATCCGTATGCAATCATTATTTTATACAACGCCATCCAGTTTGAAAATCAGTTCAACAAATACATTGGATATTATGCAAGCCCACACACATTCTGATTTTTGCACAAAGCTAACTAGACTTATCTGAGTATACAATTAATTGGTAACATGTATGGTTGGCTTCAGATAATTTATCCACATCAATGATGATGTCCTAAATTATTCCATTAAAAAAATATTATAATTTGTAAGAAAGAAACATGGGCAGGCATATTTTATTGTCATAAGAAGAAGAAACAAGAAGAAAAAAAGGAAGCAAAGAAGTGATTTTTGAATAAAAGCATTAGACAGATTTCAACGTGCAAAAGATATTCCAAAATATTTTTAGCTTGTACTGTATAAAGAAATGGAGCATTCAGCTCTCAGTAGAGGCATGGTACTAATTAGTGTTGAGTATTTTTGTAAACATTTTATGCCTTAAAATATTTTGACATGGTGTTGACATGAAAAGAATAGGGCTATCTTGTGTTAAGGGAATTATAGAGATGTAAGTGAAACTGTAATAACTACCTGCTATCTCAGGATTGTGCACTTAGAAAATCAAGGAAATGTAGCTAAAGAATGGCATTTGGTAAAAAGCCTCTATTCTCGTAAGGAATGTAACTTTAGATGCAAAATATTCAAACATGCACTAAGCCTTCCTTGAGTAAAAAGAAAATATAAAAACATCAGGTCATTTATTTAAATGGCCAGGCCAGTCTGCTCCAAATTGATAGAAATTAATAGAAAGTAGGGTTTCACAAAATCAAAGCTGCTAAAGGCTTATACAGGAAGGCAGAACATAAAACAATGATGATGTGAGAAATACTAGAGGCCATAGCAACCATTCAGAATTAATACACACTGACTTTCATTGGTTTCTATTTTGCTGTTATGCTGCTTGTTCGCTAAGGGAATGCTCTTTGCCCTGCTTTATTGAATAAGCTGAATAAGCTAATTAAACTTCTGTTGGACACAAATTAGATAAATTAACTTAATTTTATTATAAAAGGCATGCTTTAAATTATTAGGAAAAAACTATTTGATAAACAGTCTGATTTTATTACACACATAATGTAAGGAGACGCGGAAAAAAACACGTTGGTCTGTTTTAAATTATAGAACTTATAAAGTGTGTTTTTAAAGACCAACTGAACCTTCAGTTTAAATCTGAAAAATACAAATACTGCAAAGTCTAAAGCCCTGTACACACAATTGGATTTCCGATGGAATCAAATCCGATGGATTTTTCCATCGGAATTCCGATGAAGCTGACTTCCATCAGTCTTGCCTACACACCATCAGACAAAATTCCGACCGTCCCAAACGCCGTGACGTACAACACGTACGACGGCACTATAAATGGGAAGATCAAATCCAATGGCGCCACCCTTTGGGCTGCTTTTGGTGATTTTGTGTTACCGCGTGTTAGGTACAGCGTCGCACGACCGCGCAATTATCTGTTAAAGTAACGCAGTGTCGTATCGCAAAAAATGGCCTGTCATTAAGGGGGTAAAACCTTCCAAGGCTGAAGTAGTTAACCCTTGCAGTGTTGCGAAAGGGGAGGCACTACAAGGTGAATTTTTACAGAGTTTAGTATTAAAAAACAACAAAATACATTGAAATTTGCCTTCCCTATTCACTTTAATGTATTTAGCTGAAAACAAACTCTCAATTTCACTCATGCCTACCTTCAATCTGCAGAATTTAAATAGTGGTGCCAGAATCTGACCAAGCAGTGTAGCAGCAATGTTTGATTTGTAAAACTGACTAAATTAAATTACAAATCCTTTGACACAGTAAAATATTTCACATAAATAATAAATTGTGTTTTTAACAGGTTGGCTATAGATCTGCTTTAAATGCGCTGAAGATTGGAGATTGATATTGATGATTTATAAAGACATCAGGGAACTGCAGTTGCTACTCTGGAAAATGTTATTCTATGAATTACATGCATTTGTGTGCCTGCTGCGAATAAGACTGCAGCTTTGTACAGCTATATTGAAAATGACTGGATGTCTGATTTTGCAGTGCTAGATGATTAGTAACCCTTTCAGGGCTAGATATTGAATAACAAGCTCATAATTAAGTCTCCTTTCTAAATTACTATTATCATTAAATATATTGTATACTCATAATTGTATTCCCTTAAAACATGAAATAATAGTATTCAGTATATGGATCTTTTTTTGAACATGTCTTTTTATTTTTCTCTAGGCTCACATGCAGTCCATGCTATCCAGGAAAAGGGATTACCCTCTCCTGCCAGTACAAATCTTCACCTTCCCCTTGCCATGCCCATTTCACGCACAGTACAGATCTCAACCCACAGCCCAAATCTTCTCTCTGTACAGTCCTCACTCCCAGATTAAACCCTCAGTACAACACTCCCCCCGACCCAACGTACAGACCACCCAGTATAGTCCTCAGTACAGCCCCTTCTCAGTACAGCCTCCCCCCATTTCAGACTTCTCCCAGTACAGACCCCCAGGTACAGACACCACTCAGTACAGACCCTTCAGTATAGACCCCCCTCAGTACAGAACCCCCTCAATACAAATGGAAAAGGTAAACGTCTTGGAGGTTGCACATCTCTGCAAAACCCTGTAAGAAGGTATATGACAGCCTCAGCCCCGGCTCCAACCAAGCGTGGGACGAGCATCTCTCCTTGTCTGCACCCCAAGTGGTTGCTACATAAGAGGACCTGGTGGAGCCTTGAATGGCACTTGTAATTTTAGTTTGGGCCCCTCAATACAGACTTACTCAGTACAGACTCCTCACAGTACAAATCCCCCTCATTACAGACCCCCAAATACAGACAGTCTCTGTACAGACACCCCCAGTACAGCCCCTTCAGTACAGACACCCCCTTAGTACAGACACCCCTCAGTACAGACACCCCCTACACACATACCCCCAGTACAGACCCCCTCAGTTCAGACCACCCCTCAGTAAAGACCCCCCTTCAGTTTCTAGACCCCCCCGGATACAGACTCCCCTTATACAGACACCCTTCAGTCTAGACCCCCCTCAGTACAGACCTTCTCCAGTACAGACACCCTTTCAATACTGACCAAATGCAGGAAGTTTAAAGTGAGAGAAGTCCTACCCTTGGCTGTGTCATGTGACAGAACTCAAATAGTTGCCTCCCTTAGCTCTGAACTTCTGCTGACAGATAGACAGAAAATGTGATGCAGAGCCTATAATACTTACATTATAACACTGCTTTCGCCTGTCTGTCTGACAGCAGTAGTTGCATTGTGCCACAAAAAGAAGAATGCCAGGTGGTCAGCCACCATCCCCAGGGATCTAGTACCCAGTGTGGACCGCACCCTACTCTTCCTCCTAAGTAGACCACTGGTTTGTCGAATCCCTTGTCATTGTGACAGTTTGGTCTTCTTGTAAGGCTCTGTTCACACCTAGGCGTTTTTGGACATTTTCCTGCTGTAAGCCTCAGCTCTAAAAATGCCCAACAAGACAAATCCTATTCATTTCAATGGCCCCTGTTCACATCTGAGCGTTTTGTCATCTGAAGTAAAATGCCTGAAGCTCAAAAAAGTACAGGAGCTTATTTTTTGGCAGATTACAGGCTTTTTCTGCTTTTTACATTGGTGACCTTTTGACCTGCACAAACAGGTCATGTTTTCAGGATTTCCCTCAGATGAAACGGCTGTGGTAAGGCAGTAAAACTGATAAAATCACCTGTGCAAAATAATATTAAGCCTGAAAACATGACCTGTTGGGGTGCCTTGAGGACTGGATTTGAGCAACACTGGTCTAAACACTCCTTTGCCTACAGCCTAATAGTTGCAAAATAAATGCATCCACACAGGGCCACTGTGAAGAACAATTCAGTAATGGGGAAAAGATCGGCTTTAGCAAGACCAAAGGAAATCCTGGTAAATAGTCTTTTGCCTTCTGCTTGACTTTTTTTGGGGCACAGAGTTCAGTTCCTCTTTACCAGAGTTCATTTTACTTTTCCCTCCACATTTAAAACTGAAGATTAGGTATGCTTCTTATTGCATAGTTGCCTTGGTACGGAATAGTCCATTGTACCTGCATCGTACCTGCATTGTACCTGCATAGTCCATGCATACCTCAGATCTGACTGATCCCTGTGCAAGCTGCAAACCACTAGTAGTCATCACTACTACAATGATAGCAGCGGTCTTCCAGGTCCAGTGTCGAATGGCTGCTTTGCCCTTTTGCACAGTAACCACAGGTTGGCTGCTAGCTTGGCACTGCCACCATTCAGAGAACGCCTTGATTTTTTTTCAGTAAATCCAAGGCTTCCTGATTGGATAAGATGGAGATTGTAACATCACCCCCCCCCCTTTCCAATTTGTTCAAACTGGATAGAATAACTTGTAATCTTTGATATGCAAAAGGACAGCCACTCAGAACTGGACTGGAAGACTGCTGCTATCATTGTCGTAGTGGCAACTACTACAGTGACTTGCTGCTTCCACAGGGATCAGTCAGGTATAAGATATACATACTGTACTTATATTGTTCCAAACTGGACCAGATTAACTGTGCAAAAAAAAAAAAATACCTAATCTTCAGCTTTATCATTTTAGTTAAACATTGCCTAAGTACAATATTCTACTAACTGAGACAAACTGAGAGGTTCATTTGTTGTAAGTCACGCTAAAAATATTATGGTGCTACATTATTTGATAAAGAAACAAGATAACCTCCTAAGATATGAATGGCAAGGAATGCTGCCTTGTGGCAAGATAGTGGGACTTACATTAGTATACCCAAAACTTCCTTGTCTGCTTTATGGTCTCTTATGCTCAGCCAAAGTTCAGTCCGCTTAAATTTCTACCATGCTACTCCTGTTGATGGGGCAATTAACTACAATTTCTAAAACTGGCTGCATTTGTTTCCTTTTAAAGGTTTTACCCCTTTGTTTTCACCTGGTGATCTTGCCAGTGATACGATTCCTTACATAAGGTGACAATGGGGTTGATTTACTAAAATTTGAGAGTGTAAAATCTGCTGCAGCTCTGCATAGAAACCAATCAGCTCTTAGTTGTTTTTGTCAAAGCTTAATTGAACAAGCAGAAGTTGGAAGCTGATTAGCTACCATGCACAGCTGCACTTTCCAGGTTTAGTATATCAACCCAACAGTTTACTCGATGTATTGGATTGGATGTATAGGATTTTTTAGAAGCAAGGTTGTCACCCTCCTAATCTCAATTACTTTATATATGCTATTAACAAGAATGCTTACAATTTAATCTTTATTTGACCTCATAGTTGTATGAATATCAGTTTTTTGGAAAGTGTTTTTTATGCAAGATGGTAAAAGTCTTACTAAAACATTGTGAAAGTCTGTTAATGCAGTAACATATTGTATTATCTTCTAGTTTCCATCTGTTAAGGTGGCCATCTAATGTCCCTGTGAGTCAATTTGTTAAAATGAGATGTCACCGTAGTCATGTAGAAGACTTAAAGGAAAAAGCTGAACTGCTCATCCAACAATTTGTGGAGAAATATACAAGAAAGAAATGTTAGAAACTTCTCTTTGGAGGGCAGTCAACATAGACATAAAAATATCTTATAACAATCCAAACCAAAGAAAAGTAAGTTGCAATTTCAAATTTGCTTAATTTTTTTAAATATTTCCAAAACCCGTATAATCAAAAGAATAATCAGAAAACATTGGTTTATTTTATTGGGTGATAAGATTATCAGTCCAATGTTTGTTTAACTTAAATGCATTTTTGAGATAGCAAATCATTTTATAATTAAGATTGCACTTACAGATAGAGATCTAATTAAAAATCTTAAAAATAAGAATAAAAAAGGACAACTTGTTTACCCTGTTGACAGTTGTATTCAAAGTTGTTAAAAGTCCATTAAATTATTACAATTTGTAACAAGTTATATACTAATTTTTGCAATAAAACCGCAAAAAGGGATTTGTCCATCAAATGTGTGATACATTAAAAGCTGTCTACACATGTATTCCCAAGCCTCTGGACAGCATATTATTACCAGAACAATCAGGCTGCTAAGCTAAAGGTTTCACTGCCCTCAAACTGCTATGTGGTTTGGCAGTCATAAAAGACAGTTTCAATCTAAGGTTTCTCAGATTTTTCCTCCTGATAGAGCACCTTGAAATCAAAGGGCAAAGCAACAGGTTCACATTATTGCCCGCTGGGGTGAAGGGGGGAGGGAAGAAGCTCTGTGTACTCAAGATGTTGCTTTACTCAGACCTCTCCCTTTCCCCATGTGACAGTGCTAGACATATCACCAAGTGCTAGCATTGTGAAATTGAATTTGCTTCATGCTCCTCTATTTTTTCTCTATCAGCAGCTGAATGGAGCAGCAAGGGAGCAAGGGAAGGGGCGATTTTCTTGTATGTGCAAAACATATGACTGCTTATACCAACATAGTACCTTGCTAAAAAATATGACGGTAAATTCATATACAATAACAGAACAGTTAAAGTTCTGGTGCAGATGGGTTTGTCTTTGCTCTAGATACATGGGTTGTGAGATTAAACTGTGACTGAGTGTTTATCTTCAGGGTATAGAAAAAAATCAATATAAAAAATCTTAAATTTGCAGTTCTCAAAAGAAAAATGTTGATTATACTACTTCTTGCAATATTGATATTTTGTGCCCGCAGTATCAAGTTAATCCGCTTTCTATCCGTGCAGAACACTTATATTTAGGCTGCAAGGAATGAAAGTTGATCAGTACAGAGTGAACAAATAAACAGAACGTTGTATTCTGTTTATTTATGTTAAAACAGTAAAGTCCTGTACACACAATCGGTTTTACCGATGAAAACAGTCCGATGGACTGTTTTCATCGGACAAACCGATCGTGTGTGGGCCCCATCTGACTTTTTTCCATCGGTGAAAAAAAATAGAACATGTTTTAAATTTTTCCGATGGAAAAAAAAACTATAGCAAATTCCGATCGTTTGTGTGGAACTCCATCGGAGAAAAAACCCACGCATGCTCAGACTGAATTAGGAGACGGGAGCGCTCGTTCTGGTAAAACTAGCGTTCGTAATGGAGAGAGCACATTCGTCATGCTGTAACGGACTGAAAAGAGCGAATCGGCTGACACCAAACTTTTACTAACACGCGGTAACACGAAATCAGCAAAAGCAGCCCAAAGGGTGGCGCCATTGAATTTGAACTTCCCATTTATAGTGCCGTCGTACGTGTTGTATGTGTCAAGGTCACCTGTGGCCAGGTGACAGATGCACACCGTAGGGGGACAGGAGTGCACCGCAAGGTAGTGAACCCTATGGCTGACTGCTGCGGATAGGAAACTGGGTGGTTGTGGAAAGCGGGACCAGAGGAGCACAACCGGATCCTAACGGAAGCTAGAGCCAAGATTCCCCAGGGCGCGGAGTCTAAGACCCAGCAGGTCTTCTCCAGGGCCTCTAGTGGTGAGGATGTTATGCTGCAGGCTGGGACCAGGTCGCGGCCCCTGGAGTTTCCTAGCTCACGCCCCGTAGGATAAGGGGAAAAGAGGGGAAGCAGCAGCACAAGATATGAGAGAACCGAATAACAAGCTGAAGGTCAGGGGCCACAAGCAGACAAGGATAACGAAAGAACGAGCCGAAGGTCAAGGGTCACGAGCAGACAGGGATAGTTGGGGACAAGCCAAATATGTAACAGAGAGACAGACGAAGCACACGGCAGGCAGGAACCCAAACACACAATGCCTAACAAACACGTTGATCAGCCAAGCAGGCTTGCAGTGCACAGGTTAATATAGTGTTCTGTGATAGGGCCTGGGGTGGAGTCAGGCTGGGAGGAGATTATAAAGGAAGCCAGGTGAAAGGGTTCTGGCCTCTAAGAGGAACACATGGGAAGGAAGGTAAGCTGACAGACAAACACTACTGCATATCCATGACAGTACCCTCCCTCTTATGGGCCCTCCCCCGCCTGGGCCCAGGCTTAAAGGGAAATCTCAGATGAAACCTCCTCAACAGATGAGGTGCAACGACATCAGATGCAGCGATCCAAGACGCCTCCTCAGGACCAAAACCTATCCAATGCACAAGGTACTGAAGAATACCTCTGCAGAGCCGAGAATCCAGAACTTGTCTAACCTCGTACTTTAGATTATCCTCAGAGACCAGAACCGAGGTAGGGAGATGACAAGAAGATCTATTGGCTCTCTAGGAATAAGCAAGGGCATGAGAGGAGCAACAGAAATCTGAGGAGGGTCCCCTAGACCCTTAAAGATGAACTGGTCATCTAGCACAGGACCATCAAACTGGGCAGATGTCAGTGGAACCCTGAAGTCAGGTTGGTTAGAGGGTGACATGTCACAGGAGTCAAGCTGAATAGCTGAAAGACAAGCAGAATGTCCTGAACAAGAAAAAGTAGGCGGCTCACTGGGCATGGGCTGGACTGGCATAACTAGTACAGAGGCCGAGTGAATAGCAGAGTCAGGTGTAGCGACTACCTGAATCGCATCGCAAGACGTAGCGACTGCAGGACTTGAAGACAAGCTAGCCTGGCTGTGCGTCCAAGGGCGATTAGGGACAGAGAAATGTAAATGGTTATGCGACCTGGAATAAATGACCGGCTCAGGTTCACAGGGGGCAACCTTGGGTAGGCAGGACGAGGAACAGGAGGGACCCCAAGCCAGGATCTGTCCAGTAGTCCAGTCCACATGAGGAGAATGGAGCTGTAACCAAGGGAGACCCAAAATTATAGGCGTTGAGGCCTTGGGTAAGATAAGGAAGGATATCCACTCCTGGTGGAGTGTCCCTACCGACATCTTAACAGGGAGGGTCTGGAAGCGGATAGGTCCCCCTGGGAGAACAGTACCATCAATCGCCAAGACCACCAATGGCGTGGTGAGGGGCAAAAGAGTAAGTCTCATGGACGACGCAATTTCCCCAGTCCATGAAATTACCAGCGGCTCCGGAATCCAGATATGCTGAGACCGAATGAGAAGAAGCACCAACATGAAGGAACACAGAATGCAGAAGACGAGAAGGGGAAGGTGATATTTCTGGGTCCAATACTCCACTTTCCAGATGAAGTGGACCCAAATGTTTTTCTGGACAAAGAGAGCAAGTGTCACGAAAATGACCTTTGCCCCCACAGTAGAGACACAGGCCTAGAGTTCTGCGCCTAGCACGTTCCTCTGGGGATAGCCTGGTCCTGCCCAGCTGCATGGGTTCCTCAGCTGGCAGGAGATGCTCCACGGGTCGAAGAGAGGGGAGCTCAGGCTGACTAAGGACCAAGGAGTGCTGGCGCCGCTTTTCTAGGGTCCTTTCCTGAAAGCGAATATCGATCTGGTTACACAAGGAGATAACTCCGTCCAGATCAGTGGAGATGGTTCTTCCTGCTAATTCATCCTTCACTCTATCAGAAAGGCCATGCAAAAAGGTTGCGACTAAGGCCTCATTGTTCCAGCTCAACTCAGCCGACAGTATGTGGAAATTAAGGGCGTACTGTCCCACTGAAGCAGACTCTTGGCGGAGATGTAGAAGGGCGCTGGCCGCTGAAGAGACACGAGCCGGTTCTTCAAAGATATTCCGAAAAAGTTTCAAGAAGCCAGACAGGCTAGAAACCACTGGATCATTCAGTTCCCACAGAGGGGCTGCCCAGGCTAAAGCTTCACCGGAGAGGAGGGAAATGATATAGGCTACCTTTGCCCTATCAGACAGAAAGTTTTGAGGCTGAAGCTCAAAATGAATCGTGCATTGGCTAAGGAACCCTCTGCAGGCCTTGGAGTCCCCAGAGAAACGTAACGGAGCTGGCAGTGTTAGTGAGTGTGTGGCTGCGACTGGTGCGATAGGTACCACCGCTGGTTGTACTTGAGGTTGCGGATTCGGGGTTCCCAAGGAGGCCTGAAGCTGCTCGAATCGAGAAGCCAGATCCTGGAGGAATCGCATCACCTGAGTCTGATTCGATTCCTGGGTTTCAAGTCTGTGGACTATGCCCCGCAATGGATTATCCGCGGGGATCGGGATGTCAGCCGGGTTCATGGCTGATCAAACTGTCAAGGTCACCTGTGGCCAGGTGACAGATGCACACCGTAGGGGGACAGGAGTGCACCGCAAGGTAGTGAACCCTATGGCTGACTGCTGCGGATAGGAAACTGGGTGGTTGTGGAAAGCGGGACCAGAGGAGCACAACCGGGATCCTAACAGAAGCTAGAGCCAAGATTCCCCAGGGCGCGGAGTCTAAGACCCAGCAGGTCTTCTCCAGGGCCTCTAGTGGTGAGGATGTTATGCTGCAGGCTGGGACCAGGTCGCGGCCCCTGGAGTTTCCTAGCTCACGCCCCGTAGGATAAGGGGAAAAGAGGGGAAGCAGCAGCACAAGATATGAGAGAACCGAATAACAAGCTAAAGGTCAGGGGCCACAAGCAGACAAGGATAACGAAAGAACGAGCCGAAGGTCAAGGGTCACGAGCAGACAGGGATAGTCGGGGACAAGCCAAATATGTAACAGAGAGACAGGCGAAGCACACGGCAGGCAGGAACCCAAACACACAATGCCTAACAAACACGTTGATCAGCCAAGCAGGCTTGCAGTGCACAGGTTAATATAGTGTTCTGTGATAGGGCCTGGGGTGGAGTCAGGCTGGGAGGAGATTATAAAGGAAGCCAGGTGAAAGGGTTCTGGCCTCTAAGAGGAACACATGGGAAGGAAGGTAAGCTGACAGACAAACACTACTGCATATCCATGACAGTATGTCACGGCATTTTGGACGGTCTGAATTTTGTCTGATGGTGTGTAGGCAAAACTGATAGAAGTCAGCTTCATCGGAATTCCGATGGAAAAATCCATCGGATTTGATTCCATCGGAAATCCGATCGTGTGTACAGGGCTTTACACACACTAAATAAAAGAGGACCTAGCATTATATACTGTGTATTTCATACTACCCAACCACCACAGATTCCATGTGACTGCCCCAGGGGCCTCAACTAAATCCCAGGGTCCTTCAGATTCCTATTCTGCCTCCACCTAACAGCTGTACCTTTATCTTTTCTATCAGTCTATTCCCTTCAGTTATTATCTTTTGGGGAGACAAAAGAGAGGCAGCGCCATCTAAGAGTAGCAGTAAAATACGTTAATGGCCGCAATGGTGAACAACAAGAGATAGTAGGTATGCTCGTCAAGTGGTTAAATCCCCGCTGTGTTCACCATTGCACCCATTAAATCTTGTACTGCTACTCTAAGATAGCGGTGCCTCTCTTCTTGTTTCCCCTGCAGAGTCACTTCTAGCTCTTCCACAGCGGCTGCCACTAAGTCTGCATATTGAACTTTCCCCAGTGACATTATTTTTGTTGTTGTTTTATCTAATTCACTAAGTTCTTTTGGGGCTCACAGCCTACAGTTTTTTTAGACAAAGTGTCAGCTGTCTGTTTATATTCTGTGCAGAAAAAGGCATGCGTAATGAAAATTTCAATTAAAAAAATTATGTTTTGTGCTGAGGTTTATGTGTGTCTGTAAGACTGTTTTGTGCCACATTAATTAAGGAGTATATTGTGAGTACAAGGACGGTAGCATATGTGTGTGGTGTATGGCTTTGAATCTATTAGAAAAAGGAGCTGCTAAGACTAAGGCTAAAGTTGGGACTTTATGTGAGGCAATAGCTATATAAACCTTCATCCCTAATAAGGTTGATAAACATAAGCTAAAAGGTGGGACTTTATATGAAGCACTCTGCTGATTGAAAGGAGCCAATTAATATAAAGTCCCACCTTTTAGCTTATGTTTTTGAATCTATTAGGTCATATCATTTCACCATATGACAACGGCAGCCAGAACAATAATAGCTTGTAAGTGGAGAGAAACTAAAAGCCCTACAATAACAGAATGGATATGTGAAATGAACGAAATACAATATATGGAAAGTCAGATAAGAGAAGAAGGATATATAAAGAATCAAATGCCAGGAATATGGCAAAAATTGAATGAATTTCGGTCCTCAACAAATATGATAGAATATCTATAAATGGTAAAGAACAAGTAACCCTCCACGGGGATATAAAATGAAAGAGGGAAGAAGAGGGAATGGGGAAATATTTTATAAATATATATATATATATTTTTTGTGTGATTGACATGATAGGGTATGAATGGGTGTGGTAGAGAGAAAGAATAAGTTAGTGTGAATGTAGTAGTTAGTTATGATAAAGAAGCTTATAGATATTAATCAAGGCTCTTTTTTATTTTAATACATAACAAGAAGGAACAAATGCATATTGTAATGAACCTTGTATAACTGTAAACTTTTTGTATAAACGAATAAAGAGAAATTGAAAACGAATCTATTAGGCCAAACCTAATATGCAGCGTAGTTTAACCATAGACACTTTTTTCCTTGGCACCCTATGCCCTACAGGTCCTAACCTCCCTGAGGTGTCCCTCTTTCTCAAATTCAAGTTAGGGGTATGTATATTTTATTACATCTCACAGAAATCACAGCACTTGTGACAATGCCTTTATTTGTTTCTTTCTCCAGAAGAATGGAGACATTATCTAGGATCAGTACATTTCCTAGACTGAAGCCTCGTACACACGGCCGAAAATCTCGTCAAGAAAAAACACGTCGTTTTTCTTGACGAAATTCTTGGACAATAAACTTGTCCTGGCCGAGTGTACACACACTCGATTCAAAGAACCCGCGGTCCTTTGAATCTAGCGAACGCGGTGACGTCATCGACACATTCGATGCCGTCCCTGCCATCTTGCTACACCCTATCTATGCCTAGGAAGCTACCGCGCATGCGTCAAAGTCATTTCGAACATGCGCAGGCTTCCCGGCGGACAGGTAAGTGTACACACACACAATTTTCTCGTCGAGAAACAGGCTAACGAGAATCTCGACGAGAAAATAGAGAGCTGGTTCTCTATATTTCTCGTTGAGATTCTTGTCGGTTTTCTCGACGAGAAACCATACACACGAACGAATTTCTCGGCAAGAAAGCTCTCTCTGCAGTTTTCTTGTCGTTTCTTGCCGAGAAACTCGTTCGTGTGTACGAGGCTTAAGATGTCACAATCTCATGTAAATCATGGTTGGTAACCTACGGCCCGCGGGCCACACCTGACCCACCTCCACTAAATGTCTGGCCTGTCAGTGCACATAATGAATTAACGTGCATGAATTTGGACGCCAAAAAAAAATTAAAGACAGCATTCAAAACAGCCAAACTTGCCATTTGGATTCCTTCTATCTTTTAAGTGCAAAGGAGGGATTTGGGGTCTTATAGACCCCAGATCCCTCCATAAAGAGTACCTATCACTGCCTATTACTGTCACAAGGGATGTTTACATTCCTTCTGACAGCAATAAAAGTGATCAGAATTTTTTTTTTAAAGGAACAGTGTAAAAGTAAAAAAACAATTAAGAAAATAAATAAATAAATAAATAAATTTAAAGCACCCCATCCCTCTGTGCTTGCGCGCAGAAGCGAACGCATACGTAAGTCACGATCACAAATGTAAACAGTGTTCAAACCATACATGTTAGGTATCGCCACAATAGTTAGAGCAATAATTCTAGCACAAGATCTCCTCTGCAACTCTAAACTGGTAACCTGTAGAAATTTTTAAAACGTCGCCTATGGAGATTTTTAGGTATTGTAGTTTGTACGCAGGGGGGGCTGGGTAAGGGTGGACTGTGTGATTTTCAGAGGGACTGTGTAATGTAAAGGGGTCCAGAGGTACGGGGGCTGTGTAATGTAAAGGGGTCCAGAGGTGTGGGCTGTGTAATGTAAAGGAGTGCAAAAGTGCGGGGACTGTGTAATGTAAAGTGGTCCAGAATATTATCTTCATTTATTAGCAGGTGAATGCAGCCCCCCATGCATTCACATACATTTAATATGGCCCTTAATTGTAAAAAGGTTGCTGACCCCTGATGTAAATCCTTCTGTCTGTGCAGTTTTTGGCCATGTTCACAAATGTCTGACACAGATCAGCTGTTGCTGCAGAATCTCACATTGTGACTTGCAACAACATTATCATGGGAAAGAAAAGAGCCCTGGACTGCCGCACTCTGTATAAACGATTTATTTTCAAAATTCCAAAATTAAAATCCAAAGTTAATCCATAGATTCAAAAGTCCAAAAACAGACAAAAACAGAAAACTGACATGCAGGGGTGGATAGCTGACGGGTTTCACATCAAAGATAGATGCTTACTCATAGCTATGAGTAAGCATCTATCTTTGATGTGAAACGCGTCAGCTATCCACCCCTGCATGTCAGTTTTCTGTTTTTGTCTGTTTTTGGACTTTTGAATCTATGGATTAACTTTGGATTTTAATTTTGGAATTTTGAAAATAAAACGTTTATACAGAGTGCGGTAGTCCAGGGCTCTTTTCTTTCCCATGCATTAGTGCAGAGCCAGCACCTGTTCCAGTATCAGGGCGGGAGCATTCCTTGGAGCTTCACAGCTTGGAGTGATACACACCTTTCAACAACATTATCATGTTGTAGTCTGATAACTGAGTGGGGTTAGAGGGGGGACTGAGGAAATGCCTTCTCCTGTCTGCAGCACGTTGGTTACATCATCTCAGCCTAGGCAAAGTCACTGAACTTGAACTGAAGAATGGATTTTTTAATGAAAAAATGTACAGCATTTAAAAAAAAGCACTACTATTGTATATTGTGACATATGAGGACTTTATGCATACACACTTGATATGATATAAACTGGTTGTTTGTCTTATTGGCCATTCTGGCTTAGCAAAGAAGAAGAATTGGCTCCTTTTTTCACAGGCAGGGTGTAGTGCTCTAGACAGTGAAGACATTTTTCACATTAATGAGGTTGGGTGAGCCTTGGTAGGCCAGCTCCCCCTGCTGATGATGCAGGAAGGAAGGCTGGCCATGGAGTGCTCTCCGTTGGTAGGTCCAACTGATAATTACTTCCTATAGACCCCCAGCTCACAGATGATATTAAGACTAGTATATTAACCCCTTTGGTCACATGCTCAGAAGTCGGTTGGCTACTGATCCTTAGTCTAGACCGAGAGCTGTCTTTGACAGCTCGGTCTTTGTGCTGAGAGCGGCAGTGCTCTTAGCACATAAACATTAGCCCCCCAGCAACACATTTGTGCAAAATGGAGGATTAAAGCCCATCTTTTTTGCCACCACACATAGGTGTTGGGCAGTCATAAAGGAGTTAAGAAGGGAATTCATGGACATACCCGCAATCAATTAAGGACTGTATTCAGGAATGTTTATTGGAATCTTTTCAATTAGAGTGAGACTGAAATGGGTATCTGCCAAGCCAACCAATATGGCTTTGTGCAATTAAGACTTAATGACTCAGAACAAGCAAACAGTAAGTGAAGCCAGAACTCCTGACTTCATCAAGGCAACAAAACCAAAAGATCAGCAGAACAGATAACAATAATTTTTAGAAGTTGATCATCAGTGGCAGCCTGCCTATTTCTCTTGCGGCAGATTTACTTCATATTCCTATTTATCGCCTAATGTTTTATATCAATGCAGACCTGGCATATGACATTTTTCACTTTGCAGCCAACTAACAGTAGCCCAAACTCCCAAACTATGATTCTAGCATGTGAAAGCACAACACACTAGAGCTATGTCCAATATTTCTTCTCTTAATTAAAAGGGTATAATGTAGTTTCCTTACAATATCGGGGACAGAAATGCAATCAACCTTCAGTATGTCAAACAAAGTAATATGGTACCCAGTGCAAATTCTGGTCTGGACACTAGAAGCGTGGAGTTTGCATGTTCTCCCTATACTTTTCCTCCAGGTACTCTTGTATGTTTGTGTACAACGTATGCATGTGAAGAACCTTAGATTGTAAGCTCCTTGGTTGCAGAGATGAATAGTAGGATTTTTAAAACAGCTTACCTGTAAAATCCTTTTCTTGGAGTACATCACGGGACACAGAGCAGCATAGTCATTACTATGTGGGTTATATAGAATTACCTTCAGGTGCTGGCACTGGCAACTTCCAAAACAGGAAGTACCCTCCCCTATATAAGCCCCTCCCATCCGGGAGTACCTCAGTTTTGTAGCAAAGCAATACGTGTCCCCAAAAGAGGGGTGGGAGCTCTGTGTCCCGTGATGTACTCCAAGAAAAGGATTTTACAGGTAAGCTGTTTTAAAAATCCTACTTTCTTGTTCATACATCACGGGACACAGAGCAGCATAGTCATTACTATGTGGGACGTCCCAAAGCAATGCCAAATGAGGGGGGGGATACACCATACATAAGCTGGGCGCCATCAGGCATGAGGATCTTTTGCGGCCTGCAACACACTGCGCCCAAAGGCGACATCCTCCTGACTTCTAACGTCCACCTGGTAGAACCTAGTAAACGTGTGTACTGAAGACCATGTTGCGGCCTTACAAATTTGAGCCAGGGAGGCCTGGTGATGCACTGCCCATGAAGTTCCAACTGCTCTCGTGGAGTGCGCCCTAACTTTGAACGGAGGCGGTCTACTTCTCAAGCCATAGGCTTGTATTATGACCTGTCGAATCCACTTGGCTAAAGTAGATTTTGATGCTGCCTGACCCTTTCTGGGGCCTTCCGGCAGAACAAACAAAGAATCCGTTCTACGAATCTGAGCAGTGGCTTTTAGATAAGCTTTAACTGCTCTTACTACATCCAAAGAATGCAATAACTTTTCCTCTACCGAGCTTGGTTTGGGGAAAAAAGAAGGAAGAACCATATCTTGGTTCAAGTGAAACCTCGATACCACCTTAGGAAGAAAGGCTGGGTGAGGGCGTAATACTACTCTGTCCTTATGGATAACCAGATATGGCTCTTTACAGGACATGGAGGCTAATTCCGACACTCTTCTAGCCGAGCATATGGCTACTAAAAATATCAATTTTCTGGTGAGTAGAACCAAGGAAATGTGCCGCAAAGGTTCAAACGGCTGCTTCTGCAGAACCGACAGAACCAAATTTAGATCCCATGGGCATATGGGAGCTTTAATCGGTGGAATAATATGAGTCACCCCTTGCATAAAGGTTTTGACAAGTGAATGCATAGCCAGGGGCCTTTGAAATAGTATTGATAAGGCCGAAACCTGGCCCTTGATAGTACTTAAGGCAAACTTCCTGTCTACAGCCCACTGCAGGAAGTCCAGAATTCTGCCTATAACGTACTTACGTGGATGCCATTTTCTGGCCTCGCACCAAGTGATGTACGCCTTCCAAACTCTATAGTAGATCTGCCTGGATACAGGCTTCCTGGCATTGATTATAGTTGATACCACAGAGTTAGAGAGACCTCTCTTCTTTAGGATGTGGGATTCAATAGCCAGGCCGTTAAACTTAGAGTTAGTAAGGAAGGGTGGTATATCGGTCCTTGCGAAAGCAGGTCTGGACGACGTGGAAGGGTCCAAGGACTCCCCACAGACATTTTGATGATCTCCGCGTACCAGGCCCTTCGGGGCCACGCTGGAGCCACCAGGATCACCGGCTTCTTCTCCAACCTGACTCTGCGAAGGAGTTGAGGCAACAATTGTAGCGGAGGGAATGCATATATCAGTCTGAACTGATCCCAAGGGAACACCAGAGCATCCGAGCCGCAAGCGAGGGGATCCCTTGTCCGGGAGACAAATCTGTCCACCTTTGCGTTGAATCTGGATGCTAGCAGATCTACATCCGGTGTTCCCCACCGCTGACATATTGCTCGGAAGACCTCGGGATGAAGGGACCATTCCCCTGGGCATAACTGTTGGCGACTCAGAAAGTCCGCCTTCCAATTCTCCACCCCTGGAATGAAGACAGCTGATATACATGGGACATGCTTTTCTGCCCATTCCAGGATGTGACTTACTTCCCTCTGGGCTGCACGACTCCTGGTGCCTCCCTGATGATTGATATATGCCACTGCTGTGGCATTGTCTGATTGAATTCTGACAGGGGACCCTTGGAGTCTGGATGTCCAGGCTACTAGGGCGTACCGGGCTGCTCGTATCTCTAAGAGATTAATGGGCAGGGTTTTTACTACATTTGACCATCTGCCCTGGAGAGACCATTGCTCCAGTACTGCCCCCCAGCCTATAAGGCTGGCATCTGTAGTGACCACCTTCCAAGATATCGGGCTGAAGGGTTTTCCCTTCTGGAGATTCTGGGGGATCAACCACCAGCAGAGACTCTTCCGAACGGAAGGGGACAAAGCCATCGGGAAGTCTAGAGCCTGAACTTTTCCGTTCCAGGCTGACAATATGGCCCTCTGTAAATTCCTTGAGTGGAATTGGGCGTATGGCACAGCTTCGAATGATGCTACCATCTTTCCTAGCAGCCTCATGCACAGGCGTATGGACGGCTGTCTTTTTGCACAAAGCGGACGGACCAAGCCCCTCAAAGAGGATACCTTGTCTAGAGGTAAGAAAATCTTCCTCTGGTCTGAATCCAGCCGTAGCCCTAGATATACCAGGTTTTTCACTGGCTGTAGGGCTGACTTGTCCAGGTTGATGACCCAACCGTGAGATTCTAGATACTTGATTGTATCGACAATTACCACTTCTAGCTTGGCAACTGAGTGGTCCATCAACAACAGGTCGTCTAGGTATGCCATTATCGTTACACCTCGTGTTCTTAGATCGGCCAACAGTGGGGCCAGAATTTTTGTGAACACTCGTGGTGCTGTGGCCAGACCGAATGGTAAGGCTCTGAACTGAAAATGGCGCCCTTCTACTGCAAAGCGTAGAAATTTTTGATGACCTGGAAAGATGGGAATATGCAAGTAAGCATCTTTGATGTCGATCGAGGCTAACCATTCCTCCCCTTGTAGGGCAGCGGTGACCGATCGGATCGACTCCATCCGGAAAGACCGGACATTCAGAAATTTGTTTAGACTCTTTAGGTCCAATATGGGTCTTATGTCCCCGTTTGGCTTCGGGACTGTGAAAAGGTTTGAGTAGAAACCCAACCCCCACTCTTCCATAGGAACCTCCATAATTACTCCTTGGAGCAATAGTTGTTCTAACGCCAATAGGAGAGACCCTCTTTTCAGAGGGTCTCTTGGCATGCCTGACCACATAAAATGGGAAGGAGGAGACTCTTTTAACTCCAACTTGTATCCCAGAGTTACTGCGGAGAGCACCCATCTGTCTTTGATCGTCTCCCGCCAGGTCTCTGTGAACAACTGAAGTCTTCCCCCCACCCGTTTGAGTGGGGGCAGCCCTTCATAGGCTTGACTTGGAGGCTGGTTTAGTACCCCTTCGGATCTAGGGTTTCTTATTACCCTGTGACTGTCCCTGATTTTTACCCCCTGAGTTTGACCGAGGAGGCCGTCGGAACTGCTTAGTAGCAGACGTCGCAGGGATAGGAGAGGTAGTCCTCTTAAAAGATGGACCCCTAGACCTCTTCTTACTCGGTAAGAGAGTACTTTTACCACTGGAAATCTTCTGGATATACTTATCCAGGTCCTCGCCAAAAAGGCGTTCCCCATGAAATGGGAAGCTAACTAAGAGCTTCTTACAGGGAGCTTCAGCAGACCAGTTTTTGAGCCACAGAAGCCTACGCATATGTACCAAAGACAGCGTGAGGCGGGAGGCCTGATGGATAGAATCCTTGATGGCGTCAACCGCAAAGCATAATGCTCTAGGCAGATCAGCCAGAGCCTGGGCCTGCTGGTCTGGCAAATCCCTCAGGACCATTTTCATTTGATCCTTTAAAGCTTGGCAGACCCCAATAGCTGCCACTGCTGGCTGTGTAACAGCCCCTGCTGTGGAAAAAGCAGATTTTAATAAAGATTCCAATTTTTTATCCACTGGATCTTTGAACATTTGAACATTATCTACTGGACATGTCAGTGATTTGTTCACAGAAGAGATGGCTGCATCCACCGTAGGAACATTCCATCTCTGGGTGAACTTTTCCTCCATGGGATAGATCACCGGAAATTTTTTAGGCGGAACAAATAGTTTATCAGGATGTTCCCAGTCCTGGTATATAAGTCCTTCCAATAATGGATGTATTGGAAAGGAGCAATTAACCTGGGGAGCTTTTAGCGACCCCAATGAGGAGACAGCAGTAGTTGATGGTTCAACAAGAGGCATTTTAAATGCAGATCGAACCATGTCAGTTAGGGTCTGGACCCACAATCTTTCAGTCTGTGATGCTGAAAATGGTTCATCTACTGTCGATTCCTCAAAAACAGAGTTAACCTCCTCCTGATCCCCTTCAGGTAGGTCGGTCCCTTCCTGGGACTGTTGCTCTGCCAACAGGCACTCTAATGGAGGTGATGGAGATCTGGCGCGCTTTCTTTCCTGTAGAGAAGAAGCGATCAATGCTGCCAATCTCTGCTCCAATCCCTCCAGAGTTGAGGAAAAAACCTCCTCTGTTATATATGCAGGAGCAGGTGGACTGAGGACAGCCGCAGTACCTGGCACTCCCGGGGGTTCCTTATGGGTATTAACCTCTGATTTCTCAGGGGAGGAGGGTGCAGATGACTGCTCCAGATCCTCAGAGCCCGATGGAGACCCCCTACACTTCCTGAGAGGTATATCTCAGAGTTTTTTAGGCGGCATATTCCTTAGTTCAAAGCTGAGGTATTCCAGCCGCAATACACCCCTTACTGAAATAGTCTAATGCAATTTTGCTGCTATGTACATCAGTGGGTGTCTACTAATGCGTCTTTCTGGGGATGCCTGTATCAACCGCCCGCTGTAAGCCCCTATACCATGCTACCAGCTCCTTTTCATGCTCTGTGTCCATAGCAAGCAGCGTGGACTGAGTCCTTTTATCTTGCTGGGACGCCCGCACATGCGCAGAAGCGCTGGGCGCACAGAGCGCGTCATCCGCCAGGCTCCGCCCCCTTTTTTGAAGCTAAATCTTTTAAAAAGAAAGCGTGTGTGCGCACGCGTGCGCGTGCACGTGTGCGCTCTTGGCGCCATGTAGGGAGAGGAGCCAGGGTCCCTGTTTCACCAGGACTCGGGGATGGAAGGAAACTACTTGGCAGCATGACAGAGGAATGCAGCTTCCCTGATAGAGAGCTCACTCATCTGCCTGGACTTTTACCCTGGAAGGAATAGTCCCAAGAAAAAAGACGTTCCACAGCGGCCTCTAGTGGACAAACACAGGTACCGCACTTTTGTCTTTTTTTTTTTTTTTTTAAAACCTCCTTTATGAAAAACATTTCCAGGTTTACAGTTTTTAAAACTTCCTTTATGAAAAAACATTTCTAGGATTTCTTAGGCATATACAGCTATTAGCGGGAATACCTTTTAGGTAACAGGCAGAAAGACATATTAGGCTTGGGGGTCCCCTCAATAGAACCAAGTTCCTGAGGGGCCCCCACTTACCTTTTCCCCGCCGCAGGACTTTGTTTGGTCCACAGAAGCCCAAACTTCACCTTTCACGGCAGGCATTGTACTAGACCTTCAGGGACCGGGTTCCCAAGGATTCCACTCCCCTGGACCTGTATAGCACCCTGCACAGATAGCCTCTTGGTTTTGGGTATGACCAGAGCTCTGGATCCCAGGGTCCAGCCCTCCTAAGAGAGGCATTACAGGCAAAACCTTGCTCTTCTCTGCAAGGCCCGGGTACCGACCGTTTAGCTATGAAGCTTTTTTGGTCGGATCCGGAATAGCTTGCTAAGGCCCAGAGAACCTGTACACAAGCCCAGATGAATACATGTTAACCTTGGCCAACACCTTAGACACTGGCAAAAAACTGAGGTACTCCCGGATGGGAGGGGCTTATATAGGGGAGGGTACTTCCTGTTTTGGAAGTTGCCAGTGCCAGCACCTGAAGGTAATTCTATATAACCCACATAGTAATGACTATGCTGCTCTGTGTCCCGTGATGTATGAACAAGAAATAAATTTTCAGTATGTAAAGTGCTGCATAAATTGTCAGTTTTATATAAAAACTGTAATTAAAAAATCATAAAATAAATAAAGTAAAGGTACATATGTGCAGAGAGAAAGAAAACAGTGTCAAACAAGTTAAGGCTAAAGCCCTGTACACACAAACGGTTTTACCGATGAAAACAGTCCGATGGACTTTTTTCATCGGACAAACCGATCGTGTAGGGGACCCATCGGTCTTTTTTCCATCGGTGATTAAAAATAGAACATGTTTTAAATTTATCCAATGGGAAAAAAACCGATAGGAAATTCCAATCGTCTGTGTGGAACTCCATCGGAGAAAAAAACCCACGCATGCTCAGAATCAAGTCGACGCATGCTCAGAAGCATTGAACTTAATTTTTCTCGGCTCGCCGGAGTGTTTTACGTCACGGCGTTTGGGACGGTCGTATTTTCGACTGATGGTGTGTAGGCAAGACTGATGAAAGTCAGCTTCATCGGAAATCTGATGGAAATATCCATCGGATTTTATTCCATCGGAAATCCGATCGTGTGTACAGGACTTTAGGGTTTCAGCAAAACACTAAGATTAGTAGAAAAGGCTGCCAATTTTTTTTTTTTTTTAAAGTGTTAGAAGCTATAGTGAGAATAATCTTGTTTAGACATTTATGACCATACTCTGTACAATCTACTGTATAGCATAACCACTTTTCTATACATACTGTGCCAGCTGCATTATACCTATAGGATCAGCTTCTCATTCTAAGAGGACAAAGGATAAAATGTTCTGTTATTTACTGCATGCTAGGGACATTATGGTGTATTTATGTTATTTTCCTATTATTCTGTGTGTTTTTAGTGTTTTGCAATGTCACTTTACATATCTTCCAACTAGGCCCAGGCTGGCAATCTGACAAATATGTCATTTTGTCTTTTGCAAATACTGTATGTTTAAAGTAGTTATAAAGTCTCAAGGTTTTTTACCTTAATGCATTCAATGGAGCCAGGAGCGCCAGCGGGGTACCCGAGAAGAGGAGGATCAGAGCCGCGCTGTGCAATTCTATTGCACAGAGCAGGTAAGTATAGACATGTTTGTTATTTAAAAAAAATCCTTTACAACCAACCACTTATGACGGTAAACACAGAGATCCACGCCCTGTCACGTCCTGTCCTTTGTACATAGGGACAACCATCTGTCACCACTCCCAGTCAGGTCCCTCCCCCCACAGTAAGAATCACTCCCAGGGAACACATTTAACCCCCTGATCGCCCCCTAGTGTTAACCCCTTCCCTGCCAGTCATATTTATACAGCAATCAATGCATTTTTATAGCAGCGATCGCTGTATAAATGTGAATGGTCCCAAAAATGTGTCAAAAGTGTCTGATGTGTCCGCCGCAATATCGTAGTCACGATAAAAATTGCTGATTGCCGCCATTACTAGTAAAAAATTTTTTTTTAGAAAAATGCTATAAATCTATCCCCTATTTTGTAGCTGCTATAACTTTTGCCCAATCCAATCAATATACGCTTATTGTGATTTATTTTACCAAAAATATGTAGAAGAATACGTATCGGCCTAAACTGAGGAAAAAATTAGTTAAAAAAAAAATGGATATTTTTTATAGCAAAAAGTAAAAAATATTGTGTTTTTTTCAAACTTGTCCCTCTTCTTTTGTTTATAGCGGAAAAAAAAATAAAAAAACCGCAGAGGTGATCAAATACCACCAAAAGAAAGCTCTATTTGTGGGGAAAAAATAAAAAAAATCATTTGGGTACAGTGTTGCATGACCGCGCAATTGTTATTCAAAGTGTGACAGCGCTGAAAGCTCAAAAATGGCCTGGGCAGGAAGGGGGTGAAAGTGCCCTGTATTGAAGTGGTTAAGGCATATTTATAAAGCAATGCATGTGACATTCACCAGAAATTGCATCACTGTAATTTAAGACACACACATCAGAAAGATTCATGCAGTGAATACTTGGCAAAGGTCACATTCACTGCTTTTTAAATAAGACTCAAATATACGATTTAAGATGGCTCAAATATACACCGAACAGCCATAACTTTATGGCCACCCACCTAAAATTTGGAGGCAAAGTCAACACCTCAAACTCATTGTTGTGTTCCTCAAATAATTCTTGATGTGTATCGAGTAACATCCACATGACTGGCAGAACTCAAGGTTTCCCAGCAGAAAAATGCCCAAAACATCTCACTGCCTCTGCTGGTTTGCCTTCTTCCCATACTGCACCCTAGTGCCATCTCTTCCCCAGGTAAATGGCACCCAGCCATTCACATGATTTAAAAGGAAACATGATTCATCAGAGTAGGCCACCTTTTTCCATTGCTCTGTGGTCCAGTTCTGATGCTCATGTGCACATTGTAGGTGTTCTTGGCTGTGGAGACGGGTCAGCATGGGAACCCTCACTGATCTGTGGCTACACAGCTCCATACACAACAAACTTTGATGCCCATTTTTTTCTGTTTTCAACACAACTTCATGGACAACATTCTTACTTGTTGCCCAATATATCCCACTGCCAACATGTATCCAGAACTGGCCAAACTCCAACATGGCCGTAGGGGGAGGGAGCTCAGAATCATGCACTTACGTCACATTTTTGTGGATGTCTCCTTATGGGCCTCCTTCTCTGATTTGCAAAACCAATTTAGTTTGCCACAATCTATTTATTTCTATCTCTTTTCTAGACATGTGCACACTGAAATATTTCGTTTCGGAATTTCGTTTTCGTCCGAAAAATAAATTTATTTAGTTACTCCCGAAATTCGTTTTTATTTATTTCGTTTTTCGTTAGAAATTGCATTCGTCCGAAAATCTGAATTAATTAAGGTCGAATCTGTCATTGAAGGCTTATGGTGTCTGTCGAATGTTCAAAGAAGATTCGACGGAGCAGTGAAACTGTACGACGCTGCAATCATACATTTCCGGTCGAATGTTCCGCCCACAAGCTATAGAAGAATTCTAATGTTGTATGACTAGTAATATATATATTTATTAATTACTATTACTAGTCAACCAACATTAGAATTCTTCTATAGCCTATGGGCGGATGCATTTGACCGGAAATGTACGATTGCAGCGTCGTACAGTTTTGCTGCACCGTCGAATCTTCTAACTTTCGATGCTTTGTCGAATCTTCGTCATTCTAGCTATTTTACTGCTCCTCCTCTTTGGTTACAATCAGCCAATAACATTCATCATCAACTTTATTTTTATTTTACTTCCCCCACCCAATTCCAGCAGTGATCTTTTCTCTCTATGTCGAATCTTTTCTCTCTATAATAACAAATCTTTTCTCTCCTATGTCGAATCTTTTCTCTCCTATGTCGAATCTTTTCTCTCTATAATGTCGAATCTTTTCTCTCCTATGTCGAATCTTTTCTCTCCTATGTCGAATCTTTTCTCTCCTATGTCGAATCTTTCTCTCCTATGTCGAATCTTTTCTCTCTATAATGTCGAATCTTTTCTCTCCTATGTAGAATAATCTTGGACTAATAGAGTTAAGGTTAGGCACATTTGACCACAGGTTTGATAGACACAGATTGTTATTGTCATCATCACGTCGAATCTCCTATCTATATCGAACTGTTGTAGCAACGAAAACGAAAATAAAGCATTTGTTTATGTCGGATCTTTCGGTTTTTGGATTCTGTGCTTTCGTTTTCGTTTGTTAAAACGATAACGAAAATAGCTGAAATTCGGACGAAAATGCATTCGGACGAAAACGAATGCACATGTCTACTCTTTTCTACTATCTGCAGCTACAACATGCAGTTAAGGCTCAGGGAGAAGCAACTATATGGCACCAATCCTCAACTCAGTATTCAATATGATACACAACACTACCACTAAAGGGTTTGTTTTGAAATGTTATGCCAAACTACTAGTTACATTTTTTGATAGTTATCCTTTTAGAATAGAGAATTATTAGGCTACAGTTGTTGGACCTTATGATGATGATCAATAGGAAGAGGTTATACAGGCAGTTCAGGGGTGCTCCCTTAACCTACCTCAGAAGCTTATGCAATTTTACATACTTTTGCATGTTTATCACACCCCCAAGAACTTTTTAAAATGGGTATCCTTGGTGACCCCTTGTGCAGCAAATGCCAAATCCATTTATTGGGGCAATGCCCTAAGCTGCATATCAATTGGATGGGGATTATTCAAATGTTGAATACAGTATTCCAAGTAACAATTCAGACAAACCCTAAACAAGGTGTACTGGACATCCAAGACACTTTACAATTACAAATAATTACCAGAGGTGCTATTGCAAGGGCTTTATTTCAAGAGGGTAGCGTACACTTATCCTATTTTACTGGAAGTCTGCAGACCCGCCCACGCATATGGTGTGGATAAGGTATTTGGGAGATACACTCTGAATGGAAAGATATATTTACCAGCATAGGGGTTGTCCCAAGAAATTGGATAAAGTATTGGCCCTCTGATTAGATCATTGATTTATTGTGTAGACTTGTTGATGTATTTTGATACTGCATCATTGGAATGCTTTTAACCTGCATATGTTCCATGTGAATGATGATTGCTCTGGAAATGTGTACCTTTGTTTTCAATAAACATTTTTCCTGATTCAAATATATATATATATATATATATATATATATATATATCCCACTAGCTTTCAGATACCATTGTGACCAGATAATCAATGTTATTCACTTAACCTGTCAGTGGTCATAAAGTTATGGTTGAATGGTGTATATACCCAATTGTGTACATTTGTAGGCTGTCTTGATCTCTTGAGCACTGTTCAAAATTATTGATGAGCAACAATCACCGAATTTTCTCTCCCAGTGAGCAGGGTGTCTTATTCAACTTGTCAGGTAGATGTTTTCATATTCTGCCTTTTGTTCAACGAACTAGTAAAGGAATCAATTGGATGCCTTTTTAGCTCACTCTGAGAGACCATCTTCCACCCTGGAGGTTGAGATCCTCACCTATCATTGAGTATTATAGGCTGGATCTTAAAAGTATACTGACTTTTAGGGGATAGCCTTAAAGTGGAGTTCCACCCTGAATTATTTTTTTTTTTTTAACAAAAATCTTCCCAAAAAAATAGAAAAAAAAAAAAATTTACTTACCAGAAATAGCGGTTGCTATGCGGAAGACCCTAATCTCCTTCTTCATCATCCGCGGCTGGTCTTTTTCCTTCATCCTACTTGCGGTGTCTTCTGGTGAATGGGGCGTGCTGCCTTCTGGGAACTGTGTGTATCCCAGAGAGCAGCCGTCCCATTCACAAAGCGCCACGCAGCTCGCGCATGCGCAGTAGAAAACGGGCAGTAAAGCCGCACGGCTTCACTGTCTGTTTCCCAAACTGAGGATGGCGGTGCCGGGAGCTGCCAGGATCGAGGGATCGGCCTCGGGGGGGGGGGGCTGACATCGCAGGCAAGTAGGACAGGTAAGTGTCCTTATTAAAAGTCAGCAGCTACAGTGTTTGTAGCTGTTGACTTTTAAAAATAAATAAATCGTGGGTGGAATCCCTCTTTAATACGAAGATTTATTACATTACTATATGGGGTCTCCCATTCTTTCCCTCCAAGCCAATGCCACTTACACTGCTTAGGACTCCCTGGGAGAATAGTAAATATATTTTACCAGTTTACGCTATGCTTGACAGATTGCAAATAACTTTTTTTTTTTTATTTAGTCAGATTATTTTTAACCACTTTAGCTTCGCAAGAACTTACCCCCTTCCTGACCATGGCACGGCGGCAAATGCAAAGCAACGTACAGGTACGCTGCTTTGCTCAGCCATGCCATTCTGCCGTATATCGTCGTTAGGCAGTCAGCAAGTGGTTAATTATAGCAGTATAAAGTAGATTAAATATTATATGTAATACTTTTTTCACTTACAGCTATACAGGAGGGTGAGCAATGTTACAATCTCCACCTTAGCCAATCAGAGAATACTTTGTATTCATTGAAAAAAGCATTCTATGAATGCCACTGGTACAGTGCGAGTCTGATAAATAGATAAAGGACAATCTGCCACTCCATACATGTTCCTTAAATCAGTCCAAATTAGGGTTGTCCCGATACCACTTTTTTAAGACCGAGTACAAGTACCGATACTTTTTTTCAAGTACTCGCCGATACCGAATACCGATACTTTTTTTTAATCTCATGTGTCAGTATTTTTTTTTTTTTTTTTACTATTTATTTTATTTATTTATTTTTTACAATGCTTTATTTTTTTAAGGGGAGGGGGGGGGGGTGGACAGTGTCAGTGTGTGTGTTTTCTTTTCTTTAATTTTTTTTACAATTCATTTTTATTTTATTCTTTTTTTTTTATCAGCCCTGTTGTGGGGGGCTTTGGTGAGATATCAGGGGTCTTAACAGACCTCTGACATCTCCCCTTTGAGACAGAGAAAGGGACTAGGGACACATATTCCCCAGTCCCTTTCTCAGCAGCCTCTGCTGCGCTGAAAATGAATGGAGAGAAGACAGCGGCTCCTCTCCATTCATAAACTGAAACATTGTAAACACAGTTTACGATGTTTCAGTTATGTGAATGGACAGAGTCAGTGATGACTCGGTACATTCCGACAAGTAAGGAGCCGGATTTATCGGCTCCTACCTCCGCTCCTCATCCTGAGATACCAAGGGGGTGGAGGAGGAGCACGGAGGGGGCGGCAGCACGGAGGGGGACGGCGGCATGGAGGTGAAGGGGGAACAGGTAGCATTTGAGCAGCAGACAGGCAAGGCAATTGGATCAGATTAATTTTACTTACCCGCCTGAAGACCCGCTCTGCTCTCCGCTCTGGTCTCTGCCACGCTCTCCGTCTTGGTCTCCGCCCCCCGCCCCGCTCTCCGCCCTGGTCTCCGCCCCCGCCACGCTCTCCGCCCTGCTCTCCGTCCCGCGCCGCACACTCTCCACCCCCCGCCGCACACTCTCCGCCCCGGTCTCCGCCCTGCTCTCCACCCCCCGCTCTGAGAAAAAAAAAAGTATCGGACTGGGCATCGGGAGCATTTGCGCGAGTACAAGTACTCGCGCAAATGCTTGGTATCGGTCCCGATACCGATACTAGTATCGGTATCGGGACAACCCTAGTCCAAATGTATGGTATCTCCATAAAAGATAAAAGTACAGCAGAGGTAGACGCATTTTAGCCACAACGGCCTTGTTCACAACTCGTATGTAAGTCGTATGTATGTAACTCGGGGAATGCCTGTACACTGTTGTTATTTTTTTAATGAAAAAATATTGCAAAACATTCAAATGCAACTGAATATATTGCCATACTTAATCTATCTTTGTACAATAAAAAAGTAAAAAAATTAATACATGTTCAGTTAGTCATTGCATAAAAGGAGAGACACCATCAAATAGGTTGCTATTGCAAAGATCTCAACTTTTGTTTACATTTTCTTTCCTCCAGTTTTTGTTAATCAGCTACTGTACATCTGGTGGGTCAACCTGTTTTTTATGCTCATATAAAATTTTTAATTGACTGCATGAGTGTATTGAAAAATGTCATAAAAAGGGCATTCTGTAGAGAAAAATAAGGAGTATTTTCCTTTTTATTGTAGCTAGGTTCTTCCCGTACCTATTATAGATTTGTTTATTTCTGGTTGCTAAAGCTGCACATAATTCTTAAAAGGAAATTCAACATGTATAGTTTACTTAGATTTCCTGGCATATGGGCACCAAGATACCTGCAAAGTCTGGCAGCCATTTCATGAATATTTTATAGACTTCTTTAGATTGTGACTCATGAATTCAGATTTTGAAATGTTTAATGTAAAAAATGATACAACACCACCAACGTTTTTAATAATTTCAACTTTTAGCAATTTAGCCCTAGGTCACTGTATACTCCTTGGTATGAACATTAATATCTTTCATTTTATAACTCTACTAAATGCCAATTACAAGAGTTTCAAGGTGTACATTAAAAAGGAGAGCACATTTGGAACATCTTCATTGCGTTTAGTATGCATTTTAATACACAAGGGATACTAACTCTTAATATTTATTCTTGCATGAGAAATTTTATTTAGTGTCATTATCATTTTTCTATACTGCTATCCCAATATGAGCACACATTTGGAAAACGAGGCAGCTATGAAAGGCCAAGAAAAGCATTTTCAGCATGGACAGCCTCCATAATAGCTTTCCCTTTTTTTTGGGGCAAAAAAAATGTATAGTGCTGATTGCTGAAATAATGCTATACCCATAGTATATTTCTAATTTTCAAGCCTGCTTGGGATGTCTTTATTATTAAAAATATATTTCTCTCTTTTCAAAGTACTACCATGCATGCATAGAAATTAAGAAGGGTAATAATTGAGGCTAAAGGCTGAAGTTATCACAGTTAGGAAAGGCCTTACTTTCTTCTAGAATCAAGATTATATTCATAATATTGGTAAACAAGAATTATATATTAAAGTATACGTAAACCTTAAATCCACATATAAGTTTTAACATGTTGATGTAATTTCAGCGGCCATTTTCAAAATCTTAATTTTGAAACAAATGTAAAGTAATACCTGGTGATCCTGCAATTAAGGTACATTTGTAGGCACTTTTAGTTATACAAGTTAGGTCCACTGTTGTCATACTAAGGGCATTTTTTTATATAAAACCTTTCTATTTCATTACATACATTATTTTAGACCTAGTAATGTCATCACTCAGTTTTTATGCTTCTCTATGTAATGCAGGTAGATCATGACTGGTGGGAGGACCAGCAAGGTGCGTACAGGTGCGTACAGGTGCTTCTTAAAACATCACAGCACCCTGCTTTAGTAAACCTCCTAAAAGCTCTCAGTTTTGATGCAAGCAGAAGGAAAGTTTTTGGCAGGATTTTTACAACAATCAAAATGCTTTGATGGGTGAATGTCAGTTTGGAGAAGTGGGCATTCCTAACACACTGCATTTGCATGCACTAGGCAATGCTCATACGCGATGCTGAGCCTCCATGATTGAAAGAACTAAAATACAAGGAATGAAAGGGTTGGAAATATTCTCCTGCGCTTGAATGTGGTGCTAGGGGTCTAACAGACTTTGTGCTCTTCAAGTTTATAGTTACAGCCAGGGCTTTTATTCTCAAACAATAGGTGCTGGAACTTAACCACGACCCCCCCAAAACCCCTCCCTACACACACACCCTCCAAATCACATCAAATAGTGGGTGTGGTCAGATTTCACAAACAGTAGAAAGGTTTAAGAGGGGCATTAAATACCAGGATTGCGAGTGAAGAGCTATCACTTGTAAATACAGAAACCAGACTTCTGTGTTTACAAGTGATTGTGGTGAGCAGACACCAAAGGGTCTGAGCCAGAGGTGGTGGAACTGAGTTCCACCAAGTTCCCTCTGAAAAAAAGCCCTGGTTACAGCACTCACAAGCCTTGTTGCCCTCTTGGGACTATGGAACGTTAATATGCAGCAAAAACAACAAAAAAAGGCACACCAGCCTAGCACATTACCGTAATATACTGTTTATTGATTAATAAAAATAAATGTTATTAGACATGTGCAGAACGGAAACATTTATTTTGTTTTTGTATCAGAGATTCGTTAAGTTACTAATTTTGTTTAATTGATTCCTTTTCGGAATTCATTTCATTTAGTTTTGTTTATTTAATTTTGTTAATTAATCTTCTAATGAATTCCAAATCTTCTGAAGGATTCAAATTCAGATCGGTCAAAAAATTATCGACCGATTTGCATTCTGTGAGAATAATAGCTGGTTGCTAAGGAGTGGGCTACGAGGCCGGCCGCCGCATCCTTAACAACTAATGAGCTGAAATGTATATAAAAGAATGCCCGCAATGGAGAATTCTGAAAAAATATAGCGCCCCCCCAATCTATATAAGACCCTTATCCGAGCGTGCAGCCTGGCAGGCCAGGAAAGGGGGGTGTGTGCAAGCCCCCACCCCCAAAACCATACCAGGCCACTATCTCTAGACCAGCAACGCTTATCCTATAATGCAGGAAGACTCCTTATGCGTCCAATCTGGTTTACATGTTTCGAGGGGCAACCCCTCTACTTCAGAGCCAAATCTGACAATGTCTGAAGTCCAATATCACACTACAAAGGAGACATAGACCCCCTCCCACTTAGTGGGGTTGGTCCACAAAAGACCACCCTACTTCCATATTGACATCCAATACAACATATACATAATTCTCTTCAAAAATATAAATAATACAAATATGGTGCACCGCATGACCGGAAGTGACACTCAGGTCAGACCGGGGGAGACAGTTGGAACGCATAAGCGTGCCCTACTTCCAAACCGATGTTGCGGGGTGCGTTCCAGCGCACTTCACTTATGACATATACAGTAGTTGTTCTGGATGTCACCAGTCTATAGATCAGTATATAATTCTTAAAAGCAGGACTGAGGCAGGTGAAACAAGGGTATTATAATGGAGATGCCTTTGCTCTACAGCACAAATCTGGACCAATCCACCTGAGTTTGAGAGGGTCTATGTTTCTTTTGTAGTATGGTATTAGGCTATTTATATCAGACTTCAGACATTATCTGATTTTGCTCTGAAGAAGAGGGGTTGTCCCTTGAAACAAGTAAACCATATTGGACACATAGGGCATCTACCTGCATTATAACATATGCGTTGTTGATCTGGAGACAGTCGGCTCTTGGTTCTTTGATATGCTTTTTTAATCACATTGTTTGTGGAAATAATATTTGTTTTCTTCATCAGTAAACAGTTGTAGCGGGGTCTTCAAAGTTAGTGGGATACACCTGGGGGTAGAGAGACCCAGGTGTGTAATTATGTCAGGGATTAGACCCCTTTTTGTTATTCGTGGAGGATTGGGTGGTGCAATATTCTCCTTGGCCTGTGGGTGGCGGGGTACCTACAGGCTCGAGGTAGAATCACTACCACAGTGCTACCCTTTTTGTCCCTTCCTGGAGATGGTACGGCTGGGGCGGGGAACCCGCCGTGGTGTCGATGGGAGGAGATAAAAGGGGGAGACGCCCTCGCCACGAGGTCTTAGGGGAATCATCTCTTCACGTACCCAGGCGCCCTAGGCCTGGGTACGGGCGGTTCAAGGTTCCGGCCTGGGCACCCTAGGCCTGGCCGGAATGAAGCTGGAGTTGGAGTCCATCCCAGGCACCTTCAGCCTGGGGTGAGGTACTTTGTAGAAGGCCTGGGACCTGGTGACTTCGACCGGGTCCCGCGAGGGTGAAGTGATTCCAGGGTGCCCCTTGCGAGGGGACCCGCATCTGAGGTGAGGAGGCTGGGGAGGTCACCCGTCTGAAGACTCCGGAGCAGCGTCAACCCGGTGACGGACGGGCCTCCGGTAACTCCCTTGGAGGGTCATCTTCCCCTGATAGGGGCCGCAGCGCAGCGAAGTTGTTCTAATCAAGACTCCTGCAACCCCTGGTCATAGCACAGGGGGTGTAGGGACTGCAATCCGGATAGTGCCTCGGCCTGCTCATCCCACCGTATCCTGCCATATATTGTTTGTTGATGGGAGCAAAGGGAGATTCCAGCATAGCAGGGCTAAGTTCCGCAACCCAATGCACATTTGGCCCGAGGAATATATTGATACTGGCCTTCACCTCACCCACAGCCATGGGGAGGACATGGGCCGTAGCGCACCTCACTCTCGAAACCCAGGTACCCCTAGACAAGAGCTTTCGGACAACCGATAAACATGTGAAGGGAGTGAGGCCGCTACACGTGGGGGCTCGTGAGTCCGGGATGAAATGTGTATTGATCCTAAGGGTTGGAACGGCTGTGTCTGGACTTTGCTGCCCGGAGGAGGTCCGAGCAGGTCGGCCATGTGATTGGCCAAAGTGCATCCCTGCTCGGAGTTGTGGACATGACCCTAAGTCGGGAAAGGCCCACGCGGAGGAGCGTAAAAAGGGAGAGATCCAGGCCTTTGCGGAGGTCCCCGTGCGCGCTGACCAGGGCGATGGGACTGCCCAATCAGAGACTGAGAGAGAAAAATCCGAGGACGCTGCTTCGGTCACCACAGACTCCCTGCTCCCACCTCCGAAGAGGAAAGTCGGCCTGGTACAGGCATCCTATGGTCGTGGTCGAGCTTCACCCCGCCGCTTGCCTGGCCTAGATGGCGCCGGTAGAGAAGAGAGTCCCGGACATCCCAGTTCTTCAGAAGGTCCAGGTGAGCCAGGGGCTGGGACTGTGGTGTTGGTTGGAGGTGTCGGGGGTCCACAGTCGGTGGAGCCCGCAAGGGAGGGTAGCCTTCCGTCTACTAGAGACTACCTTCCCGCTGAGATGTATGACACCTCCGACCTAGAGTCATTGTCAGACTGTGGGGATGACGGAGAAATAGACGAACTGTTTCACCGGAAGGGCTGGGACAGACGCCCACTACCTGTACTGAGCAAACCGCAGGATTCCCCCATGTCCATAGAAGACAGTACGCTCCGGGCGCAGGCCCCGGAGTTCCCGAGGAAATCTAGTCCTCCGACCAACTTTCCTCATTCAACTACATCACCCGCTCTGATGGTGGGGATGCAGCGTGCTTCGTTGCGGGCACCAAAGACAAAGCAACCCGAGATGGTGAAGGTACCTCGGCACCCGGAGGCCATCGTGCAGCCAGGAGAAGGTGAGCGAGATGTGATGCCGCCTCTAGCCAGGTTGCAGAGACTTTTCTCCCAAAGAGTCGCCCGTGAATATGGGTGGGAGTACCCCTACTTGCCTCGGGACTTATTGTATGAAGTCGAGGTCCTGCGACCAAGGTGGTATGACGAGTTTGTATGGGAAAAGCTTAAAGTACCCCATGCCAGGCGATACCTGTCATGTTCGCCGCCTGTGTCTAAAAAGTTCAAGGACTGCAGAGCTGATTGGAGACTTGGGAGCTGTTGTTTTTTTTTTTCTCCCTTTTCTTCATGTGCCAAAGGCAGACAGAGACTTTTGGGGTAGAGTCAGAGTAGGAAAGCAGGAAGAATGAAGATCTCACCAAGTGTCATTACCGCAGCGCTGTCACCAGGTGGCAGTGTTGTGCAACGGTTGTTTGAAATGTTACACATGCATTACTTACTTATTGGAGTGAGTGGGTCTCTCGGCTGACGGACCCACTCATGCCAAGTTAACACAGAGTGTTAGGATGTGTTTTTTTTTTTGTTTCCCTTCTGCAGGAGATTCGTCGGTCAAGACTACTGAGTATGGGGTGGTTCTTAGACAGTGACGGGAGGGATTGTATATGTGTACATGACAGATGTTTTATACAAAAGTTTTAATGTTTTATAGTTCCCTTTCCCTGGAGCATGTCTTGGCACACACAGTATCCAAAATTTGAGGGATAGCCTCTGGGGCCCACTTCATGTCACCACTCCTTGGGAGACATGGGTGTGCACCTGACGCTGGGGACCAGCGTCAAATCACAAGGGGGAGTGTGTAGCGGGGTCTTCAAAGTTAGTGGGATACACCTGGGGGTAGAGAGACCCAGGTGTGTAATTATGTCAGGGATTAGACCCCTTTTTGTTATTCGTGGAGGATTGGGTGGTGCAATATTCTCCTTGGCCTGTGGGTGGCGGGGTACCTACAGGCTCAAGGTAGAATCACTACCACAGTGCTACCCTTTTTGTCCCTTCCTGGAGATGGTACGGCTGGGGCGGGGAACCCGCCGTGGTGTCGATGGGAGGAGATAAAAGGGGGAGACGCCCTCGCCACGAAGTCTTAGGGGAATCATCTCTTCACGTACCCAGGCGCCCTAGGCCTGGGTACGGGCGGTTCAAGGTTCCGGCCTGGGCACCCTAGGCCTGGCCTGAATGAAGCTGGAGTTGGAGTCCATCCCAGGCACCTTCAGCCTGGGGTGAGGTACTTTGTAGAAGGCCTGGGACCTGGTGACTTTGACCGGGTCCCGCGAGGGTGAAGTGATTCCAGGGTGCCCCTTGCGAGGGGACCCGCATCTGAGGTGAGGAGGCTGGGGAGGTCACTCGTCTGAAGACTCCGGAGCAGCGTCAACCCGGTGACGGACGGGCCTCCGGTAACTCCCTTGGAGGGTCATCTTCCCCTGATAGGGGCCGCAGCGCAGCGAAGTTGTTCTAATCAAGACTCCTGCAACCCCTGGTCATAGCACAGGGGGTGTAGGGACTGCAATCCGGATAGTGCCTCGGCCTGCTCATCCCACCGTATCCTGCCATATATTGTTTGTTGATGGGAGCAAAGGGAGATTCCAGCATAGCAGGGCTAAGTTCCGCAACCCAATGCACATTTGGCCCGAGGAAGATATTGATACTGGCCTTCACCTCACCCACAGCCATGGGGAGGACATGGGCCGTAGCGCACCTCACTCTCGAAACCCAGGTACCCCTAGACAAGAGCTTTCGGACAACCGATAAACATGTGAAGGGAGTGAGGCCGCTACACAGTGTATTATGGTTATGCAATAGGCTGTGTGCCCTCTTTTTGTTTTGTAGTATTGCAATGAAAGGGGTTTTCCAGGGACAGTAAGGCTGGGGTAAGAATTAGATAATGCTGCATGTCCTCTATCCAAAACATGAGGCAGGATGTACAATATGTGACTTGCTTTAGCTTCCAATGCACACTTTTTAAGGCTCATAGTGTGCAACAAAGTCAAAGTATGCACACTAAGTACAGAAGAGGAGCCTGTAAAAATTTGCATAACTGAAGGTAAGGGTAAAGTACAGCTGTAAGTGAATTGTTAAATAGATCTGTAGAAGCCCATACCAGTCCATTTTTGTATCCCATGCTTCATTTTAAAGTGCACACCCTACACCCACTTCCAATCTCCAGATAGATGTGATTTCTGTACTGTGTGTTATATTGTTGACACTATGCATGGCCTTATGGTTGCTCCCTATAATAATGATGCAGGGGACCTTACTGAACTTTATTAGCCCTTAGCTGCTTAAAGTAAGTTGCCAGGAGTGCCATTTATTGATTGTGTTGTCACTCAATCTCAGAAGGGAAACATAACCCAGACACCCACATGCAAGAAATCTAACCAGCTTTTCACTTTCCATTCACAGTTTCCAAAATGCATTGTTTGATTTTTTGTTTGCAATACAATCTTTTCTTTAAACACAGATTGCTCTATAGAATAATACTAGATCCTGTTTTCTAGACCACAGAAGGAACAAAATGAACAGTTATGGCTCTTTTACTTACTACATGGAGCGTAAAACAAGAAACAATAAGACCCATTAATCTATTGAAAGCCATGCAGTCATTTTAGCAGCATGTTGTCCTATGCTGTAATTTATTTACGTAGAGAGAATTACACTTGGCAGAATAATGCAGATTCCTCCCTCTGCTGCAGATTTAGGAAGAGATAGAACATTTAATATGACTGACTGGCTTACCCATGTGCAGCATATGGGCTTTGTCCATTAATCCTTCAACTTCATCATTTGATGGAGGTATAAGCAGTTGTTTTTCCTAAAATATTAACTTTGATGTGAAATATAACAATGTGGATAAAGGTTATGTTTTATGTGACAACCCTTTTTTTTTCTTGTAATTGTTGTAAGGGTGACATATATATTTTATTTCCTTTCAATGCACATTGAAAGGAAATAAAGGGTTTTTAATGTGTTCTACAAAATCAAAGAAGACCTAGACTAGCAGTCTGGCAACTTTGGATGAATTTCCCAGCATAGCTGTTTCATCTAAAGCCTGGTACACATGATCGGATTTTCATTGGACAAAGCGTAGGACTTTTGTCCGAAGGGCGTTGGCCAAGAACTTGTATTGCATACAAACAGCGATGAATTGTCAGCCAACAAACACAAAACTATGTGGTTTTTAATCTCTTTAGCGCCACCTTTTGGTCAACTTCTGCTAACGTTGTGTTATGGTGAGCATTGCTTCTGAGCATGCGTGTTTGTACTTTGGCGTTTTGTCCGACGGACTTATGTACACAAGATCGGAAAATCCGACAACACACAATTGCTGGCGGACAATTTTAAAGCATTCTATCCCACATTTGTTGGCGGAAAATCTGACAACAATTTCCCGATGGAGCATACAAACGGTCAGATTTTCCGACAACAGCCTGTCATCACACATTTCCCGTTGGATAATCCGATCATGTGTATGAGGCTTAAGTGTTTGAGTCCCTACAAACTTCTTTAGGAAGTGGGGTAACTTTTTAATTATATATAACATTTACAGCCATTGCAGCAAAGCGAAGAGTATTGAAAAACAAAATGTAAAATATAGCTGTTCACCTAGCCTTTGGTATGGTGTCTGCATTTGTTTTCTTCTTTTTAGGCTTTATTTTCACCAAGTGATTCTGCCACTAACACACTTCCTATCCTAGGGTGTCAGCACTCACTCACAGTGCTGTATGTACACAGAAACAGCATTGTCCCCCTGAGGCAGAATCCCCCCCCCCCCCATGTTCCTCCTCTCTGTAACATAGGGGTAGTTGTTTTGTGGTCCCCAAAGAAAGCTGGAGACAATAAATGTAAGTGCAGCGCAGGCAGAATTTGAAGGACTAATGGACAGAGCCCATATGCTGCACATGGGTGAGCCAACCTTTTGAAATTTCTTCCTAAATCTGCAGCAGGGGAAGGTGTGCAGCACAGGCAGAGAGCAAAGGTAGTTGTTAACTGCAGGATTCCTAGCAGGATTAACAGGTATTTTTTGTACATATCGAGCAAATGAACAAATATAATGAAACAAGTTCAATGGTGCATTAAAAAAAAAAGTATAAAGTACAACTTTTGCAATAATTGCAAGCTTTATTCATTATATATTGATAATTACAGTAATGTATTTTTCTGTTACAGTTGGAATACTCTTTACTATATTTTTGAGAACAATAGAAACAATGGGCTTATGAGTATTTGGGAGTATCTTAAAGCCAAGCTTGATGTTTAATGTGACTTTAAAGAGTTTGTTTGGGCCAAGTTGGCCCTGATGAACTATTCTCGTCACTAACAGATGTTCCTTCTGGACATGCTGTGTAAAATGCACGTAGCATCAGCTACATACAGTATACAGTGCTGTGTTCTGGTAGCAGGATGGAAACTTCCTGTCCTACTCCAGAAACAAAATATTGTCAGGTTGAACACTGCTCAGTCATTCGCAGGAAGCTTTGTATTCTATAAATGAATGCAAAATGTGCACTGATTGGCTGAGGTGGAGATCACAATGTCATCCACCCACCTCTCTGTCTCAGCCAATCAGAGGACGCATTGTATTCATTCATAGAATACAAAGCTTCTTGTGAATGGCTGAGCAGCATGCATCCCAACTCGATTTTGTTTTCATACTGCCACCAGAACCCAGCACTGTATACTGTATGTAGCTGAGGCTACATTCCTTTTTTTACAGTATGCCAGGCAGACACATTTGTTAGTGAATGAAGTAGTTCATTTGGGCCAGCTTGGCCCAAATGAAATATTTAAAGGCACAGTAAACATAGAGTTTGGCTTTAATTAAAGCGGAGGTCCTTCCAAAAGGTGAAGCTCCACTTGTTTTCGCACCCTACCCCCCACCACTACCACATTTGGCACTTTTTAGGGGGGAGCTGGTACCTGGTTTGGACAGATACCCGCTCCCACTTCTGGGTAAGATTGTCACAGCAATCTACGAGTATGTACAGCCCCTCCTCCTTCCCCCGCTGCCTTCTGGGACACACACACAGGTCACAGAAGACAGCGGGACCATTCACAGGGCACAGTGTGACCGGGGCATGCACAGTAGGAAACCATCTGTGAAGCCTGAAGGCTCCACTGCCAGCATATCTTAGTGAAGATACTGGCGCCTGCACCCGAAGCCGATTGAGGAATTGGCTCGGATGCCGACATCGCTGGATCCCTGGACAGGTAAGTGTCCTTATATTAAAAGTCAGCAGCTACAGTATTTGTAGCAGATGACTTTTATTTATTTATTTTTTGTGGGGGGAGACTGGAACTCCTTTTTAGGCATTTTTGCACAGTGTTACATTTTGGAAGTCAACCTCTTCAAAAACTGTTACTTCTGCCTTTTTCCTACCTGATCCTACGGTACTGTTCTTCAGGTCCAAATTTTCCATGTAGCTGTTTCATTTTTTTTAACTTTATATTTCTTATAAAAAGTGATATTCTCAAAAGACCAACCATCAGCCCAAGCAGGGAAACCCAAATATACAGGGAAATTAGCCCAAGCAGGGAAACCCAAATATACAGGGAAATCAGCCCAAGCAGGGAAACCCAAATATACAGGGAAATCAGCCCAAGCAGGGAAACCCAAATATACAGGGAAATTAGCCCAAGCAGGGAAACCCAAATATACAGGGAAATCAGCCCAAGCAGGGAAACCCAAATATACAGGGAAATCAGCCCAAGCAGGGAAACCCAAATATACAGGGAAATCAGCCCAAGCAGGGAAACCCAAATATACAGGGAAATCAGCCCAAGCAGGGAAACCCAAATATACAGGGAAATCAGCCCAAGCAGGGAAACCCAAATATACAGGGAAATCAGCCCAAGCAGGGAAACCCAAATATACAGGGAAATCAGTCCAAGCAGGGAAACCCAAATATACAGGCTCCTTGCTTATGCTAAAATTAAAGTAAATGTGCGTTATCATCAGTAACCACTTGTCCCCCGCCCACTGTCAATTGACAGCGGGCGGAGGATACTCTCGTTCTGGGAGGACGTCATATGACGTCCTCCCTGTAAAACGAGCAAGGCGGTGCGCGCGCGCGCCGCGTTCACAAGGCCCCGGTGCGCGTGCCCGGCGGCCGCGATTGCCGCCGGGCACCCGCGATTGCCCGAGAAACGAGCAGGAAAGTGGATCTCTGTGTGTAAACACAGAGATCCACGTCCTGTGAGGGAGAGGGGACCGATGGTGTGTCCCTTGTACATAGGGACAACCATCGGTCACCTCCCCCAATCAGTCCCCTCCCCCACAGTAAGAACACTTTGAGGGAACATATTTAACCCCTTCCCGCCCCTAGTGGTTAACCCCTTCCCTGCCAATCACATTTATACAGTAATCAATGCATTTTTATAGCAGGGATCGCTGTATAAATGTGAATGGTCCCAAAAATGTGTCAAAAGTGTCCGATGTGTCTGCCGCAATATCGCAGTCACAATAAAAAATCGCAGATCGCCGCCATTACTAATAAAAAAATAAAAATGCTATAAATCTATCCCCTATTTTGTAGACGCTATAACTTTTGCGCAAACCAATCAATACACGCTTATTGCGATTTTTTTTTTTTTTTACCAAAAATATGCAGAAGAATACGTATCGGCCTAAACTGAGGAAAATTTTATTAAAAAAAAAATGGGTATTTATTATAGCAAAAAGTAAAAAATTGTGTTTTTTTTCCAAACTGGACGCTCTTCTTTTGTTTATAGCGCAAAAAATAAAAACCGCAGAGGTGATCAAATACCACCAAAAGAACGCTCTATTTGTGGGAAAAAAAGGACACAAATTTCGTTTGGGAGCCACGTCGCACGACCGCGCAATTGTCATTCAAAGTGTGACAGCGCTGAAAGCTGAAAAATGGCTTGGGCAGGAAGGGGGTTTTCGTGCACAGTAGAGAAGTGGTTAATGACTGTTATCACAAGAGACATATCAGCCGAAAACTTTGGAATGAGAAATGAAAATGCTACTTTTTTCTGTTATGCGGTTATTTTGTTTTCAAAAGGTTCAAAATGGGTCACCAAGTGTAGAAAAATGACGGAAACGTATCTGTGACATTCATTTACTATTTGCTTGTCTGTGTTTCAAAAATATTGATAGCTAGACAAATACCATTTTCAAAATAAGATCAACAACGGCAGCCCAGATATTTCTATCATGACAGGTATTTTTTATTTATTTTTTTAAAGTAAGCCTGTGGCCAGGCTATTGGCATTCAAATATTTATATAGTCTTAACAAAAAACAATCAAGTGTTGACGCAAACTGACAATAAATGACTCAAGTGCAAATAAGAGAACAACAAGTGGTTAAAAAGATCTGTGGGACATCAGGCTAGGAGAGCCTGAATCCTCCAGGAGCAGCACAAATCAAACACTATAAACAATTCCTACAGCGCTCACAAACACATAAATTACATTTATTTCTTTTATGTTCATTTTTACACAAAGGATTTGTGTGTGAGCACTGCAGGAATCATTTATAGTTTTGACACAAGCCATCAATGACCTCTGTAGGCACTGTGGAGCAACATATCTTCATTGTTCATTGCAGCTTTCTAATCCCTCTAATGTAAACTCACAGCAGGTGCTATGGAAGGTGGGAGCAAGGTACTGCTGTGAACATTATAAATAAATTGCTCTACAGTGTCTACAGCTACAGAGGTAAATGAGTACTTGTTTTAACTATTTCAAGACTGGACTGTTTCAACCACCTTTCTGCCCAGGCTATTTTTTTTTTAACGACAAAATGTTCCTTTATTGAGACAAAAAGGTCAAAGCATGATACAACATTTGTCCAAAATGGTCCAAATCAAAAAAAGATACAGTACAGGTGAATAAATCATATAAGAAGTAATGTGTACATCAACTATGTGACAGTAACATCCACACAGCAGAACACTCTCCACTCCTATTAAAACAGGAGCTCAAACAAGTATTACACCCCTACACACCAGGATCCTGCGGTCAGGAGGCTACTCCTCCCTACGCCATCCATGGCTGCCAAATTTTGTTGAATTTTTGGGGGCAGTTTCTGTTAAGATATGTTAATTTGTATAGCGGAAGCACAGCATTAATTTATTTCTCCCAAGATTCCACTGCACAATTTTGGGGCAGCTCTAGAACATATGGAAGTATGTACAGTACCTACACTATTCTGGCAACGGAGACAGTCCTGCGTGCATTGTGGGTACACCTTATGGAGCCTCTGGGGGGTATAATGAACCCTATGCAGGAATTTGACCTGTATCAACCTTTCTTTAGAGGATATTAGTAAGGCAGTGCTGTCAGCTAAACAGTCATCCCAGTCTTCTTTATCTAGATTCAGTATATCCGTTTTCCACTGATCCTAGAGACTGTCTACTTTAGCATGGTCGCACAGGCTATTTTTAGCGCAATCACACATTGAATGACAATTACTCAGTCATGCAACACTGTACCCAAATTAAATTTTAAAATTTTTTTGAGACCGACAGAGATTTTTGGGGGGTTTCAGCCTGTTTTGATAGGGCAGATAATATTGGGGAAGTGTCTGTCATTTAGCCTGCTCATTGCATCAGAACGAAGGTGTTCAGGTGCAGGGACTTACTGATAAATAAGGGCTGTTACTGTCTCCTCTTGATACTTGAGATAGGAGCCAGGTCTGTCTGTGAACTTATGATAGATGATGTAAGAGTTGTACAGGGCCAATTGGAACAGGTATATGGACACTTTTTTGCACCAATGGATGGATCTTCTGGTGACTAGGTAGGGCTGTATCATTTGCTTCTTATAATCTATACCTTCCATAAATGGGAGTAACATTTTCAGTTACTATCTGAGGGTTTGGCTGCCCTGTAAATTGGGGGATTATAGGTGCTGCTGAATTAAAGGGAACCTGTACAGGATTTAAAAGCACCTCTGGGACATTAGTATGAGCCTTAATTCTTTTTTTTGCTGATGTGATACCTCACTGCTTGAACTTGGCCTTTCATCTGGGTGTATTGCGCTGCTGGTGCTCTCCACTTCACCAGGATGTACATCACTGCTGGTGGTTGCCTACTGCTCTTCACAACATCTGATTCTCTTTGTTGGAAGCCTTTCCTCCTCTGAATCAGTTACTTAACCACTACTCTCTATGGGTTCATATTCAGAAAAAGAATCTGACAGTAAGAGTTCCCGCTTCTCTCATCTGTCATGCTCAGATTCACTTGTGTACAGTTTTTTGGAAATGGTGTTCAGGTTTTTGCTTGCTCTGGTAATACTCTGCTGGTTGATGCTGCATTGGTGACACTATAGGGAGGAGGTCACACAAACTGAAGCACACAAAATCTGGTGCAGCTCTGCATAGTAACCAATCAGCTTCAAACTTTAGCTTGTTCAATTAAGCTTTGACAATAAAACCTGGAAGCTAGATTCTGTGTGCACCAGTTTCAGTAAATCCCTCCATGACAGATGTTGATGGTGCACTGGTGACACTATGAAAAGATGTTGATGCTGTACTGGCGAAGCTGAAAGATAATGTCGATACATTGGTACACTGGTAACGACAGATGTTGATGGAGCACAGGTAACGCTGGCAGATGTTGATGATGCACTTGAGACATTGACAGATGTTGATGGTGTACTTGTGACATTGTCAGATGTTAATGGGGAACTTTTGACACTGGCAGATATTGATGGGGCACTGGAGACATTGACAGATATTGACTGTGTACTGGTGACACCAACAAATTTGATGTTGTAATGGAGACACCAACAGATGTTGATGGTTTTCTGGTGATACCGACAGATGTTGATGGGGCACTTGTGACACTGACAGATGTTTATGCTGCACTGGTATGTGTTACACTGGTGTAGCTGCAATCAGGACTCTGTATATGTCCTCTCAGTGTGTGTTTTGACACGAAAAGCTCTTCAAATTATAGTAAACTCACTGATCCCTCACAGACTGGCAAAGATCCGCTTTCCTTCTCTTCACACACGCTCTCTGTGTGAAGAGACAGAGAGATGATGGCTGAAACAGCAGTCTGTGTTTATGTTTGTTATTGGTGTGATTGATCACAGCGATCACAGGGTACAATGCCAATTTCATTGGCCCTGTACACAGATATCTACATCCACACTAGAGTAAGAGCAATAATTCTATAGCCGTCATTCACAACTTTAAATTGATGAAATGTAAAGGCTTTTACAACATTGACAATGAACAAAAATTGGGCATCACAGTTTGTCACCATTTCATGGACTCGCTCACACGTTTAGCATGTTTGGCATCTATTAACTTGAAACAACCTTGTCTTTCATATGTTTTCTCAAAATTGAGTACTAAACTGTGTTTGCATGCACTAAAATAAAATGTGGTGTGTTTTTTCTGAAAATATGAGCTTGACAAACAGTTGTGCTAATATAGTGTGACATAACAATTTGAACAGTTTTATTCTTCAGAGTCTCTGCTTTAAGAAAATATATAATGTTTGGGGAGGTTTAACTAATCTTCAAGCCTAAAATATGCATGTCAACATGTCAGTAAAGTGTAAAAAAAAAATCTGCTTGTGAAGAATAATAAAAATAAAAATGAGACTGAAGGGTCAGCAATGTATTGCATATATGACTATGCATAGGAGTGCGGTAATTGTGCACATGGATCTCTACAAACGATGTTGCATGAATTTGGGCCACAACCAGATTTATGCATAGTCATATATGGAATACATTAGTGACCCTTCAGTCTCATTTTTTTTTTTATTTGTATTCTTGTTTTCGTTTTCATTTTTGAGGCATATGCATCCCATTGATCTAATTTATTCCATGGACATAATACACACGGATGCATATTGTTGAAATCGGGTCCATTCATATATCACACCATATTATTTTCACTTCTATATTTTATCCATTTTTTTATATATAATTAATCTTATTTTATTTAATAATGGATACATAATACAGATAATAAACAATATAAAAATTACAATACCAATAAGGCTAACTCCGACTTATAGGAAGGCAGACACTATCTGTCACTGCCTTCCGGATTATATACTACATTCAGGTCTTTTTATTGCCTTCATATATCCATTATCATTTTGCATTTTTTTGTGAACCTTTTTTGGATCTATGATTGTAAACTAGGTAATTTTCCTAATTAAAATTGGTTACTATCATTATTTTTCACCTCATCTACACCTTGTTCCATGTTAAAGTCACTGATAAACTGCACACTAGTAATGACATGGATTTAACACTATCCCCTAGTATATAATAACATACGGTAATCATTTGCTTACCACTGATATTTATTCACTTTTATCACCTTTATTATGTTCACCGATCTTCACTATATATAATATATATATATATATATATATATATATACACTTTATATTATATTTTATATTATTAAAATAGTTTTTCACTCAATCACAAGAGACTTTTTAGATAATGCATATATTTTATAGACTTTTTTTTCACATATGTGTATCACATATGTTTTGACATATCATAATTATTATTTTTCACTTACATATGCGTTTTTTATCTATATACATATTGTTTTTCCCTCTTTTTTCATTTTAAGGGGGGAAATTATATGTATGTCTTTTTATTTTCACTCTATGTATGGGTGTGTTTGCTTTTCGATCACATGTTTTGGGTTTGCCTGTGTTCACAGGAGATACCAATCAGCAATTTGTTGATTGAACTTCTATTCACCTTTCTTCTGGCCATGTAACCTGTGGAGAATAATACATATTTGATACCCATTTGTTTTATGAGTTAGCTATGATTAAGCACCAAGTTTTAGCGTGAAACGCGTCAGCTTGTATAATGTTTGCTGTGGCATGTATCCTGTGATTTTACTTTTACAATAAAGCAATATTTTTGGAGTTTGGCTGTCCAGACATTCTCCTTAATTTTTGCATTATCCTATGCATTGCCAGCACCCGTGGCTTTGGATCTGGTGAAGTGGTTCATCAACTGCACCTTCTACCTTGAGCGGTAACTTTATTTCTCTATTCTGTGCCTAATTCCTGGGGTTGAACATCAACATACCAGTTATTCACAGATATCTAAAAATCATCCAGAACCACCATATATTATACATTCTGTGGATCTCTAGCTCATCTTTACTAATACTGACAAAATAATAAACAGGTTTTTGTCTACATGATACAAATTTATATCATGATTCAAAAATGCTGTTCTCTGATGATACATTCTCTTCATTATACAGAGCAGGTACAAGGAAGGATTTTAGGTCACAGAATGCAAATCATGTTATTTTAGTTTTTCTGTTTAATGATTTACATCATTGCTCCTAGTTGGCCAATGACGGAGGAATCGTGAATGCGCATTATATTCTCCTCATACGTACTCAGTAGGACAGGAATGTCTCTGCTTGTTCATGTAACCTTATGCAATACACTTTTTTTCCTTTTAAGTCTCCATGGTAACATTTTCAATAAAAGCATAGCTTATTTGAATACTGGGAGAAGATATATAGCTTATTTTGCTGACTTGTTTTCACCACCTCAAAATAGATATGTGAAAAAAGACATTCACAGTCACTGCTGGTTTTGGACCTGTAGGGTTTGGCTCACAGTTTTATAAATGTCCTGGAGCCAAGTACTGTAATTCCTAGTCATGTGATCACTGTAACAACCAGTCTGATAACAATGAAAAAATCTGCAAATACAACGGACCCCTTTATCTAGAACTTATGTCCTATAAGGCTTTCCTTTGAAAAATAGATACTTTATTTATTTTTGTTATGTCATTTGTCATATGTTTTATACAAGAGACTGTCAAAAATGAAAGTGTTACTTAACCCTGGACCCTGCATTCACTATATCTGGTCTCACACACTACACAGAACATGGTAATGCAATCGTTTTAGTAAATATAAATTGCTAAATACCTTTTTTCATTAGCAGTTTGAGCAGTCTTGTGATTTCTATCAGTGTCTGGTTAAAGCTTGTAGGAGGAGTTTAATATCCCCCTGATTGTCCTATAAGAAGAATGCAGGACCCCTGGCTCCTATGTCTGGACAGTGCTAAATTGCTCTGTGCTGATCACATGCACTCTCTCAAGAAAAAAAAAAAACTCTTTAGCGATACCCTCCAAACTGAACATGTGCAGCTTGTCCCCTAATTCTCTGTTCCATCAGGAGATGGATTGGGGACTGTGTAAGAAGGGGAGGATCAGAGAGCCAGGATCACACAGCTTTTTTACACAATGCAGAGGATTAACCCCTTAGGTTCCACAGTGAGTATACCAAGCATGCTTTACTGCATATACAGACTGATTTTACTGTTGTGGGTTTAGTAACACTTTAAACAAAATCTAAGCCTCATCTGAATGACATTTACTGTGTTTCCCTGAAAATAAGCCCTACCCCAGAAGTCCATGTAAAAATATATAATCTGTTTTGTAAAAAGATTATCAAATGTCCACTGTGTCTCCTTTTGTAACTTTATTGTCAAAATACCTTATTTACAGCACCGCTGGGTGCTCACGTGACCCGCTGGAGATCTTGTCCTTTCCTCCTGGCTGATGTCAGCGCCCCCTCCCTCTGCAGTGCTCGGAGCGGGGCTGACGTCAGCAGGCATCTCGGCCCTTCCCTCGGCAGTGCTTGGAGCGGGGCTGACGTCAGCAGGCATCTCGGCTCTTCCCTCTGCAGTGCTCGGAATGGGGCTGACGTCAGCAGGCATCTCGGTTCTTCCCTCTGCAGTGCTCGGAATGGGGCTGACGTCAGCAGGCATCTTGGTCCTTCCCTTGGCACTGCTCGAAATGGCGCTGACGTCAGAAGGCATCTCGGCCCTTCCCTTTGGAGTGTTCAGAGCAGGGAAGAAGAGCTCTGGAGGATCACATGAGTGCCCAGGCACTGTAAATAAGGTATTTTCAACAACAAAGTTACAAAAGGAGACTTACTGGAAATTATATAATATTTTTACAAAACTTACTACATATTTTTGTTTATTTTTGGGATTAAAGATGTCATAATGATGACTCCTGAGCTGACAGGGCGAGTGGGGGAGAGAAGACAGGGGAGATAGGTAAGACATCCCCTGAAAATAAGCCCTAGTGTGTTTTTTGTAGCAGAAATTAATATAAGACCCCTCTTATTTTCGGGGAAACACAGTAGTTTGCTATGATACTGTGTGTCATGAACAATTTTTTTACTTCTATTTTCATAGAATACTGTTTTCACCATTTTTTTATCCTTTTTTTCATTATAGCGCTGGTGATTAGTGATAAAGGCCAGGTTTACCGCTACCGTGGGTTCACAGGAGTTCCGGCGTGCTTGAAATTTGCAGTACTAGCAAGCTAACATGGAAATTTGCCAGTATACATAATGCACTGTTTGGACTTTAAAACAGATCTAAAGACAAAGGATTTTGTTTTCTAAAAGCAAAATAATTTTTACTGTGCATTAAGGCAAAAAACCTTCTGCATGCAGTTCCCCCCAGTTCACCCCCCCCCCCCCTTATACCTATCTGAGCTCAATCTCTATCCAGAGATGTGCAAAAGAGCAGAGGCTCTGTCTGCTCTATCCTCATTAAGACTCAGACAGCAGCAGGAGCCATTGGGTTCTGTTGCTGTCAATTACTGCCAGCGACGAGGGAGCTCGTGGCGGGGGCCAAGGTGTCTGTGTCAATAGAGCCACGAGCGCTGGCTGGGGACCCGAGAAGAGAAGGATCAAAACTATTGCACAGAGCAGGTAATTATAACATGTTAATTTAAAGAAAAAAAAAATACATTTAGAATTACTTTAAATTCAGATGGCTTAGAAGGGCCAATAGGGGGCTATGTTATGTGCCAGCTCACTCACTATAAAAGGGTGGGTTTACAGCAGCCATTTGTTAGTGTGTGTTGGAGTAGTTTAGGAAGAAATTGCCATTTCTGTAGTGAAAATTAGTTGCTATACTGGGCTATATTGCAGTGTAGTGGGATACATATTCTTGTGTACTCCCCATTTTCGAAGTTCAGATATCCAACAGTCCTTTTAAGGACTAGCTTTTTGTGTGACAGCTTTTAGAACTGTTGTGGCTGCTACTTCCACAAGTTATTTTACACCTATTGCCACTTGATAAAAAACTACCTAAAAAACGTTTTTTGCCTATCCCTCCAACTAATCTCCCTCAGTCTCTTTCAGTTAAGTTTTCTTTACATTCATTTGTGTTGATTGCATATTGTTTCCCTGAACTGGTCATGGTGGAATATAAATGTGCAATGTGCGTCAGGATGGCCTCGTGTAGTCTTCACCAGGGGTGCAGGGTACAAAGTGACAACACAAAAAGCACAATCAGGAATAAGTTATCCTATAACAGGACTTGCCTTAGCAAGGCCCTTTATGTCAGAATCACAAGGTTGTCTTTTAATAAAAGCTACAGAAAATATATTGACAATTCTAAAATGTAATTAAAATGTTGAAGCTTATATGTGGTTATAATGGTTGGGTTTAGTTCTACTTATAATGGGCCTACTTAAAATCTAAAGTTCTAACAGGTATTTGTTAGCAGTGTTAATGTAGCAAAGCAAATCAGTACAAAAATGTAAAGTAGGTAATAGCAGTAGCTATGTACAACATGAGGTCCTAGCAGGGCCGCCCCTACCATGGGTCCCGAAGGGTCCATTGGACCCAGATGTAATTTTGAGAGGGGCGGCAAATTGACGCCCAAGAAGATTTTTTTTTACAGCAGTTTTGTATCATTAGCAGCCCTCAAAATTTCCACTCACCTGCTCGCATTTGGCGAGTGGATATAGGCTGAGTACCTGGTGCACACTGCCGGCACCAGATCAAATGTACAGCTTCCTTCCACCTGGGCCAGCAGGCACGGCAGGTCTGTCCCTTCCATAAGATTGCAGCACTCCCCATCCCATACCTTATTTACACAAGACGGGAAGCATGGCAGGTCCAGACAAAGGATGGGACTTTTCAAGATAAGAAGCAGGTGAATGTTTACTAGACAGCAGGGCGGTTCCAGAAATAAATCACATGCCTTTCACATGAAAAATCCTGCCCTTTGTCCGTACCTGCCATGCTTCCCATCTTGTGGTAATAAGGTATGGGAGGGGTAGTGCTGCAATCTTATGGAAGGGGCAATCTGTAATGGTGGGGATCTGTAATGGAATGGTCTGTGATGGTGGGGATCACAGACCATCACCTGTGATGGTGGGGATCTGTGATGGGATGGTCTGTGATGAGGGGAGTTTGTGATGGTAGGGATCTGTGATGGGATGGTCTGTGATGAGGGGAGTTTGTGATGGTGGGGATCAGTGATGGGATGGTCTGTGATGAGGGGAGTCTGATGGTGGGGATCTGTGATGGGATGGTCTGTGATAAGGGGAGTCTGTGATGGGGGGATCTGTGATGGGATGGTCTGTGATGAGGGGAGTTTGTGATGGTGGAGATCTGTGATGGGATGGTCTGTGATTAGTGGAGTCTGTGATGGGGGGGATCTGTGATGGGATGGTCTGTGATTAGGGGAGTCTGTGATGGGGGGATCTGTGATGGGATGGTCTGTGATGAGGGGAGTTTGTGATGATGGGGATCTGTGATTAGGGAAGTATGTGATGGGGGGATCTTTGCTGGGATGGTCTGTGATGAGGGGAGTCTGTGATGGGGGGATCTGTGATGGGATGGTCTGTGATGAGGGGGGTTTGTGATGGTGGGGATCTGTGATTAGGGGAGTATGTGATGGGGGGGATCTGTGATGGGATGGTCTGTGATGGGGGGGATCTTTGATGGGATGGACTGTGATGAGGGGAGTCTGTGATGGTGGGGATCTGTGATGGGATGGTCTGTGATTAGGGGAGTCTGTGATGGTGGGGATCTGTGATGGGATGGTCTGTGATTAGGGGAGTCTGTGACGGTGGGCATCTGTGATTAGGGGAGTCTGTGATGGGGGGATCTGTGATGGGATGGTCTGTGATGAGGGGAGTGTGATGGGATGGTCTGTGATAAGGGAAGTCTGTGAAGGGGGGATCTGTGATGGGATGGTCTGTGATGAGGGGAGTCTGTGATGGGGGGGATCTGTGATGAGGGTAGTTTGTGATGGTGGGGATCTGTGATTAGGGGAGTATGTGATGGGTTGGTCTGTGATGAGGGGAGTCTGATGGTGGGGATCTGTGATGGGATGGTCTGTGATTAGGGGAGTCTGTGATGGTGGGGATCTGTGATGGGATGGTCTGTGATTAGGGGAGTCTGTGATGGTGGGGATCTGTGATGGGATGGACTGTGATTAGGGGAGTCTGATGGTGGGGATCTGTGATGGGATGGTCTGTGATTAGGGGAGTCTGTGATAGTGGGGATCTGTGATTAGGGGAGTCTGTGATGGGGGGATCTGTGATGGACTGTGATGAGGGGAGTCTGTGATGGGATGGTCTGTGATGAGGGGTGTCTGTGATGGGGGGACCTGTGATGGGATGGTCTGTGATTAGGGGAGTCTGTGATGGGGGGGATCTGTGATGGGATGGTCTGTGATGGGATGGTCTGTGATGAGGGGAGTGTGATGGGATGGTCTGTGATAAGGGGAGTCTGTGAAGGGGGGATCTGTGATGGGATGGTCTGTGATGGGGGTAGTCTGATGGGGAATTCTGTGATGGGATGGACTGTGATTAGGGGAGTCTGATGGTGGGGATATGTGATGGGATGGTCTGTGATTAGGGGAGTCTGTGATGGGATGGTCTGTGATTAGGGGAGTCTGTGATAGTGGGGATCTGTGATTAGGGGAGTCTGTGATGGGGGGGGATCTGTGATGGACTGTGATGAGGGGAGTCTGTGATAGGATGGTCTGTGATTAGGGGTGTCTGTGATGGGGGGACCTGTGATGGGATGGTCTGTGATTAGGGGAGTCTGTGACGGTGGGCATCTGTGATGGGATGGTCTGTGATGGGGGGGATCTTTGATGGGATGGTCTGTGATTAGGGGAGTCTGTGATGGTGGGGATCTGTGATGGGATGGTCTGTGATTAGGGGAGTCTGTGACGGTGGGCATCTGTGATGGGATGGTCTGTGATTAGGGGAGTCTGTGATGGGGGGGATCTGTGATGGGATGGTCTGTGATGAGGGGAGTGTGATGGGATGGTCTGTGATAAGGGAAGTCTGTGAAGGGGGGATCTGTGATGGGATGGTCTGTGATGAGGGGAGTCTGTGATGGGGGGGATCTGTGATGAGGGTAGTTTGTGATGGTGGGGATCTGTGATTAGGGGAGTATGTGATGGGTTGGTCTGTGATGAGGGGAGTCTGATGGTGGGGATCTGTGATGGGATGGTCTGTGATTAGGGGAGTCTGTGATGGTGGGGATCTGTGATGGGATGGTCTGTGATTAGGGGAGTCTGTGATGGTGGGGATCTGTGATGGGATGGACTGTGATTAGGGGAGTCTGATGGTGGGGATCTGTGATGGGATGGTCTGTGATTAGGGGAGTCTGTGATAGTGGGGATCTGTGATTAGGGGAGTCTGTGATGGGGGGATCTGTGATGGACTGTGATGAGGGGAGTCTGTGATGGGATGGTCTGTGATGAGGGGTGTCTGTGATGGGGGGACCTGTGATGGGATGGTCTGTGATTAGGGGAGTCTGTGATGGGGGGGATCTGTGATGGGATGGTCTGTGATGAGGGGAGTGTGATGGGATGGTCTGTGATATGGGGAGTCTGTGAAGGGGGGATCTGTGATGGGATGGTCTGTGATGGGGGGAGTCTGATGGGGAATTCTGTGATGGGATGGACTGTGATTAGGGGAGTCTGATGGTGGGGATATGTGATGGGATGGTCTGTGATTAGGGGAGTCTGTGATGGGATGGTCTGTGATTAGGGGAGTCTGTGATAGTGGGGATCTGTGATTAGGGGAGTCTGTGATGGGGGGGATCTGTGATGGACTGTGATGAGGGGAGTCTGTGATAGGATGGTCTGTGATTAGGGGTGTCTGTGATGGGGGGACCTGTGATGGGATGGTCTGTGATTAGGGGAGTCTGTGACGGTGGGCATCTGTGATGGGATGGTCTGTGATTAGGGGAGTCTGTGATGGGATGGTCTGTGATTAGGGGAGTCTGTGATAGTGGGGATCTGTGATTAGGGGAGTCTGTGATGGGGGGGATCTGTGATGGACTGTGATGAGGGGAGTCTGTGATAGGATGGTCTGTGATTAGGGGTGTCTGTGATGGGGGGACCTGTGATGGGATGGTCTGTGATTAGGGGAGTCTGTGACGGTGGGCATCTGTGATGGGATGGTCTGTGATTAGGGGAGTCTGTGATGGGGGGGATCTGTGATGGGATGGTCTGTGATGGGAGGGATCGGTGATGGGATGGTCTGTGATGAGGGGAGTCTGTGGTTTGGAATGCATAATGGTATGTCTTATAATTTTGCATACAGACAAGGCGCTGTTGCATGTAAATCTGATTTCCTGATAAATTAAATTTTAGTTTTAATTATCATGATATAAAAAAATGGATTTGGGGGCCTTTTAGTGGGCATTATTTTTTTTTATTTGGGGGGGGCAGCATTTCATTCTTGGACCCAGGCAGCATAATGTCTTGGGCCAGCCCTGGGTCCTTGTTTGCAATATGTTTGTCAGATTAGTAATCAGTGACAACATGTACCTTGCTACCAGCCCAAAGAGCAAAAGTAAACCTTGTTTGACCTCCTGCCATGTGTCCTAGTTGTGTTATATTCAGACTGGTTCACTTGATGAATTACGGTGTATGTTGCCACCCTATACAAGAAAGTCCCTGAACGAGAACCTTCATGGCAAAAAAATTGGTATTTTTTTTAAATGGAAGACACAAATTTATAAACTACTAATATGTATTTTTTTAAATTACATTAACATGTTACAGCTTACATATGAGCTTTTTTTTTTTTACTGAGATTACTTGGATGCCTTAAAATGACCCTGTAGGAGAGTATCTATTTATTACCATACTCAGGTGCAAGAGCAGGCCTCTTTAACTCCTTTTCCCACAACTCTCTGGGTTCCTGGACACTCCCAGGAAGTATAAATTCCTCAGCTTCTCTCTCAGCAGGTCAGACAGGCCACTCCTGATAGGAAAGATATAGCCGCTAAAACGCAATGGCAGTGTGAAAGGGGTCTTACTGAAGTAGCGATTCACATTTTTACTCCTTTTATTTTTTTAGAATCTCATGTAGAATATGCTATGTAGCCACATGTTACCCTGACTGAGCCATAGAAACATTGCTGTGAAGAGTCCATGATTGTGTTGCTTTCATAATCAGTTTTCATTATCCTGCAGTGTATACATGCTCTTTGCCAATCTGACCCTGTTTTGCACTGGTTCTAAATTTGCATTTGTTAATAAAACTGCAAGTTACAGTTACTTTTTGTCTGATCATTTGGCTGATAACCCATCTTGTTACAACCCTAGTAGTGTAAAACATTAATAAATATTGCTAGAGATGTTTCACTACAGTAACTGCTGAAATAACACCAATTCTTTCGGAAAGTATTGATATTTATCACATGAATGTTTTTCCATACCATTTTTAACCACTTACAGACCACTTACAGAAGATTTTCCTGCTCAAAATGACCAGGCCATTTTTTGCGATATGGCACTGCGTCGCTTTAACCACTTAAGGACCGCCGCACGCCGATATACGTCAGGAGAATGGCACGGGTGGGCACAAGGGCGTACAGGTACGTACCCTTTAAGATCCCAGCCATGGGTCGCGAGCGCGCTGCTGGCGGCGCGCTCGCGACCCGGTCCTCTTCTCCGTGACCGTTCCTGCGGGAACAGTGGACCCGATCGCCGCCGGTGTCCCGCAACCGGGTCACAGAGAGGAAGAACGGGGAGAGGTAAGTGTAAACAAACCTCTCCCTGTGCTTCCTAGTGTGACTGACACTGATCGCCTGTTCCCTGTAATAAGAAACGACGATCAGTGATGTCACACGCTAAGCCACACCCCCCCACAGTAAGAAACACACATCAGGGCACACTTAACCCCTACAGCGCCCCCTCTTGCTTAACCCCTTCACTGCCAGTGCCATTTTTACAGTAATCAGTGCATTTTTATAGCACTGTTCGCTGTAAAAATGACAATGGTCCCAAAATAGTTTCAAAAGTGTCTGATGTGTCCGCCATAATGTCGCAGTCACAATAAAAATCGCTAGAAAAAAAATATATTAATAAAAATGCAATAAAACTATCCCCTATTTTGTAGACGCGGTCAATTGTGCGGACAATTGCGCGGTCGTGCGACGATGTACCCAAACAAAATTGACGTTATTTTTTTCCCACTAATAGAGCTTTCTTTTGGTGGTATTTATAGTGTCTACAAAATATGGGGGGGAAAGATTTATGACATTTTTATTATTATTATTTTTTTACTAGTATTGGCAGTGAGCTGCGATTTTTAGCGGTACTGCAACATTGCGGCGGACAGATCGGACACTTTTGACACATTTTTGGGACATTGACATTTATACAGCAATTAGTGCTTTAAAAATGCACTGATTACTGTGTAAATATCACTGGCAGGGAAGGGGTTAACACTATGTGGGCGATCAAGGGGTTAAATGTGTTCCCTAGTGAGTGTTTCTTACTGTGGGGGGATGGAACTGACTGGGGAGGAGACATATCGCTGTTCCTACTTACTAGGAACAAACAAACAATCTGTCTCTCGTGTCCGCGATCGCGGATGGCCGGCGGCGATAGCGCCCGCATGCCTCCAACGGCTCCTAAAGGAGACGACGTACCGATACGTTGTTTTGCGGGAACGTGCCACTTTGCCGACATATATCGGCGTGACCCCGTCGGCAAGTGGTTAACCACATTTTTCATTACATTTTCTTTCTTTTGCAGTCTGTACTATACAGCCGTTTCTCTCTTTTTTCACTATGTGGATAGAGCTGTAGTATTGAAAACAGGAGAAGTGTGTCCTGGGTTCTGTAACGCTCACCATACACTATACAATCTGATTGTACAATCTCCTTTAGATCTACCATCAACTATGTAGTGAAGGGCCTGCCTGATTGGATACAGAGTGAATGGATAGATAGGTGGGTACTCCTAATCCATAGTTCTGGTAAATCTAAAGGAAATTGTACAGAGATTGTACAATCAGATTGCATAGTGTATGGTTATCTTTATACAAGTACATAGGAGGGAGTGTATATGGAAACACAAATTTTAGAGCATTTTCACTCATGACGGATAGGGCAGCCCATCCAACTGAATGAGTTGCCCTACACGCAACAATCGCCCCAAAGAAGCTTCAGAACTTTTTTTTAGAGCGGAGCTTGGTACATTTTTTACTGTGTCTTTTTGGAGCAGAGCATTGAGATTGTAGGCCACACCCACCCAGACCCAACTTCCCCAGATACAAATTAAAATGAACACTCAAAAACCTTCTTATTTGGCAAAATATATTGGCCGCGACACCTTTATTGGTTTAAATAATTAATTTCCAATAACTCTTTATTATTACTCATATTTATTATCACTCATAACTTAGATATATAATCTGTGACAGCAGGAAGGTAAAGTCACCTGGTTGCATCCAGGGGGGTAGGTATATTTCTCCCAGATTCAGGCTTTATGCCGACTTATACCTCTAGGGAGAGGGCTGGGCATCGTGCAGGCAGGGAGTTGATGAGACCAGCTGAAGCTTGTCAGCTCGTTTAAGGCCTCTATAAAAACTCCCAGATTCATTAGGTGTTTGCTCATGCCTGGACCCAGACCTGTGTGGACTGTCTAGGGAGAGTGAACCCCTGTGCGGTGAGACAACGCCTGTGTGGCTATTTGTTTGGACATTTACTAAACCAGGGACTTAGGGACTAGGACAGCACCAGGCTGATCCCAGTTGTTAGTTAGGAAACCTGCATGTTTAGTCAGAGGTCAAGCTGACCAGGGTTTATTTTGTTTATGTTTCTTTTTGCTTTGCTGTGTTTTTTGTCACTGTAACTAGAGAAATAAACCGCACCTTTTTGATCTTGAAAACCACAACCTCCGTCTGCTGGGCCTGTTTTTGTGTGGGGAGCCCATCCAGGGGATCACACACACCCGCTGCCGAGCTAACCCCCCCACAGTTGGTGGAGAACCAGTGGCAGTTTTTTTTTAAGCCAGCATGGAGGAGATACTGAAACAGCTGGCTCTAGCAAATGCCAATCAACAGCAGACAAATGCAGGTTTGCAAAAGAGCCTTGCAGCTCAACAACAGAGCTTCGCAGCCCAGCAGCAAGCTCATCAACAGAGCCTTGCAGCCCAGCAGCAATCTGAGGCCCGCTTCATAGATCTGTTACAGAAGCAAGAGCAGAGACTACAACAAATAGAAGCAGTAATGCAGCAACGTCCGCAGACCAGTGAGGAAAGCCGTCCCACTAATACCGCGTCCTTTGGGGTGAGTCGTTTATTGACAAAAATGACTGGAGAGGATGATCCAGAGGTATTTTTGACCACATTTGAAAGGACTGCTGAAAGAGAAAAGTGGCCTGAGGAGCAGTGGGCTGGACTGGTGGCTCCTCTGTTAACTGGTGAATCGCAGAAGGCTTACTATGACCTAGAGCCTGACCAAGCAAAAGACTATGTGATGCTAAAAGCTGAAATATTGGCAAGGCTGGGTGTCACCCTGGCTGTCCAGGCTCAGCGTGTGCATAACTGGACTTTCCAGCTTGGAAAACCCCCCAGGTCTCAAATGTATGATCTCATTCACCTGAGCAGGAAGTGGCTACAGCCAGAGACTTTGTCCGCACCAGAGATTGTGGAACGTGTTGTAATGGATCGGTTTTTGAGAGCTCTTCCTACTGCCATCCAAAAGTGGGTAAGCCATGGAGACCCAGAGACGGCCGGTGGTCTTGTGGATCGTGTAGAGAAATACTTGGCTACAGAGAACCTGACGGCCTCTTCCAGAGACTCTCGGACTTTCCACCCTAAGACCAGACCATCCCCAGGGGCGGATAAGAGGATTCCAAGGGGTGAGGGTGGAGAGAGTGAGAGGGTGGGAGCTCTACCCAAAGTTTGGCGAGAACAGCCTGGGAAGTCAGGGGCTCAAGAGGCAGCCAAAAGGATTGTTTGCTACCGCTGCCGGCAAGCGGGACATATTGCAGCAAATTGCCCGGTTGTGGAGGAACCCATGCAATGTGACTTTCTGACGGACCGACGTCAGTCGCTGTGTGCGACAGTCGCATGCACTGCCATTCGGGGAACTGAGAAACATTTATGCAAAATGTGTATTAATGGTAGAAATGTTGTGGTATTGCTGGATTCAGGTAGCCTTGTGACCCTGATAAAGGCTGAATTAGTTAAAACAGAGGTCTCTGGGAATAGCAAGGTAGCTGTTATTTGTGTGCATGGGGACACCCGAGAGTATCCAGTAACTACAGTGTGTTTCGAGACCCCCAAAGGTACCCTCTCTCATCCAGTGGGGTTAGTATCTCAATTACCGCATGATGCCATTGTGGGAAGGGATTTTCCGAAGTTCTGGGAACTGTGGGATGATCCTGAGCCCCCCACTGGTGCCCCTATGTACCAGGAATGTGATAGCCAGAACTCCTCTGAGAGTGGTGAGGACTCTCCAGAATTTCCCTTGTCAGTATTGGCAGGGGAGACTCAAGAAACTGGAGAGGAGCCCACCTCCTCAGACGAAAACCTACCGTCTGTGGAGTTTTCTGATCTTGAGGTTCACAGGGAAAATTTTGCCACAGAACAGTTAAAAGACCCCGCCCTAATAAAGGCACGGGAAAACGTAGTGGAAATAGATGGCGAGTTAGTGAACCCAGATAATACCTGCACTTACCCATACTTCAGCGTAGAGAAGGACCTACTGTATCGGGTGGCAAAAAGGGCAGAAGAAACCGTTGAGCAGCTTGTGGTGCCCAAACCTTACAGGAAGTTGGTGTTGGAGTTGGCCCATGGGCACATTCTTGGAGGTCATCTGGGGACAGAGAAAACCCGAGAGAGGGTATTACAGAGATTCTATTGGCCTGGGGTGATGAAGGACATAGAAAATTATTGTTCCTCCTGCCCTGTGTGTCAGAGGTCGGCCCCGATGCCACATTTCCGTAGCCCGCTGGTCCCTCTACCCATCATTGAGGTCCCGTTTGAGAGAATCACAATGGATTTGGTAGGTCCTATAATCAAGTCCGCTAGGGGGCACCAGTACATATTGGTTATAATGGACTATGCCACCCGTTATCCAGAAGCGATCCCTCTCAGAAATACCTCGGCCAAAACCATAGCCAAAGAGCTATCTCTTGTTTTTAGCCGGGTGGGTATTTGTAAAGAACTGCTTACGGACCAAGGTACACCCTTTATGTCCCGGGTTATGAAAGAGCTGTGTAAATTGTTCAAAGTGACGCAATTGCGTACATCTGTGTATCACCCCCAAACCGATGGGCTGGTTGAAAGATTCAACAAAACCCTAAAACAAATGTTGAAGAAAGTGGTGGATAGAGATGGAAAGGATTGGGACTGTCTACTTCCTTATTTGATGTTTGCTATTAGGGAGGTGCCCCAATCCTCTACGGGATTCTCCCCCTTTGAGTTACTGTATGGGAGACACCCAAGAGGGCTGTTGGATATTGCCAAGGAAACTTGGGAAAGTGAGAGTTCTCCCCACAGGAGTGTGATTGAGCATGTCGCCCTGATGCAAGATCGAATTGCACAGGTAATGCCCATCGTGAAGGAACATTTGGCCCAAGCGCAGTTGGCACAGCAGAGAGTGTACAACCGTGGAGCCAAGACCCGTACCTTTTCCCCGGGGGATAGGATATTGGTACTTGTCCCTACGGTTGAAAGTAAATTCCTTGCCAAATGGCAAGGCCCCTACGAGATAATGGAAAAAGTGAGCGAAGTGAATTACAAGGTCAGACAACCAGGAAGGCGAAAGCCCGAACAGATCTATCACGTTAATCTGTTGAAAGCCTGGAGGGATAGAGAGTCCCTAGTCGCAGAAACTTGGTCACCAGCTCAAACTGGTTGCGTGGTTCCGGAGGTTGGAATAGCAGCCACCTTGTCACAACCCCAACAACAGGAGGTTAAGGAGTTTGTGCTTCGCAACAAGGAGGTGTTCTCTGAGCTGCCGGGACAAACATCTGGGGTAGAGCATGATATTATTACCCTGCCCGGTGAAAGGGTGAAGTTAAAACCCTATCGGATCCCAGAGGCCCGACGGGAGGCAATACGGGAGGAAGTACAGAAAATGCTGAACTTAGGGGTGATAGAGGAGTCCCAAAGTGATTGGTCTAGTCCCATTGTGCTGGTGCCTAAACCGGATGGGAGCTGGCGATTTTGTAACGATTTTCGTCAGTTGAACAAAGTTACAAAATTTGACACCTACCCCATGCCACGTATAGATGAGTTGATCGACCGGCTGGGAACAGCCCGATACATGACGACTCTTGACCTCACAAAAGGGTATTGGCAAATTCCCCTGGCCAAGTCGGCCAAAGAGAAAACCGCATTTGTAACCCCAGACGGGGCGTTCCAATATAAGAGAATGCCGTTCGGGTTACAGAATGCGCCGGCCACATTCCAGCGGAAAATGGACCAGATACTGAGGCCCCATCGGAAGTATGCTGCGGCTTACCTGGATGACGTAATTGTCCATAGCACAGATTGGGCCTCACATCTGCCAAAAGTGCAAGCAGTCCTAGACTCTATCCGGGAAGCGGGGTTTACGGCTAACCCCAAGAAGTGTACCATTGGGCAGGAGGAGGCCAAATATCTTGGGTACACCATTGGGAGGGGAGTAATAAAACCCCAACTCAACAAAGTCGAGGCCATCCAGAGTTGGCCACGTCCCAACAGCAAGAAGCAGGTACGAGCCTTTCTGGGAATAGCGGGGTATTATCGGCGCTTCATTCCCCACTTTGCTTCTAAGGCTGTGCCCCTAACCAACCTGACGAAAGGGAAAGGGTCGGTCATGATTAAATGGACCCCCGAGGCTGAGGCAGCATTCCAATTCTTGAAACAAGCCTTATGTAGCCAGCCAGTGTTGTACTCACCCGACTTCTCTAAAGACTTTGTCGTACAAAGTGATGCGTCAGATGTGGGGTTAGGAGCAGTATTGTCCCAGGTCTGGAACGGGGAAGAGCACCCAGTCATTTACCTCAGCAGGAAGTTGAAGTCCCATGAGGTAAATTACGCCACGGTTGAAAAGGAGTGTTTAGCGGTGAAGTGGGCTCTAGATTCCCTTCGGTACTATCTGCTAGGTAGGCACTTTGACATGGTTACGGATCACGCTCCGTTAAAGTGGATGGCTCAAAACAAGGAGACAAATAGAAGAGTGAATAGGTGGTTCCTGGCCCTACAGGAATTCAACTTCACAGTAAAGCATCGCCCTGGCGTTCAAATGGGGAATGTGGGTGCTTTGTCTCGAGTACATGAATGCCTGATTGCTGGTGTTCCAACCCCAAGGTTAAAACAAGAGGGGGGGGTATGTGACAGCAGGAAGGTAAAGTCACCTGGTTGCATCCAGGGGGGTAGGTATATTTCTCCCAGATTCAGGCTTTATGCCGACTTATACCTCTAGGGAGAGGGCTGGGCGTCGTGCAGGCAGGGAGTTGATGAGACCAGCTGAAGCTTGTCAGCTCGTTTAAGGCCTCTATAAAAACTCCCAGATTCATTAGGTGTTTGCTCATGCCTGGACCCAGACCTGTGTGGACTGTCTAGGGAGAGTGAACCCCTGTGCGGTGAGACAAAGCCTGTGTGGCTATTTGTTTGGACATTTACTAAACCAGGGACTTAGGGACTAGGACAGCACCAGGCTGATCCCAGTTGTTAGTTAGGAAACCTGCATGTTTAGTCAGAGGTCAAGCTGACCAGGATTTATTTTGTTTATGTTTCTTTTTGCTTTGCTGTGTTTTTTGTCACTGTAAATAGAGAAATAAACCGCACCTTTTTGATCTTGAAAACCACAACCTCCGTCTGCTGGGCCTGTTTTTGTGTGGGGAGCCCATCCAGGGGATCACACACACCCGCTGCCGAGCTAACCCCCCCACAAATCACATAACAGATTTCTACCTGCTCAGTTATTAGAACTCGAGCAGTAGCTCAAACTTCAAATATCAATAACAGTCCCCCCCAGAATCCGGGGTGACCCAACCACATAAGAGGTGTACGCGACTGGGGCGGGAGGGAGGGAGCTCCAAACTTCTTCAGCTGTCCGCAGGCAAGAGGATGAGCCCCACACCTGCTGACCATTATATAGCCTAACCCCTTGCTTCCAGAGAATCCCTGAAACCTTATTGGCTGCACCTGAAAGCTTCCCTCTAGACTCTTAAAGAGGCAGTAACCTGACTAAATAAACCTATGCTGTTTAATAATTTATATCAAATCCTAGGATGGGGAGGCCACAATCTCAAGAAAGTGGCCCCATATTGTGCCCCCTTTTTTCATGAGATTGTAGGCCACACCCACCCAGACCCAACTTCCCCAGATACAAATTAAAATGAACACTCAAAAACCATCTTATTTGGCAAAATATATTGGCCGCGACACCTTTATTGGTTTAAATAATTAATTTCCAATAACTCTTTATTATTACTCATATTTATTATCACTCATAACTTAGATATATATTCACATAACAGATTTCTACCTGCTCAGTTATTAGAACTCGAGCAGTAGCTCAAACTTCAAATATCAATAACAGTCCCCACACGACGGTCTTGAGCATCAAGACCGTCCCACCCCAACCGTCGCAGCCACCTCAATGCTGTTCTGCAAGCCCAAATTAAAGATATCCATACCCACTTCCGACAAGTGAACACCATCCGACCTGTATAGACCTGGAAAACCGCCCTCCAGGTCCACAACATGCCGATAGGATAGTCCACCAATCTGAGGCATGAACTTTTCCAGAGCCCTATTGACTCTTTCTCATCTTTTCCATAACCCTCCTCTGGTCAGAGGAGAGCCAGGAAAGACGAGGAACCACCTCGGAAAAAACTAGCGTTGTACCTGGGGAAGTTACCATAAAACGATGCAAGTCACGCTTGATCATAAACAACAAATCCAACGTTTTTACATTTCCCAAATCATTTCCTCCCAAATGCATAACCAAAATAGATGGCGACGGCCATACTTGATACAACCTGTTCAAATGGAAGTACAGTTGGAACCACTGAAGGCCTCTGATACCCTTCCAAAACAACCTAAAAGAGTCCGGATGCAGAGATAAATTAGTTGTATAACTGCGTTGAGCTGCTCGTTTTTGAGCCCAGTAGATAAATGAGTGAGCTGGGACCTAGAATTCAAACAAATAAATTAGGACGAACATATAACTGAAAACATTGAGACTTCCACCTCCCCATTGCTTTAATAACAGAATCCGGGAACCCTAACCGGGCCGTCTCAGAGGCTGTGCCTATCCGAAATGAGTGGGAGGAAAACCTGAAATTACTTAATCCCATTCTAACCAAACATTTCTTTAAGACAGCATCAAATTGGTATTTTGTCAGGGGTGTAAATTAATGTGAACTAGAAAAAAAAATAAAAAATAAAAAAAATAAAAACCCTCCGGAAGGCCTAAGCCCCATAAATTGACTAACCATGGCTACTGGGCACATGAAGGACTCATCGTGCTCCTGTAGATTGACCCAATGGCCTTTTCCACATTGATCAGTTTTTTAATGTTGTAGCCAAAGGTGAACACCCGACTGATCCATCAACACCTGATCAAAAAGAATCCCAGAATTACCATGCTTATTTGCCGGTACCAGCTCCGAGATGCGGAACGCACCGAAAAAAGCTAACACAAAGGCTGTCTTAAATAGTAAAGCTTTTTTTTTTTTTTTTTTTTTTATGGTTGAACTGGATGGACTTGTGTCTTTTTTCAACCTGACTAACTATGTAAGAACTATGTAAGAACTATAAGGGGAAAAACAAACTACTGCCAAAATTTCGCAAAGGCCCCTGAGGATGCCCAGAGAGATCGGCCTCCTGTGATCCGAGACAAAAGTCAATCTCTTGTACCCCTTCAGTGCCTGTTTAACAGAAAAATATGAAGTACAAGCCCTTAAACCCAATAATCTGAAGAAAAATGAAATGCCGGCTAGCGCCTTTGTCACATGACTACTGGAAAAACGCTGCCGCATTAACAAAAAGGCCAGAACATTACCCTCAGATGGCCTATTGAAACGAAAACCTGCAGTGCTAGCAAAAGACAACAAACTGCTCCATGCAGCGGCGTAGCTGGACCAAGGTTTGGGAGCTAAGAACCTTTAATAGCATCCGTCACCGACATCAAATCATCCCCCACAAATGGTCTGGGCATGGTGTGCCCTCTGCGTCCGCCTCTGGCAGCAGAATCCGAAAACGGTCCATCTGGAAGCAAGATAGAGAATCGGCGATGTTATTCAATATTCCGGGAGTATACTTAGCTTTCAACCAGATGTTAAACTTGAGGCATCTAAAAACCACCTGACGCAATAATTTTATCACTAACCAAGAACTAGACGAAAGACAGGTAACCGCATACAGCACTCCTTTGTTATCAGATTCCACTAATATGCGCCTGTTCGCAAATTCTGAACCCCACAACCTCAAAGCCACCAAAATCGGAAACAATTCCAGGAGAACCACATTCTTGGTGGCCCCTGACCTTACCCAGGACTCTGGCCAAGCCGCACAGCACCAGTGCGTTCTCCAGATGGCGCCGAAGCCTCTAGAGTCAGCAGCATCCGTGAATAAACAGAAATCTCGCGCTACTACAAAATCATACTGAAAAAAGGACTTCCCATTATAACAGTCAAGAAAACCGGACCAAACCTTCAAATCCTCTTTAAGCAGACTAGTCAGTCTGATTTGCATCCGAGGCGATTTCAGACCTGATATTGCCATGTATAGACGCCGAGAAAAAATCCTGCCAACTGGCATGATTCTACATGCAAAGGCCAGGATACCCAAGAGTGATTGCATCTCCTTCCACTGTAACTTTTTCTTGTGCAGCACCCTCGCAATCAACCATTTCAATTTCTCCAATTTTGCCACGGGCAAACGAAATTCCATCTTACAGGTATCTATTTCAATTCCCAAAAATTCCAAAGTTGTGCTAGGGAAACAAGTTTTCTCCTCCGCCAGAGGGACACCAAATTCCAGAGCTAGCGCTTGAAATGATAGCAACAAATCCGAACAGATCCTAGAACTTGATGGACTGACATATAAAAAGTCGTCGAAATAGTGAACTATGCTATCTGAACCGGACTGAACACAAAGACCCAATGGAGGAATGTAGAAAACGTCTCAAAACATGAGCAAGACAGTGAACATCCCAAAGGAAGACACATGTCAAAAAAGTACTGACCTTCAAAAGAAAAACCTAAAGAATTAAAAAGCCAATGGGGAAACAGGCAGGAGCCGAAATGCCGATTTTATGTCAGCCTTTGCTAGCAATGCACCAGGGCCGAATAACCTAATCTTACTAATGGCCTCCTCAAAAGTGGCTTAAGAAACTGAGCATAAGTCACTATTGATATCATCATTCAGTGAATCACCTTTTGGATACGATAAATAGTGTATGAGCCTAAATTTGTTAGGCTCACGCTTGGGCACCACCCCCAATGGGGAGAGACGCAAATTACAAAAAGGGGGTTCCTCAAAAGGTCCTGCAATCCTGCCAGCAACCAGTTCCTTACACAATTTATCCCTTACCACCTAAGAAAACTGGTCCACCGACTTAAAATTCCCCACCATTTTACACCCCTCCCCCAAAAAGGAAGGCAGTGGAAAGCCCTGAGCAAAGCCCTCAATGAGCAAATGAGCCTTTTCCCTGTTTGGGTAGCTGTCCAGCCACGGGCGCATGTTTTCCAGCCTCACTGGAGTGCAGGCTCTTGGGAAAAATATGCTGCGTGGAACTCTGACCTACATTTGCGTTAAGCTTAAAGCATTTTGTTGCTGGATGCACCCCTGCACAGACAGAACATTTGTGTCTGTACTTGCACAAAGTATTCCAGCGGCATTGACTATCATTAAATGCGAAACAGCAGCCTTTTCTAAAAGCTGCTGTCGTAGGGTTAACCATGGGTTGTCTAGGTGCTGCCTACTTCTGCGGTAATATTAAGTTGAGCCACAGGCCCACATCATACACCCATACCCTAGGTGGGGAATGAAGGGACAATTTTTTGACGGAAGGATTCGTCATAATAAAACCAACCCAAGCCCCCAAAGTTCTTATATGCCTCTAAGATACGATCCAGGTGTTGGAAAAGCTCTGGGTACTTCTCAGCCATTATACCGGAGTAAATGCAAAAGGCCTGCAGCCAATTGTTAAAGGACCTGGGAATCAACCTGCGCCTCTCTTCCTCCCCTCTCTCTTCAGGCAGGAGAGAAAGAATGTCTATGTAATCCCCTTTCCAGATTTTATTCTTAACTGCTGCAGACAAATGAAATCCTAAAGGGGATATTTCACAGGGCATGACATCCTTCATATATGTCTCAGGGACATTACTTTTATTTGGTGTGTGTATTTGTGGCTCAGGTGCTAACATATCATGAGGCATACCAACAGTTAAATTACTGTGTTGTGTTGCTAAACTAGCAAAAGGAGCAGACAGCACAGGAGTAGCAGAGACAGCAGAAGGAACAACTGGCATAGAAACCAGCGATGGAGTAACAGCAGGAACTGACACTTTAAATAAAGACTGAACCAAAGAGGACAGAGAACCTACTAGCCCAGTTAACATAGTTAATTGAGTCAACTCACCCACTGCTGGAGGCTGCGATACAGGGTGGTGAACTTCATGCTCCAGCAATACCCTGGGGTCTGGGACTTGTAGTGCCTGCCCAACCGCTTGTTGCAATCATTTTTGTATTATTATTATTAATCTACTATTACTATTATTAATCTATCATCATCACTCTCTTATCTATCATCACTCTATTTATCACCAAGCTTCTCTGCCTGCACTGCCAGCCTTCTCCAGCAACTGCATCACCAGGGCTTCCATCTTCAAAGTAAACTGCAAAGTGCACAGCTCCAAACTTCTTCAGCTGTCCGCAGGCAAGAGGATGAGCCCCACACCTGCTGACCATTATATAGCCTAACCCCTTGCTTCCAGAGAATCCCTGAAACCTTATTGGCTGCACTTGAAAGCTTCCCTCTAGACTCTTAAAGAGGCAGTAACCTGACTAAATAAACCTATGCTGTTTAATAATTTATATCAAATCCTAGGATGGGGAGGCCACAATCTCAAGAAAGTGGCCCCATATTGTGCCCCCTTTTTTCATTCTGAAATGCAAGGAAACGCACACATGTGATTGGAGCCTCATTGTTCTTGTGTAAACACAGCAATTTCACTTTACGGCCCCATTCACATCTAGCATAATGGGAGTGTATGATTTTTGGCTCGTTTTTCCAGTGACACGCATAGGGCAGCCTCTTGATTTCAATATGCTGCGCTATATGTGGCTCATGGGACATTTTGCCATGTTGTGTGTTTTTTACCGTGCGTTTTGCATCCACTCATTTTTTTTACATGGCAAAATGTGAGTTTGCTCTGTGTTTGGTGTGCCAATAACAATTATTGGAACTGAAAGCGCAACTAGTAATTCTAGGTGTATAAAGGTGTAAAATCTAATTGTACAATCTCCTTTAGATTTACCAAATTTATATAATAGAAGGAAGCACCTATCTAGCCAATCACTCTGTATCCAATCAAGCAGGTCCAGTCAGATTGTATAGTGTATGGTGAACTTTACAGAACCCAGGACACACTTCTTCTGTTTTCAATACTACAGCTCTATCCACATAGACTGTCGTCTCATCTCTCATCTCCTGCACACGTCAAAATGCCAAATGAATGATCTATGCAAGATTAAAGTTAAGGTAGGGAAAACAAAAGATGCCTGTGTATTTAGTGAGAAGAGTGATCACTGCTGATTGATTGCATATCATTTTTTTAAAAATGCACCTGGAAGTGGGTGGTTGATAGTAGGATAGATGATGCAGAGTGTGTGCTAATGAGGTCAGCTGGTCAACTCCTTCCTGTGTCATGACCTATAGTCTGTCAATGAAGTAAGGCAGAAGTAATAGATACATGTTTTTAAACAGCCATGAAGACAGTGAGGTAGGCAATTGTAGAATAAATGGAAAGCTGTTTTATTTTAGCAAAAGAAGTACAATAACCACTTGCCGAACGGCTCACGCCGATATACTTTGGTAGAATGGCACCACTGGGCAAACCGCCGAACCCGTAAGGCGGCTCCTTTTAAGAGCCATAGCAGGCACTCACTTGCCACTGCACAGTGGTTCTGACAGTAGGAACAGACAATCTGTCTCTACTCCCCTAAGTAGGAACAAGCATCTGGCTCCTCCTCTAGTCAGTCCTATCCCCTCACAGTTAGAAACACAGTTATTCCTTTGATCACCCCCTAGTGTTAACCCCTTCCCTGCCAGTGGCATTTGCACAGTAATCAGTGCATTTTTATAGCACTGATCGCTGTATAAATGTCAATGGTCCTAAAAAAGTGTAAAAAGTGTCCGATCTGTTTGCTGCAATGTCGTAGTCCCGATTAAAAATCGCTGATCGCCGCCATTACTAGTAAAAAAAAAAATAATAATAATAAAAATGCCATAATATCTATTCCCTATTTTGTAGATGCTATAACTTTTGTGCAAACCAATCAAGATACAATTATTGCGATTTTTGTTTTTCACCAAAAATATGTAGAAGAATGGATATCGGCCTAAACTAATGAAGAAATTTGTTTAAAAAAAAAAAAATGTAATATATTTATTATAGCAAAAAGTAAAATATTTTTTTTTTCAAAATTGTCTGTTTTTTTTTATTATAGCGCAAAAAATAAAAACTGCAGAGGTGATCAAATACCACCAAAAGAAAGCTCTATTTGTGGGAAAAAAAGGACGTCAATTTTATTTGGGTACAGTGTTGCACGACCGTGCAATTGTCAGTTAAAGTGACGCAGTGCCGTATCGCAAAAAAAGGCCCGGTCAGGGAGGGGGGTAAATTCTTCTTCCAGGGCTGAAGTGGTTAATGCTATATTGGTACATAGGGGAGCTGGAATTTACAGAAAAAGTGAACAAAGGGGAACTTATCCTTTAAAACATATTCATTTATGCCTCTCTCACTTCTAGACTGCCTAGTATAGAGTAGAACTTTTGCTTTTTTTAGGATGTTCCCAGTCAGTTAAGATTAATAACACCTTTGTCTTTTTCATAACCTCAATATAGGACAGAGAACAACTCACAAACTCTCTACAGAAGTGATTTGAAACTCTTTCCTGGTAATAGCCCTCTCTGGAAACAATTGACTCAAATAAATGGATTGAAATTGTTGTCAGCAGTTTTCTCTGAAGTGACTAATTCTCTCTGATTGGTCTCACAGCATGCAAGTGGACTGAATAATTTGAACTTGCCAAGGCAAGACAAATTTGTACTCAAAATATTTGAGTTGGACAGGAAGCCACATATACCACCATTTTGTTGTTATCTGTGAAAATATTTGATAGTTTTATAAATATTGGGTGAAGAGTTCATATAATAATTGTTTTCTCTTGTGTATAATGTGAAAAGAGATAATTTCTAATGCCCTGTACACACGATAGGAATTTGCGATGAAAAAAGTCAGACGGAGTCCATTGGGGTTTTTTCATCGGAAATTCCAACCGTGTGTGGGCCTCATCTGAGAAATTCCGATGAATTCCATCGTAATTTTCAAATAGAACATGTTTTTTTTTTCCGATGAAATTCCGTCGGAATTCCGATGGAAGTTTGATCGGAAAAAGGTCAGATCGTGTGTACGGGGCATAAGAGTAGACCTAAAAGTATTACATGTATAAATATCTCAGGTATATTTAGTGTCCTATTGCTGACAGTTAAGATTATCCGTATCATAAGCATCATCATTATTCATTTGCATCAACTTTTATTGTGGTCTATGCCTTATAATCTTTCATTACTGACCACCCAATCTCAGTCAATCCACAAACTCCAGTTCTCATTTTAAATTGATATTGCTAAGATCCTATATTCATTTGATGCCAGGGTTGTGTGAGTGAGCACCCACATCCCAAAAATCAATGAGCACAAAACAAATGATTTTAGTTATGAGACTTTTAAGGTGCTGAAACGTACCAAAGTATGCTATCCTGTAAAATCCAAACTTTTCTTATTAAAAAAAAACAGTTAAAAATAAATTCAAATTAGTACGTGAAGTGAGAAAAAAAATAGCAAATAAAAATAATAATATAGCGTATACAATTGTGACTCAAGTCTTTTTGTAATTGAATGCTATTAAAAACGACTTTTCCTTTCCAATCTGCAGTGCTGTAATATTCTGGAAAACACAATGCAATATGGCTATCTGGAGGCATTCTGTAGACAGATATGTAATTTCCTCCTTGAGTGATTGACTTGTTGATTTTCCCGGAAGTCTGCACTAAGCCAGATTTTTGACATCCCCTGCAACAAAAATGTAAATTCTACTGAGATACTCCCAAAGTGAAATCTCCTCTAAAGGAATGCAAATCCTGCCAATTTCCTCATTAGAGCCCTGCAGGTGCAGCAGCTGATTGATAATTATAAAACCACTCCCATTAGATTCACTATGCACATGGACACAGACAAACAAACATCTATTTCTTCAGAATAATAAAAGGTAGAAATCTGCAACAAAGTTTGTAAACATGCTTGCAATGTACATTGATCACCCAGAGGGGATTGTTATTTTCCTTAACAAAAGTGGGGTTTCTCTTATCGTTTGTTTTCCAGATTTGTTGCACAATACAAATACATAAAACGTATTTCCATGTGTTTCACAGTCAATCGCTCCGTTCAACACAATATAACTCCTAGAGGGAAATTGGAGTCCAACTGGGGGAAACAATGTGATGATTATCCATCCCCACTTCCTCAGGTTCTGTGAAACTATAAAACACAGTTTCTTAAAGTGGAGCTCCAGCACCCCCTCCAAATACTGTCGCTGCTGACTTTTAATATTAGGACACTTACTTATCTGGGGATACCACAATGTCAGCACCCCAGCCGATTTTTCAACCAGCTCTTGGGTGCTGCCGCCACCATTCCTTGTAAGGGTTCCCTACTGTGCATGCGTGAAGCACGTTGCTCTTTCTGAATGGCCCGGCAGCAGTGGAAGGAGGAGGGGGGCCGAACTTCTGGGGGACCTCACCATGGTGAGTCCCCCCAGAAGTGGGGATTGGTACCCCCCCCCCAAAAGGTGCCAAATATGGCAGTGGAGGGGGGGAAGAAGCAAACAAGTGTAGCTTTTTCTATTGGGTGGAGCTCCGCTTTAAATACCTCAAGCCAAATAAGAAATTAATCCCAGACTGGAGTCATGAGCCTGGAGACCACCATACACACCAAACCTACCCCTGGGAGGAGGACTGGCTACAAAATAAAAAGGGAGAAAAGAGGAAAACATAATTGATATAATCATTATACTCTTAAAAATGTTCCTATAGTAGGGGTTTGGGGCAGAAAAAATCTTTTATTTTCTAAAGGTTCAATTATCTACCCAATATGTGTACATAAAGGTCAGCCAGTAATTCCTTGTGAGGTCACGATTAGTGTTGAGCGGACCCGAACTGTAAAGTTCGGGTCCGTACCGAATTTTGGCGTTTTCCCGACCCCGGACCCGGATTTTGCGCTAAAGTCCGGGTTCGGGTCCGGATTCGGGAATTTAATGGCGCAGTTAGAAATGCTTCAGGGGCCAGCCAATCACCATTTGATTAGCTGGTGTGCCCTTAGAAGCCATCATAGCCATGCCTACTAATGGCATGGCTGTGATTGGTCAGTGCAACATGTGACCCAGCATGTGACCAGCTTCTATATAAGAAAGAGGCACACAGCACAGATCGTCACTCTGCTTTTAGACAGTGTAGGGAAAGGATCCTGGCTGCTGTTGCTGTGAGGGAGAGAATTATATGATAGGAGTTAGTCCTGATTCTGCAATCTACTGATAGAAAAGATAGGGAGACAGTGTAGTGTAGTGTAGTGTAGGGGCAGGATCCTGTTTGTGCTTTCAGGGAGAGAGATTTAGATAGGAGTCCAGATTGAGAGATATAATAGCTCAGCGATCTGCATAGGTTTATCTGTTTGTGTTGCAAGCTCAGTGCACCAGCACTGCATTACGTTGAGTGATACACCTATTCCATACTGTGGCTGTATTGTGCTCTTGCTAAAAGACCTATTTCGGTCAGAAAAAAAAAAAAAAAGGCACTTTATTGTGCTTTTGCTAAAAAGACCCATTTTTGGGCCCCAAAAAAAAAAAAAAGGCACTTTATTGTGCTGTTGCAAAAAAAAAAAAAGGCACTTTGTTGTGCGCAAAAAAGACCTATTTTTGGGCAAAAAAAATATTTTGCAGTGTATATCTCTAGTTGTGTGAAATAACCAATTTCTATATATTTTTCTTGTACTATGCTATACTAAAAAAAAAAAAAAAACTTTTTTTTGAATAGCATTCTCTGCAGCTGTGCGATTCAGCGGTTATATACTGTGGTTGTGTTGTGCTCTTGCAAAAAACGCCATTTAGGGCCACAGAAAATATTTTGCAGTGTGAAATACACATGTGGAGGTGTGTAAAATAAACAATTTCTATATATTGTACAGTGCTATACTAAAAAAAACAACATTTTTTTTGAATAGCATTCTCTGCACTTCTATAGCTGTGCGATTCAGTGGTTAAATACTGTGGTTGTGTTGTGCTCTTGCAAAAAAACGCCATTTAGGGCCACAGAAAATATTTTGCAGTGTGAAATACACATGTGGAGGTGTGTAAAATAAACAATTTCTATATATTGTACAGTGCTATACTAAAAAAAAAACCATTTTTTTTGAATAGCATTCTCTGCACTTCTATAGCTGTGCGATTCAGTGGTTACATACTGTGGTTGTGTTGTGCTCTTGCAAAAAACGCCATTTAGGGCCACAGAAAATATTTTGCAGTGTGAAATACACATGTGGAGGTGTGTAAAATAAACAATTTCTATATATTTTCCTTGTACTGTGCTATACTAAAAAAAACAACCTTTTTTTTTTTAATAGCATTTTCTGTAGCTGTGCGATTCAGCGGTTACGTGCTGTGGGTGTGTTGTGGTCTGTCAAACGCCATTTAGGGCCACAGAAAATATTTTGCAGTGTGAAATACACATCTGGAGGTGTGTGTAAAAAAACAATTTCTATATATTTTCCTTGTACTGTGCTATACTAAAAAAAACAACCTTTTTTTTTTGAATAGCATTTTCTGCAGTTCTGTAGCTGTGCGTTTCAGCCATTACGTACTGTGGGTGTGTTGTGGTCTTCCAAAAAACGCCATTTAGGGCAAGATCCTAAATTTGGAAAATATGAGGGGAAGGTCAAAGGGACGTGGTGGCCCCGGTCGTGGTGCTGCTGGTGGAGCTCCTGTTGCAGGGAGAGGACGTGGTGGATCTGTGCCAGCTACACGCACAAGTGAAACACCTTCCTCAGGTGCGAGTAGGCGACCGAGCCTGCGGCGGTATTTTGTCGCGCCTAATGAGGCTGTACCAATGTTTAGGCCAGGACAAGTACAGGCGATAGTAGATTGGGTTGCTGACAGTGCCTCGGGTTCCTTCACATTGTCTCCCACCCACTCTTCTGCTGAAAGATCAGAGTTGGCACCTGAAGCCCATGTCCATCAGTCTTTCACCTCACCCCCTTGCAAATCAGCCAAGCAGTCTGAGCCCCAAATCATGCAGCAGTCTCTTCTGCTTTTCGATGACTCTGTTAGCAGGGTTTCCCAGGGCCATCCACCTAGCCCTGCCCCAGAAGTGGAAGAGATTGAGTGCACCGATGCCCAACCACTTATGTTTCATGATGGGTACATGGGAGGACCATCGCAGCACGTCTCGGATGATGACGAAACACAGGTGCCAACTGCTGCTGCTTTCGCAATTGTGCAGACAGACATGGAGGGCAGGGGTGAAGACTGGGTGGAAGATGATGTGGAGGACGATGAGGTCCTCGACCCCACATGGAATCAACGTTATGCAGGTGACCAGTGTAGTTCGGAGGAAGAGGCGGTGGTCGCACAGAGCCACCAGCACAGCAGAAGAGGGAGCAGGGTGCAAAAACGGAGCATTCGTCCCCTAGACAGTACATCTGCTACTGCCCAACGCAGCAAGGGACCGAGCACACCAAAGCCAGGTCCAAGGACTTCCCTAGCGTGGCAGTTCTTCACACAGTGTGTTGATGACAAGACACGAGTGGTTTGCACGCTGTGCAATCAGAGCCTGAAGCGAGGCATAAACGTTCTCAACCTGAGCACAAGCTGCATGACCAGGCATCTAAGTGCAAAGCACGAGCTGCAGTGGAGTAGACACCTCAGAAACCAAGAAAGGTCTCTGGCTCCTCCTGCTTCCTCTTCTGCTGCAGTCTCGGCCTCTTCATCCACCTCTGTAGTGACAGTGGCACCTGTCACCCCGCAAACAGAGGATCTGCCAGCAACACTACCACCTGGGTCACCGACCATCTCCACAATGTCCCATGGAAGCGTTCAGCTCTCTATCTCCCAAACATTGGAGCGGAAGAGGAAGTACCCCCCTAGCCACCCGCGATCCCTGGCCCTGAATGCCAGCATTTCAAAACTCCTGGCCTTTGAAATGCTGTCATTCCGTCTGGTGGAGACGCAGAGTTTTAAAAGCCTGATGGCATTGGCTGTCCCACAGTACGTCGTGCCCAGCCGCCACTACTTTTCCAGGCGAGCCATCCCTTCCCTGCACAACCAAGTGGGGGACAAAATCAGGTGTGCACTGCGCAACGCCATCTGTGGCAAGGTCCACCTAACTACGGATGCGTGGACCAGTAAGCACGGTCAGGGACGTTATATCTCCCTAACAGCACACTGGGTAAATGCAGTGGCTGCTGGGCCTGAGGCAGATAGCGGTTTGGCGCATGTCCTTCCACCACCGAGGATTGCAGGGCGCTTCAGTTTGCCTCCTGTTGCTAACTCCTCCTTCTCCGCTTCCTCATCCTCTACCGCCTCCTCATCCATTCAGCGTAACACCTTCACCACCAACTTCAGCACAGCCAGGGGTAAACGACAGCAGGCAGTTTTAAAACTTTCCTGTTTGGGGGAAAATCCCCACACCGCGCAGGAGTTGTGGAGGGACATGGAACAACAGACCGATGAGTGGTTGCTGTCAGTGAGCCTCAAGCCCGGCCTGGTGGTGTGCGATAATGGGCGAAATCTCGTAGCAGCTCTGGGTCTAGCCGGTTTGACGCACATCCCTTGCCTGGCGCATGTGCTGAACTTGGTGGTCCAGAGGTTCCTTAAAAATTACCCCAATATGCCAGAGCTGCTGCAGAAAGTGCGGGCTGTCTGTGCGCACTTTCGGCGTTCTCACCCTGCTGCTGCTCGCCTGTCAGCGCTGCAGCGTAACTTCGGCCTTCCAGCTCACCGCCTCATATGTGACTTGCCCACAAGGTGGAACACCACCTTGCACATGCTGGCCAGACTGTGCGAGCAGCAGCAGGCAATAGTGGAGTTTCAGCTGCAGCAATCACGCGTGAGTCGCTCTGCGGAACAGCACCACTTCACCACCAATAACTGGGCCTCCATGCGAGACCTGTGTGCCTTGTTGCGCTGTTTCGAGTACTCCACCAACATGGCCAGTGCCAATGACGCCGTTCTCAGCGTTACTATCCCAGTTCTATGCCTCCTTGAAAAAACGCTTCGTGCGATGATGGAAGAGGATGTGGCACAGGAGGATGAGGAGGAGGAGGAGGAAGCGGGATCATTTCAAAGGCTTTCAGGGCAGTCTTTCACAAGTGGCTACGAGGGTGGGTTCCTGCACCAACAAACGCCAGGTACACAATTGTCCGGCAGAAAGGGCACAGTTCTGGAGGATGACGAGGTGGAGGAGGAGATGGAGGAGGAGGAGGAGGAGGAGGAGGAGCCATGTTCACAGCAGGGTGGCACTCAGACCAGCTCGTGGCCATTACTGGTGCGTGGCTGGGGGGATACAGAGGACACAGACGATACACCTCCCACAGAGGACAGCTTTTCTTTGCCTCTGGGCAGCCTGGCACACATGAGCGATTACATGCTGCAGTGTTTCCGCAACGACAGCCGAGTTGCCTACATTTTAACTGGTGCTGATTACTGGGTGGCCACCCTGCTGGATCCCCGTTACAAGGACAACGTACCGTCCTTAATTCCCTCACTGGAGCGGGATCGTAAGATGCGTGAGTACAAGCGCACGCTGGTAGACGCGCTGCTGGTGGCATTCCCACCTGACAGCGGGCGTACGGTGGAAGCACAAGGCGAAGGCAGAGGAGGAGGAAGAGGTCGCCAACGCAGCCGGGGCACCGGCAGCACCTCAGAAGGCAGGGTTAGCATGGCCGAAATGTGGAAAAGCTTTGTCAGCACGCCACAACAACCAGCACCACCAGCTGAGATGGAACGTCTTAGCAGGAGGCAGCATTTCACCAACATGGTTGAGCAGTATGTGTCCACAGGCCTACACGTACTGGATGACGGGTCTGCCCCTTTTAACTTCTGGGTCTCCAAATTGGGCACATGGCCTGAGCTTGCCGTTTATGCCTTGGAGGTGCTGGCCTGCCCTGCAGCCAGTGTATTATCTGAACGTGTATTTAGCACGGCAGGGGGCGTTATCACAGACAAGCGCAGCCGCCTGTCCAGAGCCAATGTGGACAAGCTCACGTTCATTAAAATGAACCAGGCATGGATCCCACAGGACTTGTCCGTACCTTGTGCAGAATAGACATGTATACCGGTGTTGTGACAAAAACTGTCCGGCCATCGGATTGTGCCCGGCCCGTACTGCGCAGGCGCAGCACTTGCGCAGTACAGAGGACAAGGAGATTCACAAAATCTCCGAAGATGAACGGCGCCTGCGCTGTGAGTGCAGGTTCAAGCCCCACCATCCAAGAGGACATACGGTAGCACATAGTAACAGGGCCCCTCACGGGCTGGCTTCGATCGCGGCCTTGCTTGGCTCGGCTTGAACCACGGATGGTGTGGCGTTCACCTGAACTCAACACGCAGGCGCCGTTAGTCTTGGGAGATTTTTGAAATCCCCTTGTCCTACATACTCAGCAAGCGCAGTACAGGGCGGACACTATTCGACAGGGGACAGAATTCGACACATCACCGGCCTTACCCAGCCATTGTTGTATTTTTGAACCAGTGTTGGCTACCTCGTCCTCCTCCACCGCCGCTTCCACCTACACAGCCACATCCACCGCCACCTCAACCTCCTACTCCATATGGACCTCGTCCTGCTAGGCCAAGATTAAAATTTTTATTTTATTTTTTTGTAGCGCACAGATCCTTTCCCCCTTACCTGCCTTTATGTTGTTGGCTCTTCGCAGGAGGGAGAAAGGCACACCGCACTACCAGCCCGTATACTCCTATATAAAGAGGTTGAGCGGTGTACTTGACGGGCCGTGTCCACAGCCGGAGTCAAAACTCCTCCAGAGGATGATTCTCACCTCTACTGTAGGTAGAGGCAAGTCCTTTAATTGCCAGTAAAGTCAATGTCCACACCAGCTGAAACTCCAACTCTTATTCTCTCATGGCAAAATAAACTGTACTCAGATAGAAAAGGTTAGAGCAAAGAAACAGGACAGCTTAAGGTGTGGAGGAGGTCCAGGCACAAACGTAGCACATTCACTTCACTGCTTAGGTTTCTCAAACAGTTTTTGGCGCACGGTCTCTGCCACAGACATTGAGGTTGGTCTCTGCCACAGACCGGGTGTACAAGGCCCCTGCCACGGGCCTGGAGAACTTTGGTCTCAGCCACAGACCAGGGTGTATAAGGCCCCTGCCACGGGCCAGTTGAATAAGGCCTCTGATACAGCCAAGGTGACCTTGAGCTTCTCCTTCTACGAACCTAGCCCATATCAAGGGGAAGACATCTCTCCAGGGAGTCAACAGACCATTCCTTCACCGTGACTCCCGCATCGGTCCATCAGAATGATCCTCCCTTCCCTGGAACAGGGTCCCCTACACGAGGCGGCTCTGGACTCCAGGCTTTACTCCTGCCCCTAGGCCTCCATACCCAGGGCAGCAAGAACTCCAGGATAGTACCTCACCCCGGGCTAAAGGTGCCCGAGATGGAACAGGAACACATGCACCCAGGCCGAAGGCACCTGGGCGCGGACCCCACTGGACATCAGCCCCCAGGCCAAAGGTCTGCCCCTTTTATATGCTCTCCCGGCATGCACAGCAGGTTCCCCGCCCCGCTGTACTACTGCCAAGAGGGGACACAAAAGGCGCCACCTGTAGGCCGCAGGGAACTGCACACCAATACTGTCCCCCGAGGACAAAATGGTCCATGAATCCTACAGAATTAGGGTATTTGAGCCTATTTACCACTCAAACACTTTCCTTAAATTTAGCACCCCGCTACATTTTTATTTCAAAGTATTTTATTTTCCCACTAGCTTATCCATTAAATTAAATAATTTATTCCAAAAAGGGCGTATTCTGGGGCATTCCCACCATATGTGTGGCATCGTGCCGTTGAGTTTCTGAGGTTCTTAATGACTTCCTGTACCTCTTCTGCTGAAAAGGGGGCCTCCAGCATATTTTTTTATTTTTTATTTTTTTTATGTTCTTTTAAGTTATTTCCTATCCACATTTGTTTGCAGAGCACTTGCCATGTTCTTAGCAACATTTTGCTGCCATTTGCAGCCCTCTAGCCCTTTCCATTACTTTTTTAGAGCCTTTTTAGTCGTCAGAAGTCCGGGTCCCCATTGACTTCAATGGGGTCCGGGTCCGGGTTCGGGTTAAAGTTCGGTCCCGAATCCGAACTTTTTTCCGAAGTTCGGCCGAACTCGCCGGACCCGAATATCCAGCTACCCGCTCAACTCTAGTCACGATATATCACAAACTGGATAAATATGTGAGGGGAGGAAAAGAAAAGTGGAAAGATAATTCCTTCCACTTATCCTCTACCTGTAAACAATAAAAAAGAGCCACCCTTCAAATCTATAGGAAAAATGTGTATATCTAATCCATATTCCTCCACTCTCCATATAACACTCCAAACAAAAAAGCTACCGTAATACCATTAAAAGGGGATCAGAATTTTGTTTCTCCTTATCAAAATGCACTTGCATTTAGTAAGATATCATATACTTAATCTCTTTACATATCATATCTACGCCTCGAGGTGTATCACCTGTCCCAGCAATGGCAGCCCCCAACATAGATCACACAATCCCCAAAAAAAATCTGTATAAAAACAGAATTAAATGACTTGCAATTCTCATAAACTCATATTTTATTCACAATAGAAAATAGAAAACATATCAAGTGTTTAAACCAAGAAATTTTACCATTTTCAGAAAAAAAGAAGGTAGTTTCAAAGGTAGTTTCCCCTCTTCTTTTAACAACACTCTGTAAATGTCGGGGAACCAGGGTTGCCACCAACTGTCAGTAAATTTATGAACAGTTTGTAAAATCCATAATATTTTCATCTGTCAATAAATGTCCATTATGGACATGCAGACTACACGTCCATAATGGACATTCATGGACAGAAGCAAAAATTACGGATTTTACAAACTGTTTGTAAATTTACTGAAAGTAAGCAACCCTGCTGGGAACTGAGAACAGATGAATCGAATATTGTCTCATTCTTGCCTGATATAGGATTCTAATTGCTCAGCAGTACTGGTTCTTCTTTGTCATATTTCCATTTCAAGATGTGCCAAATATGTTCAGTTGGTAAAAGGTCTGGGCTGCAGGCAGACCAGTTGAACACACAGACTCCTCTACTATGAAGCCATGCTGTTGTCATAGATGTAGTGTAAGGTGACCAGATTTTTAAAATGAAATCTGGGGACATATTTTTTTTTTTTTACTAGTAATTGCGGCAATCAGCATATCTCTATCCATCGCCGCCCGCCTCACAGCCTGTAAAGTCTTACTCTCCGGGCCCGGCTACTACTGGGTGGGGTGCGGAGGAAGATCACTTCGCCAGGGAAGGCAAAGAGATAAGCAGGCAGGCGGCTGGCCGGGACTTGAGCCAAGGCAGAAGAATATCCAAGCAGAGCGCTCCAACCAGCACATGATCATCAGAAAGGGGCGCAGATAATGGAAAAAAATACACCCTCCTAAGCTATGAGTAAGCGTCAATTCGTGACGTGAAACGCGTTAGCCACCCTTCCCTGCATGCACACTATCTGCATTTGTTGTTTTGGATTTATGGATTTATTTTGAATTTGGATTTTTTACCTGAAATTTTGGAATAAATAACTGTCTATACAGAGTGCGGCAGTCCAGGGTTTCTTTTTCTCCCACCCTCCTAAGCTAGTAGGAGCGGGGGATGTAATTCAGATTTTTTTTTTTTTTATTCTGCAGTGACTGTCTTTGAAATTGCCCCAGCCCCTGTTCAAATCCAATCCGGGGACAAAACCGGGGACAGACTTGGTCCAGGGACAGTGTCCTCAATCCGGGGACTGTCCCCAGAAACCGGGGATGTCTGGTCACCCTAATGTAGTGTGCGGTTTAGCATTGTCCTGCTGAAATATGCAAGCCTTCCCTGAAAAAGACATTGGGGTTGGTTTACTAAAGGCAAATTCACTCTGCACTACAAGTGCACTGCAAGTCCACTTGAAAGTACTCTTGGAAGTGTAGTCGCTGTAGATCTGAGGGGAAGATCTGACATGAGGGGAAGCTCTGCTGATTTTATCAGCCAATCATGTGCAAGCTAAAATGCTGTTTTTTATTTTCCTTGTGTAGCACACGGACCCTTTTTCCTGCTTACCTTCACTTCCCTCTGGTTCCCTGGGACTCCAGTGGTTGAGCTGTAGACCCAGTTGAAGGTACTGGGCCTACCTGGAACACTACAGCCTCGGGCCAAAGGTGCCCGAGACTCCTCGACCAATTTACGCACCCCTGGCCAGCAGGGCCAATGGGCGCGACTTTCGCCACAAGGGGTTTCATCTTGGAATCCCCTGGACACTCTCCCCAGATCATGGCGTCTGCCACTTATGTACCCTCTCCTGGCATGCACAGCAGGTAGACCACACCCACTGTATGGCTGCCGAGAGAGGACACCCAATCGCACCACAATGTCCCCTGTGGTTCAACCCGAGACCTGAGCGACAGCGCCACGCGCAGGTCAAGGGGAACTACACACCCAGGCAACACCACAGCAGAACAGAGTCCAATGTTAAGAATACCAAAGACCTGAGCCAAACTATTGCTCAGGCTGCCCCTAAATTTAAGGCATAGCGACCCCCAATTTTTGGGGGTCCGCTACACTTTTATGTCCCCCTCAGATCTAGAGCGACTGCACTTCCAAGTGCAAAGTGGATCTGCCTTTAGTAAATAACCACCATTGTCTGGGTGGCAGAATATGCTGCTCTAAAACCTGGATATATTTTTCGGTATTGATGATGCCCTTCCAGATGTGCAAGCTGCCCATTCCATATGAACTAATGCATCCTAATTCCATCAGAGATGCAGGCTTTTGAACTGAGTGCTGTAAACAAGCTGGAAGGTCACTCTCCTCTTTAGTCCAGAAGATGCGGCACCCATGGTTGCCAAAACGAATGACAAATATTGATTTATCTGACCACAGAATAGTTTTTCACTTGCAACAGACCATTTTAAATGAGCTTTGTTCCAGAAAGGATGGCTTCTGGATCATGTTCAAATATGGCTTCTTCTTTGCATGGTAGATAATTAACCACTTGAAGACCAGGCTTTTTATGGCACTTTTTGTTTACAAGTCCAAATCAGTATTTTTTGCAAGAAAATTACTTATAACCCCCAAACATTATATATTTTTTTTTTGCAGAGACCCTAGGGAATAAAATGGTGGGTTTTGACATTTTATTTGTCACACAGTAATTGCGCAGCAGTTTTTTAAACACAGTTTTTTGGGGGAAAAAAATTTAAATACACTTTTTTACATTTTAATGCAAAAAAATAAAAAACACAATACATAAACAATTTTTTTTGTAAAATATAAAAGATGATGTCACGTGGAGTAAATAGATACCAAGCATGTCACGCTTTAAATTTGTGCATGCCTGCACAACAGCGACAAGCGATGTACATTTTACTATCCATAGACGTGCTTTAACAGCCTTTACAGGTTACCTCTTTACATGAACAGAGGAGGTTTAGTGCTAGAATTACTGTCCATGATCTGACGTTCACGGTGATACCTCACAGAGCCCGGGCAAGCAGCAGAAGGCGTCGGGAGAAGGGGAAGATGTCTCCTCCCGCTACTTGTGATAATAATAGACCGTCGGCTCTAAAAAACTGGTAAACTCCGGTACAACCACCTGAATTCAAATGACGTAAAACTTGCATTTTTGGATGACACAGCAAACAGCATTCACAGACAGTGATTTTTGGAAGTATTCCTGAGCCCATGCAGTGATGATGTTATGTTCTATAGATCAGTGGTCATCAACCCTGTCCTCAGGACCCACTAACAGGCCAGATTTTATGTATTACCTTGGGGAGATGCAGACTAGAATACTGCAATCACTGAGCAGCAAATGATATCACCTGTGATCAGGGATGAGCCGAACACCCCCCTGTTCGGTTCGCACCAGAACCTGCGAACAGACAAAATGTTCATGTGAACTTTAGAACCCTATTAAATACAATGGACTCAAACGTTCGAAATCTAAAGTGCTAATTATAAAGGCTAATATGCAAGTTATTGTCTTAAAAAGTGTTTGGGGACCCGGGTCCTGCCCCAGGGGACATGTATCAATGCAAAAAAAAGTTTTAAAAACGGCCGTTTTTCGGGAGCAGTGATTTTAATAATGCTTAAAATTAAAAAATAAAAGTGAAATATTCCTTTAAATTTCGTACCTGGGGGGTGTGTATAATATGCATGTAAAGTTGCGCATGTTTCCCGTGCTTAGAACTGTCCCTGCACAAAGTGTCATTTTTGAAGGAAAAAAAGTCATTTAAAACTCACTCGCGGCTAATAATGAATTGTCGGCTTTTATCAATACATACAAAAGTCATTGATAAAAAAAAAGCGATGGGGTCCCCCAGAATTCAATTACCAGGCCCTTCAGGTCTAGAATGGATATTAAGGGGAACCCCGCCGCAAATTTAAAAAAAAATGGCGTGGGGTTCCCCCTAAATATCCATACCAGACCCTTATCCGAGCACACAACCTGGCCGGCCGCAGGGGAAAGGGGGGGACGAGAGCGCCCCCCCTCCCTCCTGAACCGTACCAGGCCACATGCCCTCAACATGGGGAGGATGTCCCCATGTTGATGGGGACAAGGGCCTCATCCCCACAACCCTTGCCCAGTGGTTGTGGGGGTCTGCGGGCGGGGGGCTTATCGGAATCTGGAAGACCCCTTTAACAAAGGGGACCCCCAGATCCTGGCCCCCCCCTATGTGAATTGGTAAGGGGTACATTGTACCCCTACCATTTCACGAAGAAAGCATAAAAAAATGTCAAAAAAACACACAAACACCTTGAAAAAGTCATTTATTAAAAAAAAAAAAATAAAAAAAAATAAAAAAACATTCCAGCGGAGAAATCCAGTGTCCCGCGGCGATCCCGATGTCCAGCACTGTCAGTCATTGGTTTTGCCTGAGCGGACCTGATGGGGAACTTCCTCCTCAGTGTTGTAAATGTATAGACCCGCCCCTTCTAAAGTTCCCCATCAGGTCCGCTCAGCGGACCAGATGCGGAACATGACAAGGGGCGGGTCTATACATGTATTACCACAGTGAGAGAAGTTCCCCATCAGGTCCGCCCCCTCGGTATGTCGGACCCGCCTACGTCATTGGCCTGAGCGGGAAACTTCCTTCACTGTGTAAATTTAAATTACATAGTGAAGGAAGTTCCCCGCTCAGGCCAATGACGTAGGCGGGTCCGACATACCGAGGGGGCGGACCTGATGGGGAACTTCTCTCACTTTGGTAATACATGAATAGACCCGCCCCTTGTCATGTTCCGCATCTGGTCCGCTGAGCGGACCTGATGGGGAACTTTAGAAGGGGCGGGTCTATACATTTAAAACACTGAGGAGGAAGTTCCCCATCAGGTCCGCTCAGGCAAAACCAATGACGGACAGCGCTGGACATCGGGATCGCCGCGGGACACTGGATTTCTCCGCTGGAATGTTTTTTTTTTTTTATTTTTTTTTTTAATAAAGGACTTTTTCAAGGTGTTTGTGTGTTTTTTTTGACATTTTTTTTACGCTTTCTTCGTGGGGGTGGGCGGGATCTGGGGGTCCCCTTTGTTAAAGGGGTCTTCCAGATTCGGATAAGCCCCCCGCCCACAGACCCCCACAACCACCGGGCAAGGGTTGTGGGGATGAGGCCCTTGTCCCCATCAACATGGGGACATGCTCCCCATGTTGAGGGCATGTGGCCTGGTACGGTTCAGGAGGGGGGACGCTCTCTCGTCCCCCCCTCTTTTCCTGCGGCCTGCCAGGTTGCATGCTCGGATAAGGGTCTGGTATGGATTTTTGGGGGGACTCCACACCATTTTTTTTTAAATTTGGGGTGGAGTTCCCCTTAAAATCCATACCAGATCTGAAGGGCCTGGTATGGATATTTGGGGGAACCCCACGCCATTTTTTTTTAAATTTGCGGCGGGGTTCCCCTTAATATCCATTCCAGACCTAAAGGGCCTGGTAATTGAATTCTGGGGGACCCCCACGCTTTTTTTTTTTTTCTTATCAATGACTTTTGTATGTATTGATAAAAGCCGACAATTCATTATTAGCCGCGAGTGAGTTTTAAATGACTTTTTTTCCTTCAAAATGACATTTTTTGCAGGGACAGTTCTAAGCACGGGAAACATGCGCCACTTTACATGCATATCATACACACCCCCCAGGAACGAAATTTAAAGGAATATTTCACTTTTATTGTTTCACTTGAAGCATTATTAAAATCACTGCTCCCGAAAAAACGGCAGTTTTTAAAACTTCTTTTTGCATTGATACATGTCCCCTGGGGCAGGACCCGTGTCCCCAAACACTTTTTAGGACAATAACTTGCATATAAGCCTTTATAATTAGCACTTTAGATTTCTCCCATAGACTTTTCGAATTTGCCGCGAACACCCCAATTTGTTCGCTGTTCGGCGAACGGGCGAACAGGCAATGTTCGAGTCGAACATGAGTTTGACTCGAACTCGAAGCTCATCCCTACCTGTGATGTATTTCAGTTATTTTGCAAACCTGGCCTGTTAGTGAGCCCTGAGGACAGGGTTGATGACCACTGCTATAGATGATGATATATTTATTTCCAAATTGTATCTACATACTGTAAACAGTATGTACATAAAAATACAGCACAGACATCCTAGTATAAAGATATAAATGATTACCGTATTTATCGGCGTATAACACGCACTTTTTTCCCCTTAAAATCAGGGGAAAATCGTGGGTGCGTGTTATACGCCGATACTCCGAATTCCCCTGCTGAAAATGAGCGAGAGGAGCGAGCGGAGCCGAAGCCGAAGTACAATCGGCTTTACTCGGCTCCTCTCGCAGTCCCGCCCATCTCTGACTGCGCCGCTGACGGAGAAAGCCGAGTGTACTTCGCCTAGTCTCGGCTCCTCTCGCAGTCCTGCCTGTGACTGTGAGCAGACACGAGTCTAGGCGAAGTACACTCGGCTTTCTCCGTCAGCGGCGCAGTCAGTGGAGATGGGCGGAACTGCGAGGAGCCGAGTCCAGCCGAAGTACACTCGGCCCCGCTCGCTCCTCTCCACAGAAATCGGCGCCAAATTTTAAAAACCGCCGCGACTGACACGATCGCAAAGGCACTGGGCACGGCTGCAGATGGATAGATGAACACTGGGCACGGCTGCAGATGGACAGATGGACACTGGGCAAGGCTACAGATGGACACTGGGCACGGCTGCAGATGGACAGATGGACACTGGGCACGGCTGCAGATGGACAGATGGACACTGGGCACGGCTGCAGATGGACAGATGGACACTGGGCACGGCTGCAGATGGACAGATGGACACTGGGCAAGGCTGCAGATGGACACTGGGCAAGGCTGCATGCTGCATTTAAATGTAAGTTTTTTTTTTTTTTTTTTTTTTCCTTGAATTTCCCTGCTAAAAGTTTTTTTCCTTTAAATTCCCTCCTAAACTTGGGGTGCGTGTTATACGCCGGTGCGTGTTATACGCCGATAAATACGGTATATATGTAAAGTCTTTGCAATCTTATGTTAAGTAACATTATTCTGAAATTGTTTGCCAAATTTTAGACACAGCTTTTCACAGATTGGTGAACCTCTGCTCATTTTTGTTTTAGAGACACATTGGGGGTTATTTACTAAAGGCAAATCCACTTTGCAAAGTGCACTTGAAATTGCACTGAAAGTGCACTTTGAAGTGCAGTCGCTGTAGAGCCGAGGGGGACATGCAAGGAAAATAAAAAACAGCATTTTAGCTTGCACATGACTGGATGATAAAATCAGCAGAGCTCCCCCTCATTTCAGATCTACCCCTCAGATTTACAGCGACTGCACTTCCAAGTGCACTTTCAGTGCAATTTCAAGTGCACTTTGCACTTGTAGTGCAAAGTGGATTTGCCTTTAGTAAATAACCCCTATAGAGTCTCCAAGAGGCTTTTTATACCCAGTCATGTTACTGACCTGTTGCCAATTTGTCTAATTAGTTGCAAAATGTTCTTTCAGTTCTTCCTTTTTAGTACCACTTACTTTAGCAGCTTTTTTATTTTTTTTGCCCTGTCCCAACTCTTTTCTAAATTACCTTATTGCTTTCTTAAAATGTTACATTTTCTCAGTTTAAACATTTGATGTTTTCTGTTTTCTATTGTGAATAAAATATGGGTTTCTGAGATTTTCAAATCATTGCATTATGTTTTTATGTAGATACAGCCTTCCATTCTTTCTGGAATTGGGGTTATATAATATGCTCTTGCAGGAGATTTTGCAGATCTTCTTCAACTGCAGCTCAAACTGTTAGGCTGGATTCACACCTATGCAGTTTTAGTGCTTTTTGCAGATTTGCACTACAGTCCATTTACCATGGTTTCCTATGGAACACGTTCTGTAGTGCAAATCTGCAAAATGCAAAAAGCACTAAAAATGCATAGGTGTGAACCCAGCCTTAAGGAAGGGTCTGTGCAGGGGCTGGATATATCTAAGGGTTCAGGGCTGGATTATAAGAAAATTGGTATATGCTATCTGATCAAAAATCAAGGATAGTTCTAAAAAGTGAGATTAGCTCTTATCAGTTGCAGCTGGTGAGTTCTTTTTTGGGGGGGCAGCAAACAAACACCCCCCCGGCGACATGGCACTGAGACAGCAATCCCCCCTCCTTCAAGCGGTCCGGTACTTACCCGCTCATGTGGCTGGGCTGTAGTGTCCTCTCCTCCTCTCCTGGAGTGCGAGCAGTGGTGGCTCCTGTGTCCACTCTTGAAGCTTCCTTTGCCGTGTGTCTCCTCTCCCGCCAAAGCTCTAGGCATCCAACTGGGTGGGCTCAGAGCACATTGCTCTGCGCCATAAGGCCATCCTTTTTTGAAGCCTATTAAAGCCTCTGGCTCTAATCAGGTGCTTCAAAACATCACCCATCCTGCATTGGAATCCATGGTCCGGCGCTCTGATATGTAGATCAGGGGGCCAGATGCATGGGTAGAGGAGGCGGCGCCCATGCACCCTCTATGGACTGGCTCTCAGTGACATAAATTGTAAAACTGCCCAAATGCTTGTATCGGTGTGTGACAATTAATGTTACCTTACCCAACACTGAAATTTGGGTGCTACTGTAGCCCTAGGATAGTCAGTGTTTCCTGTAATGGGTAATGACAAAAATGGCCATTGGGAGTTGCTGAAATTAAATTAGCCTGAGTCTTTCAAATTGCATAACCTGTGTGTTATGAGACTCTTGCTCGTCCAGCTCAAAGTTATGAACAGATCTGGCAGGAACATTTAGTAAAATAGTTCAGTTTGTTACAGTGCATGCAACTTGTGCCTTCTGCAGTCCAAAGCTTCATGCCTCACATCTGTGCGGCTGATTACCACTGCTGAAATGCACCTGTTCCCGGAACTGCAACAACTTGCACAAAAGTCTGCCTGCCGTGCCCGCCATGTCCGCACAAAACCTATCCCACAGAGCCACACAGATGTGACCTATCTTTATGTTTTTTTCCTCCTCAGTTAACCACTTAAGCCCCGGACCATTTGGCTGGCCAAAGACCAGAGGACATTTTGAGATTTGGCACTGCATCGTTTTAACTGATAATTGCGCGGTCATGTGACGTGGCTCCCAAACAAAATTGACGTCCTTTTTTTCCCACAAATAGAGATTTCTTTTGGTGGTATTTGATAACCTCTGCAGTTTTTATTTTTTGTGCTATAAGCAAAAATATAGCGACCATTTTGAAAAAAAATCTATATTTTTTACTTAAATACCCACAAAAAAAATATAAAAAACATTTTTTTTCCTCAGTTTTGGCCGATACGTATTCTTCTACATATTTTTGGTAAAAAAAATCGCAATCAGCGCTTATTGATTGGTTTGCGCAAAAGTTATAGCTTCTACAAAATAGGGGAACCTTTTTTGGCATTTTTATAAATCATTTTGTTTTTACTAGTAATGGCGGCGATGAGCGTTTTTTATCGTGACTGCGACATTATGACGGACACATCGGACACTTTTGACAACATTTTGGGACCATTGTCATTTTTACAGCAATCAGTGCTATAAAAATGAACTGATTACTGTAAAAATGACACTGGCAGTGAAGGGGTTAACCTGTAGGGGCGCTGAAGGGGTTAAGTGTGTCCTAGGGAGTGATTCTTTTTTTTGTTTCATAAAGATTTTATTGAAAAACAGCGTAATTGCACATTACAGCAATAACAACCATAATAGGGGGGGAAAAAAAAAAGGGGGGGGTAAGCCTGGAGATCCAGAGGGTCTGGCTCCATGTACAATATAAATACATGTTATGTAGTTGTGGCAATGCCCATGTACAATGTTCAGTTATATAAAATAACAACATCATCTCAGATAATAACAAGAATATATCTCAAGTCCTCTGTGAGGGATCGTGTTAATGAAAGTGCATTTAGATGCTACCAGAACCTTTAATAAGAGTGGCAAGTCATGGCCATTACCACAGTAGACCAGTACCTATGGTTCGATTTCTACCTTCCTCTCTAAGGATCTACATATTTTAGAGAACATGAGTGGGGGGGTCCATCAGGACAACCCCGAACCCTCATACCCTCCTTTCGTCAAAATCAAATAAAAGAGGAAAAGCGAAGGGAGAAGAAGGAGACAAAAGGAGGAAGATCTAGGGGAGAAAGGTAAAGAAGGGAAAAGAAAAAAAAAAAAAGGGGGGGTGCGGGAGGAGGGGTCCGGGGAGGGGGGTGAGTATGAGGAAGAGAGCGTTTGGACGTGAATGCTTGAAGAGGGGGTGGGGTAACCACCAACTACCCTCTCCGTCTATTTCTGTATGGCAATAAGAAAATACTGTCAAGATTATACCTCAGTTGTCGAACAAGTAGCACTCTATATAAAAGTCCCAATCAGCTATTAGTCTATAAGAGATTTTTAAATTCCGCAGAATTCCGAAATGTAAACCAGTCGTCCCAAATAGTGGCAAAGTTGGAAATCCTATCCTGCGCAGTGTATATCAGCTCCTCCATCGCTGCGATGTGCCCTATGCGTGTCACCCATTCTTTCATAGATGGTGGCACTGTGGCCCTCCAGTGGACGGGTACACATAGTCTGGCCGCGTATATCATATGGATCGCCACACAATTGCGATACCGTTTCTTAGATATTGTGGACAGATGGAGAAGATACTGTGCTGGCGAAAACTCCAGTGGTAGCGAGGAGACCGCAGTCGTCACATCATGTACCCTCTGCCAGTATGGTTGGATCAGCGAGCATTCCCACCAAATGTGGAGGAAGGTACCCAAGTCCTGCCCACATCTCCAGCACCGATTTGACACATTCGGAAAGAATTTGTGGATCAGATCCGGTGTCCTATACCACCGCGTTCTAATCTTGTACCCATTTTCCTGGGTGTTTACATTCAGCAAACCTTTATGGATATACCAATGAACCTGCTCCCAGCTCTTCTTCTCAATCGGTGTTTCAAGTCGGGCCTCCCAAAAGGTCCGTTCCGCCTGCATGGAAGCAAAGGGTTCTTTGAACATTGATGCGTAAAGCATCGAGATCACATGTCTCTGGGGAGACGTGCTAGAGCACAACGACTCAAACACTGTAGATGGTTTCGTAAAGCATCCTCTGGTCCTCGGGCTGTCCAGAAAGTGCTTTATCTGGAGGTAAGCAAAGAGAGGGAAGGCTTTGGTCAGGGATAGTGACGCTAGTTCTCTCAGGTTAAGAAACCTATCCCCAGAGAAAAAGTGTTTGGCTAGCATATCTACGTGTGGCCATTCTTTTGTCAGGTAGGAACTGTCTAGCCCCGGCATAAAGTCTGGGTTTCCTCTAAGGGGAGTTAACTTACTCTCTGTATCCGACACTGCATACGTTCTACACGCTTGTGTAAACGCAGAAAGAGTTGCCCCTACCAGAGGGTGAGATTGAACGTTAGGCGTCCAATGTTTGCTGGAAAACCAGGGGACTGTCCCAAGTTCAGTTCCCGTAATCAAATTTTCCAGGAGTACCCACCCTTTATGGCGTGCATGAACCCTCCAGTCCACTATCCGTGTCAGCTGCGTAGCCCAGTAGTACCTCTGTATATCCGGGAGACCAATGCCCCCATCCAATTTCGGGAGTACCAATTTCGCCCAACTAATTCTCGGTGCCTTGGTTCCCCACAGAAACTTTCTACATAGTCTCTTATACGTCGCAAAGAAGGAGGGTGGTAAGGCGATCGGAATTGTCTGTAATTTATATAGCATTCGAGGAAGCACTGTCATTTTCAATATGGAGGCACGCCCGAACCAGGAAATCGTGGGGACATCCCACCTACGCATGTCTTGCTGTATAGCGTTTAGTTCCGCTAGGAAGTTCTTATTGTAAAGATCTGTGAGTTTACCCGGAAGCCGAATACCCAGGTAGGTAATATCATCGGCTTTCCATCGAAAGGGGAAATTCTCCTGGCAAAGGCCAACCAGCGATGAGGGCAGCGAGATATTCAGAGCAAATGATTTGGAGTAATTGATTTTCAAGTGTGAGATAATTCGGAATTGTTCAAGAACAAGCAGCAAATTAGGCAGGGAAGTCAAGGGGGAGGAGAGAAAGAGCAAAATATCATCGGCAAAAGCTGCGAGTTTTTATTCCTTATGGCCTATTTCAATACCCTTTATGTTAGTATTCGCCCGAATGCAGCGAAGAAGAGGTTCCAGCGTGAGAATATACAGTATAGGAGAAAGGGGACAACCCTGTCTCGTGCCATTGTGGATGGAGAAGGCCTCCGACAAGTGACCATTGACTCGCACTCTCGCCTGTGGATTTGTATACAAAGCTCCGATATAATCCCTCATTCTGGTTCCTAGACCTAAAGTGTCTAACACGGAGTCCATGTAGTCCCAGGCCACTCAGTCGAAGGCCTTCTCTGCATCCATTGATAGAAAAAACCCTTCGTGTTTGGAAGAAGTGAGCCAATGATGCAGGTTGAGGGCCTTGATGGTGTTGTCTCTGGCTTCTCTGCCGGGGACAAAGCCCGCCTGGTCTAGACCCACCCATGTTGGGACGTGATGAGCCAACCGATTCGCAAGAATTTTGGAAAAGATTTTCACATACACATTTAGGAGCGAGATCGGCCTATAATTCGCTACATCTGCCGGATCCTTATCCTCCTTGTGTATTACTGAAATATAGGCTTCCAACAGGGTACTAGAGTTGCATGTGGCATCTGCTAGGGAGTTAAAGGCTCGAAGGAAACCTGGCGCTAGAAGATCCGTGAAACATTTGTAATATTGTGCCGTGAATCCATCAGGTCCCGGGCTTTTGCCGGGTTTTGTGGTTTTTAAGGCTTCTACCCATTCTTCAGATGACAACGGGGTATCCAGGGATTGTCTATCTTCCAGGGATAGTGCCTGTGGGAAATAACTATGCAGAAAGTCCCTTATCAAGTCTTTCCGCGTGTCCGCTGAGACATTACTTTCCTCATTTGCCTTAATATTATATAGTTTGCTATAAAAGGTTTGAAACTGTCGAGCAATATCCCCATTTTTAGTATGGATCCCTCCATGCTTGTCCCTCACATGATGGATTGTGGAGGCGAGCACGCGTTTCTGTGTAAATCTCACTAGTATCCTCCCGGGTTTATTCCCTTGCTCATAGAACAGCTTCTGCGACAGCATGTGTCGCTTTCGGGCTCTTCTGTATAATTCCTCGCGTAAGAGTACTCTCGTATCTGCCAGCTCGGTCGCTACTCCAAGCGCCCGTGCACCTTTGTGTTGCGCTTCCAGTCTGGAGATCTTTTCTGCTAGGGTCTGAATAAGAGCTATGTGCTCCCTCTTTCTCTTAGCTGCCATGGAGAGCAAGTGTCCCCTCACCACACACTTATGTGCCTCCCATTGAGTCATGGGGGACACATCTGGTGTGTTGTTATGCTGAAAGTATTCACTAATGGCCTGTTTAAGAGTGACTATGTCCGCAAGATCTGTGAGAAGGGAAGCATCCAACCTCCAAATCTTAGTGGACGTCTCCCTCTGCGGGAATCGCAGGGTCAGGGTAACCGGGGGTGGTCTGATAAGACCATATTTTCAATCGTCGCCTCATGTAGATAAGACAGATCTCTCTGGGAAATTAAGATGTAATCCAGCCTCGAGTAGCGCTGGTGTGGGGATGAGAAAAAGGTATAGTCTCTTCCCCGAGGGTTTAAGGTACGCCATGTATCGTGTAGAGCCAAAGATGCTAGCCCCAATTTCGCTTGCCTTAAGGCAGAGAAGGGAAGGGACGAGGTACCCGTGGATGTGTCAAGAATCGGGTCCATGGCCATGTTGAAGTCTCCACCCAAAATAAGGAGACCGGACTGAAAAGATGTGAGTTTCAGTAGCGTATCTTTCAAGAAAGGGACTTGCTTGGAGTTCGGGCAATATATATTTGCGAGTGTCACTGGTCTGTCCTTCCAGCACCCTTTCAGAAAGATAAATCTACCTTCTGGGTCTACTATCTGGTCCGTTAGATGAAATGCGAGCGACTTTGCGAGCAGAATCGCTACCCCTTTTGTCTTAGAGCCAGCACAGGTCGCATGATAAGCATCTGGGTATGTTTTGTTAGTGAGACGTTGGATGGCGCTCGATTTAAAGTGAGTTTCCTGGAAAAATATGATTTGAGCCCTGTGTCTGTGGGCTTCTGCCATAAGGCTACTACGCTTCTCAGGAACATTGAGGCCTTTGGCATTGACAGAAAAGATCTTGAGCGACAGAGGAGCTGAAGACTGCGTAAAAGAGGCCATATGGGCGAACCAGATATGGTGTCACCCACTGCTTCCAACTACAGACGGAGAGAGTAACCGGGAGAGGGAAGGGGGAAGAAAGAGAAAGGGGGGGCGGGAAAGAGAAGAAAAAAAAAAGACAGACAGAAAGTAAGTACAATGTTTGTCTTTAAACCGTATTAATGGTATCCGGAGTCAAACCGGAACGTCTTCCCCAGTAGAGAAGGCGCCCCCAGTAAGGGGTTGTGAACAAAATACCGGAGGTAGTCAAAGTCCCGCTGAACTACCTATAGAGAATAGTGGGCAAACTGATGATAGGATAAACTTATGCTATGCCGGCAAGTACAAGAGGGGAGCCCGCCTCTCTTGAGGTAGGGACGAAAACTAGCACCCGAACGTTCCCACCTACTCCACCATCCAGATACTACAGACTTAACATGTATCTAGTTCAACGTAAAATGAAAAACGAACTATGAACAAATAAAGACTAAAGAAAAACTCCCCTCGGGTAAAGGGTAGGGTAAGGGGCTACATCGCCAAAGCCCGTGCATGAAAAGATGACGGGTCTTCCACGACAGCACCCCTCACTCTCAGAGCCATTTCCCAGAAATACAGTCTGGAAATAACCTAAGTGTCATAATGCTTCGTCTCCTCATATTTCCATTAACTTTAACAGATATTTTGACCTACCACAGTGGCCTTAACACCTCCGGACACCCAATCTAGTCGGGTGTCCCAGGTGCGGGGCCCCTGCGGTCTACTCCCCACTCGAATAGACCCCCTAAAGAGGCAATCAGGGCCCAGGAGCACCAGAGATCAGCTATAGTGCAAAATGTTGGTAAACAATAATAACTTTAACAGGTACCAATAAAACGGAAGAGCACTGTGTGAAAATCCTTATACCTCCACGCTAACCTGGAGAGGGCTATTCTAAAGAAAGGATCCCCATTCCCCAGATCTGCAATCAAACTTCATTAGAGGGAGTCTCAGTCCCTGAATCCCAGTGTGATTGACCACGCGTCCATTGGCCATAAGGTAGTGTGCTGGCATGGTTATCAGAGGGCGTATCTCCCAAGGCCCCCCGGCTCCGCCCAAGTCAGATACTCGGAACCGTGCCCTGAGGGCCTCGGGAGGCATAGCCCAGTAACATCAGGAGACCAAGCATGGCGTACAGCAGTCATGAACCAATTCTCACCCACATCTCTATCAACATTGAGCTTAGAATCAAAAGGCACAGTCGCACTAAGGTTGCATGGTCGCATCAAAACAAAACAAAAACCAAAGAAAAAAAAAGAAAAAAAAGGGGGGGGGCGGAAGAGACATGGTAGGGGGAGTGGAGAGGGGGGGGGAAGGGGAAGGAAGGGAAGGGAAGGGGAGTGCAGGTGGGGAGGGTAAAGGATGAGGGGCAAGGGGAACTCTGAAGGGAGGGGGATGGAAACATCACATATATCATCTATCATAGATCAAAGAACCTGTTATAACAGTAAAAGCATTTAAGATCTGTATCTCACGTGGTTACATTAGTGACAGGTACATAAAGTCTAACCAAATTTGTGACATCCGATCGGCATACCAGAACCATAAAGTCTAACAGTATAAGATCCAAGCCGTGACCCCCCCAGGAGCAAGTGCCTAGCCCACTAAGATAGTCATACGTAACAGCAGGAAGAGAGTGTAAGTCTGGGAGGTAAAAGCTCACCTCCCCCTCTTAGTGCTCCAAGGCCTGGGGTTGTGGAAGTCAGATCTGTCAGAGTGTAATCATAGTCTGGTATTGCCATCATGTAGTCCCAAGCGTGGGACAAGCTTGCAATGCAACCACCGGGGATAGTGTCATATAGCATAGACTGACGCCCATGCCACTACTCGGGTCTAGTCAGGGCAAAGGGAGTATAGAACCTGCTATGGATCAGGGTAAGATTGACCATGCACACCATAGGGACCAGTCGTGTGCTCATGGAAGTATGGGAGCGTGAGTGTGGTGAAGAGATAGGGATCAGCTTACCGGGCCATGCTTAGTGTTATCAAATATGCTCCGTCCGTCGTCGAACAGATGACGGTGAAGCCCTCGGGCTCTCTTCTGTCTCCATGTCTCCTCGAAGTCTCGGTGGGGTGACATCAGAAGGTCTGTGACGTCTTTGCTGATTCCTCCGAGATCGTGGGGCGTCATCCGACTGGGTGGGGATCCAGGGATCAGGTTGGAAGAATGCACCATACCAATCAGGAACGTCGACCGCAGGGATGCCAAGGGTGTCGCAGAACTGCTGCAGGTCTGTCAGAATCCTCAGCGAAGCCGTTCGGTTACCAGCTGTTGCTTGGAGACAAAAGAGGAACTTCCAGCGGTAAAGGATACGTCTGTCTCTCAAGACTTGTAGAAGCGGCCGTAAGTCGCCTGTGCTGTAAAGTAATGGCCGACAGGTCCTGGAATAGTTGTATGCGCGCTCCCTCATATTCCAGATTAGCGTGATTGCGTGCTAGCCGCAGTATCTCTTCCTTCTGCAGGAAATAAACTAGGCAGCAAACGGTGTCTCTAGGTGGGTCTGTTTCTCTGCCCCTGGGCCGCAGCGCTCTGTGGCATCTCTCCATCTCCACTGGGGCATCTGGCGGTCTGCCAAGTAGCGTATTAAAGATTGCCCAGACAGCCTGTTGTAGTTGGGGTCCCTCCACCGACTCCGGTATCCCCCTCACACGTAGATTGCGCCTGCGCCCCCTATTGTCCAGGTCTTCCATGTGCCTGTGCATGTCTACAAGGTGCTGTGCATGGGAGGTGGAGGCCCTCTGTACTTGTTGGATGGCTGCCCCATGTGTCATGGCGGCCGACTCCACACGCTCCATTCGGGTGGCAACTGCTCTGATCTCTCCCTTCAAATCAGAGATCGCAGCAAATGTGGCATTTTTTATATCCAGGGCAACCTGCTGCAGGTCCGCCATACACAGAGGGAGTGAGGGGTATCCTGCATTCACTCCCTGCGGGAGTACCGAGGAGGCAGCGGAGGAGGCCGTGGGCAGTGCTGTACTCGAGTCCGAGGCCTGGGATGCGGCCTGCATGTCCGCCGGCAATGTGCGGAACATCGCCGGGATAGTTTTGTTGAGCTGCGTGGAGGAGTCCAGCTGTGACCGGGCAGTAGGCTGACTTCTCCCGGTCATCTGGAAGGCTTAAACCCGAGGGATTTCACTGATGGGATGCTTGTCTGCAGTTCTGGACAGCGGAGCTCTCCTTCTAAGCTGCCATCTCGCTCCGGTGCCAGGCCACGCCCCTGCTAGGGAGTGATTCTAACTGTTAGGGGGCATGGCTACGAGTGACACGTCACTGATCGCTGCTCCCGATGAGAGGGAGCAGACGATCAGTGACAGTGTCACTAGGCAGAACGGGGAGAAGCTTGTTTACACTTGCCTCTCCCCGTTCTGCAGCTCTGTGACCCGATCGCGGGACACCGGCGGACATGAAGTCCGCGGGTCCCACGGTCACGGAGCTCATGGCAGGGACGCGCGCCCGCACGGCGGCACTTTTAAAGTGACGTATATATACATTACTCTGCCCAGCCGTGCCATTCTGTTGACGTATATATACAGGAGCCGGTCGTTAACCGGTTAAAACAACTTGCATTTGGTGTGCTGTCATTCAGTTTTTGCAGTTGAACAGGAGATTTATATTACTGACTTCCTGTGCAGCCATTTCTATCTGACATCCCAACTGTCTGTCCCAGCTAAGAAACATAGCGGTGAATAGATCTTCGTCACTCTGACAGACACTAAGGGCTCTTTCACACGGGGCGGATCAGTCGTGAAGCTCCGTTTGCTCAGCGGGGATCGCTCCGTTGATCCCCGCTGAGCCGGCGGATGACTGGGCGGTCCCCGCACACTGTGCAGGGACCGCCCTGTCAGAGCGCCGCTCTCCCCTATGGGGAGATCGGATGAACACGGACAGTCTGTCCGTGTTCATCCGATCCGCTCCACCGACGGATGGAAAAATAGGGTTTTCCTCCGTCACACTTTGGCGGAGCGGATGTCAGCAGACATGTCACCGCTGACATCCGTGGCTCCATAGGGCTACATGGAGCGTCCGTCCAGGCCCGCCTAAAAAACTGACAGGCGGACCTGAACGGACCCTCCGTGTGAAAGGGGCCTAAAGCATTTGTGACTGTTTAAAGGGATTGTACAATCTCATGGTCTTTCACCTTAATGCATTCTATGCATTAGGGTGAAAAACCTTAATTTCTGCAGCTGCCCCAGAGGCCTTCCTTTTTCTTACCTGAGCCCATCTGTTCCAGTGATTAACATGAGCCCAGCAGCTCCAACTGCTTTCTCTGTCCTCATGGGATAGATTGATTGTCAATCAGTGACACAGGAACGGGGGCAGGGCCAAGTCTTGCTGTCTGTGTCAATGGACACAGCAGTGGCTCTCTGTGGGGGCACCCGATGAAAGGGAGGATCCAGGAGCACCAGCGGGGCACCCCAGAAGAGAAGGTAAGTATAACCCTTGCACAGAGCAGGTAAGTATAACATGTTTATTATTTTTACTAAAAATACGGCACTGCGTTACTTTAACTGACAATTGTGCGGTCGTGTGACGCTGTACCTAAATAAAATCGATGTCCTTGTTTTCCCACAAATAGAAATTTATTTTTATGTGATCACCTCTGCGGTTTTAATTTTTTGCGCTATAAATAAATAAAGATACACAATTTTGAAAACAAAAAAAAACAATATTTTTTACTTTCTGCTATAAAACATACCCAATAAAAAAATTGAAAAAAATCTAATGTCTTCATCAATTTAGGCCAATATGTATTCTACTACATGTTTTTGGTAAAAAAAAAAAATCCCAATAAGCGTAAATTGATTGGTTTGTGCAAAAGTTATTGTGTCTACAAACTATAGGATAGATTTATGGAATTTAAATTTTTTAATTTCTTTTTTACTAGTAATGGCGGTGATCGCCGCCATTTTTATGAAATTTTTCTTTTTTTCTTTATTTTTTTCTAGTAATGGTGGCAATCAGCCATTTTTATCGGGACTGCGACATTGCGGCGGACAAATATGACACTAAGTGACACTTTTTGGGGAGCAGTGACACCAATACAGTGATCAATGCTAATAAAATGCACTGTCATTGGCACTGGCAGGGAAGAGGGTTAACATCAGGGGTGATCAAAGGGTTTAATGTTTTCCCTGGGAGTGCTTGCTAACTGTGGGGGGGTGGGCTTTGACTGGGGGAAGACAGAGTTTTGTGTTCTTGCTTAGCAGAAACGCAGAATCTCCATCTTCCCCTTTGACAGAATGGCGATCTGCCTTGTTTACATAGGCAGACCGCTTTTCTGCCTCTCTCGGGAATGATCGCCGGGTGCTGGCGAACATCGAGTTCACTGGACCTGCTGATTGGCTCCCGCTGTGTCCAATCACAGCGGGAGCGGGTCGCCGGTGGCGCACATGCTCGCCCCAGACTCGGAAACAAAAAAGACATAAAGGTAATTACACTCAGGTGATTTCACGCTGAAGGGCCACCCTGCCGCAGTAAATGTACATAGGGCGGTCCGGAAGTGGTTAAAACAATGTCCTGGAACTTGCCAGCAACAATAGACCTGTCCTGGAACTTGCACTGTTCTCAGCTTTATGCCGCATACACACGATCGTTTTTCATGACGACAAAAATGCCAATTTTTAATTTGGTCATTAAAAACGATTGTGTGTGGGCTCCAGAGCATTTTTCACGACGTGAAAAATGGGCATTAAAATTTTGAAACATGCTCTAATTTTTCTCGTAGTTTTTCACGTCGTCGTTTTTCTCGTCATGAAAAGCGGCCGTGTGTAGGCTTTAACGATGAAAAAACGCGCATGCTCAGAAGCAAGTGATGAGACGGGAGCGCTCGTTCTGGTAAAACTAGCATTTGTAATGGAGATAGCACATTCATCACGCTGTAACAGACTGAAGAGCACGAGGCTGAAAAGCGCAAATCGTCTCTCACCAAACTTTACTAAACACGAGGATCAGCAAAAGCAGCCCAAAGGGTGGCGCCATCCGAATGGAACTTCCCCTTTATAGTCCGTCATACATTTCGTGCGTCACCGCGCTTTGCTCGAGCATTTTTTTTCATGATAGTGTGTAGGCAAGGCAGGCTTGAGAAGAATCACGTCGAGAAAACGTTGTTTTTTTCAATGACATTAAAAACGGTCGTGTGTACGCGGCAGTACAGTTGGAATTTTTTTTTCCGCCCTCTGAACCTAATGAGTTAAGCAGCAAGCCAATATTTTGTGTGTACTCACTACTCAGCGTCTTGGTCTTTTGACCACCACGCTCATACATGTTGGTTGGTTGATTCAGAAAACAGAATACTTTCATTTGTATAGCACAAGTTTTACTTTTTCCATCCAAGGACTATGACTCATTTCCTTCATTTTATTTCATTTTATTATTTATTTTAATTTATTTTGCAATTATGCAAGGATCCATCACTTTATCAGATGCTTATTTCATGGTTGGTTTAAGATGCTCATTACCATAATAATAACATTAATAATCAGTAATTTGTAAGGCATTCATTGAGTGTATTGTTTCACAGTGAACTTCTTTTGAGAATGCACTTGGCATATTTAATGAACTTTAAATAACTCTTCTTTCATCGACTGACACACTTATGGCGAAGGGTCTACATGATTAGGTTAGAAAATAGAACATTTGATACATTTTAAATGATCTGCAGGCTAAAGTAATAATGCAAAACAGCATAGACTATTCGGATTTATAAGTACCAAAATGCATCTTCAAAAATACTGATTGAGTAAGTATGTATCTTCATTATAAAGGCATTGGAGAGCAAACTGGAATACATTTCACCTTCACTCAAAGGACAAAAGAAGAGCAATATAATTACTACTTCCAAACTCTATGCCATTTAGTTTTTGTAAATCTTCCTTCTTCTAGAAACAAAGAGTAAACTTGCCAGGCATCATCCAAACCGCAGAGGCAAATTTCCAAAATGAATCATTTTAAATGAACTGTCAGTATTCCTAATACCTTTTCATGGACTTTTTGGATAGGCTGATTTGTGTGCTTATAAGATAGATGAAAGAGATCAAGTCTAGCCAGCACACATCTGGATCATGTTGTTGGTTTTCCCTAAAATTGTTGCAACTGTGTCAGATAGACAGCCAGTGTTATGTAATAAAGATAGAATATCAGAAACTGCAAATCTGATAAATTCACTGATATGCAGTTACATGCATGGCAAATATTTACACAGATATGAGGTATAAAAAAACAGAGTCTAACGTAAACTATCACAAATTTAAACAAATCCTGTGGGTGGTAATAGAGTTTATTTTATGCTACCTGTTTTCATGATTGCTTTGCTTTGATGAACGACCTAGTCACCATGTCCCTTATGTACGTCCAGACAAATGAAGGAAAAACAGACACTTATGTTTGAATACATATAATCAGGGCTTTTTTTTCAGCGGGAACATGGAGGAACGCAGTTCAGGCACTGCCAGCAATTATTGTATGTAATGGTAAGGAGTGCTGGGGTGTGCTTGATGCTGGTGCCGATCTGTTGTTGCTGGGTAGGTCTATTGTTGCCTGTGGGGGGTTTTATGTTGCTGTGGGGACAATTGTTGCTGGTAGGAATCTACTGTTGAGGGAGAGGTCTATTGTTGCTGGCTCCGGGAGGGTCCATTGATGCTGTCTGCTGAGAGATCTGTTGTTGTTGCTTGAGGGGGGTATTTTGTTGCAGGGGTCCATTGTTGCTGGGGGCAATCTGTTGTTGTGTGGAGGCTCTATTGTTGCTGGAGTTGGGTCTGTCACAGGTTTGGGGGTCCACTGTTGCTGGGTGAGGGTCTATCGTTGTTCACTGCGGGGAATCTATTTTACTGTATTTCTTGTTATCATTAACAAATTCCATGCAAATCACTTAGTAGTACAAAATTATACTTGGTTCTGCATTCTCTAAAAGGGACAGTCCTGGGAGGTGGGTATCAGGTGTAACCAAGGGATGGTGCTCAGAGGAGGGTAGGGAGCAGAAACGAAGGGTGACCCAGAGTTCCTGCACCTATTCTCTGAAAAAAGCCCTGCATGTAATCCAATGAAAACACCAAACGTCCATTGTAATTTAATGATAAAATTGATTCACAGCAGTGTAAATCCAACATGTTATTCCAACATGTTGCAAAACACACTCACCCTTCATCATATCTTAAAATGTTAACTATGCTTAAAGAGATTCGGGTGAACAGATCGTATGTGTTGTCTATTCACATAACTGCTTAGATACATTCAATACATACATTCAATACTTTAAATCAATATGGTATCATTTACATGGTAGACAGCTGAACCTCTATTAAGGGTTAATCTTGAGGTGAAGGGTTTGGAATGAAGATTGAAGACTGGTGAGCGTAAATCATTTTTTACACTTTTTTTTGGGGGGGGGGGGTGTTTGGGTGGAGTTATTTGTGGGAAATGTTTTGTGTGTTTTAGAATATTTAGAATAATGTTATTATAATAACTGGTTTCCGACCGGCTCATGTCTATTTACGGGGGAAGAATGGCTCCCCTGCGCGAAACCCCATACTTGCACGGGTGTCAGGTCACCTGACTCTAGGTGACAGATGCACCTCGTTGGGGTCTGGAGTGCACCGCAAGGTAGTGGACCTTACGGCTGACTGCTGTGAGCTCTAGGTGATACAGGAGAGCAGGTACTCTGTAGTACCAACACGGATGACACTGGGAGCTAGAGCATGAGATTTCTCAAGGCGCGGAATCTAAGAGCCAGCAGGTGTTCACCAGAGGCCCCTAGTGGTGGGGAAGGATTTAGCTGCAGTCTGGCTCCAGGTCGCGACCCCTAGGGCCTCCCAGCTCAAGCTCACGGTAGACTACAGGGAGGTAGAGTGGAAGTAGAAGACTGCAAAACAAAGGATAGTCAGGAGATAGCCAAAGGTCGGGGCAAGAAACAGGTAAGGATAGTCAAGAACAAGCCAAGATCGGTAACTGGAATCAGACGTAGAAGACACAGCAAGTCGCACTAGAAAGCCAAACACACAATATAGATCAGCAGAGCTGGCTTGCAGTGCACAGGTTAATATAGAGTTCCCTGGTAGGGGCAGGGGTGTAGCCATGCTTTGAGGAGAGATTACTTAAGCAGCCAGGTGAGAGTGGCTGGCCTCTTAAGCAGAACACATGAAGAGGTAAGCTGACAGACCAACATTGCTGCATATTCATGAAAACAGGGTTTCCTTTAAGAGCCGCCAGAGGGTGCACGCGTGCCACCCGCTGCACAGCGAGGGACACGATGCACACGGCCGCCAGTCTCGATCGCCGCCGTCCATGAGGGATTGCATGCACGAGCGCCAGCACAGGGATCTGTGTGTGTAAACACACAAATCCCTGTGCTGTCAGAGGAGAGGAGACATGTTGTTTGTTCCTAGTAAGTAGGAACAGCGATATGTCTCCTCTCCTACTCAGTCCAATCCCCATACAGTTAGAACACACTGAGGGAACACACATTTAAGCCCTTGATCGCCCCCTAGTATTAACCCCTTTCCTACCAGTGACATTACATAGTAATCAGTGTATTTTTATAGCACTGATCGCTGTATAGATGTCAATGATCCCATTTCCTAGTAATTACTAGTAAAAAAATAAAAAAAATAAAAATGGCATAAATCTTTTCCATAATTTGTAGACGCTATAACTTTTGCACAAATCAATCAATATACGCTTATTACGATTTTTTTTTTTTTACCAAGAATATGTAGAAGAATATATATTGGCCTAAACTAAAAGACAGCTGAACCAGGTAGCTTCTAATTTCAACACATTTCACGTTCAGCTTTAACAGGAAGGCAAAGGTTATACTATCATATAGATACATCTATATTCATAAAACGATATATTAAAAAATCATAGCACACATTTTATCCCACTGTTCAAAAAAAAATTAATATATGATCTTGCATACATTTGATTGCAGAGTTTATTCTATGTTTGCTTAGACAGTTTTAAGCTTCTCTAATATTGCTATAAAACCTTTGTTCTTAAAAATGATAATCACATGTTTCTAGTGAATACAAAAATGTTAAACCAGCTTTACACTGAAAAATAATAATTTGCAGAGAAAAGCAACTACAGTATCTCACAAAAGTGAGTACACCCCTCACATTTTTGTAAATATTTTATTATATCTTTTCATGTGACAACATTGAAGAAATTACACTTTGCTACAATGTAAAGGAGTGAGTGTACAGCTTGTATAACAGTATACATTTTCTGTCCCCTCAAAATAACTCAACACGCAGCCATTAATGTCTAAACCGCCAGCAACAAAAGTGAGTACACCCCTAAGTGAAAATGTCCAAATTGGGCCTAAAGTGTCAATTTGTGTGTCTACCATTATTTTCCAGCCCGGCCTTAACCCTCTTGGGCATAGAGTTCCTCAGAGCTTCACAGGTTGCCACTGGAGTCCTCTTCCACTCCTTCATGATGACATCAAGGAGCTTGTGGATGTTAGAGACCTTGCACTCCTCCACCTTCTGTTTGAGGATGCCCCACAGATGCTCAATAAGAGTTCAGGTCTGGAGACATGCTTGGCCAGTCCATCACCTTTACCCTCAGCTTCTTTAGCAAGGCAGTGGTGGTCTTGAAGGTGTTTTGGGGTCGTTATCATGTTGGAATACTGCCCTGTGGCCCAGTCTCCAAAGGGAGGGGAACATGCTCTGCTTCAGTATGTCACAGTATTGAAAGAAGGGAATTTTGGGACTTTGAATGAAGCAATTGAAATGCGGAGGTGCAATAAGTTAAGAATTTATTAAATTCATAACATGGATGTATATCCAATAAAAATATGATTTCCTATATATATATACATATGGCATACACAGGGTATAAACATTTAAAATGGATAAATGCGTACATGATCTTGGTTCTATCATAGTATAAGTTCAATTGTGCAAAGAATTTTAAGTATTATCACTGGTCTGTGACACAAATAACAGCAAAAAAACATTACTTATGACAAACAGTTGGCCAAGGAGACCTGAATTTCCATTTTGTTTGTAACATAAACAAAATGGGAATCCAGTGGTCGTCTTGGAGGTGTGTTTGGGGTCGTTATCATATTGGAATACTGCCCTCAGGTCCGGTGTCCCTAAGGAAGGGGATGATGCTCTGCTTCAGTATGTCACAGTACATGTTGGCATTCATGGTTCCCTCAATGAACCGTGGCTCCCCAGTGCCGGCAGCACTCATGCAGCCCCATGCCATGACACTCCCACCAGCATGCTTGACTGTAGGCAAGACACACTTGTCTTTGTACTTCTCACCTGGTTGCCGCCACACACGCTTGACACCATCTGAACCAAATAAGTTTATCTTGGTCTCATCAGACCAAAGGACGTGGTTCCAGTAATCCATGTCCTTAGTCTGCTTGTCTTCAGCAAACTGTTTGCAGGCTTTCTTGTACATAATCTTTAGAAGAGGCTTCCTTCTGGGACGACAGCCATGCAGACCAATTTGATGCAGTATGTGGCGTATGGTCTGAGCACTGACAGGCTGACCCCCCCACCCCTTCAACCTCTGCAGCAGTGCTGGCAGCACTCATACATCTATTTCACAAACACAACCTCTGGATATGACGCTGAGCACGTGTACTCAATTTCTTTGTTCGACCATGTCAAGGCCTGTTATGAGTGAAGGAGAAAAGAGAGTGGGTCCTCTGCTCACTAATTACAGGGACACTGTGCTGATTAGGGATCAAACGCACAGTGTAGCATTAATGGCGGACTCACCAATTCTCAGGGTGTGATCTCTGTGGCCAAACAGTAGATATATAGGAGCCCACCAGGGAGAGATAAAGAAAAGAACACTCCCCCAGGATAAAGAAGCCACAGGTGGACCATGCCGCTTAAAAAATGCTTTTAATAGTACACAATCTGAAAGTTTACAAAATGAAATGATGCTCAAAAAATATCTTTCACCAACACCCACAGTAAATAAAAAATGATAACGTTATCATTAAAACACAGTCAGCTGAATAGGAGTGCATGCATGCAAATAGTGCTAGCAGGATGGCCACCTGAAAAATATTTCAGAAAGCTACCCTGTATGTAGTAAGGTCAGCCAATAGGGCTAAACCAGTTCCAAGGGAACATTGAAAATGCAATAATAGTATGGCTATGCGACCTGACAAGAGACTATAAAAGGTGGTGACAACCTGCGGTATATTGAAAGGAAAACACTTCAACCAGTTAAGAAGTGTATAAGGCAGTCATTGGGTCAGGTATACCACAGGTAATGAATCACTAGAAAAGCAGCAAAAGAAAAAAAGCAGGCAAAAAAAGCGCAGCATGTATAAAGCAGCAGGATGGCAGCAAATGGAGCAGGTCCATGCAATGTAGCAAGCAGCCGAGTTTCACTGAAGACACAGCATTCAATCAGCACAAGCAGGTAGCATAAGCTTAATATTGTTATTGCTTGGACCAGAGGTCCGGTCACCCAGCCTGGTAGTTGAAGGGAATAGATCCTATGCTTCAGAAGCTCTCCTCTCCATGATGGTAGGAAGTGTGCAGGGCAGGCAGTATAGCCATAAGTACCGTGTGAACCCTGTACAGGGATTGCAACTCCTTTTTTCCTTCTCAAGGAGGGGTATAGGTACCCTTAAGAAGTTCTCCAGGCCAGGGTTAGTCAGGGTATTGATCCGAGATAAGGACCAGGTGTAGGGCTGAAATACCCGCTGATGTTCCCGCTGCTGCAGCCGTACGAATCGGCGTATCAGAGAGCTGTATGTGATGACAGTGACTCAGTTCAGTCCGTCAGGAGAGCAGAGCGCTTGCGTCCGTTCAGCGTGGCTGTGAGTGACAATCGGACGTCACTACAACATGTGACCCGACATGTTTCAGCCAATGGAAGTGGCTTTCATCAAAGGATGGGGAGGGACATAGAACAGGCGCTTAAATACAAGTTCAAATCATCCTATAGGTGGTGGCAGCGTTGCACTGCAGAGAAACACCACTAGATGTCACTCCCAAATAAATTGTAGTGAGAAACCCCATTCACCAGTTACAGGCAATGGCCGTTAACAGAGACTTGGAAAATAATAATATTTAAATAATAATAATTATAATAGAAAATAGATGCTGAGTACAGCAATAAATAAATGTCACCAACATTGGTCAAATTTCCATCGCGGCCGCCGGGCACACGTATCGGGTTCCCAGTGACGCGGCGGGCACGCGTGCGCGCCCCCTAGTGGCTCGGGAAGGCAAAGACGTCATATGATGTCCGCCCAGAACGAGAGCCTTATCGTCCTGCCGTCATATGACGGCGGGCGGTGGGCTAGTGGTTAAAGTAGAAGTCCAGTCAAATACTAACAATACTTAAACCTGCTTCCAGACCCACGCTAAGCCTATTCTAACTACCTGTAAAGGAAAGATGTCTATCCCCTATTCTGAGGGATCTCTGGTCCTGTCACATGATCTCCTCAGTGGCCAGCTTTAGTGAAGAGGAGAGGTTACAAACAATGGCTGCAAAGCTTTGGAAATTACATCACCCATAGGTTTACTATGGGGCATTCATTGTTGGCTGTCTCTCCTCTACACTAAAGGTGGCAGCCAATTATGTGACCAGACTGGAGCACCATCAGATTAGGTAAGTATAGACATCTTTCCTTTACAGGGTAATTTTAATAGGCTTAGAATAGGTGTGGGAGCAGGTTTAAGTATAGTTAGTACATTGTATTTGAATGGACTTCTACTTTAAGGGATACATTCACATTTCTTATTACAAGATCCTCATTTTGTTAGCTTTTCTTGAGGAATATAAATATTCTCCAAAGTGTTTGTGTTTCAGGTCAGTCTCTCTTCCATTCCTTTGCTCATATGGACTTTTCATCCCTTTCCTTTCAAGTTAAATAGCAGGCTGTCATAATTGCCCCTCCTCAGTATGTTGTTGACATATTGACATCAAAAATATGCTTCTGCCACTTTCACATAAAGATTGGTTTATTCTCTTTGCAACACCATAATGTTCTGGATTGTATTATGCAGTAGTCTGAACCATACAATAAATCCTTACATCAGAATGGCAGCTTGCCAATGTTGTTGCTTACTTGGACAAGATATTTTTCAAGTTTATTTGAAACTACATCTTTGCTCTATAGAAGGTAGAGTACAGTGCACATTTTCTGGAGTCTGACATTTCATAGGACTACATAGATCTGGACTCCGCTTTTGCGGAAAAAGATTTCCTGGTCAGTTTTCCCTTTATGTTGTTGGTACACATCATTATTTGACTGTATGGGTCAATTTTTACAAAACTAGCATGCTGATCTTCAACTAGCTTCTTAAAGCGGAGTTCCACCCAAAAGTGGAACTTCTGCTTTAAGCACTCCTCGCCCCCTTACATGCCACATTTGGCATGTAATTTTTTTGGGGGGGGGGGGGAGTGAGAGCTTCGTTGGGAGTGGGACTTCCTGTCCCACTCCCTCCTTCCGCCTATGGGCCACGTAGGTGATTCCACCTCTCCACCTAGGCGGCCCCTCTCTCTAGGAGATCTCCTGGGACATGTAACAGGTCCCAGGAGATTGCCTGTCCACTCCGGGAGCGCAGGCGGACTCGCACATGCGCAGTGCTTGCCTGGCCATGAAGCCGAAAGCTGTCACAGCCGGGTGCCCAGAGTGGCAATAGAGGCGCGGGCACAGAGGAGGGGGAGAGGAATGACGCTCTGGGCGGCCGCATCGCTGGACCTACTTTTAATAAACTGACTTTTAATAAACCTAAAAAGCCTGGAACTCCACTTTAATAATTGAAGAATTCCTGAATTCAAGATGACAGTGCCAAGTGTGAATACAGTTAATTTTTAAGTATTAACTGCTTTAATGCAAGTCAACTGATACAGTTCTTCTGCAATTTTCACGTTATATAGTATGTGGTTTCATTTTTGATGAAGCACTGTTAGTAGCCATCATATATATGATTTCTGACTTTTTTTTTCTGGGATACTGCTGCATAAATCTTACTAGTCAACACCAGTGGCGGCTGGTGCTCAAATTTTTTGGGGGGGGCGCAAACAAACTGAAAAAAAAAAATCATCAATTGCCGCCACTGTGCCCATTAAACGCAGCCACTGTGCCCAAACGCCACTAGTTTGTCCCCAAATGCAGCCAGTTTCCCCCCCCCCCCATATGCAGCCAGTTTCTCCCCCATAATGCAGCCAGTTAATCCCCCATAATGCAGCCAGTTTGTCCTCATAATACAGCCAGTTTGTCCCCTATATGCAGCCAGTTTCTCCCCCAATATACAGCCAGTTTCTCCCCCATATGCAGCCAGTTTCTCCCCCATAATGCAGCCAGTTTCTCCCCCATATGCAGCCAGTTTCTCCCCCATAATGCAGCCAGTTTCTCCCCCATATGCAGCCAGTTTCTCCCCCATAATGCAGCCAGTTTCTCCCCTATATACAGCCAGTTTCTCCCCCATAATGCAGCCAGTTTCTCCCCCAATATACAGCCAGTTTCTCCCCCATAATGCAGCCAGTTTCTCCCCCAATATACAGCCAGTTTCTCCCCCATATGCAGCCAGTTTCTCCCCCATATGCAGCCAGTTTCTCCCCCAATATACAGCCAGTTTCTCCCCCATAATGCAGCCAGTTTCTCCCCCATAATGCAGCCAGTTTCTCCCCCAAATGCAGCCAGTTTCTCCCCCATATACAGCCAGATTCTCCCCCATAATGCAGCCAGTTTCTCCCCCAATATACAGCCTGTTTCTCCCCCATATGCAGCCAGTTTCTCCCCCAATATACAGCCAGTTTCTCCCCCATAATGCAGCCAGTTTCTCCCCTATATGCAGCCAGTTTCTCCCCCATAATGCAGCCAGTTTCTCCCCCATAATGCAGCCAGTTTCTCCCCTATATACAGCCAGTTTCTCCCCCATAATGCAGCCAGTTTCTCCCCCAATATACAGCCAGTTTCTCCCCCATAATGCAGCCAGTTTCTCCCCCAATATACAGCCAGTTTCTCCCCCATAATGCAGCCAGTTTCTCCCCTATATGCAGCCAGTTTCTCCCCTATATGCAGCCAGTTTCTCCCCCATAATGCAGCCAGTTTCTCCCCCATAATGCAGCCAGTTTCTCCCCCATATACAGCCAGTTTCTCCCCCATATGCAGCCAGTTTCTCCCCCATAATGCAGCCAGTTTCTCCCCCATAATGCAGCCAGTTTCTCCCCCATATGCAGCCAGTTTCTCCCCCATATGCAGCCAGTTTCTCCCCCAATATACAGCCAGATTCTCCCCCATAATGCAGCCAGTTTCTCCCCCATATGCAGCCAGTTTCTCCCCCAATATACAGCCAGATTCTCCCCCATAATGCAGCCAGTTTCTCCCCCATAATGCAGCCAGTTTCTCCCCTATATGCAGCCAGTTTCTCCCCCATAATGCAGCCAGTTTCTCCCCCATAATGCAGCCAGTTTCTCCCCCAAATGCAGCCAGTTTCTCCCCCCAAATGCAGCCAGTTTCTCCCCCAAATGCAGCCAGTTTCTCCCCCATATACAGCCAGTTTCTCCCCCAAATGCAGCCAGTTTCTCCCCCATAATGCAGCCAGTTTCTTCCCCAATATACAGCCAGTTTCTCCCCCATATACAGCCAGTTTCTCCCCCATAATGCAGCCAGTTTCTCCTTCATAATGCAGCTAGTTTGTCCTCATAATACAGACAGTTTGTCCCCCCCAGCCCTGCACTTACCTTCCTCGAGTCAGCGCCGTCCTTCTTCCGTCCTCGATGTCTTCTCCCGCCCTCGATGTCACTTCAGCCAATCAGGTTACCGGTAACCAGACTCGGTGAACCTGATTGGCCAGGGAACGCACCCCTGTGCGTCCTCTCATTAGGTATTTAGAAGCCGATTACAGCCCTCAGGCTGTAGTCGGGAAGCCTATCAGAGCCGCTGGCTCTGATAGGCACTTCTAAAGGCCAATCAGACGCTGTGACTCAGATGGCCGGCGCTCAAGGGGCCGGCCATCTGAATAGTGGGCGGCAGCAATACATAGGTTCATGCAATGCATGAACCTATGTATTGTTGTGGTGAGTGACGGCCGGGCGCAGAAGCGAGCGGTAGCGGCGCTTCTGTGCCCACTATGGTCGCGCCGCCATGTGTAAAAAAAGACATTAAAAAAAAAAAAAACTCTTAAAGGGCCCGTTTTTTTTTTTTTTTTTTTTAAATTTATTTTTTGATGACCACAGGAGGGGGGGGGGGGCGGCGCCCGGGCGCCCCCTATGGAAGGGCCGCCACTGGTCAACACATTGTTGAACACTTGGCTGGAAGAACACTACCAGCTAGCAGCAGAACTAATCATCACAGTATAATATGTGAGAATAATTGTTTCACCTATGTCTATATAAACAGCATGCTAACACATTTATCACAGGAATTGATGTCCGAAATTACAAATCTTTTGGCAGGTAAGACAGGTTACTTTTAGCAGGGTAAGAAAACCTCAAACATCATTCAAATTGTCAGTAAATATTACAGAGTGGCAGATAAAAAAGACGCTCATCATCATTTGACCTGCACCAAAATATGCAGTCAATGCTGATCAGTACACTACTGCACATACCATGTGTAGCTTTTCTCTATAGGCATTTATAGGGTCTTTACTTTTAAATTAAAGCAGTGTTACTGCTAACTAAAATCTCGGAAAATTCCACCTACCGTGTTTCCCCAAAAATAAGACCTACCCCAAAAATAAGACCTAGGGTTATTTTCCAGGAGGGCTTCAATATAAGCCCTACGCCGAAAATAAGCCCTAGTTTAAAATGCTTGTAAAATCCTATAATCCACTCTATTACAGTATTATATCATGTACAATATGTGTGTTTCTGTAATATAATTGCAGGGAAGAGAGCTCCAGCGGGTCACAGAAGCGGCACTGTAACAAAGGTATTTGGTACAATTTTATATTACAAAAACACACACTGTAATAGAGTGGATTATAGGATTTTTCAAGCATTTTTACTTAGTTCACACTGGGGATTCCTGTCAGGCAGGGTGGGGGAGGGGGAGAGAAGACAGCACATTACATGGTAAGACCTACCCCGAAAATAAGCCCTACTGTGTCTTTTGTTGCCAAAATTAATATGAGACCCGGGCTTATTTTTGGGGTAAACACGGTAGGTACCAGTTTATCCACAATGATCAAGTTTTGCAAACTGTAAACTCAAAGCCTTGTTGAAGTCTCCATGTTTAACTGATTTTGCTTGGAAATGTCACCCCACTAGTATGACACCTCCTTATTAATATTTGTCCACACCAAGTGATACATTTCCACTCCACCAACAATTCATGCCCACTTAAGCAGTATGACTCCCCCAGCAATTTATTCCCTCCCCCAGCATAACATTTCTGTCTAGCTGTTCAGCCCCTCCATCAATGTATGCTGCTCCTAACAATACATACCCACCCCAGATGTATGGCTTCCTGATGAAGAATTAACTTTACCCCTCAATGTGCAATTTTTGATCTGTGACAAAAGCAAAAGTATTCAAACCCCTTGAAATGTTCCACATTTTGTCATGTTACAACCAAAAACGTAAATGTATTTTATTGGGATTGTATGTGATAGACCAACACAAAGTGGCACATAATTGTGAAGTGGAAGGAAAATGATAAATGGTTTTCAATTTTTTTTTACAAATAAATATGTGAAAAGTGTGGTGTGCATTTGTATTCAGCTCCCCTAAATCAATATTTTGTAGAACCACCTTTTGCTACAATTACAGCTGCAAGTCTTTTTGAGGATGTCTCTACCAGCTTTGTACATCTGGAGAGTGACATTTTTGTCCATTCTCCTTTGCAAAATAGCTCAAGCTCTGTCAGACTTGTCAAGTCTTGCCACAGATTCTCAATTAGATTTAGGTCTGCACTTTGACTGGGCCATTCTAACACATGAATATGCTTTAATCTAAGCCATTCCATTGTAGCTCTGGCTGTATGTTTAGGGTCATTGTCCTGCTGGAAGGTCAACATCTGCCCCAATCTAAAGTCTTTTTCAGACTTTAACAGGTTTTCTTCTAAGATTGACCTGTATTTGGCTCCATCAACCTTCCCATGGCTTTCTTCTTGCTACTCTTCCATAAAGGCCAGATTTGTGGAGTGTGCAACTAATAGTTGTCCTGTGGACAGATTCTCCCACCTGAGCTGTGGATCTCTGCAGCTCTTTCAGAGTTACCATGGGCCTCTTGGCTGCTTCTCTGATTAATGCTCTGCTTGCCCGGCCTGTCAGTTTAGGTGGACCCCCATGTCTTGGTAGGTTTTCAGTTGTGCCATACTCTTTCCATTTTCAGATGATGGATTGAACAGTGCTCTGTGAGATGTTTAAAGCTTGGGATATTTTTTTTAGAACCTAACCCTGCTTTAAACTTCTCCACAACTTTATCCCTGACCTGTCTGGTGTGTTCCTTTGCCTTCATGATGCTGTTTGTTCACTAATGTTCTCTAACAAACCTCTGAGGGCATCACAGAACAGCTGTATTTATACTGAGATTAAATTACACACAGGTGGACTCTATTTACTAAAAAGGTGACTTCTGAAGGCAATTGTTTTCACTAGATTTTAGTTGGGGGTATCAGAGTAAATGGGGCTGAATATAAATACATGCCACACTTTTCACATATTTATTTGTAAAAAAACTCTGAAAACCATTTATCATCTTCCTTCCACTTCACAATTATGTGCCACTTTGTGTTTGTCTATCGCAAAAAAAAAAAATCCCAATACAAGACATTTACGTTTTTGGTTGTAACATGACAAATTGTGGAAAATTTGGAGTCCCAATCATATATTCCCCCAACCAACAATACATGCCCACTCTAGTAGCATTTCTACTCCCAAGAAATATATCTCCCCCTAGCATAAACACATATCCTCCCCAACATTTTATTCTGTATATCTTACCCTCTTTCAGTAAACCTTATCCACAGCAAAATTAATCCACCCTACCTGCTGTACATTTATGCCTCCCAAGCAGATCATTCTCAACAGCAAACCTCCACAAAGCCTTTTTTTGTATTTATCAGGGAATGATAAACTCTTTGTGAAGAAATGTAATGTAGGTCCTGACCTCTAATTGCCAGCTGATTTAGCCAATCAGAGCGTAAAACCTGCATTACATATGCTAGCATTGACTGGAAGAAGTGCAGTAGGAGGAAAATAACAATTTTTTGGTGTAGTAAGGCAGAATTGAAATTAAAATCAGGAACACCAGGATGATGCAAGAATAGATGACCCCACTTAGCTCATCTTGCCCTTAGGTACTACAGCGGGCACATGGACTGATACGGCTATAGTTATGCCCATCTTGCACTGAAATGCCTTTGAAATAATATCATACTCATCCGCGACTCAGCAGTGCCTTTGCGAATACCATAGCTACAAATGACCATATGCGACAGAAGAGGTAATCAAATTATGAAAAAATAATTAGATTGTAAATTTTGATACCTGGTGCTTCCCCTTTATTCCTGCTTCCCTAGGCACATCCCATATGGCAAACACAGCCCTGAACAACCTTATGATCACTATTGCTAACACAGAAAAAATCAAGTATATTGCACTATGAGGAGAAGTTTGCAATGCAGTGTCAGATTAAACCTATAAATTATTTTTATATACTGTATAAATTTTCTGAACTTTTAAAATAGAGCAATGATTAACAAGAATGGGCTGCGAAGCACATATGTGAAACAAAATATCTGCACGTGAATTTGACACATACTTATTGTTCTACCCCACGTATTATTAAAAATATATAATACATATATCCTTTCATAGAACATATAATACATACTGCATAATAGCTAAACAGAGCAACGCTACAATAAGAATAGAGAAGAAGCCACATACTGTATAAGGCCAACACAAGCATTAATTCATACTGTAATTCGAGATTGTTTTATGATATGTAGACTGTTTTATGTACCTATGTGTAATATGGGAAGTAGGGAGCTCAGATTGACTTCTAATGAGTCTCAGGGTCAAAGAAAAAACAATAAAATAGACTTTCTTTCGCTATAGACTTAAGGAGGTTCAGAGCTTTTGTAATTTGATTTTCTTTGCAGCTTTTATCTTTAACCTTGGTAAACGTTGAGGCTGAGATTGATGTTGTTAGAGTCCCCGTTAGAAAGTATTATTTCTTCTACATAGGCACAGTGGCTGAATGTTACAGAACTGCTATAAATTTATGATAAAGCACATTTATTGTTGTGTACAGTAATTATTATATAATAAACAATGGGCAACAGCAAACCTTGTAGAAATAAAAATCAGTTTATAGACTGTGTAGAAATCTTCAGGGTGGTGGAGAATTTAGTTTTGGCTACTAGAGTACTAAAATTGCAGAAAGTCAAGACAAAAGAACTACGCTGTACAAATGTTCTACCATTCAATTAAATAACATTTAAAAAATGAGCCAAAAAGCAGCTCATGGACCCTTCTCTCCCTCTACTGAGATACTGATGTTATACTGCACCATTTTCCTCTGGCCAGCAGGGGGAGGTTAAAGCAAAGTAAGCCATTAGACTTCTATGCAGAGCACTATGAATCCTGGGAGTTGTAGTTTGAGACGACAGCCATTTAATGTATGAATAGACTCTTTACACTGCAGCTCCTAATAGGCACTCTGCAGTAGGAGGAGTGGAGAGATGATTTTAATGAAACTGCCCAGGAAAGTTCTTCCTCTTGGCACTGAGGGAGTTAGAGAGAGCACCTCTGTCTGGATACTTTCCCGCCAGCGGTAGACTATAGCAGTGGAGTTCCAAGCCTGACACTGGGAGTGAGGACTGGCTATTCGCCTATCACTGATACTGATGGCAGGGGTTAAGCCACTGAGAGCAGGACACCAAGTGTACCCAATCCATATTGCACACTATACCACACTTATTCCAAACCTAGATTGCACCTATACCAATACTTTACCACTTTATACCAAACCTTTTCCACATCTCAATTACATCTACCTTGAACCTGTGATGAGACTATACCATACCCATAGAGTATGTATCTTGCACACAGGTTAACTGGGGATTTCATTCAGTGCACCAATGCTCTTAAAGGGCCCCATGGATAGCCAGCAGAAGGACTGCCTCTCCATAATAATTATTCTGCAAGTCCCCTTTATTCCCCTGCCCCCTCAACTACCACCCGCTTCTTATGTTGGATATGGCAAACCAAGTCGGTCCAGAGCTAGCATCACGGCTATAAATCCACTATGGCAGTATAGTTCTACTACTCAGTAAATTAAACTTTGCTACTGCTCACTACTGCACTTAATCCAACCTTGCTACTGTTTATGCTGATCTGGATGCCAATTGTCGTCTTATACCTAGTTCCCACTGTTTATCATGTTGTATGCTAAATTGTGTAATCATTATTAATCCATTTTATGCTTGGCTAGTTACCAACCATATTGGATGACAGTATTATACATTTGCCTTTACTACCTGGTTTGGTGCCTGTTTTCTTTGATATAGCACTACTATTGGGTACTAAGTATTACTTTCAGTGAATTCCTGTGGCATTGTATATTTGTACACTCAACCTGGTATGTCAGAGGGGCTAAGGTTCTTATGAAGGTCAAGGCAAAGAAATAATAACCCATCCTATCCAGCGGCTCCTACAAGAGTATCGCTACATTATGCTTTAGCATGCTTGCATAGAAATATATGTGCATTGCTGTTGTGTCTGAATGATATACAACTCACATACAATATAAGCCAATGCACCTTCTCTTAACCATTGACATGAATGCACTGTTAATTGTGGTGCCCAAAAGAAGAGTAGGTACTGTACATTTTGTTTTTGTGATTTGAGGTTTGTCTTTACACAACACAGGAAAAAACAAGCTTTTATGTGGGAATAGAATAGCACCTCAAGTAATATAGGTACAGGCTTTGTAGAATGTCATATAGCTCAGGAAAATAATATATATATATTTTTTTTATTATTCCATTTTATTTTACTTTTAAGGTTTAAAAATGTAGTATAGAAATAGAAAGGCACATTTTAGAGTATATTTTATATTCTTCTTTAAAGTGGAACTAATACTTACCTCTGCTTCAATAGTCTGAGGTCCCTTGCCAGTGACAGTATCTTTTTTCCAGCTCCAGATGTCAGTCCTCAGCCATCTTGATTGACCAGATCAAGATGACATCACTCTTGTGCATGTGCAGGAGTACAGTTAGTCTTGTACACAGACACTGTACCAGAATGTAAACTAAGCTGTGCAACTTTAGTTCCACTTCAAGGTATTTTATTTAAACATTTTTTATAAAAAAAAAATTTTTAAAGTGATTTTACTAATAATTGTTTATGTACAGAGTACAGATATGGCACTTTGTGCTTGTTGGCAGCCTGTGTAAACTAACTAGTTCATGTACATAGCCCTTTGGAAAAAAATGTACATACCCTACTCATCTACTTACCCAGGCTGTAGTGTAGTAGTAGCCTTTTATAAGGAATGTGACAAAACTTTTAAGAGCCAACAAACATAGGGCATTACTATCCTTTTGTCCTTGTGTAAGCTCACCTAAGTACACCCCATTCACTCAGCTAAAAGGAGAGAATTCGCTCTGCAAGCCAAAGATCAGCTTCGAGTTGGTATGTGGTAACTTGGTAAAAAGGCTTTTTGATTTGCACTATATATGCACAGTGTAAACTGTCGGCACTATATAAAACCTGTATAATAATAATAATAATAATAATAATAATAATAATAATTTCTAGAATTTTCAGCTATAAACTAAGATTTTAGGTTTACATGAAGCTGTTCTCTAAAGTTACAATTATGTGTTATTTTACAATTTAGCTTGAACTTTAAATGATAGTTCTTGTAGCTTGTGTAAAAATTGATTTAAACCATAGCATGTTTTAATTATGAAATAATAAGTCAGGCCACATGTTTTAAAAATTGTGGGAGCCTTTTTATTCTATTAGAAAAACAATATAATTTTCAGTGGTGATTGTGTAGTCTTTGTAGGAAGTAGCAGAAATATGCACATTCATCAAACAGTAAAAAGGCCGTGTCCCTTTAAATATCTATGTACCCATTACTGAGTCTGGGGCACGTTGCACTTGTCAAGTTGGGCCTTTATCCTTGATTCAGTAGTGTTGCTGCAAACACTCAATAGTATTTCAGTATCACAGTCACTGTGACCCCAGACCTGTCTGAACAATATTCTGTGCTGGAAATATAATTCTCCCTGTCCCTGACTTATTAGTATATACGTTCTCTGGGAATATCACTTTCTCTCTATCCTTCTTTAAAGTTTCCGTTTCTTTTTGTTGTTTTTTTTTTTGCCACCTGCGCCTCCATTAGAATAATGCCCTCTAATTTCCTGTCTTGAACTGACCACACACAATACAATCTGATTGTACAAACTTTGTACAGTCTCCTTTAGAATTACCAAAACAATTTAATATGCAGACAAACCTAAATGATCTCTACAATTTTTTATCAAACTAGACAAGCTCTTGCACTACATAGGTGATTTCAGATCTAATTGAGAATTTATAATCAGATTGTATGTGTGGCAACTTCAGCAACAAAATAGGAGGTAAAATAAAATTTCCTCAGAATGAGGGTAAATCTCAACTTTTTTTTTTTTCATAAAAAGGTCCTCCCACTCAATAATTTCAGCGCAGGTCTTAAACAGAAAGGGATGTGGCCTTGACAGGAAGGGGTGGGTCATATTTAAATTAGGGGGTGCACGAGTTTAGTCAGGCCTAGGGCAGCACAAAACCTAAATACACTACTGCCCATAGGTCCTAGGATGGTTATTGGCAATCAAGAATAGGGATAAGCCGAACACCCCCCCGTTCGGTTCGCACCAGAACCTTTGAACAGACCGAACGTTCACGCGAACTTTAGAACCCTATTAAATACAATGGACGCGAACGTTCAAAATCTAAAGTGCTAATTATAACGCCTAATATGCATGTTATTGTCCTAAAAAGGGTTTGGGGACCCGGGTCCTGCCCCAGGGGACATGTATCAATGTAAAAATAATCTTTTAAAACGGTCGTTTTTTTCGGGAGTAGTGATTTTAAAGGGGTTGTAAAGGTTCATTTTTTTATTTTCTAAATAGGTTCCTTTAAGCTTGTGCATTGTTGGTTCACTTACCTTTTCTTTTGATTTACCTTCTAAATGTTTTTTTTTCTTTGTCTGAATTTCTCACTTCCTGTTTCTCCTCAGTAAACTTCACACCATCATCCGAGTGGTGTGGAGTCAGCCAGAACAGATTACTGAACAACTTACTGAGGAGGAACAGGAAGTGAGAAATTCAGACAAAGAAAACAAAGAAAAAAAATATTTAGAAGGGAAATCTAAGATAAGGGTAAGTGAACCAACAATGCACTAGCTTAAAGGAACCTATTTAGAAAAGAAAAAAACAAACCTTTACAACCCCTTTAACCTCCCTAGCGGTAATCCCGAGCGTGACTCGGGGTTGTTTTTTTATGCTAGGATCGGTAACCCCGAGTCACGCTCGGGGTAGACATTGCAGAGCTCGCAGCGGAGTTTCCCTACCTTCTCCTGGCGATCCAGCGATGATGTCCTCTGCTGTGATCGCCAGCGAGATCTCCGGCGAGTGTCGGCACTTTCGACCCCATCTGACTTCCTAGTTCCGTTCCCTGCGAGCCGCAGCGGCGCATGGGAGCGGAACTGGGCGGCAAATTCAAAAAGGTAAACACATAGTATACATACAGTATACTGTAATCTTACAGATTACAGTACTGTATGTAATAATTACACACCCCCTTGGTCCCTAGTGGTCTGCCCAGTGTCCTGCATGCACTTTTATATAATAAAAATCGTTCATTCTGCCTGTAAACTGGAGATTGTCCATAGCAACCAAAAAGTGTCCCTTTATGTCAAAAGTGGTTTTAGACCAACTAGAAAGCAGCGATAATAAATTAGAATCACTCGCAGAATTGAGCGATAGCGATTTGTGGGGAAATTCGTCATCAAACACTAAATCTAATGACAGCGACAATTCTGCAACTGAGCAAATTTCAGTGTTTTTGATTTGATTACATTACTGAATAATTTTTATTATAATTAGATTACTATTTTTTATAATTATTTATAGTTATTTATTATATTATAATTTATAATTTTGTGTTTCATATTTATCATACCCGGGATGTCTACTAGACTCTTGTTTGGTCAGGTTTAAGTAAGTAATTACTAAGAATCGCAGGCCTATAATACATAACACCAAATTTTCATGCAAAATAATTGTACCGCTTTTGGTACATAATTCCAGAAAGAATCATACCGCCAGGGAGGTTAATGATGCATAAAGTGAAAAAAAAAAGTGAAATATTCCTTTAAATATTGTACCTGGGGGGTGTCTAAAGTATGCCTGTGAAGTGGCACGTGTTTCCCGTGTTTAGAACTGTCCCTGCACAAAATGACATTTCTAAAGGAAAAAAAGCCATTTAAAACTGCTTGCGGCTTTTATGTAATGTTTGGTTCCTTCAATATGGATGAAAATCATTCAGAAAAATGGCATGGCTACCCCATCAGCCACCCCTACCCCAGCCCATTACCAGCCCCTTTGGGTCTTGTATGGATATTAAGGGGAACCCCGCACCCAAAATAAAAAAAGGCCCTATATACTCTGAACAGCAGTATACAGGCGGTGCAAAAAAGACACGGACTGTAGGTTTGTTCTTAAGTACAATCTGTTTGTAATTTGGAACAGGTACATTTTTTAAGTGTAGCTCTAGCCAAAAAAATCTATTTTTAAGCTTTTTGGAGAACATAGGGAAGGGTTATCACCCCTGTAACATTTGTTTTGCTGTCTGTGCACCTGTTCAGAATATTTCACCTCACTTTCCATCCCAATGACAAATGTTTTTGGAAAATTTGGGGTTTTTATTGAAACAAGGATTGGTGATAAAGCATCAGTGGAGAGAAGACACCTTTTTCACATATTAACTCTGAGGCCGCGTACACACGACTGGTTTTCCCGGCAAAAAATGACAAGAAAACTGTTGGGAGAGCTTTCTTGCCGAGAAAACCGTTCGTGTGTATGCTTTCTTGTCGAGAAAACTGGCCAAAATCTCGACGAGAAAAAAGACGACCTGCGGTCTTTTTTCTCGTCAGAGTCTCATTTTTTCTCGGCGTGATTCTCGTCAGACTGTTTTTGGACGAGAAAACCGTTCGTGTGTATGCTTTTCCGAGTCTTCAAAAACCGCGCATGGTCAGACTCAAGTATGAGACGGGAGCGCATCTTCTTGTAAAAATAGCGTTCGTAATGGAGATAGCACATTCGTCACGCGTTAACAATTTTTGCATCGTTTAAATGCTGCACGTTAAAATCTTCTTTAGAATGATACAATGATGAGCAATTAAGAGCTTTTTAGGCTGCAGATATTCACACAGATTTCTGACTAATTTTTTGCAGCATTTCTGAATGCAGATCTCATGAATATGTTATTTTATTTTCTCGAGCAAGATGTCATTTTTTTAATTTTTTTTTAAAATTTGGAATAATTTTTTCAGATATGCATTTTAAAATCTTATGTAATTTCTAGTGATCTCCATTTTTTTTTCTCTGGTGTAAATTTAACACAATTTGAAAAAAATTATCTTCTATTTTTTGCCCTATTTTGCCCTATTTTTTTGGTGTTATCTGTCCCATTTAAAATCTAGCTTTCTAATTTTAGTAAATTACCTGCCTACTCACCAGCTAAATATTTAGCTTTAACAAAAACACATAGGCAAGTATTAATTGTAAAACAAAAAAACATTTATTCTGGTATACAAAATAAGAATAACCAAACTAGAAGGCAGCGCTGGAGAGCCTGCTGCAATTTATGCGACTGTGTGGACACCAAAATTGGGACCTTGAGAAGCACATACAGTAGTGAGCCCAATCTGGTCTTGGACTCCCAGAGGTCAGGAACAGCAGCAGGTTAGATACATATCCCAAGTCTGTGGAACTACAACAGGCTGCCTTCTGTCTGACCACATTGCAGCAAGGGAATCACTTCCTGGTCTTCTTGCTCCGCTTCCCTGCAGCCTTCTTGGTAGGTTTCCCTGCAGCCTTCTCTGAGGCCTTCCTTGTCCGCCTGGCTGGAGGCTGTGCCTCAGGAGGTGTACTCATGTCAGGAGGAGGAGGTGGAGGTGGAGAAGGAGGTGGAGGAGAAGAAGAAGGAGGTGGAGGAGAAGAAGAAGGAGGAGGAGGTTGTGAAAAAGGAGGTGGAGGTGGAGAAGAAGGAGGTGGAGGATAAGAAGAAGGTGCAGGAGGATGGCCGTGGTCACAAATAACAGTGGTCTCTGTGAGTCTGCCCCTCAACCCCTTATTTAAAAAGGGACATGAGCAGGGCCTCACAAAGTAGCCGTTGTTCTGGTTGCATCTGGGCCATTTTCATGCCGACCAATGCCGCATAGCCCTCATCAGGGGTTGGGGGCTGCTGGAGGGTGGCATGTGCCTCTTTAATGAGGGCCAGTGCTGCCACACTCACAGACCTATCCCTCCTGGCCCTTCTTGGTGGCATGCAGATTGGAGGCACCTGACACCTTGTCCTACTACTTGGACCAGCCACCTCCTCTCTGCCACTTGGACCAGCCACCTCCTCTCTGCCACTAACCCCAGCCTCCTCCTGCCTGACATTTTCCGACCTGTCATCCTGGCTGACCTCCTCCTGTGTTAAAAAAGGGACATATTTTAGAGTTTTGTTTCATCCATCACACACAGGGGGTTATTTAGTAAAGGCAAATCCACTTTGCACTACAAGTGCAAACTACAAGTGCACTTGAAATTGCATTGAAAGTGTACTTGGAAGTGCAGTCGCTGTAGATCTGAGGGGGACATGCCAGGCAAAGAAAAATCTGAAATTTAGCTTGCACATGATTGGATAATAAAATCAGCAGAGCTTCCCCTCATTTCAGATCTACCCCTCAGATTTACAGCGACTTTACTTCCAAGTGCAATTTCAGTGCATTTTTTGTTGCACTTTGCACTTGTAGTTTGCACTTGTAGTGCAAAGTGGATTTGCTTTTAGTAAAGAACCCCCACAATGTTCAGCTCATTGACTGTTGCAAATAATTCTAATTTTCTTTTGATAATACTCTCATTATGCCCCCATCATTTTGCATTCTTCTCCCAAACTTTTTAGCCCACTACTGTCTATTGCTATGTCAGACACGCTTTCTTGTTTGACTAAATTTGTTCCCATCTTAACATCTATTTTACATCATTAATTTTTTCACAAATAAATGTTTTGAAAATACTATACCTGGCTCCAGACGGACAGATCTGGGTCCTCATCCAAGATGGAAGGCTCCTCCTGATCCTGAGAAGGATTATCTTGGCTGGAGGGAAGGCTGGAGGGAAGGCTGGAGGAAAGGCTGGACAGTGATTCCCTCTGTGTAATGTGGTCATTCAGAAAGGCCAACCTGTCGTAGTACCACAAATGTGGGACATATACCTACCCTGCTGCTGCTCCTGACCTCTGAGAAGCCAGGACCCTATTGCGCGCAGTCCTATATGTGCCTCTCAAGGTCCCAATTTTGGTGTCCAGCTGCTCAACGGTTGCATTGGGCATCCTGGCGTGCACAAATGGGAGCAGACTCTCCAGCGCTGCTTTCCTTACCCCTTTTTTTTTTTTGTGCAGCGGATTTTTGGTCTCCCACAGAGCGGGCAGCTCCCTTAAGTGATCTATAAACTCCGAAAGGAATTCTTTCTCTAGAAACGCATTCATTGTTTCTGCAAGAAAAAACACCAGACAAAAATACAAATGTCAATCACACTCTAAACTTGAGTAATATTTATGCCCATATATGCCTCAACAATCTCTATGCAGTATAGGCCACTGATGTACCAAGTATTAAATCATACCTTCGGTCTTACGTTCGGCGCTCTTAACTCCTTCCTCCGCACACAAAACGTAGGTACGTCACATGTGTGTTAGCTTTATATACACTACGCATGCGTGACACACGTCGCCCACCCATGACGTTCTTTATCGATGTTTCCCCGCCCCTTCTCTTTCAGCGCGCAGGCAACATGGCGGAGTCACAGCAGGTGTCTGTGAATTCAGAGAATTCTAATGAGGAGACAAGCCCAGAGCGGGAAACGTCACGAACAAGGAGGCGCTACAAGGCATCTAATATGTCCTTTGAGGAGATGGCGGAAATGGTGGCCATATTGAACAATTCTGATTATGATGCAAAGCATGGGCCGTATTCCCACCCTAATCTTTGCAAGGACAAAATTATGAAGAAAGTAGTGAAAAATCTGAAGAAGAATTTCGGTGTGAAAAGATCCAAGGAGCAGCTCAGAAAGAGGTGGTCTGACCTCAAACTGAGGGAGCCGGAGCAGTTAAGGAGCATTAACAGAATGCTTAAAAAAAGTAAGTACTTCTCCTGTGTCCCTATTGTTGTATTTCACAACTTGCATGTTGCTCCCTGTTGTAGTTTTTTAAGATTTTACATTCTAAAATGACATCTTCTACAATTTAGTGGGCACAGTAATCGGTCGATATAGACACATTGCTTGCACACTACATACGATGATTTGACAATATCCATTTAAAACTGCAAAATGGAGGTTTAAATTTCCTAAATCTTATGACATTGTTGTCTAGATGATGTGTTTTTAAATAGAATGAAATGCAAACTTGAATCAATGTAAAGGAGAGGACACTCAGCAGTTGTTTACACATCTGCACTCACAGGAGCACTATAGTGTGGGCCACCAGAACAACCTTTTTAGGGTGTCCACCACAGGTGCTACAGTGGGTACTGGGGGGCGGGGGGGTGCCCATGTGAGAAAATTGACACAAAAAGGACATTATTCCAGCTTTGTTAAGTTCTACAATCTGGTCTTCAGCTTGGAACTGTGCCAAAACAGACAAGTGTACCCCACCTGCAAGCAATGTTTCATATTCATAGTTATGACTTCATATATGTGTGTGTTAAGTGTACCATTTTGTTTGAATCTCATAGGAACCCCACACCTTCTAAAGAACCCCAACCTCCCCAACAAGCTCAACCTGAGGATGTGCAGGAAGTCGAATTGGATAAAGGAGAGGTGGAGGAAGGAGAAGTGGAGGAAGGAGAGGTGGATGAGGTGGTGGAACTTGTCACTACAACAGGTCAGTACCTGTCACCACAGCTTCAGGTAAGAGATGTAGGCCTGGAGATTTTTAATTATTTTTTTTTATTTTAGGGGATGAATATGTTGCTGAAATTCCACGATTCTCCAGTGATAGTGCACAAAGACTCATCCAACAAATAATGGATTGTAGTACTCAACTGGACTTCATGAAGAAAAGGATTAATGATATGGAGAATAAATTTAAGGACATCATTGATGTGTTAGGGCGAATAGACTAAAACCCCCCTTTTTTTTCCTAGTTTTTGTTCTCTTTTGTAGCACTTTTTCTAAAACACAAATTTTGAAGATGCACAAAGTGGGTCAACATGTGCTATCTGCCACGGGATCTCCATGTACGTGTTTTGGGGGTGCAACCTCTTCCTCACAACTCAAGTAGGTGAAAGGAAGAAGGGGTTGCCCCCCAAAACATGTTGAATGATCCCCCATGATGGCGGGTAGCACATGTTGACAATAGGGATGAGGAAGTAAAAAACCTATTTTACCCACCCTAAAATTGTGTGCATCTTCAAATTTTGTCTTGTTCAGGGGTGACAACACTCAGACATTTAAAAAAAAAAGGTCTGAGATCTTGCTTAGACGTTAACATTGTTGTATTTTGAGGTATGTTGAGGAGAGTTTTTAGGGGGTGTGGCTACGAGTGACAAAAATTTTGTTTGGGAGCCACATCGCATGACCACGCAATTGTCAGTTAAAGCGACGCAGTGCCGAATCGCATAAAGGGGCCTGGTCTTTGGCCAGCCAAATGGTCCGGGGCTTAAAGCGGAGCTCCACTCTAAAGTGGAACTTACGCTCATCGGATTCCTCCCCCCCTCCGGTGCCACAATTGGCACCTTTCAGGGGGGAGGGGGGTGCAGATACTTGTATAATACAGGTATAATACAGGTATTTGCACCCACTCCTGGGCATAGAAAGCTGCAGAATCTGCAGGTATCTATGCCACTTCCCGTCCCCCCGCTGTGTTCTGGGAAACACACAGTTCCCAGAACACAGCGGGGGACCAGTGAAAGACGCGCATCGCGACTCGCGCATGCGCAGTAAGGAACCGGGCAGTGAAGCCGCAATGCTTTACTTCCTGATTCCCTCACCGAGGATGGTGGCGGGGTAGCCAAGAGATGAGCGATTGCTCGTCTTCTGCTGCCGACATTGCGGGCACTCTGAACAGGTAAGTGTCCATTTATTAAAAGTCAGCAGATGCAGTATTTGTAACTGCTGGCTTTTAATTATTTTTTTTAAGGTGGAGCTCCGCTTTAAGTGGTTAAGCACACTGGCTGGTGACAGTATGTACAATTTTTTGTACAATAAATTTGTATTTTTATTTTTACATACTGTCCCTAGAGTAGTGCAGTGCCACCACAGAAGATCTGTGGTTAGTTCTCCAAGAGGTTTGGTACAGCCTACCTGCTGAGTTCCTTCAAAAACTGTGTGCAAGTGTACCTAGAAGAATTGATGCTGTTTTGAAGCCAACGTGTGGTCGCACCAACTATTGATTTGATTTAGATTTCTTGCCTGTTCATTTACTTTCCATTTTGTTAACTGATAAAAAATAAACAATTTGATTTCTGAAAGTTTTTTTATTCAGAGATATATACATTTTCCTTCAATTTAGAGAGATTTTCTTTCACATTCTGTTGTGCATCTGGTTTCCCCAAAAGGAAATATAAAAAATAAAAAAAAACTGGCAAGGGTTTAATCACTTTCTACTCTAACCCCTTTACCCCTTTTTTTTATTGATGTAGATACACTTTAACCTTATGTAGCGGAACCTCACTCTCCCTCTTGGTTATTGCGAATGGCTTGTGTCTAGGGGTATCTGGGAGAGGAGAGTGCAGGAACGCTACGCCAAGCTCTCCCCTCATGTGTATAAGAGGGTTGAGCAAAGTTAGTTGATTTACCTCCCGGGTCTGTCCACTGCATACAAAGCCTTGTTGTTCCCTGGAAACGTGTCTGCCAATAATAGAGCCCCACACCAATCGAAAGTCCAACACTCCTTTATTTCTCGTAACACAATCAGTTGAACTTCCATTAACAAACGAACATGGGGGTGTGGGAACCAGAGGTTCACCCGGCACTGGCAATCTGCTGCACCAGGTCTTCGGGTGAGTCCCTCCTCCGGTCCCTAACGCCTCTGGATTCGGGTGCCCCACTCCCGGGGCCCCCTAGGACAATTCCTCCATTGCGGGACCCAGCGGAAGGTACTGGGCCCCAGGCCTTCGGCTGAGTACCTCACCCCAGACTGAAGGTGTCTGGGATGGAACACGAACTCCAGGTGTCAAGGCCTAGGCCGCCTGGACACCGACCGCAACCACAGCCCTCAGGCTGAAGGTGCCCGGGACTCGAACCTCGTGGCGAAGATGTCCGCCCCCTTTAGACCCTCCCCCAGGATGCACAGCGGGTTCCCCACCCCGCCGTACAACCGCTGCGAGAGGTCACAAATGGTACGGCACTGCAGCGATGGTTCAACCCCGGCCCAAAGTGACAGCGCTACCTGCTGGGCCGCAGGGAACTATGCATCACTGGTGTCCTCACCAGTTTAAAAAGTACATACCCGCTACACTCTCCCACCTGTTATTTGACACTGGTCCCCATTGTCTGGAGCAAACCATGCCCAAAAAGGGCCATCATAGCCTGATCCAGAGACCGACTAACGAATTTCAAAAATAAAAAGTTTTTTTTTTTTTAAAGCTAACCAATAGCTGTGCCTGAACCTGACATGAAAGGGAAAGGAAGGAAACAAACAACACATAACCACATTATCAGAATCACATGTTCACAACAACATTCCCTTACACCCATCCTGACTAAGACCCACCCCATTCTCAGTGGTCTTGATGAGATGTTCTCCTGCAGAGGGGAAAAGAACGTTAAACACACATATACCTGACACATTGTTTGTGTAATAATGAAAGAACCTCTCCGTAGAGAAACCCTTTCCTTCTATAAGTGTGTGAGTGAACAGTGAATATCGATGCGCAACACTGCCACCTGGTGACAGTGTCACGGTAACTGCACTGGTTGAAGATCCTCTTCTCTCTCTTTTTTCTAACTACCCCAAAGTCCATAATCACTTTGTGGGATGGAAGAATGAAGAACAAACAACGGCAACAGTCCTTCAATTTCTCCAGAGAGCACAAACACCCATAACACGGGTACAGTCACTGAGTTTTCCCGAGAGACAACCCCGGAAAGTTCAGCAGCAACGAAGCACTAGACAAGGAGTCTTTTCTCCTACAAGTAGAATCTGGGATGCGGCAAGACAAGGGGCTTGAAATGCTTATCCACAGTCTCTATATGATATTCAACATCTTCCCCTTCTTTCCGTCGAATCAACACTTTGTCAGCATGGATGTGCCGACCCAACATCCACTCTGCTTTACAGTCCTTGAACCGCTCAGATGTTTTCGGGGAACACGCGAGGTACCTGCGGGCATGTGGGACCTGAAGGTGCGTCCACACAAATTCGTTGTACCAGCGGTCCCGGCAGACTTCCACTTCGTACAGAAGCTCCTTGGGTAAGTACGGGTACTCCCACCCGTACTCGGTAGCAACTTTTTGGCCGAAAAGACGCTGAAGTCTCGCCAGTGGAGGCATAGTGGCCCGGTCTTCCTCACCCGGTTGGACGATGGCGTCTGGATGGCGAGGTGCCTTGACCACCTCCACTCTAGGCATAGGCGGCCGCAACAACAGTCTCTTTTCCCCGGTGCCAGATGCAGGAGGCACCGGAGGTAGAAGGGCAGACTGGGGACGGGATCCCTCCTCAGGCGCTGGTGCCTCCACCCGGGGTGTACTATCCCCTGTAGACATGGGTGGATCCCTGACTTTACGGGACGAGGAGAAAGGCATCTTGTCCCAGCCCTTCTTAGCGAAAAGTTCATCTATGATGACATTGTCTCCCGGATCGGAGAGCGATTCTAGGTCGGAGGTGTCACACTCCTCCACGGGCAGGTAGCCTGTAGTGGAGGCTGAATTGCTACCTCTCGCGGGCACATGGGGCCGTGACTCCCCGACACCTCCGTCCCAACACCAAGTCCCTTTGTCCGGCTTACCTCGGCCCAAAGTTGAGAAGGGATGTCCGAGACTCTTCCTACCGGATCCATCCGGGGCGGGCATGGGCAAGCAGGGTGATCCACCGCGACCGCTGGACGGGGCAACCAAGCCGGTCTTCCTCTTTGGCGGTGGACGCTGGGAAACAGTGGTGACCGAGTCAGCATCCTTGGATTTCTCCCGTACCTCAGTGATTGCGACCTCCCCTGCGGTCGCTGCAGTGCGCACAGGGATGGCTGTAAAAGCAGCGATTCCTCCTTCATGAGTGGTGTGGCCTGTAGCGCGGTTGAGGTGGATGATTCTGGGTTTTTCAATGGTTGGTTCCACCTCAAATGAGAACTCTCCGCAGGCCTCGCAGCGTCCGAATGGCTTCAGCTGACACACCAGTCCCGAACATCCGGGACAAATCAAACCCAGGGCCTCAACGTCCATGCATGAGTACAGGGCGAATCGTCCCCGGAGCTTTAGCCGAATCCCCGTATCCGTTATTGGAGCAGCAGTAGTCAGACTCGTGGTAGTGGGATGAATAGGAATCCACGATGCATTGGTGAACATGGCGACTCTTTGCTGATCCATTGCGCACTGCCTTGTTGGTGCCAAAGTCCCCACGTGTAGTCCTTCACACGATTAGACTCTTCCCTTCTTGCACTCCAGTTTGCGGGCTTTCTCCTTCCCTGGGTCACGCCCACGAACTGAGCAGGGAGGGTGTGCCTGATGGTGCCGTGGCCAACAACATGGCCGACCTACTTGGAACTCTTTCGGGCAGACACTTTCAAATTCCAACAACTCCAGCTCCATTGTAGCACGAACACATCCATGACCAGAGCCCCCACGTGTAGCGGAATCTCACTCTCCCTCTTGGTTATTGCGAATGGCTTGTGTCTAGCGGTATCTGGGAGAGGAGAGTGCAGGAATGCTATGCCAAGCTCTCCCCTCATGTGTATAAGAGGGTTGAGCAAAGTTAGTTGATTTACCTCCCGGGTCTGTCCACTGCATACGAAGCCTTGTTGCTCCCTGGAAATGTGTCTGCCAATAATAGAGCCCCACACCAATCGAAAGTCCAACACTCCTTTATTTCTCGTAACACAATCAGTTGAACTTCCATTAACAAACGAACATGGGGGTGTGGGAACGAGTAGGCCCAGGCACAACTGTAATCTCCTATTCTTTTTTAGCGAATAGGCCTGGCGCACGGTCTCTGCCACCGACCGTGAGTTTTGGTCGCTGCCACCAACCGGATGAACTGTTGAGGCCCCTGCCACAGGCCTAATTGCAGGCCTCTGCCACTGACCTGAGTGAAATAGCTGGACTGCTGCCACCGGTCATTGAACATGGACTGAACTTCCTCTTTGAACTTGGCCCCTGTTCGGGAAAGATATCCCTCCGGGCGGTCTCCAGAGGTTCACCCGGCACTGGCAATCTGCTGCACCAGGTCTTCGGGTGAGTCCCTCCTCCGGTCCCTTACGCCTCTGGATTCAGGTGTCCCACTCCCGGGGCCCCCTAGGACAATTCCTCCAGGTGTCCAGGCCTAGGCCGCCTGGACACCGACTGCAACCACAGCCCTCAGGCTGAAGGTGCCCGGGACTCGAACCTCGTGGCTAAGATGTCCGCCCCCTTTATACCCTCCCCCAGGATGCACGGCGGGTTCCCCGCCCCGCCGTACAAACGCTGCGAGAGGTCACCAAGGGCACGGCACTGCAGCGATGGTTCAACCCCGGCCCAAAGTGACAGCGCCACCTGCTGGGCCGCAGGGAACTATGCATCACTGGTGTCCTCACCAGTTTAAAAAGTACATACCCGCTACACTTATAACTAACGTTGAAAAATATACATTAGTTGCGAAAATAAATGAGAGCAATCACAGCTCTTAGAACAGACTGTAATATACTACATGCAATATCCTAAAATATTTTTTCAAAGCTAAACTACTAGTGGCTAGAGCCTAAATGAAAGTAAATTTCATGCAAATGAAAGTACTTTGTCTTCTTGGAACATTTTGCCGTGTGTTATTTATGAGGCAGGGAAGTATTTATACCGCTGTAGTTTCCTTGTTGCAATATATTAGTAGATTCTTCAAATTAAGAACTGGCTTCACAGTATGAAAAGAACATCTATTTAAAAAAAAGTCCTTATCAGCTTTTCATTTACTGCCTGAATCTGTTCAGTTTTCTCTGGAAATGTGCTGCTCTCTCACATTAGTCCCCTTTTTTTATATATATTATGATTTTTTCACAAAAAAAAGCCAAGTACTTATATTAATATTCATTTATATAATGTAATCACTTTAACCACTTCAGCCCCGGACCCTTTGGCTGCCAAATGACCGGGCCACTTTTTGCAATTAGGCACTGCATCGCTTTAACTGACAATTGCGCGGTCGTGCATTGTGGCTCCCAAACAAAATTTAAGTCCTTTTTTTTCCACAAATAGAGCACTCTTTTGGTGGTATTTGATCACCTCTGCGGTTTTTATTTTTTGCTCTATAAACAAAAATAGAGCGACAATTTTGAAAAAAAAAAAAATTTTTTTTTACTTTTTGCTATAATAAATATCCCCCCAAAAATATATTAAAAAAACAATTTTTTTCCTCAGTTTAGGCCGATACATATTCTACATATTTTTGGTAAAAAAAAATCGCAATAAGTGTTTATTGATTGGTCTACAAAATAGGGGATCGTTTAATGGCATTTTTATTATTTTTTTTTTTACTAGTAATGGTGGCGATCAGCGATTTTTATCGTTACTGCAACATTATGGCGGACACTTTTGATGCTATTTTGGGACCATTCACATTTATACAGCGATCAGTGCTATAAAAATGCATTGATTACTGTATAAATGGGACAAAGGGCATTTAGAAACTTCATGCCCCCACTCACTGCACCGCAAACAGCGCACTTGGTTCAGTGCGGCCAAGTGTCGCCTGCACCAATCCACTGCAGACTCAGACTCCGGCGAACTCTCCATACTTGCAGTCACCTGTGCACTCCTTGCACCAGTGTTGCTAGGACCAACACCTGCTCTGTCTCTCATTTCAGCAAACCTTGCTTCCTTTTCACACAGGAAAATTTTAAAGTACTGTCTCCAAGACTTTGCAAACAGCACACTTTCACATGCAGACTTCACTCTCTGCTTGAGCTCACTTCCACAGACACATCACCTGTATACAACACAGTCCATTAATTGAACTCCTGTGCAATGCAGTTCGCCTGGCTGCCACACACAGCTAGCAGCAGTTCACCGTAGAAAACTTTAACTTTTCCTTCAGATAGGCTATTCATCACAGTATTGCTGTTAAACACACAGTTTTTTTTTTACTCACTGTTTTTGGTATGCGAGGATCTGGAACTCTTCCAAAAACTGCCCGCATTCTCCACCACTTGTAAGATTGGGGGTTGTTTAGCTCTCGTAGTAGATGCGTTTTTCAGTGATGCAAGCCAGTCAGCAACTCTGTTTAAGGGCATGGTAGCCCATTTTTATTTAAAAGCACAACAGTTCACAAACACGTCTGTAGTATTCACAGGGGGGTTCCACCATTCCTGTATCCTTCATACTAACAGTAGCCTCGTAGCTTTACCTTCTAGCGATCCAGGCCTTTAGCCTAGGCCTGACGGTCTGTTCCTCAGTGTCCAAGAGTTTAAGCTTTCTCCTAGCTTCTCCTGGTCAGCACCTTTGTTGCTGTATCACTAATGATATCTGCCTCCTGCAGACATGCACACTTTGGCTGCACCCATGCAGCATAGATAGCCTCTGACTCCACTTCAGAGGGATGAGAGAGTCCAACTGACTCTCCCAGCACAGACTTCCTGTCTGTTGGGCGGGGCCCTGATCCCTAATCACCTCTGAACTAAATAGCCCAAGACACAGCTGTTACATTAGCGTGTCTTTCTTTACCAAATGTGGCAATAACCAACCCTCTTGAAGGTCGCACAAAGTTGCACCCTCACAATATATATATATATATCTCCCTAGCCCTATGTGCTTTCATATCTGTCTTATCTTTATATAATGCGCTCTTCAAATGTGCTTTAAAATGGATGGTTTTCCCTTTTATGAACAAGAAAATAATGACGTTATGCTGTTACGCTGGTATAATAATGCTGTGGGGCTGGTATGAAATGTTTTCCAGGGCTGGTTTTTACTCCCAGTCCAGCCCTGGAGGTATCCTGGGGTATGTTAATGCTGCTCTGCAGGCTCTGGTAACGTTTCCCTCGGCCGTAGAGGTGTAAAGGTGTTTAATCTGGTCACAGGCTTCTCTGCGGTGTCCACTTGACAGGAAGCTCCGCTGACCAGTCTGGAACGTGGAAGCGGCAGTGACGTCACCACGGCAGGGCGGGCATTCAAACATAGAGTGAGGTATACACAGGCAGCCTCCCCCCTCCCCCCTTCCCTTCTTATACTTGTAAATTTACAAGAGCCAGTTGGCAAGCCGTTAAGAATAGAAGATGTGTATTTCTTATGAACAAGACCAATTTAGAAATTATAGCTAAGTGCTTACTGATTTGGTAAACCTTTGTTCTTACTGTGATATATATAATTTTCATTCATGTATTTTTTTTTTTTTTTTTTTTACAAACAAGACTTTTTTTTTGTGGTTTTGTTTATTTTTAAGAATGACTGACTGTTTTTAATGTACCGTATTTTACAGAACAAAAAAGTGAACAATTTAGTAAATGTTTTATTTTTTAATTTTTTTACAGACGATGGATTTAAACTTTATATTAACGTAGATGCTAAGTACAAATTTTTATGTACCACTTATCTTGTTTATCACAAAACTAAAAATATTGGTAGTAGAATGAGAAGTTATTAACAATTGAACTTATTAGATAAATGGAGGCACACACAATTGCAGCACTATACACAATCACTACCTCAACCATTGTGGGGAACAGGCCATATGAGACTAATGGAGAAACTACTGTGCTCCCCTCTAAGTTTAAATCAAAGAATATCCAAAATATATAAAATTCTGGTTAAGGAAAAAGAATCTGACCACCCACCCTATTTGGGGAAGTGGGAAGAGGAAATGGGACCTCTCAGAGATGAGGAACATGGGAATAAAATTCTAAAATTAGTCTGCTTTTCCTCAAGCAATGTGAGGACAGCTGAGATGTGTTATAAACTATTGGCAAGATGGTACGTGACCCCACTGAGGGCGCAAAGGCTCGGGGTAGAAGGCCCGCCAATGTGTTGGATAGGCTGTGACGCCCTGGGGACCTTTGCGCACCTGTGGTGGAAATGTGTGAAGATACAACCCTACTGGGAGGGAATTATAGGAGCGATTTTCCAAATAACGGGAGAGCGGATTCAGAAAGACCCCTGTAAATGCTTATTCCATGACACGAGAAAAACGATTCCCCAATATAGGAATACCTTAGTTCCACATCTCCTGAACGCAGCTAAAAGTTTGATCCTGAGTCTATGGAGAACCCAAGAAGCCCCGAATATGAAGGAGTGGGCAGTAAGGGTGAAATGGGTGAAATCCATAGAAGAAACAATACATTCAGTAGAGGACTCTATGGAGCTTTATTACAATACATGGGGTAAATGGACGGAGTTTAAAAAATCCAGTGGATATATGACCATGATGGGGGTTTAGGGGGATCGGGGGAGAGGGAGAGAGAAGGGGAGAGATTGACAGGGATGTGGGAGGGGTGTTTTGTGTTTTTTGTTTTTTTGGGGGGAGGAGTGCGGATATGGGGATTAAAAATTGATGGATGTAATATGTTCTTAAAAAAAACAAAAAAACAAAAAACAAAGCCAAACAATTGAACTTAGTTTTTGTTTTTACCCTTTCCAGCTGGTGGGAGGTGGACCTTTAAAAGTGCATAACGTCTAGGAAGTTACACGAGCCTCCCGGTCATTTGATCACTGTGATGTGTTCATCAGAACACTTTTATTGTGGAAGGTCCTTAACTTGGAAAACGCCAGAGAAATATATAAACATACTTTAAATGAGTTTACCTTTATTTTAGAATGTTAGTTTAGATTGATTTAAGTTAGCAGTTAGTTCCCTTGCTCAGTATTTTAAAAGCCACCAATCATATCTCCATGCTTAATAAAGAAGACATATGGATAGTAGCTTAGTTTCTGCAGGATAACATACATTAAAACTTTTGTCACCACACAGTACAACAGGAGTGGGCAAAGTGAATCCTACCAAAATAGAAGGAAAAATTTTAAATTCACATATATTTATGTGTGAAATGTGTGTTTTGCCCAGAGTTTTAATTGAGTAAAAATAAAGGAGAGTGTTCTGGGGTAGAATCCTTTTTAGGGGAAACATTGGAACTTCAAAATGTGTCATTTATTTGCAGGATAGTTCTCATTTATATCAAGCCTTAGCTTGAAATAAAGATGGCAGCTTGCTTTATTTCATTACTTTATGATCAAAAGCTGCCTAAAAACTTGTCTACAGTATATTAAAGCCTTATGCCCTGTTCACACGATCGGATTTCTGATGGAATAAAATCCGATGGAATTTTCAGTCGGAATTTCGATGAAGCTGACTTCCATCAGTCTTGCATACACACTGTCAGACTAAATTCCGACCGTCCAAAACGCGATGACGTAAAACACTACGAAGAGCCAAGAAAAGTTAAGTTCAATGCTTCCGAGCATGCGTCGACTTGATTCTGAGCATGCGTGGATTTTTCTCCGATGGAATTCCACACAGACGATCATAATTTCCCATCGGAAAAATTTAAAACATGTTCTATTTTTTTACTCCGATGGAAAAAAGTCCGATGGGGCCCACACATGATCGGAATTTCCGATGAAACAAGTCCATCAGACTTTTTTCATCGGAAAATCCGATTGTGTGTACAAGGCATTAGGCTTAGCAGAGATTTCAGATCATAGAAAAAGATGTATCGAATGTATAAAATGTAACATTTATTATGAAAGTACACGTTTTTTTTTTTTTCACTTTAGAGCAAAACTTTAGGCAGATATAAAAGACACAAATTAATGCAGCTCTGGTGTCATAAATGCATCAATAAATTAAATTAATATTCTTAATTGATCATCACAGGACACAGAAATACATTTTGGAACAATTGGGCATGCAGCTACCTTTAGGTGATTGGACAATGGCAAAGCTGTAAGGACAGCCTTGTATAACCCCTCCCACTTTCAGCATGCCATTTTTTTGCCAGTGTCCTTAGGTGATGGATGTTTTTCTCTCTTCTGAGAAGCATTTACATGTTTTTCATATTTTTACTCTGGGGTGTTTTCTGAAAACTTTCTAGCAAGCATTGCTAGGTGCAATTTTGCCACTGCAGCTTCCCCAATGCAGATTTCTGGATCAGCACTTCTCAGCTGGACCTTGGGGATCTGACCCTGCCTGGATAAAGATGTGGAGCTGGCCTGTATGATTGCTTTGGCACTAGATCTTGCATGAGGCACTCTCCTTGCCATGTAGTGTAATGCATTGTGTATCCACAGGGTGCTAAGCGGGTCCAGGGTTGTGGTTAATGTGCCTGTGAAGCCCAATCCCTGAAGATCCCTTGGAAGGTGAGTCCACCAGAAGGTCAAAGATTGGATGGTGCTTGCCTCCTTTACTCTCCACTGGCTTCCGTTGGAGGACTACAATCCATAAGGTAAGCCATGGCTTTTCCCTTTTTTCTTTATAGTGCCTAGGTGCTGCATCAATCCAGTCTCTTGTGGGATAACTGTGGTACACTAGCTGTAACTCATTTGTTTGCAGTAAGGGGTGGGAGATAGTTGGAATTGTTTTTTATTTTGAATTTGGCACCTTTTGTTACCTGGACCACAGCCCAAAGCTGTTAAGATGCCTGTGCAGCCTCCTTTCTTCAAATGTGAGTCGTTTTCATTATTCTCCCATAAGTGCTCTGGCAAGCTGCATCCTTCCACCCTTCCCTGGGTACCTCCAAGTACATAAGCAGAAACCCCAGCATAAGTGATACGCTGGATTAACTGAGCCCTCTGCCTGCAAGTGTTCCCTTTGTGGCTTTAAGCCTGCTCACACACACACACACTGTGAGTAAAGGCATTACTGGGGACTATTAGTTCTGCAAGTGCCAGAAGGGGACTAAGTGCCAGAAGTGGCTATATGAACTGCTTCTGTAGGGTCTTAGATGTGCTGATCATTCCCTGTTACCTCCAGGAACTGCTGTTGAGGATTAGTAAGACGTTTGTCCTTCCATTATTTCTATTAATGTTTTGGAGTATCCTGTGGCCCAAAACTCCTCTCCTGTTAAAGTTCTTTAGCAATAAAAAAAATTAAAAGGCATCTCTTAAACTGAGTCTGACTGGTTGGTGTGTGTGTGGGACTGTGCCTCTGTGACTGGCAGCCTCTGTACTATTAAGGGAGATCTGGATACAATCTCAGCAGACCCCTTCAGGTCATTCAAAACCGTTGCTTTATTGATAAAATGTGATTTGAATATTTAAACTTAGATTTACAAGTAAAAGAGCATTTTCACAGATTTATGGAAAACACATCCTTATGTACAATATATATTGTATAGGCTTTTGGGTTATTTGGGTCGTGTTCCCAATAGGGGGGAAGAAGAGAAGCAGCTGGTAGTGCGCAGGAATTCTCATCCATGCCGGGTGAGGGGTTATGGGGTGATCCAGCAAACGGGGAAAAATTATTTACAGTTTTCATAGAATTATTAAGTGCTGGTAGGGATCCAGAATTCAATGGCTTGGAGAGATTTTGGGTGGGAAACAGACTCCAACCCTGACTTTGGGAATTGTGGTTCTGAAAGGATCATCCCTGCAGGGAAGGGCTGAAAAAAAAGAGCAAAAAGCAGTCAGCATGTGTCTGTGAGGAGTTTAGTAGAACACAACTGTGGACTATCTTATGAGTTGCTGAGCTCTAGCAACCTTTCTGGAGCAGGTGGGAACTGTAAAAAACCCTGTGGTGGTGACAGCTTGTGAAGGCGGTGAGCCAAAATCTTATTTTTGTGTTCCAGAAGCGTGTTTTTGCATGCTAAAGTAAGCTGTTTTGTTCAACTTTTGAAAAATAAATAGCTATGCTTTTATCTACATGTCTGACTGATGATCCTGGGCTCCCCCATATCACAATATTTATAGTTTTTCTTTCTGTTACCTAAATCTAACCTAACAAAATTAAGTTATGGTTACCTTGTTATTTTATGGAAGCCCTTAGGGCTCATGCACACTGCAGCTCAAAAAAAAAGAAAAAGCAGTTTTTACAGTCATTTGAGTAATTACAGCTTGAAGAAATTTGGGCTTTTTTTTGCGCTCTTTTGCACCATTTTAATTGAGCTTCTTTGAGCATAAGAGTTTTTTTTTTCCACAAACCCTCCCCTATTGTTTTGAGCATTTTCAAGCTTTTCTGAGCTTTTTCACACATTTTCAAGCTTTTTTGCACTTCGGCGTCATTTCTGCTTGAAAGCTCCTCTCAAAAACACGTGTTTGGTGGGACGTTTTTCTGCCTGTTGAAGTATATGCCTGTAAACTCCTGAAAAAGCTATAGTGTGTATTGTATTGGCTATCATGGAGGGGAGTTTCCAGACAGAAAAAAAAATAGAGCTCAAAAAAGCTCAAAAGCCTGTAGGAGCAGCTTCTTTGAGCTTCTTTGAGATGCAGTGTGCATTTTATATATTTTCACTTTCATTAAACTGTGGGCAGAGTCTACCTGACACTGATTCAGATAATAAATGCTAGTCTCAAACACAACTTGTCTATTTGTTGGCAACTTGTGGCAAAGCCTCTTTAAGACATTGGTCGACTCAGAGCAAAGCTTTCATAAGTGGTCACCCTACAATTGTTTCCCTGTCTAATAAAAAACAAGACATTAATCTTTATAATGTGAGGATGCCAAGTGTACAGAGTGGGCAGTGAAGAGTATATAACCTAGTGCAGTGGTTCTCAACCTCAGTCCTCAAGTACCCCCAACGGGACATGTTTTCAGGTTTTCCTTTACTTTGCACAGCTGCTTTAAATATCAATGACATGGTATTGATAAGAGCTATTTTATCTAAGGGAAGTTCCCAAAACATGGCCCATTGGGGGTACTTGAGGACTGAGATTGGGAAACACTGACCTAGAGTACAGTATACCAAATAAAGCATTCTAGAGCAGCGTTCCCCAACCAGGGACCGACCTCACAGTAGTAGACCCCTTCTGCAGACCGATGGGGGGTTGTTATTGGGGGTTTACAGCCTGTCTCTTTACCTGCCACTCACATATATACTTTATTGGTATCTTTATTTATTATTATGAGAAAAATATCATTTTTATTATGATTTAAAAAATATATTTTTAAAACCTTTATTTGTATCTGTTTGGCTGATCACACAGGCTCTATTTAATAATATTGATTTGAATTCAAACAGATGCAAATAAAGATTAAAAAAATATTTTTTCAATAATAATAATAATATTTTTCATTATAATAATATAATGATGATTTTTTTTCAATAAAAATAATAATAATAATAGAATGGCTGACCACATGAGCTCTATTATTATTATTATTATTATTATTTTTATTGAAAGCATATGATAGAAAAAAAATATTATTATTCTGATTATTATTATTATTATTATTATGAAGGAATTTTATTATAAAAACATATATATAATCTTTATTTGTATCTGTTTGGCTGATTACATGAGCTCAATTCAATACTATTAATAATATAGGGCTCATGTGATCAGCCATACATAAAGACATGACCACAAAGAAGGAAGGGAGGAGAGGTATTGCTGAGAGAAGGGGAGCAGGCACCCTCTGGTGGTGAGAGTGGGCAGTGTACTAGACCCACACATGGATGCAGATCCCCCACACGTGCAGCGAGGAGCAGGGCCCCCACCGTCGACCAGACAAGAAGCAGAGCACATGGCCGCCAATGCAGATCAAGCTTCATTCACTCACCTCACCATATGGCCCAACCCCCAACAGGCCACGGATCAGCAGCCACCCGCGGCCCAGGGATTAGGGACCTCTGGTCTAGATTATATTAAAAACAGTTAAGCATACAAAATAGGGCAGTCATCGGTATATAACACATACTGAGTGGTGACATCAGGAGTATGTAATGTACAGTTTAAAGGACAAAGTTGAGCAGTTAGACGTATGCAGTTACATACAGCATAGTATACAGAATATTGCTGCAAGAAATTTGTAGTTTACAATACATTGTACAGAGTGGTGAGACCAAAAGTATGTAATGTATGTAATGCAACTGCTGTTAGGTTGTTCCTAAATTTTGAGAGTTCAATACCAGTTCTAATATAGATCTGTGAAGTCACTGGTTTCTCTGAGTCCATTCAAGTTTTATCTTGTGTTGCGCCCTGATCAAGTTAAAGCGGTGTTGCCCCAGAAATGCATTAGATGTTTTCATATGACTTTTTTTATCAACAATTAAAATTCTCTTGGATTTTTTTTTATTTATTTTTTTATCCAATTTTGGTCTGGTCTGTAACTCTATGGTTAAATAACTTTGAAAACAGGATTAGGGGCACAGGATACCTAAAAATTAGCAAACCATTCCAGGCCCTCAAGTAGCAGCAAACTGATAGTGGTCCTTTAAAAGCAACATTAATGTTGATGGTGGCTCTTATATAACAGTAGCAGCCTTCCAATAACAGATTGGCCCTTTGACTCTATATACAGGCACAGTCATGGGTACCTTGAATAGTAAAGCAAAAGATGTAATGTTCACTGGCAGCAGCTTCTTCCAAGCTCTCCAGGACACCATACTACACAGAAGATGCATCAGAAAATGCTTTCTCTTTGTAGTAAACTTTGGGATTATTTGGCTTTTGCCAAAGGCCAGCTTTGAATTCTTTTGGAACCGTTTCAGGCCCCCAAAAGAACAATTTCTTCTTCCTTTAGGCCCTCAGAAAAGCAAACCCTTTTTCATTCTGGCTTCTTCCCCCAGGCAAAAGCCTGGGAGACTAAGACACAGACCCCTCATGTTGGTATCCTATTCAGGCAGGAACCTGAGAGGGAAGAGGGATCTCTCACATTGGCATCCTCTCCAGGCAGAGGCCTGGGAGGGAAGGACCCTAGATTGTTGCTCCAAATATTTACCTGCCTCCTCTGAGCGCACATCGCTGAAATAAAACCCAATCTGCCAATAGTCATTGGCCAAGGCAGATAAATATTAATAACTCAATATGTTGCTAGTTCTCACGCTAACAACAGCAACAGGCAGAAATAATCAATGTCCTGAGCTTAGGAGAAACCCAACAAATACAGGTATCATAAGCAAAGTCAGGTTGACTACAGCCTAGCTGCAAACACTAAATTTGGGTACAGACATTTCAGACTGAGGCAGGGTCTCTAGCTATATTACGTATTGCTATGTATGCTATGTAAGGCTCTTTCATTGTAATCTGATAGAAAGATGGCACTGGCTGTTGTACTTCTTTTTTGGAATGAATATGCAAGAACTGTGCTGAGGAATTGTGGGTTATTCTCAACCTTCACCTAAAGTTCACCTGCACATTAAAATATTTGTATACTCTTAAAAAGCAATAAAAGATATTTAACTGCTTGCTGACCACTTAACTTAGTTATACGGTGGCAGAGCGGCTCTCCTGCACTGGAACACGTACCCAGTATGTGATCTGGTACTTCTGAGTACAGGGCACGGTTGTGCTATGATTTGACACAGCACAAGCCCATCAGCGGGTGCCAGCCAATAGATGTCAACTGGCACCCACTAATCGGCGAGGAGAGGCACAGAATGGAGCTCTGCCTATGTAAACAAGGCAGAGCTCCATTCTGACAGAGGGAAACTGATGGATTTTGTGTCCCTAAAAAGCAGGACATAAAATCCATCACTTCCCTTAGTTAAAGCAGCACATATAGTAAACACAAGCACTGGTTAGGCACACATTTAACCCTTTGGTCACTCTAGATGTTTACCCCTTTCCAGCCAGTATCATCAGTATCAGTACAATGACAGTGCATTTTTTTAGCACTGATCACTGTATTAGTGTCACTGGTTTCCCAAAAAGTGTAAGTTGGTCTCAGACTGTCCGGCGCAATATCGCAGTCCCGCTATACGTCGCTGATCGCTGCCCTTACTAGTACAAAAATAAATAAATAAATAAATAATTCCAGTATATATCCAACAGCTTGTAGATTATTGGGAATTTTTTTTACCAAAAATATGTAGCAAAATACATATTGGCCTAAATTTATGAAGAAATTTGAATCTTTAATTTTTTTTATAGGAAATGTTTTGATCAAATACCACCAAAAGAAAGCTCTATTTGTGTGAAAAAAATGACATAAATTTAATTTGGGCACAGCGTTGCATGACCACGCAGTTAAAGTACCACAGTGCCGTATCGCAAAAAATGTTCTGGTCAAATCTTTCGGAGGTCAAGTGGTTAAAACAAACCAACCTCTGCCTTTCTAGCTTCATACACTGTGAAGTCATTTATCCTCAAAGAGAGACTCTAAAGTCAAGTTTCAGCCAGTATCTAATATCTTAGAAACACCTAATGTATGTTTACATTGCCAAGATTCTGCGCTCCATAAAAAAAAAAAAAAAAGGAAAGAATGTGTAATTTCAATGCATCTGTTGTGAACATTGAAGGTAACTTTCTTTCAATATGCTTATACAGTAGCTGGGTGAATAAAGGCTTTTTTTAAAGTTCCTTTTCTGTTTGTTCAGAATATATAAATACTTTATTTTGCATAATCTTCGCACAAGTTAACTTTAAATTCTCACTTTTACAAGAAAAAGGATAGTATTTGCACTATTCAGTAAACGTTTACATAGACATTGGTTTCTTTGGCTGCAGTGGGGGATCTGATAAAGAGTGCAGAACCTTAAAAGAATGACTTTAATGTCAAAACAGTCTTAATTATGGTGTTGATAATTTATGTTATAGTTAAATGAGAAAGATGTAAGTGGAGGAATTTAATTCACGTATGTAAAGTCAGTCATTTAATCCCATATGAATCCATTAATCTTTCCCATTCCCAATAAACCATTCTATAGATTCTGCATTAGGATAATAATTTTCCCATATATTACAAACAGAAGACAGTAGCAAAAGAGGAAGGTCATAACGTATTAGTCTTGTCTGCATTCACCCTACGGAAATAATGGTTTGAAAATGCCATAAATCTATAAACTGTAGTGAGATAATGAACATGATAAGGTCGTTGGCAGGTTAATAACTTAGCTTTGACTGGTATGGATGAGAGTACTTCACAACAAATGCATAGGCACATTGCTTTTCGATGCATTGTGATCTTTATTTTTACAGAATAGGATTGATGTCCTATCGGGAATTATGGCTGTAGTTTCCACAAATTCAATCAGCAATGTCACAACTTTCAGTAATTTCCAATAAAGAAGCCATTTTAAGGACCACTAAACCCAGAGTTTGTCATTTTGTGGGGAATAGTATTTTGCAAAAAATACACTGAGCAAAATTATGAGCTGAACTTAAAGATATACGACATTTTCTATGTACACAAAAGGCCTATTTTTCTCTAAGATTGTTTACAAATCTGTCTAAATCTGTGTTAGTGAGCACTTCTTTGCTGAGATAATCCATCCACCTCACAGGTGTGACATATCAAGATGCGGATTAGACAGCATGATTATCGCACAGGTGTGCCTTAGGCTGGCCACAATAAAAGGCCACTCTAAAATGTGCAGTTTTATCACACAGCACAATGCCACAGATGTCGCAAGTTTTGAGGGAGCATGCAATTGGCATGCTGACCGCAGGAATGTCCACCAGAGCTGTCGCCCTTGAATTGAATGTTCATTTCTCTACCATAAGCCATCTCCAAAGGCTTTTCAGAGAATTTGGCAGTACATCCAACTGGCCTCACAACCGCAGACCATGTGTAACCACACCAGCCTAGGACCTCCACATCCAGTATCTTCACCTCCTAGATCATCTGAGACCAGCCACCCGGACAGCTGCTGCAACAGTTGGTTTGCATAACCAAAGAATTTCTGCACAAACTGTCAGAAACCATCTCAGGGAAGCTCATCTGCATGCCCGTCGTCCTCATCGGAGTCTCGACCTGACTGCAGTTCGTCGTCATAACCGACTTGAGTGGGAAAATTCTCACATTCGATGGCGTCTGGGACTTTGGAGAGGTGTTCCCTTCACAGGTGAATCCCGGATTTCACTGTACAGGGAAGATGGCAGACAGCGTGTATGGCATTGTGTGGGTGAGTGGTTTGCTGATGTCAACATTGTGGATCGAGTGGTCCATGGTGGTGATGGTGTTATGGTATGGGCAGGCATATGCTATGGACAACGAACACAGGTGCATTTTATTGATGGCATTTTTAATGCACAGAGATATCGTGACGAGATCCTGAGGCCCATTGTTGTGCCATTCATCCCCGACCATCACCTCATGTTTCAGCATGATAATGCACTCCCCCATGTTGCAAGGATCTGTACACATTTCCTGGAAGCTGAAAACATCCCAGTTCTTGCATGGTCAGCATACTCACCGGACATTTCACCCATTGAGCATGTTTGGGATGCTCTGGATCGGTGTATACGACAGCATGTTCCAGTTCCTGCCAATATCCACTAACTTCTTCTTTGCTGAGATAATCCATCCACCTCACAGGTGTGGCATATCAAGATGCTGATTAGACAGCATGATTATTGCACAGGTGTGCCTTAGGCTGGCCACAATAAAAGGCAACTCTAAAATGTTCAGTTTTACTGTATTGGGGGGCCGGGGGGGCCGAAAACCAGTCAGTTTCTGGTGTGACCACCATTTGCCTCACGCAGTGCAGAACATCCCCTTTGCATAGAGTTGATCAGGTTGTTAAATGTGGCCTGTTACCTGTGGAATGTTGGACTATTCTTCTTCAATGGCTGTTCGAAGTTGGTGGATATTGGCAGGGACTGGAACACGCTGTCATATACACCGATCCAGAGCATCCCAAACATGCTCAATGGGTGACATGTTCAGTGAGTATGCTGACCATGCAAGAACTGGGATGTTTTCAGCTTCCAGGAAATGTGTACAGATCCTTGCAACATGGGGGAGTGCATTATCATGCTGCAACATGAGGTGATGGTCGGGGATGAATGGCACAACAATGGGCCTCAGGATCTCGTCACGATATCTCTGTGCATTAAAAATGCCATCAATAAAATGCACCTGTGTTAGTTGTCCATAGCATATGCCTGCCCATACCATAACCCCATCACCTCCATGGACTACTCGATCCACAATGTTGACATCAGCAAACCACTCACCCACACAATGCCATACACGCTGTCTGCCATCTACTCTGCACAGTGAAATCCGGGATTCACCTGTGAAGAGAACACCTCTCCAAAGTCCCAGACGCCATTGAATGTGAGAATTTGCCCACTCAAGTCGGTTACGACGACGAACTGCAGTCAGGTCGAGACTCCGATAAGGACGACGGGCATGCAGGTGAGCTTCCCTGAGATGGTTTCTGACAGTTTGTGCAGAAATTCTTTGGTTATGCAAACCGATTGTTGCAGCAGCTGTCCGGGTGTCTGGTCTCAGACGATCTAGGAGCTGAAGATGCTGGATGTGGAGGTCCTAGTCTGGTGTGGTTACACGTGGTCTGCGGTTGTGAGGCCAGTTGGATGTACTGCCAAATTCTCTGAAAAGCCTTTGGAGATGGCTTATGGTAGAGAAATGAATATTCAATTCAAGGGCGACAGCTCTGGTGAAATTCCTGCAGTCAGCATGCCAATTGCACGCTCCCTCAAAACTTGCGACATCTGTGGCATTGTGCTGTGTGATAAAACTGCACATTTTAGAGTGGCCTTTTATTGTGGCCAGCCTAAAGCCTCGTACACACGACCGAGAATCTCGTCAAGAAAAAACACGTTGTTTTTCTTGACGAGATTCTTGGACAAGAAACTTGTCCCGGCCGAGTGTACAGACGCTCCGTTCAAAGAACCCGCGGTTCTTTGAATGGAGCGAACGCGGTGACGTCGACTACGACGAGCGTGCGCTCGTCACATTCGATGCCGTCGCCGCCATCTTGCTACAACCCTATCTATGCCTAGGAAGCTACCGCGCATGCGTCAAAGTCATTTCGAGCATGCGCGGGCTTCCCGGAGGACAGGTAAGTGTAAACACACACACTTTTCTCGTCGAGAAAGCTGCTGACAAGAATCTCGATAAGAAAAAAGAGAGCAGGTTCTCTATTTTTCTCGTCGAGATTCTTGTCGTTTTTCTTGACGAGAAACATGATAGCCGCATACACACGACCGATTTACTCGGCAAGAAAGCTCTGCCAGCAAGTTTCTTGCTGGTTCTTGCCGAGAAACTCGGTCGTGTGTACGAGGCTTAAGGCACACCTGTGCGATAATTATGCTGTCTAATCCGCATCTTGATATGTCACACCTGTGAGTTGGATGGATTATCTCAGCAAAGAAGTGCTCACTAGCACAGATTAAGCCCTGGTTCACACTGGTGCGATTTGACATGCGATTTGACATGTCAAATCGGCGAAATTTGCCGCAAATTGCGGGCAATGGCACCGTCCTAATCGGTGCAACGCCGCATCTGCGGCGCTGCACCGATTACAAAAAGTGGTTTCTGTACTACTTTTTGCGATTTCACCCGCGATTTACATTGACATCTGTTTCAGATGTCTTTGAAATCGTGGCTGAAATCGGGACTGCAAGTGAAATTGTGCGAGTTCAGCTGAACTCGCAGGCTTCACTCCCGCAGCCCCAGTGTGAACGTGGGCTTAGACAGATTTGTGAAGAATATTTGAGAGAAATAGGCCTTTTGTGTAAATAGAAAAAGTCGTAGCTCTTTGCGTTCAGCTCATGATAAATAGGGGCAAACACAAAAGTGTTGCGTTTATAATTTTGTTCAGTGTAGATATCATAGATTGTAAATAATAGTTCCTATAACTATGTATATGTTCCTGCTGTCCTCGGGTGCCATATACAGAAATAACTGTGACAACAGCAATGTCAGGTAAACTCACACAGTGCTGTCACAAAAGTGGCAATGACACTCTCAGCCTAATGCCACCCAAAGATTTCCAGGTCTCAGGACCACAATCTAGGTGCCAGCAGATTAACACTGACATTATGGCTGGTTGACTACCTGTTACAAACTAAAACCGCTTACACAGCTTTATGAGAAACCTGAACCATTTACAATCATCACAGTAACAAAGAAATGTCTGTAATATTCACTGTCTAGCATACAGGGATATTTCAGAGGTTCACAATATAGTAGCACTTTAAAAGAGAATTTTTATTAAAAGTTAAGAAAAATTATGCAAACAAAATATTAACCGCTTGCCGACTGCTTCAAGCACTTATACGTTGGCAGAATGGCACGGGCAGGCAAAGCAACGTATATATATGCGTTGCTTTGAATCTGCCGCCTAGCAGGCATGCTGCCGCCGCTGGTGTGCGCGCGACCCCGCCGTGGTAACCGTGACTGTGCCTGCGGGATCAATGTCCGCCGGTGTCCCGCGATCGGGTCACGGAACGGCAGAACGGGGGGATGCCTTTGTAAACAAGGCATCTCCCTGTTCTTCCTAGTGACAGGACAGTGATCTACTGCTCACTCTCATCCGGAGCAGCGATCAGTGTCGTGTCACAGTAAGCCCCATCCCCACACAGTTAGAATTACTCCCTAGGACACACTTAACCCCTTCCCTGCCCCCTACTGGTTAACCCCTTCACTGCCAGTGTCATTTACACAGTAATCAGTGCATTTTTATAGCACTGATCGCTGTATAAATGACAGTGGTTCCAAAACAGTGTCAAAAGTGTCTGATGTGTCCGCCATAATGTCGCAGTCATGATAAAAATCGCAAGCTCGCCGCCATAACTAGTAAAAAAATAATAATAATAAAAATGCCATAAAACTATCCCCCATTTTGTAGACGCTATAACTTTTGCACAAACCAATCAATATACGCTTATTACGATTTTTTTCCAAAAATATGTAGAAGAATACATATCGGCCTGAACTGAGGAAAAAAATTGTTTTTCTATATATTTTTTGGGGATATTTATTATAGCAAAAAGTAAAAAATATTGCTTTTTTTTCAAAATTGTCGCTCTATTTTTGTTTATAGCACAAAAAATAAAATCCGCAGAGGTGATCAAATACCACCAAAAGAAAGCTCTATTTGTGGGAAAAAAATTGTTTGGGAGCCACGTCGCATGGCCGCTCAATTGTCAGTTAAAGCGACACAGTGCCGAATTGCAAAAAGTGGCCCAGTCATTTGGCAGCCAGATCCTCCGGGGCTGAAGTGGTTAAAATAATTTAAGAATATTAACAGAAAAATAAATGTAAATAACAAAGAAAAGTACATAACAAGTCTTTGGTCTTTGGGTTCAGACAGAGCTCTGATGCTTCATTAGCTTCGCAAGAGATAAGACTTTTGAAGATTTTCTTTAATTTGATGATAAAGTAGGGTTCTTGACTGCTGATGCAGTCCTCTTCTCTGGACCCCAAGGGGTGTTGACCGAAATAGCCTGACCAATCCAGAGGTCTGAAGGTTGGCTGAGAGGATATTAACCACTTGCCAACTGCCCACAGTACTTTTACTGTGGGTGGCTGGCACAAGCAGGCTGGATCACGTACATGTACTGTACATGATCGAGCCTGCTCCGGGTTAAGGGCACACAGCCCGCCACTCCTGGTACCCATGGTCCGGTAATCATGTGATCATTATGTGATCACATGGCCACCATGTCAACAAAGATGTTATGAATAAATTAGATCATACCAGCTGTGCTTTCATATCTATGACATGGTACCTAGGCCAATCACAGCACCCTGTACCATGTGATTAGCAGTAGCCAATCACAGATCACTAGTAATCACAGGTGTCATGAATGTAACCCATACATGACAGTTGAAGTTTGCTGTTACAATGATCAACATTATAACAGCAAAAAATGTGTAAAAAAAAAAAAAAAAAAAAAAAGATCCCTGATCACTTCCTCAGAGTAGTATAGTTTTACTACAAGTTAAAATCCCCAACCACTGCCCCACCAGTTATATGAGGACTTGGCACTGCACTGATGACAGCATGTAAAAAAAAATTGTAAAAAAAAAAAAGTTTTTTATTCAGTTTCTTCACTTTCAAAAACATTGAGACAAAAAAAATTACAACGTCAAAAAACTTGCCATGCCTCTTATTAAATGCCTTAGACTCTCTGCTTTCCAAAAAGGGGTCGTTGGGGGTATTTGTACTTTCCTGGCATTTTAAGGGCCTCAAGAAATGAGATAGGCCATCACTACATTAAACTTGATCCATTTTCAAATATATGTACCATAGTTTGTAGACGCTATAGCTTTCACACAAACCAATTAATACACACTTATTGGGATTTTTTTTTTTTTTTTGACCAAAGACATGTAGCAGAATACATTTTGGCCTAAATTTATGAAGAAATTCGATTTTATTTTCTGTATGTTTTATAACAGAATGTATAACAAAAATATTATTTTCCAATTTTTTTGTCTTTTTCATCTACGGTATATTGCAAACAATAAAAAACCCAGTGGTGATCAAATACCACCAAGAGAAAACCATTTATGTGATTTTTTTTAATTTACGTACATTGCATGATTTTAATTTACGTACATTGCAATTGTCAGTTAAAATAGCACAATGCTGAATAGCAAAGAATTCACTGGTCTTTGTTAAAACCTTCTGGAGCTAAGGTGGGTAAAAATGTTTATTATCATGTCCTTCAACTTCTTCAGATACAGTTTTTTCAAATTTTCTATGTTTTGTGTACCACAGGCCAAAGTCTAATAACCCACATTCTAGTGTGCAACATAAAATACTTTTTTTAATGAATCTAAATATGCTATTAATCATATGCCTATATCACCTTGGAAATGAGATGTTCCAATTAAAATGTAAAAATTAAAATTCTGGTAATAAACTGATGACATGAACATGTTCTTATTCTTGATGTAATGTAATCCATTCAGGAGTTATTAAACACTTTTAATTTTGACTCTTCAGGGAAAGAGACATATTAATCCAGGAATGCGTATTCTGTGTTCTGCAGACTAAACTATCTTACAATAGATCAGGCTAAGAACTAAGGAATAATTTTCCATCTGGTGTACGTATATATACGTCCTTGGAAGTGAGCAGTGATGTCTATTGCTGCAGCAATAATCGAGATATAATTTTTTTGGGCCAGCGATTTCCTACAAAGTAAAAGTGATCTGAACTGCAATATAGACCCTCAACCACTTTTACAGGCAGCAGAAGGAATCCTCCCTCTAACGGCCGCTGTCTTTACCAGGCTCTCCCATCCCATCGGGGAGTCCGGTAACGATACCACTGGTCGGATCCGATGCTATACACAGAGCAAGAGGAACTTCTATTGTTCTTCCCCCTATTTAATCTCAAAAGGTTTCAGTGTGTTTGTTCACAAGCCGTTATAGGCTTGTAAAGCATCTGATTAAATTGATCTTGGTTTGATCAGATGCTTTAAAGGCCACAGAAAAGATCTTGGATGTAATAGACCCCAGATCTCTCCATAAATGGGACTTGTTGTGGTCTAGTGATGAGCCGAACACCCCCGGGTTCGGTTCGCACCAGAACCCGCGAACGGACCGAAAGTTCGTACGAACATTAGAACCCTATTAAATACAATGGATGCGAACGTTCGAATTCTAAAGTGCTAATTATAACAACTATTATGCATGTTATTGTCCTAAAAAGGGTTTGGGAACCCGGGTTCTGCACCAGGGGACATGTATCAATGCAAAAAGAAGTTTTAAAAACGGTCGTTTTTCGGGAGCAGTCATTTTAATGATGCATAAAGTGAAAAAAAAAAAGTCAAATATTCCTTTAAATATCGTACCTGGGGGGTGTCTAAAGTATGCCTGTGAAGTGCCATGTGTTTCCCGTGTTTAGAACTGTCCCTGCACAAAATGACACTTCTAAAGGAAAAAAAAGCCATTTAAAACTGCTTGCGGCTTTAATGTAATGTCTGGTCCCGGTAATATGGATGAAAATCTTTAAGAAAAATGGCATAGCTACCCCATGACCCCCCCCCCCCTACCCCAGCCCATTACCAGCCCCTTTGGGTCTTGTATGGATATTAAGGGGAACCCCGCACATAAAATAAAAAAGGCCCTATATACTCTGAACAGCCGTATACAGGCGGTGCATACAAGACAGGGACTGTAGGTTTGTTCTTATGTAGAATGTGTTTGTAATTTTGAACAGGTACATTGTTGAAGTGTAGCTCCAGCCCAAAAATCTATTTTTAAACTTTTTGGAAAACATAGGTAAGGGTTATCACCCCTGTAACATTTGTTTTGCTGTCTGTGCCCCTGTTCAGAACATTTCACCTCACTTTCCGTCCCAATGACAACTGTTTTTGAAATGTGGTGTTTTTCTTGAAACAAGGATTGCTGATAAAGCATCAGTACAGAGGAGACACCTTTCTCCCATATTTATTCTTACAGGAGAGAATTTTCCTTCCTAGTGGTAGATTTCCTCTCACTTCCTGTTGTCTTCTTGCGTTTGCAAGTAGGAGTCGTTTGTAAGTTGGATGTTTGAAAGTAGGGACCTGCCGTATATACTCTGCAGAAATAGGCCCCTTAGTTGTTGGTGTTGGCACAACACTGTAAGCACTCACAGTTACTCTTGGTTGGTGCTGGAACGCCCTGCTGTCAACTATTATATCAGGAATTTTAATTACATATAATTGTTGAACAGTGGTAGTAAAAATTGGGCCTTTGATGGTGGTGCTGGTGCCACAACACTGTAAGCCCTGACAGTTACTCTTGGTGGGTGCAGCAATGGGCCCTGCTGTGAATTATTAGATCAAGAATTGTAATTGCATGCCCCTGTTGAACAGGGGCTGAAAAATTGGGCCTTTCGTGGTGGTGGTGGTGGTGGTGGTGTTGCCACAACACTGTAAGCCCTCAGAGTTACTCTTGGTGGGTGCAGGAATGGGCCCTGCTGTGAATTATTAGATCAAGAATTGTAATTACATGCCCCTTTTGAACAGGGGCTGAAAAATTGGGCCTTTCGTGGTGGTGGTGGTGGTGGTGGCGTTGCCACAACACTGTAAGCCCTCAGAGTTACTCTTGGTGGGTGCAGCAATGGGCCCTGCTGTGAATTATTAGATCAAGAATTGTAATTGCATGCCCCTGTTGAACAGGGGCTGAAAAATTGGCCCTTAGGCACTGGTGGCACAACACTACAACCCCTCACAGATACTGTACTTGGAGCACAGCAATGAGCCCTGTTGCAAAGTATTGCTTCAAAAATTGTAATGACACGCCCCTGTTAAACAGGGGCTGAAAAATTGGGCCTTAGGCACTGGTGGCACAACACTACAACCCCTCACAGATACTGTACTTGGAGCACAGCAATGAGCCCTGTTGCAAAGTATTGCTTCAAAAATTGTAATGACACGCCCCTGTTAAACAGGGGCTGAAAAATTGGGCCTTAGGCACTGGTGGCACAACACTACAACCCCTCATAGATACTGTACTTGGAGCACAGCAATGAGCCCTGTTGCAAAGTATTGCTTCAAAAATTGTAATGACACGCCCCTTTTAAACAGGGGCTGAAAAATTGGGCCTTAGGCACTGGTGCCACAACACTCCAACCCCTCACAGATACTGTACTTGGAGCACAGCAATGAGCCCTATGGCAAATTATTGCTAAAAAAATTGTAATTACACGCCCCTGTAAAACAGGGGCTGAAAAATTGGGCCTTAGCCACTGGTGGTGGCACCCATAAACAAAAATGATCTTCCAAGCTATCATCATCAATCGTATCATTGAGGACTCGGAGGAGGAGGATAGCCAGTCAACATAACAGCACAGGCACTCAGCATCAGCATCAGTCTTGAAGGGATGTGACATGTTAAAATCAATTAGTCTGTTATATCAGCATCAGGTGTGTGGTAGCTGGTGGTGATCCAAGACTGGTTCATCTTGATGAAAGTCAGTCGATCAACCGAGTCGGTGGACAGGCGCACCCTGTGATCCGTGACAAATCCTCCAGCAGCACTGAATGTGCGTTCCGAAAGAACGCTGGATGCAGGACAGGCCAGTAGCTCAATTGCATACTGTGCAAGCTCTGGCCAGTGATCCATCCTCAAGACCCAGTAAGCCAGAGGATTTTCGGTGGGGAAGGTGTCCAAGTCTGACCTTGCCCCTAGATATTCCTGCACCATGTTTATCAGACGCTGGCGATGGTTGCTGGAACCGATCATACTTTGGGGCTGCGGACTAAAGAATTGTCTGAACGCATCGGTCAGGCGGCCACCTTCCCCACCGCTCCTTCTTTGACTGGCCGAAGCCTCAGCAACTCGTTGTCCAGGACCAGGAGTTTGTAACCTCCCAGTCTCTGGGAACGCGTTGCACAGACCTTTCTGCAAGGCCTCCCGGAGTTGTCTCATCCTCTGCTCCCTCTGCGAAGGTAACATAAGGTCCGCAACCTTACCCTTGTACCGTGGATCAAGGAGAGTGGCCAGCCAGTAATGGTCCCTCCCCTTGATCCGAAGAATACGAGGATCCTTCCGCAGACTTTGCAGGATCAGGGTGGCCATGCAGCGTAGGTTTGCTGAGGCATTCGCTCCGGAGTCCTCTGGGTCACTAAGGACGACATGATCCGCAGCCACCTCCTCCCAGCCACGTACAAGTCCACTGGTTTCTTGGGACTGTAAATCATCCCTAAAAGACTGCTTCTGATGATGCTGAGTGCCAGCCTCCACCTCCATGCTGACACAATCCTCCTCCTCCTCCTCCTCCTCTTCCTGTGCGATGGGTGGGACAGAAGGAACACTGTCTGGGTAAAGGGGGCCTTGAGAGGCAAGGAAGTCCTCCTCTTCCTGCCTCTGTTCTTCCTCAAGTGCCCTGTCCATTATTCCACGCAGCGTGTGCTCCAACAGGTGGAAAAGAGGTACAGTGTCACTGATGCATGCACTGTCACTGCTCACCATCCTCGTGGCCTCCTCAAATGGTGCCAGGACAGTGCATGCATCCCTGATCATGCCCCACTGGCGTGGAGAAAAAAAACCAAGCTCCCCTGACCCTGTCCTGGTGCCGTAGTCGCACAGGTACTCATTGATGGCCCTCTGCTGCGTGTGCAGCCGCTGCAGCATGGCCAACGTTGAGTTCCACCTGGTGGGCATGTCACATATAAGGCGGTTCTTGGGCAGGTTCAACTCCTTTTGCAGCTCAGCCAGGCGAGCACTGGCATTATAAGATCTGCGGAAATGCACACAGACTTTCCTGGCCTGCCTCAGGACATCCTGTAAGCCCGGGTACCTGCCCAAGAACCGCTGCACCACCAGGTTAAGGACGTGAGCCACACAGGGCACATGGGTCAGTTGTCCCTGTCGGAGGGCGGAGAGGAGGTTGGTGCCATTGTCGCAAACCACCATTCCTGGCTTAAGCTGGCGTGGCGTCAACCACCTCTCGGCCTGGCCCTGCAGAGCAGACAGGACCTCTGCACCAGTGTGGCTTCTGTCCCCCAAACACACCAGCGCAAGCACGGCATGGCATCTTTTTGCCTGCGTACTTGCGTAGCCCCTTGAACGCCTACGGAGCACCGCTGGTTCCGAGGACAAACCACAGGAAGAGGCCATGGAGGAAGAAGAAGAGGAGGGGGTGGAGGAGAGAGGTGTGTCACAACCAGTAGTAGCATTTTGGAGGCGTGGCGGTGGAACAACCTCCAACACTACTGCACCTTGTCCTGCATCCTTCCCAGCTGCCAAAAGAGTGACCCAATGGGCCGTGAAAGAAAGGTAACGTCCCTGTCCATGCCTGCTGGACCATGAGTCAGCGGTAATATGCACCTTACCGCTGACCGCCCTGTCCAGCGAGGCCAAGACATTGCCTTCCACATGCCGGTAGAGAGCCGGAATAGCCTTCCGTGAGAAAAAGTGGCGTTTGGGAACCTGCCACTGAGGAACCGCACATTGCACAAACTCACGGAAGGGGGCCGAGTCTACCAACTGAAAAGGCAGCAGTTGAAGCGCTAGCAATTTAGCCAAGCTAGCATTCAACCGCTGGGCATGTGGATGGCTGGGAGTGAACTTCTTTCGACGGTCCAGCAGCTGGGGCAGGGAAATTTGCCTGCTAGAATCAGACGTCGGTGTACTGCTAGCAGAGTGGCCGCAAGTACTTGGCTGTGACACACCTAATTCTACACCTTCATTCCTCTCAGTGCATGTTTCAGAGAGGACTGAAGTTATAGTGGGGTTGGAGATCCCAGCTGATGCGGTGCAAGGAGAGGTCCGCTTTGTTCTTTGGTGTGGGTCTTTGAGGTAGGCTTGCCAACGAGCTGCATGGCAGGTCAACATATGTCTGGTCAGGCATGTGGTACCCAAGCGGCTGATGTTTTGGCCACGCGATATACGCTTGAGACATATGTTGCAAACAGCAGCTGTGCGATCTGATGCACTAGCCTCAAAAAAGGCCCACACCAAGGAACTTTTTGAATGACGGGCAGAGGCAGCGCCCTGCACAGGCGGAGCTCTGCGGTGTGATTCCGTCGGTGTACTGCCCTTACGCTGGCCACCAAAGGGCATCCTGCCTCGTTGGAGATGTGCCTCCTCCTCATCCTCCTCCTCCTCCTCTCTCCTATTAGGCACCCACGTGGAGTCAGTGACCTCATCATCCCCTCCCTCCTCATCACTGGAGCCAATCTGGCAGTATGCTGCAGCTGCTGGAACATGACTGCCAGATTGGTGTCCTTCTTGAGCATCCCCTCTGTCTGCTCTCACGCTACTGCCTTCCTGTAGCTGGGTTTCATCATCAGACCCTTCGAAACGCTGGGCATCCTCCTGGAGCATGTACCCAACACTGTGCTCAAACAGTTCGGGGGACTCCTCAGGAGGAGGACATGGTGGGTCTAGGGAAGGAGTGACTGATGATGAGTCTGACATTGATACCAGGGAAGAGGACGCTTTGGCAGCTGCTTTGCCAGTACCCTGAGCCTGGGTGAGAGAGGATGAGGAGGAGGAGGAGGGCTTGGTCATCCACTCTACCAAGTCTTCGGCATGATGTGGCTCAACATGTCCAGCTGCCGAAAAGAAGGACAAGCGTGTCCCATGGCCATGTGCTGATGACAATGCACTGCGTCCACGACCAGCACTGTTGCCCCCAGACACAGAGCCTGCTTGCCCTCTTTTATTGCCTCCTGACTGTCTGCCTCTCCTTGTTTGCCTTCCAGACATTCTAATAGATGGCCTGCAGGGAGATGGGAAAAAAGCAATAAGGGCTACCTTCAGGTGTCCTTCTCTGTCCCTTTACTTAAGGATTTCTAAATATGGTTGAGGATGATTGCTTTTGCACAGAATAGCACAACGACAATTTCCCTGACTGTCCAAAAAACAAGGATTTCAAAGATGGTTGATGAGGAATGCTTTAGCACACTATAGCACAAGGAGAATTCCCCTCACTTTCCTTCTTTGTCCCTAGAAACAAGGACTCGCACAGTGAAAGAAACTGACACTCTCCCTACCTAGAGTTTTCTGTCCCTAGAAAAAATGTTTTTTTAAAGCACACTATAGCACAAGGAGAATTCCCCTCACTTTCCTTCTTTGTCCCTAGAAACAAGGACTCGCACAGTGAAAGAAACTGACACTCTCCCTACCTAGAGTTTTCTGTCCCTAGAAAAAATGTTTTTTTAAAGCACACTATAGCACAAGGAGAATTCCCCTCACTTTCCTTCTTTGTCCCTAGAAACAAGGACTCGCACAGTGAAAGAAACTGACACTCTCCCTACCTAGAGTTTTCTGTCCCTAGAAAAAATGTTTTTTTTAAAGCACACTATAGCACAAGGAGAATTCCCCTCACTTTCCTTCTTTGTCCCTAGAAACAAGGACCCGCACAGTGAAAGAAACTGACACTCTCCCTACCTAGAGTTTTCTGTCCCTAGAAAAAATGTTTTTTTAAAGCACACTATAGCACAAGGAGAATTCCCCTCACTTTCCTTCTTTGTCCCTAGAAACAAGGACTCGCACAGTGAAAGAAACTGACACTCTCCCTACCTAGAGTTTTCTGTCCCTAGAAAAAATGTTTTTTTAAAGCACACTATAGCACAAGGAGAATTCCCCTCACTTTCCTTCTTTGTCCCTAGAAACAAGGACTCGCACAGTGAAAGAAACTGACACTCTCCCTACCTAGAGTTTTCTGTCCCTAGAAAAAATGTTTTTTTAAAGCACACTATAGCACAAGGAGAATTCCCCTCACTTTCCTTCTTTGTCCCTAGAAACAAGGACTCGCACAGTGAAAGAAACTGACACTCTCCCTACCTAGAGTTTTCTGTCCCTAGAAAAAATGTTTTTTTAAAGCACACTATAGCACAAGGAGAATTCCCCTCACTTTCCTTCTTTGTCCCTAGAAACAAGGACTCGCACAGTGAAAGAAACTGACACTCTCCCTACCTAGAGTTTTCTGTCCCTAGAAAAAATGTTTTTTTAAAGCACACTATAGCACAAGGAGAATTCCCCTCACTTTCCTTCTTTGTCCCTAGAAACAAGGATTCGCACAGTAAAACACACTGACACTCTCCCTACCTATCCTTCTCTTTCCCTAAACTAAAGGAATCCAGGTTAAGCAAGAAAGAAATAAATGTCACTGTCCCTGCCTATGCTTGTCTTTCCCTGCTCCGGAACACACTACACTAGGCCGCCGTGCTGGCGGCCTTTTATAGTGTGGGGCGTGTACTAAACACCCTCAGCAATAATTGGCCACAGGCATCCTGCCTGTGGCCAATCATTGCTCTCCTCGCTGCCGGCGCTGTGATTGGCCAAGCATGCGGGGTCACAGTGCATGCTTGGCCAATCACAGCGCCTGGATGACACTGCGATGGCGTAGTGCATTGTGGGCCGTTCGCGTCACTCGAATTTGGCGCGAACGGCCCAAATCGTTCGATCTTCGTCGAACGATCGAACAGCCGATGTTCGAGTCGAACGTATGTTCGACTCGAACACGAAGCTCATCCCTATTGTGGTCCATGCTATCACAAGGGATGTTGTTCATCTCCCGTGATAGCAATGACATACAATCAAAAAAAATAAAATAATTAAAGGTACATTGTCAAAAAAAATGTTTACACAAAATAAATAAATAAATAAATTTGAAAGCTCCCCTATGCTCCCATTTCTCACATGCACATAGGTCCCACACTTATATATGTAATCTATCCGCAGACCTGTGTAACTCTAAATTGGTAACTTGTAAAGGCTTTTAAAGCATCACCCATGGAGATTTTTAGGTACCAGAGTTTTCCTGCTGTTCCATTCCATTTTTTTTTTTTTTAATACTTCCATTTTTATTGAAAAAAAAAAAGATTTTACATAAGTCAAAGGCCGTACAGCAAAATGAGAATTAAGTACAGAGTTATTGTATCCAAGTTGTTCAGAACATTGTTTATGTAATACATTTAAAAACTGTGAAAATGTCGTCTAAGCCCAGGTTCACACTGGGCTGCGAGTATGAAGCCATGCGAGTTCAGCTGAACTCGCACGATTTCACTCCCGCTGGTCAGTTCAGATTTCGGCCACGATTACAGAGACATCTGTGCAGGTTTCTGCATAGATGTCAATGTAAATCGCGGGCCAAAATCGCAAAAAGTAGTACAGAAACTGCTTTTTGAAATCGGTGCAGCGCCGCAGATGCGGCGTCGCACCGATTAGGACGGTGCCATTGCCCGCAATTTGCGGCAAATACCGCCGTTTTGACATGCGATTTGACATGCCAAATCGCATGTCAAAACGCACCAGTGTGAACCAGGGCTTAAGAACATTTTAAAGTAGCTAACTGAAAATATTGTCGAAGGAACATCTAAAAGTAGCCAACTCAATCCAATGTGTGACATGTTAGGTATCTATTAATTCAGTGTGACATCATCTTTTACATTTTACAAACTATTGGGTATTACATTATTGAATTTTAGTGCACACAAACACAAAGTTTATTTTTTTCTGAAAATGTATTTTGATAAACTGCTACACAAATATCATGTGACCTAAAAAATTGCAACAACAACCATTTTATTCTCCAGGGTCTCTGCTTAAAAAATACATAAATGTTTAGGGATTCTAAATAATTTTCTAGCAAAAACAATGCTTATTTTTACATGTATGGGAGAGATGTCCGAATTGGGTGGAGTGTTAGGTAGAGGTTCCTACAAAATTAGCATTTTGCAGCTACTTTGCATCTACTATTCATCTGTATATTTTTAATTGCATATTGTTTCAATAAAAATGTTTTAGTCAAACTAACTAAATCTATTGCGGTGCCTCATTTTTCAGTTTTTTTTTCCCTGATTTGTTTAAAATGTCAGAATTGGCCCAGAGTAGAAGTGGTTAAGACAATTACTGGCCTGGTTTTCACACATCCTTTCCAATGCCATTGGAAAGGAATTAGAAGAGGGAAGGTCTGGAAGCCGCACTCCAATAAAAACGCCTTTATTGTGCAAAATAACAAAAGTACACACCACAGCATGGTACAGGATAAAAAAAACTATGACTAAGCACTGTTGATAGTGTGAAACGTGTCAGCTTTTTTATCCTGTACCCTGCTGTGGTGTGTACTTTTGTTATTTTGCACAATAAAGGCGTTTTTATTGGAGTGCGGCTGTTCAGACATTCCCTCTTCTAATTACTATATGCTTAGCCTGCACCTTATGCTTCCACCTTGAGGAGAGTGCCATTTCCACACATCCACCTGGGGCGGTGATACCTTCCCCGCCATTGGAAAGGAGGTATGGTTTTATAACCCAGAGCTGTATAAAAATGCTGTGATAGGATATAGAGCAGTGGCAGTTGGTGTTTTTTGTTTAAGGGGGGCAGCAAGCAACCCCCCTGTTATTTGCCGGTCCACCGGAACTTACCCGATTGGCGGGCACACCGAAGATCATCGGGCACATCAGGCAGGGGGACAGGCTGGCATCTTGCAGCGTCTTCCGTGTCCTTCTGAGATCATGGCGCCTTCCGCCATGCATCTCCTCCCCTCCTCCTAGGTGTCCAATAGGATCACCTAACCTTTCAGCCAATCAGGAAACAGGTATCAGACCTGTGCTTCCTGATTGATGGAGAGGCGGTTCAGTGTTAGAAAAGCAAATATTTTATATTTCAACACATCTGGGTGGACTCCAGCACAATGCTCTGCGCTCCGAGTCCACGCTATTTTGAATCCTCTTAGAGCCTATGGCTCTAATCAGGTGCTTCAAAAAAACACCCCTGCAGCTGTAATTCAGGCGCCCGCCATCCGAAAAGGGACCGGACACCTGAATAGGGGGTGGCAGCGGTGGCCATGGATAGATTAATGCGATGCATAAATCTATCCATTATGCATATAGGGGGTGACGAAGATAAAGGGGGCGGCGCCCATGCGCCCTTAATGCACGGGCCTCCCTTGATATACAGTATATTAGGCTTCATTAGCATATCCATGGTTGCCAATGGTGTGCTAAGTAATATTATTGCAAAATGTTTAAATGCCCATTTCTGAGGTGAAATAGAAGTTCTTTTGAAAATTGGAGGGTCTGCATCCTATTAGATGTGATTTGCCTTTGGGAGTATCTCACCAAAATTGTAATTTTTGTTGCGAAGGATGCCAAAAATATGACTTGTATCTTAGTGCAGACTCCTGGGAAAATCGGTGAGCCAATCACACATGCAATAAATTACATTTCTAGGGGCCGTTCTGTACACCATCTGTGAACAAAACACCTCCAGTTTGCCATATTGCATTGCATTTTACAGGAAATTACAGTGGCTGCAGAGTGAAAAGGAAAGGTCATTTTTAATAGATTTCAATTACAATATGACTAGCTTTGCAACTTTATATGCTATATATTTTTTTTTAATTTGCTATTTTTTCCCCACAAAAGTGGAGTTGCCCTTTAAACAAGGGCAGAAAAACACTAAAAATGGGATGGGGATTACTGAATATTAGGGTTGCACCGATGCCACTTTTTTGACACCGAGTACGAGTACCGATACTTGACATCATGTACTCGCCGATACCAATTACCAATACCTATCGCCTAGGAAGTACAGGTGGGGGGGGTGGTTTGGGAGCAGGAAGGTTGTTAGGGAGTTGGGTGAGGGCACAGGGGGGTGTAGAGGGGTTAGTGAGAGCAGGGTAGTTGAGTGTGGGGTTAAATAGGGATTGTGGGGTGGGAGAGTTGGGATGGAAAAGGCTGTGATCACTAGGGGGAAGATGGTGGGGGTGTGAGGGTCATTGGGAGACATGAGAACAGAGGTGACAGCTGGTGGAGGGAATGAGGATGCAACACAGGGAGGGCACAGTACTGGGGGTTAGGAGGGCAGGGTTCAGGCACCATTACATGCAGAGTGCAGGGTTCAGGCACCATTACATGCAGAGTGCAGAGTGCAGGGTTCAGGCACCATTACATGCAGAGTGCAGGGTTCAGGCACCATTACATGCAGAGTGCAGGGTTCAGGCACCATTACATGCAGAGTGCAGGGTTCAGGCACCATTACATGCAGAGTGCAGGGTTCAGGCACCATTACATGCAGAGTGCAGAGTTCAGGCACCATTACATGCAGAGTGCAGAGTGCAGGGTTCAGGCACCATTACATGCAGAGTGCAGAGTGCAGGGTTCAGGCACCATTACATGCAGAATGCAGAGTGCAGGGCCCATTACATGCAGAGTGCAGGGCCCTTTACATGCAGAGTGCAGGGCCCAGGGCCCATTACATGCAGAGTGCAGGGTCCAGTTTTCCTCCACCACTCCTTTCCACTGTATTCTCATCCCCCATCCACCCCTCCTCAGCTCTGACTTATGCTCACACCTCCTCTACTGCCTTCATCTTCTCCCCCCTCCCTTAAAAGCTACATTGTGCACATGCCTTACCGTTGTGAAGTACCCGGCCGGCTCTAGCACAGACATCCCCAACTGCAAGCGCTTCCTCTCTGCAGCCAGATCATCCGGGGGCATCAGCATCCAGGGTCAGGTCAGAGAAAGTGGGGAATACCTTCCGAGGCCCCCCCTCTCGACCCTGACTGTACTAGCTGGGATGCCGGCATCTCCCTTGTCACTGCACTGCACGCAGGGACCAAACTGTGTCCAGTAAACGTCACTTCCGGTATCGGGTTAGGGTATCAGAGCATTTTCGCGAGTACCGATACCCGCAAAAATGCATAGTATCGGCCCCAATACTGATACCTGTATCAGTGCATCCCTACTGAATATAATACCTTCCCTGAAGGAATTGCAGTAGAAACAGAAATACATTTTAGCACATAAATGTAGTAAATCTTTAGCAGTACAATAATGCAGTAACAGACCTTGTGACCTCATGCTGCCCAGGACTTAAAGTGTGCCTGTACTCAAAACATGTTTTATTTTTGGATAGAATTGGGGAAGGTTAGAATGCCTGTCAGGTTTTACTGCTATCTGGGGATCTGTTAAAGATTTCTTCCCTTATTTTCTGTTCTGGGGACAACACTTTTCCAGATAAGAAGTGAGATAAAATCTGTAGCAGTGACACAGACATCAATAAAAAGGTTGTAGCATTCCCCCTCTCAATACAAACTTCTGTTTGTATTGCTGTTAGAGAATTTCCACTCACTTTCTGTCCTGGAGCATCCTTTTTTGCAGACAGGGGGCTTTCACTATAGCTATATTTTGAAGATAAGCTTTAGAAAATTGACATTTTTAAGAATCCGAATCCCCATTTCTTAATGTAGCCAGGTGCTGGGATACAGCAATATGGAGTGGGAGACGTTGCCTTTTATTCTTCTCTCCTACTGAGCTGCTGATGTTATACTGCAGCATTCCCCTCCGGCCAGCAGGGGGAGAGCTAAAGCCAAGTAAGCCAATAGACTTCAATACAGAGTGCTTAGAATCCTCGGAATTGTAGTTTGAGAAGCAGACATAAAATGGGATGAATAGACTCTTCACACTACAGATACCAATAGGCACTGTGCAAAAGGAGTAGAAAGATAATTTTTTTTGATTACACTGCCTGGGAAAGTTTTTCCACTTGGCACTGATAGAGTTAGAGAGAGAGCACCTGTGTCTGGATATTTGCCTGCCAGGCGGAGACTACACCAGCGGAGATCCAAGCCTGAGACTGGGAGTGAGAACACCCAGGGTCAGCTCAGCACCTCCCATATCACAGCATCTGCACTGCTGCCGCAGGGAGAATGGAGCATTCACTCACCCTCTGCTTTTCGGGAGAGATCAAGGGGGTACCCCTGCTACGTTAAGAGGTCACCGCAGCATCCCGGGGACTGGGGAGAGGCCTATTCACCCATTGCTGATATTGCTAGCAAGGACTGAGCCACTGAGATTGAGACACCAAGTGTACCAAATCCATCCTGCACCCATACTGCAGTCTATATTGAACTTATTCCAAACTTAGAATGCACATATACCAACCCTTTACTGTATTACACCAAACCTTTTCCACATCTAAATTGCCTCTGTGCCAAGACTATATTGTACCTATACTGCATGAAGGTTATTGACACTCTTAAAGGGTCACAATGATAGCCAGCAGAAGAACATCTCAAAAGACTTACCATCCCAAAATAATTATTCTGCAAGCTCCCATTGTTCCCCTGCCCCCTCTACTACCATTCTCTATTTCTTTTGGACAGTGCATACCCAGTTGGTCTAGGACTAGCATCACCTCCATAAATGCGATCAGACAGTATAGTTCTAGCACTTGATAGATTGATCTTTCTTACTGCTCACTTGAGATGGCCTTGCTACTGTTTGTGCTGATCTGGATGCCAAATGTCATCCTATACCTAGTCCCTACAGTTAATCGCTTTGTATGCTAAATTGTGTTATTACCATTGCTAATCCATTTTATTGTTGCCTAGTTACCAACCATATTGGGTGACTGTACTGTATATTATGTTTGCCTTTACTACCTGGTTTGGTGCCTATTTTTCTTTGATACAGCATTGCTGTTGGGTACAAATTATTACTTTCAGTGAATTTCTGTGCTATTTTTTGTTTGTATACTTTAACCTGGTGTGTCAGAGGGGCTGAGGTTCTTGAGAAGGTTGAAGGTTGAAATAACGAGCAGAGGACTCAATCTATTCAGTGCCCAGGGTAGCCCTACATTAATACATTATAATAGTGCAGTATTGCCTTTCAGGGATGGTGTATTTGCTGTTATTTACTTGCATTCTCTTCTTTTAGAGTATACTGTAAATAGCATCTAAGCATTTTAAACACATTATGGGGTTTTCTATAGGGTAGTACGGTGAATACATAGTGTTTGCAGTAAGAACTAGCAGCAAATGACCTTTCACTTTAGTGTAGTCATAAGCCACTGAAGCATGCTGGGCTGCCATGGGTTACTGCACTTTTTACACGGAGACAGCAATTTGTGTTGCCTTAGTGAGTAAGCTTTAGTATCTGTAAATGTTAGCAATTACGTTTTACAAAAAAACACTTAGAAATCTAAGTTTACCACCCCTGTAAATAGTTGAAAATACTGAGTATTGCTACTGGGTGCTCTTTGCAAAATGGAATTCTGTTAAAGAATCCAATTGAACACTCTGGAATCCTTCTTCATACACACCATGTTGTTTATCTAAACCAGACACCTACTAGACCATAAAGAGCTTATGAGATGGAAAGCCAACCTGACCTTCTGGAACAGCTGCAAACTCATTTCCAGAAATAAATTAACCCTTCAAATGCTGGATCATCTGTTACAGGATGAGTGCATGGCTCTCTAAGTCACTAAATGCGATTAAATCAGGCATTGCATCTTGTTTTCTCATTATACTAAAAACCATACACGCAGTTAAGAGGACAAAGGGTCATTTAGCATAAAACATGTATGTTAGCATAAATCTATTTAAACATGATTAAGCTTTGTTTAATTCATGTTATGTATGACTAACTACAAGGAAAATTTTTAATTTGCTTCCGATTTGCAACTTAATTTTGTTCTTACCCCCCCCCCCCCCCCCCAAACCTTGAAGAAGCTAATCCAGTTCATTTATCTAAATTTCTACATTTGGAATTTTACATTAAGCATAAGATTTATTTTTACAGACTTACGCGTGTAGCGCCCTCCCCAATATAGGGGGGCGCTATATTCAAATTTAAGGGCAGTCTGAGCCTGTAGTTGGGCTCAGATTAATTACATTTAATTGAGTTGCTTCTGCTCTGGGTGTGATGCTCCCTGGTAGTACAGTTCCCTATTGCCTGTGGGAGACACTGTCACCTCCGACCCAGGTAGAACCACAGGAGGTATTGCATCCCCATTGGGTGTCCTCACTCGGCGGCCATGCAGTGGGCGTGGTCTGCCCGCTGTGCATGCTGGGAGGGGGTACATAAGGGGCAGACGCGTGGGGAGATCCAGGGGACCCATTGGTCCTGTTTGGCACGTACCCCACCTCCGGTGGCCCTCATGGCTAGGGGTGCGTGCGTGAGTTTCGGTGGGTTTCGGTCCTGAGCACCTTTAACCCGAGGTTGCATCGCTGTAGGTGGGCCCAGCATCTTTAGTTGTTGCTAGGCCGGGAAGTTTGGGACTTAAAGATTCTGTGGCAGAGGATCTCCTGATCGTATCCTAGGGAAACTACAAGTATCTGTTCCGTGCTCCACACCGGCTGCTAGGACCGCTCATAAGGGGACTATCCGGGAGAGCAAAAGCCACTCAGGCTTGATTGGCGACAATTGTATCGTAAGTGTTGCGTGCCTGAACCAACCCTCTTCTCCCTTTCTTCATCTTTAAACCTGCTTTCAAGTTATACAAAAAAAAAAGAATACACCTTGTCGTTCAGGTTTCAATCCTGTGTGGACATTGACTTTTTTCAAGATTGTCTAGACAACGGAACGTGAGGATCCACTATGGAGAGGTAATAGCCACAAGGCCCAAAGGAAAAAAAAAATAACACCGCTCGCCTTTCTACACTTGGGGAGGAATACCGGGCAAGTAGCAGGTGTGCCCTACTGTTCCAAGGAAGAGAGAATTAGTAGGGTGGGTGAGTGCTACACGCGGATCCATAGAAACAGAGAAATAGGAATTCATTTAACTTTGATAAAGTTTACTATTTAGTATATTTGCACTCTTCTTAGGATTTCAAAGACAAATGTAAATACTGTTTCACTTCTACTGTTCCATGTAGTAAAGCAGTCTATATCCATTTGCCGACTGCTCTATAGCACATTTACTGCTACATGGCGGCCACGCTGTGCAGGATCATGTATATATACTTGATCCTGCACTTCTGGGTATCGGGCGCGACCCCATGTCCTCTGGCACTCACTGATCGCAGGTTGCCATTCTGTCAGTACAGAAGGCATGGATCCTCTATTCCTGTAAAGCAGGAACACCGATCCATGCCTTCCACTAGTAAAAGCACCTCTCACACTACACTGAAACACCAGCTAGGCACACAGTTAACCCTTTGATCACCCCTGATGTTAACCCCTTCCCTGCCAGTGTAATTAGTACAGTGACAATGGATATTTTTAGCACTGATCACTGTATTAGTGTCACTGGTTCCCAAAAAAGTGTCAAAAGTGTCAGTTAGGTGTCCGATATGGCAGTCCAGCTTCTAGTCGCTGATTGCCGCCATTACTAGTAAAATAAAAATCATAAATATATCCCATAGTTTGTAGACGCTATAACTTTTGCGCAAACCAATCAATAAACATAGTTACATAGTTGGTAAGGTTGAAAAAATACATCAAGTCTAACCTGTGTGTGTGAGCTTTTATGTCAATATTACATTATATATTCTTGTATGTTATGGTCGTTTAGGTGCCTATCTAATAATTTTTTGAAATTATCTATGCTCCCTGCTGAAACCACTGCTTGTGGAAAAGAATTTCACATTCTTACCGCTCTTACCGTAAAGAACCCTCTACGCAGTTTCCGGTTAAATCGCTTTTCTTCTAATTTTATTGAATGGCTGCAAGTCTTTTTAAATGCCCGTTCGCAAAAAAGTTGTATCCCTATTTTGGGGTCACCAGTACGGTATTTGTACATTGAAATAATATCCCCTCTCAAGTGTCTCTTCTCCAGAGAGAATAAGTTCAGTGCTTGTAATCTTTCCTCATAACTAAGATCCTCCAGTCCCTTTATTAGCTTTGTTGCCCCTCTCTGTACTCTCTCCATTTCCACATCTTTCCTGAAGACTGGAGCCCAGAACTGGATGGCATATGCCAGGTGTGGCCAGATCAGAGTCTTATAGAGTCTTATAGAGTGGGAGAATTATCGTTTTATCTCTGGAGTTAATTCCCTTTTTAATGCATGCCAATATTCTATTGGCTTTGCTTGCAGCAGCTTGCCATTGCATGCCATTGCTGAGCCTGTCATCTACTAGAACCATCTACTAGGTCCTTTTCCATCCTAGATTCCCCCAGAGGTTCTCTCCCCAGGGAGTAAATGGCATTCATGTCTTTGCCACCTAAATGCATTATTTTAAATTTTTCTACATTAAACCTAATTTGCCATGTAGTTGCCCACCCCATTAAAGTGGTTGTAAACCCCAACATTTTTAAAAAAAACCTGCAAGACAAAGGCATAATGAGCTAGTATGACTAGCATACTAGCTCAATATGAATTACTTACCTTAGATCGAAGCCCCCGAAGCCGTCCTCATCTCCCCCTCCGGCTGCAGACATCTCTCCCGGAGGTTACTTCCGGGTATCACCACTCCGGCGCTGTGATTGGCCGGAGCGGCGAAGACGACACTCCACGCATGCGCGCGGGAGCCGTCAAAGCCGGCATTATCCATTCACAAAACCTGCATGCTCAGTGTGCCTGCGCCGTTGACATCGGTGCATTCTTTTTAGCAAATATCTCCTAAACCGTGTAGGTTTAGGAGATATTGCAAACACCTACAGGTAAGCCTTAATCTAGGCCTACCTGTAGGTAAAACTTGTCAGAGAGGGTTTACTTCCATTTTAATTTGTTCAGATCTTCTTGCAAGGTTTCCATATCCTGCAGAGAAGCTATTGCCCTGCTTAGCTTAGTATCATCCGCAAATACTGAGATTGAGCTGTTTATCCCATCCTCCGGATCATTTATGAATAAATTAAATAGGATTGATCCCAGGACAGAACCCTGGGGTACCCCACTTTCCACACCAGACCATTCTGAGTACTCCCCATTGATCACTAACCTCTGAACTCGCCCTTGTAGCCAGTTTTCGATCCAGGTACTCACCCTTTGGTCCATGCCGACAGACCTTAGTTTGTACAGTAAACGTTTGTGGGAAACTGTATCAAATGTCTTTGCAAAATCCATATACACCACGTCTAGGGGCCTTCCTTCATCTAGATGGCAGCTCACCTCCAATAGAAGGTCAATAGATTTGTTTGGCAAGAAAGATTTTTCATGAATCCATGCTGATTTCCCTTATCATCCCTTCCAAGATTTTGCATACTATTGATGTTAGGCTAACTGGTCTGTAGTTCCCAGGGATATATCTTGGTCCTCTTTTAAAGATTGGTGCTACATTGACTTTTATCCAATGAGTTGGTACCATACCAGTCAGTAGACTGTTCGTAAAAGTTAAGAACAACGGTCTGGCAAGGACCCTCGGGCGCTTATTGGAATTTTTTTTAATCAAAAATATATAACAGAATACGTATTGGCCTAAATTGATGAAGAAATTAGATCTTTTACATTTTTTTATGGGATACTTTTTATAGCAGAAAGTAAAAAACATTGTTTTTTTTTTTTTCAAAATTGTCGGTCGTTTTTTTGTTTATATAAAAGTAAAAACCGCAGAGGTGATCAAATACCACCAAAAGAAAGCTCTATTTCTGGGAAAAAAAGGACATACATTTTATTTGGGTACAGTGTCGCAAAACCGCACAATTGTCAGTTAAAATAACACAGTGCCGTATTGCAAAAAATTGCCTAGTCATGATGGGGGGGGTAAATCTTCTGCAGCTGAAGTGTTTAACCCATGAACCCTGTCTAAATGACAAGATCTTCCTCCTCCATTATCCCTAATGAAAAATGACTGAAAATTCCAATAAATCGAGTGAATTCCATAATACTGTTGCAGGCGACTGGCAGATGACTGCGGTTGAAGTGAGACCTGTGAATGTGTATAAGCACAATCCACTACCAGAGTCAAAAAGAGACAAAATAAGCCATTATGTGATTTAAACCTGTGTCATTTCTAAGTTTAAACTCTTTGTCATCTATCTCTGACATACATATCAATTATATTAAAGTGGTAGTAAAGTCTTGTGTGCCATTTTTACCTACAGGTAAGCATATATAGCTAACCTGTAGGTAAAATGAATATCTCCTAAACATGTGAGCAGCAGCCTGTGATGTCACCGGCGCAAGTGCTCTGAAGGCACGGCATACCTGAGCCTTTGCTTCAGAGCTCTGTGCTGTGCCCGGGGGTTCCTGTGTGCACGCGCGGGAGTGACGTCATCGTGGCTTGGCCAGAGCCCGCGAACGTGGAAGCAAGACCGGGTGAAGATGGAAGCCCTGTCAGCGGTGTTTTAAGGGAAGTATTTCATAATGTGCTAGTATGCACTGTAAACTAGCACATTATGACATTACTTTGCAGGGTAAATCTTCTTTTTTTCCAAGAAGCTTTACTACCACTGTAATAATATTAATAATTAATATCAATGTTATGTATATAATAATGTAAATGTGCATTTGCAACCTTAATATCCAATTGAGGTATTTATTTCACTGACTAAGGTATAGTGGACAAGTAGAAGGTAAAAAGAATTACACATACAGTATACCTATGAACATACATGTTACATGTTCACAGTTTATAGATGTACACAAACACATGAAGGAATGCAGATTCTAAAGCCTCGTACACAAGGCCGGTTTTCTCGGCAAGAAAGCTGCTGGGAGAGCTTTTTGCCGAGAAAACCGGCCGTGTGTATGGTTTCTCTGCGAGAAAGCTGCCGAGAATCCCGACAAGAAAAATAGAGAACCTGCTCTCTATTTTCTCGTTGGGATTCTCGGCAGAGTGTTTCCTGCCGAGAAAACCGTGAGTGTGTATGCTTACCTGTCCCAGGTAAGCCCGCGCATGCTCGATGAGACTTCGACGCATGCGCGGTAGCTTACAAGGGTAGTGTAGGGTGTAGCAAGATGGTGGCAACGGCATCGAATGTGATGAGCGCAGGCTCGTCGTAGTCAATGACGTCACCGTGTTCTTGCCATTCAAAAGAAAGGTGGTTCTTTTGAATGGCTGTGTGTACACACAGCGAGCAAGGAAAGCTTGCCAGGAATCCCGTCAGGAAAGCCAACGTTTTTTTCCTGACGGGATTCCCGGCCGTGTGTTCGAGGCTTGAGAGTAAATTGTGCTTTCAATTTTGCTTCTCTCTTTTCTTACACAAAAAAAATACATGGTCCGAGGTCTTGTTCATTCAGTAAAGTTGTTTGCTTTACCTCTGCTTGACTTAAAATGTATAAATGATTGGAATCTCTAGCATACCCTTGAAAACAGATTTTACAATACGCCATTATTATCTAAGCTTTATCACTTCAATCTTTTTTTTAAGTCTTTTCTAGCAATCAAATTGAGAGTCTCTGGTAATCTCTATGGCTGTAAAACAATGACAGCAGGTTAACTGAGGTAATTGCTAGGAGTTTTTTTTCTTCCACCAGAAAAATAGTTGTAATAAAAAAGTCCATTTATATATACAGTAGTTATGGCAATCTGAGATTTAAAAAAAGCACATAGCGAGATTACTGCTGGAAATTAAAAGTTCTCATTATGCTGCTGTAACCAGCACAAGGCTGATTTGTCCAGAGAAGTTCAACCTCTATATCACAGGTGTCAAACACAAGGCCCGCGGGCTGAATCTGGCCCTCCAGGCCATTTCGTGTGGCCCTCACACCTCTCCTGCAGCTGCAAGAGAGCTCCAGCCCTCCTCTGGTCCTCCTCCAGACCCTTACTTTCTGCTTTCAAGCAATGCATCCAGCTTCTTCCCAGCAGCAGCATAAGGAAAGGGGGGTGCACTGTAATGTAAGGGAGAGTGGGGGACTCAACTTCTGATGGTGGGGTGGCTCTTGACTAGGGATGAGCTTCGAGTTCGAGTCGAACTCATGTTCGACTCGAACATTGCCTGTTCGCCCGTTCGCCGAACAGCGAACAAATTGGGGTGTTCGCGGCAAATTCGAAAAGTCTATGGGAGAAATCTAAAGTGCTAATTATAAAGGCTTATATGCAAGTTATTGTCATAAAAAGTGTTTGGGGACCCGGGTCCTGCCCCAGGGGACATGTATCAATGCAATTTTTTTTTTTAAAAACACGTTTTTTCGGGAGCAGTGATTTTAATAATGCTTAAAATGAAAAAATAAAAGTGAAATATTCCTTTAAATTTCGTACCTGGGGGGTGTGTATGATATGCATGTAAAGTCGCGCATGTTTCCCGTGCTTAGAACTGTCCCTGCAAAAAGTGTCATTTTTTAAGGAAAAAAAGTCATTTAAAACTCACTCGCGGCTATTAATGAATTGTCGGCTCCCGGCAATACATAGAAAAGTCATTGATAAAAAAAAAAGAAAAAGCGTGGGGGTCCCCCAGAATTCAATTACCAGGCCCTTCAGGTCTGGAACGGATATTAAGGGGAACCCCGCCGCAAATTTTTTTTTAAAAATGCGTGGAGTTCCCCCAAATATCCATACCAGGCCCTTCAGATGTGGCATGGATTTTAAGGGGAACTCCACCCCAAATTTAAAAAAAATGGCGTGGAGTCCCCCCAAAAATCCATACCAGACCCTTATCCGAGCACTCAACCTGGCTGGCCACAGGGGAAAAGGGGGGGATGAGAGAGCACCCCCCCTCCCTCCTGACCTGTACAAGGCCACATGCCCTCAACATGGGGAGGATGTCCCCATGTTGATGGGGACAAGGGCCTCATCCCCACAACCCTTGCCCGGTGGTTGTGGGGGTCTGCGGGCGGGGGGCTTATCGGAATCTGGAAGACCCCTTTAACAAAGGGGACCCCCAGATCCCGCCCCCCCCTATGTGAATTGGTAAGGGGTAGATTGTACCCCTACCATTTCACAAAGAAAGTGTAAAAAAATGTAAAAAAAACACACACAAACACCTTGAAAAAGTCCTTTATTAAAAAAAAAAAAAAAAAACATTCCAGCGGAGAAATCCAGTGTCCCGCGGCGATCCAATGTCCAGCGCTGTCCGTCATTGGCTGAGCCTGAGTGGACCTGATAGGGAACTTCCTCCGCAGTCTATTTCATGTATAGACCCGCCCCTTCTAAAGTTCCCCATCAGGTCCGCTCAGCCAATGACTCGGTGTAAGGCTGAGGACCTGATGCGGAACATGAGAAGAGGCGGGTCTATACATGTATTACAAAGTGAGAGAAGTTCCCCATCAGGTCCGCCCCCTCGGTATGTCGGACCCCGCCTACGTCATTGGCCTGAGCGGGGAACTTCCTTCACTGTGTAATTGACGTAGGCAGGGTCTGACATACCGAGGGGGCGGACCTGATGGGGAACTTCCTTCACTGTGTAATACATGTATAGACTCTATACATGTATTACGCAGTGAAGGAAGTTCCCCATCAGGTCCGCCCCCTCGGTATGTCAGACCCCACCTACGTCATTGGCCTGAGCGGGAAACTTCCTTCACTGTGTAAATTTAAATTTCCGCATCAGGTCCTCAGCCTTAAGCCTCATACACACGACCGAGTTTCTCGTCGTAAAAAACACGTCGTTTTTTTTGACGAGATTCTTGTTAACCTTGTCGATTTTCTCGTCAAGCTTTCCATGCGTACACACTGACATTTCCCAATTTCCTTGTTGTTCTCCGCGGTCACGTCCAGCACGTACGACGGCACTATAAAGGGGAAGATCTTTTTTCTTGGCGCCACCCCTTGGGCTGCTTTTGCTGATCTCGTGTTACCGCGTGTGAAGTAAAAGTTTGGGAAGAGACGATTCGCGCTTTTCAGTCTTCGTACTTTTCAGATCGTTTTCTGCGGTTGAGTTTGTGCTTGTGGGTTCGTATCTTGACTTTCAGGGCGTCTAGGCAGGTCGTATCTGTTTTACAGTGCATTCTTGCCTGTTCGTTTCTGTTTTTCAGTCCGTTATTCATAGGCCTTGCTGTTCTAAAGTGCGTTCTGTTCTGTACGTTCTGATAAGACGACCGTTTCCTAGCCATGTCGCCTGGACGTTCTCGTCGTCGAGTTCGTGCTGTGCGTGCGCTTGGTGTTGGTCTGCTTGTTTTGGACCAAGACCAGTCCATGAATGGTGTGAGGAGGAGTTCATGGACCAAGAATTGGTTGCTCCAGCGGGACCAATTCTGCCACATGCCTCTGCTGCGGGAGATCGTCGCGAATAATCCTGAGGACTACAGGAATTTTCTGCGGATGTCTGACCCCGTTTTTCAGGAACTGTTGGCTTTGGTGTCCCCCTATATTACCAGGAAGGACACCGTTATGCGGGAAGCCATCAGTGCTGAGCAGAGGCTCATCGCCACGTTACGTTATCTGGCGACAGGGAGAAGTCTTCAGGACTTGAAGTTCACGACAGGCATCTCCCCCCAGGCTCTGGGCCTCATAATCCCAAATACCTGTTCTGCCATTATACAAGTCCTGCAGGAGGTCTATATTAGGGTAAGTTTTCTCCATTAACATCACATTTTATGTATTACATGTATGCTAATGTATTGTATTTCTTTCATCCTTCCCTAATTACCATGATTGTAATATGCTGAGAATGTCCCCTTTGTCCTCATGCATGCTGGAAGCTTTAGATTGCCCCTTTTTTCTCATCCATGCATATTTCCCTTCACTAACCTTTCCAGCAGGGGCGCCTGTTGCTCCAAATGTTTGGGGGTTCAAACCCCAATTTAGGAAATAAACTTCCTCCTTTTTTGCTCTGGTGCCTATTAAACGCCCCCATTTGTTCCCTCCAATGCAGCCATTTTGTTCCCTCTAATGCAGCCATTTTGTCCCCTCCAATGCAGCCAGTTCCCCCCCAGCCCTGCACTTACCTTCTTGTGGTCAGCGCCATCCTTCTTCTGTCCTTGATGTCTTCTCCTTCCCTTGATGTTGCATCAGCCAATCATGTTACCATTAAACAGACTTGGTGAACATGATTGGCAGAGCAGCCTGTCAGTGTTTACCCAAGGAATGCCCCCCCCCCCCCCCTGCGTCCCCTATTTAACTTTTCTGCAGCCAATTACATCCCTCAGGCTGTAATGTGCAAGACAATTTTCCTTACTGTTTCTGATATGCAATTTTAAGCCCATAAATGCCGCAGTTCTTCATATGTCGGTCGCTTAACAGGGGGCCATCCACCTGAATAGTGGGCGGCATAGACAATACATAGGTTAATGCAAGGCATGAACCTATGTATTGTTCTGAGTGACGGGCACAGGAGAGAGGGGGCAGTGCTCCAGCGCCCACTCTGGACGCACCGCCACTGCAATGCTATCCTGTGGCCAAACACATCTACCCCCCCCCTCCCCATTATAATTTATTAATGGACCATCATAGGGGGTGATGAATATGATACATGAGCCTTCCATTATACTTATTTAAAACACCTTAATAAACATAGTCTTTGCTTGATGTTGGCCTCTAATGTATTTTCTTAGAATATACTTGTAATGTTTGATTTGTGTATTCTAATATTTTTTCATCTTGTTTGACTCCACAGCTTCCTTCCACGCCACAGGAATGGCAGACTGTGGCATCGGAGTTTGCCACGCGGTGGGACTTCCCCAACTGCGGTGGTGCTATAGACGGGAAGCACGTCCGCATCGTGCCGCCACCCCGTTCTGGGTCCTACTACTTCAATTACAAGGGGTTTCATAGCATTGTGCTGATGGCGGTGGTGTCAGCACGGTATGAATTCCTCTATGTTGATGTAGGGAAGAATGGCCGGATGTCCGATGGGGGATCCTTCATCCAGACGGAGTTTGCCCTCCGTCTCCAGAGTGACGACCTTGCATTGCCACCGGATGCAGGGAATATTGAAGGACTCCCCTTTGTTTTTTTGGCTGATGAAGCCTTCGGGCTCGGACCACATTTTATGAGGCCATTTCCTCAGAGGACCCTGAACCCAGAGAAGAGAGTGTTCAATTACCGGCTGGCCAGGGGCCGAAGAGTCGTTGAAAATGCCTTTGGCATAATGGCCAGCCGGTTCCGTCTTTTTATGACTCCCATCCACTTGGCGGACTACAAAATAAACTATGTAGTGTTATGCTGCTGTGTGCTACACAATTTTCTTTGCCGCAAATCTAATTCATATATGGCCTCAGTTTTGCCTGAGGCTGAACTTTCCCCTGATAATCCCCTGCCGGGCCTGGAATCTGCCCGTGCTGGCTTGCCCCCCCAAAATGCCCGTGAGGTTCGGAACAAATACATGGACTATTTCACGGGTAGGGGGGCAATTCCTATGCCAGGCTATGTCTAAAGATTCCTGGAGAACGATCCAAATAAAAATCTTGTTTAAACTTCTAACTTTTGTTGGTTTCCTGTCTCCTAGTTTGTCTAAGTGCATTTGTAGTGCCAAGTGTATTTTCCTTTAGTAAATACCAACCATTTCACTATGTAACCTTTAAAAATGTACCAAATAAGGTTAGAGCATATTAGAAAAAGAAGCTACACGTTGTTTGTGTTCAAATTTTTTACTATGTGCAAATTCACACACCTTTTTTTTGTTTTTTAACATTTTTTGTTTGCCTGGCCACAAACCGGCAATTGTTTTCTTAGGAAAATACAAAAACAACAGTTTAATTCCAAATATTACAAAATTGGATACCTCTGAGCAATCTGAGACATTCACTTACACAAACTATATGTCTCTATGTGCCCGTCCTAATATGGGGTCCTGCCACCCCTTGCCCAGCCAAAAATTGAATATGCACACAATTGGGATTATTTTCCTATAGGGATTTTAGACTCCTGATCCCTATTGTCAACATGTGCTATCTGCCATCAGGGGTGATCAATGGACGTGTTTTGGGGGTGCAACCCCTTCCTCAGTTCACCTACTTTAGATACGAGGAAGGGGTTGCACCCCCAAAAGACGTACATGGATATCCCCTGATGGCAGATAGCACATGTTGACACACTGTGTGCAGATTAAATTTTGGGCTGGTTTGATTGTCAAAAAGTTTTTTAAAAGTTGAAGAATAAACATGAACAAAAGGGGATTGGGATGCCTTATTGAATTCTCCCCAAAACATCGAGAATGTCTTTAAATGTTTGATCCATCACATGAATTCTTTCTTTAATTTTGTCCAGTTCCGTGCTACATTCCATCACTTGCTGGATGAGGCGGAGGGCACTGTCAGCAGAGAAACCTGTACTATCCTTCACCCCAACATTCACATCCCCTAAAAACAAAATAAAAAGGTATTATAACTCTGCAGGCCTACCTCTCTTACCTGAAGCTGTGGTGACAGATACTGACCTGTTGTGGTGACCAGTTCCACAACGTCATCCACCTCTCCTTCCTGCACTTCTCCTTCCTCCACCTCAACTTCCTCTACATCCTTCGTTTGTGGGTCTTTGGGAGTTTGGGGTTGTTGTGAAGCTGTGGGGTTCTTGTGCTCCCTGGAGTGTCCTCCTCCCAGTCTTCTCTCCCCTATGAGAATCAAACAAAAGGTAGAGTTATCACACAGAAAATCTCTATGTAAAAAAAAAAAAAACAGGCTAAATTGCTTGGAAGTGGGGTACAAGTGTGTGTTTGGGCGGAAGTTAAAGATGAATGCATTATTTCTGACCAAGAATATGCTTAGTATTCACCTTTGTCTGTCATTTTTTAGACATGTAGGCAACACAAAAATTCTCTGATGCACCTGTGTGGGACACCCAAAAAAGGCGGGTCTGGTGGCCCACACTATAGTGCTCCAAAGTACAGATGTGGAAGCAGCTGCTGGGTGTCCTCTCCTTTACACTGACAAAAGTTTGCATTTCATTCTCTTTACAAACACATCATCTAGCCTAAAACTTTGTGCCCCAAATTTCACAAAAAAAGGCAGATGTCTAATTACTTTTGTGGCTGTAAAATAAGCCAAAACAGCGGATAGTGGCCGAACGAAGTGTCTGTAATGTAACGAACGATTACTGTGCCCAACCAAGTTCAAAATATAACATTTTGTAAGGGAGTCCAATAAGAAAAAAAAAAAAAACAGCAACATGTCAGTTTAGAAAAGGATTAATAGCAGAAAAGTGTACATTTTACTTACTTTTTGCGAGCATTCTCTTAATGCTCCTTAACTGCTCTGGCTCCCTCAGTTTGAGGTCTGACCACCTCTTTCTGAGCTGCTCATTTGAGCGTTTCACCCCGAAATTCGTCTTCAGACTCTTCACGACTTTAGTGAGGATTTTGGCCTTCCTTCTATTTGGTTTGCTATACGGCCCATGCTTTGCATCATAATCAGACTTGAGTAAGATGTCCACCATCTCCGCCATCTCGGCAAAAGACATATTCGATGCCTTGAATCTCCTCCTTGATCGTGACGTTTCCTCGGTCTCCGGGCTTGTCTCCTCCTCGTTAGTTGCGGAATTATCAGACACCTGCTGTAACTCCGCCATATCTGTCTGCGCGCCGAAAGAGAAGGGGCGGGGAAAAGATGTTAGTTAGAACGTCATGGGCGGGCGACGTGTGCGGAGCGACGTGTTCGTATTTTGACGCATGCGTGGTGTGTATATAGCAAAAACACATGTTACTATAGTACGTTCGGTGTGCGGAGAGAGGAGTTCAAGTGACGGACGTGTGAACGAAGGTATGTGATTTTGAGACTGTGCCAAATTGTTGGCCTATACTGTTTTGAGAATGTTGTAGGATATATATGGTGACTACGATGTTAAGGAGGTTAGACTGTTTGCCTCACATCAGTTATATATTATTTCTTAAACTTGCAGATACAATATGAATGTCTTTATTAGCGACAAAGAGTTCCTGGCGGAATTTATTGACCGGGTAAGGGAGCTGCCCGCTCTGTGGGAGACGAAAAACCCCATCCATAAAAAAAGAGGGGTGAGAAAAGCAGCGCTGGAGAAGCTGCTCCCATTTGTGCAGACCAAGGTGCCCACAGCCACAGCAAAACAAGTGGACACTAAAATTGGGAGCTTGAGAGGCACCTACAGGACTGAACGCTCTAAGGTCCTGGCTTCTCAGAGGTCAGGAGCAGCAGCAGGTGATGTGTATGTCCCGATTTTGTGGTACTACAGCAGGATGTCCTTCCTGGATGACCACATTGAGGCAAGGCCATCACTCTCCACTCTTCCCCCCAGACTTCCCTGCAGCCAACCTGAGCCTTCCCTGGAGCAAGAGGAGGCAGCCATCCTGGATGATCCTGATTTGGCCATCTGGAGCCAGGTATAGTATTAAATGAAAATGTATTGGGATAAAATTAATGTTTGACAAATATGTCAAGATGAGAAACATACAATATTTTGGGTTCCACAAGTGAAATCAAGATCTCTAGACATTAGTCTGCACTTAATTGGGTGCTAAATAGTCAATCTGATGTAGGTATAAATTAGAAAAAATGATTTCTGGATTTACATTCTAATTGCTTCAATCATGTTTATAAAGTTTGATGCAAAGATTAAACCAACATATTAAACTATGTCCCTTTTTCATACACAGGATGAAATCAGCCAGGAGGAGGGTCTGGAAACTGTCAGGCAGGAGGAGGAAGGGCCCAGTGGCAGCCAGGAGGAGGCAGGGCCCACTGTGAGCCAGGAGGAGGCAGGGCCCAGTGGCAGCCAGGAGGTGGCAGGGCCCAGTGGCAGCCAGGAGGTGGCAGGGCAAAGGAGAAGCACCAGATCCCAGGTGCCTCCCATCCAGCTTCCCAAAAGAGGCAGGAGGGACAGGACCACCAGTGAGGCAGCAATGGCCCTTATTAAAGAGGCCCATGCCACCCTTAAAGAGCCCACATCTCCTGAAGAGGCCATTGCCGGCCTAGTGGAGGCAAAGTTCAAGGTGATGAGCATGGAGCAACGCCTCCTATGCGAGCCCCTGCTCATCACCTTGCTCAACAAGGGGGTGATGGAAAAAATTACCCCCAATACCGCCATTTGTGAGGTGGCACAACTGTCCCAACCTCAACCTCCTCCTCCACCTCCACATTCTTCTTCTGCCCCACCCCCTTCTCCTCCACCTCCACCTTGTTCTTCTGCGCCACCCCCTTCTCCTCCACCTCCACCTTGTTCTTCTGCGCCACCCCCTTCTCCTCCACCTCCTCCTCCTCCTGACAGGAGTACTCCTCCAATGGCCCAGCCTCCAGCCAAACGAAGAAGGAAGGCTGCAGGGAAGGCTTCAGGAAAGGTTGCAGGGAAGGTTGCCAGGAAGACGAGGAAGTGATGGCCTTGCTTCATTGTGGTCGGACAGAAGGCATCCTGTTGTAGTACCACACACTTGGGACATATATATCACCTGCTGCTGTTCCTGACCTCTGGGAGGCCAGCATCAGATTGTGTTCAGAAATGTTGGCCTTCTCAAGCTCCCAATTTTAGTGTCCACACAGGGTTGCTGTGTGCTCTGGGGTCCCTGGGATGCACAAATGGCAGCAGCTTCTCCAGCGCTGCCTTCTCTTTATTTTAGTTCAAACATGAATAAATGTTATTTTTCTTTAAGTTCATACTTGACTATGTGTATTTGTAAAAATGTAAAATCTAGCTTTGGAGTAAGCAGATACATTTGACTGACAAAAAAAGGGACAGATAACAACCCCCCAAAAAAATAACTAAATCGTATTTCCCAAAAAAGGGTGTAAAATTTACATAATATATATTAAAAGATTCTATGGGAGATCACTACCAAAACATTGCGAAATTACAATTAACATCAGTTAGAAAAATATCAAATTTTTAAATATTCCTAAAAACTTGCACGATATAATACACATAAATCTTCTTAAGAGCAGCATGAAAAAGGTTAAAAAAAAAGATAGTCATAACTCTGTGTGAATATCAGCAGCAAAAGAAGTTCATTCGTTTGGATTAATGTAACATTCTAACGAAGATTTCAATGCACAACATTTAAACGATGCAAAAATTAGGAGGGTGACGAATGTGCTATCTCCATTACGAAGGCTTGTTTTACCAGAAGATGCGCTCCCGTCTCATAGTTGCTTGTGAGCATGCGCGCTTTTGGAAGAGTCGTAAAAGCATACACACGAACCATTTTCTCGTCACAAAACAGGCCGACGAGAAACACGACGAGGAAATCTGGAATCCTGACGAGCAGGTTCTCTATTTTCTCGTCGAGATTCACGGCAATTTTCTCGTCGTAAAACCATACACACGAACGGTTTTCTCGACAAAAAAGCTCACGCGGCACTTTTCTTGCCGGTTTTGGACGAGAAACTCGGTCGTGTGTACGAGGCTTTACACCGAGTCATTGGCTGAGCGGACCTGAGGGGGAACTTTAGAAGGGGCGGGTCTATACATGTAATAGACTGCGGAGGAAGTTCCCCATCAGGTCCGCTCAGGCTCAGCCAATGACGGACAGCGCTGGACATCGGATCGCCGCGGGACACTGGATTTCTCCGCTGGAATGTTTTTTTTTTTTCTTGTTTTTTTTAGTAAAGGACTTTTTCAAGGTGTTTGTGTGTGTTTTTTTTTTTTACATTTTTTAACACTTTCTTCGTGAAATGATAGGGGTACACTGTACCCCTTACCAATTCACATAGGGGGGGGGGGCGGGATCTGGGGGTCCCCTTTGTCAAAGGGGTCTTCCAGATTCCGATAAACCCCCTGCCCGCAGACCCCCACAACCACCGGGCAAGGGTTGTGGGGATGAGGCCCTTGTCCCCATCAACATGGGGACATCCTCCTCATGTTGAGGGCATGTGCCCTGGTACGGTTCAGGAGGGAGGGGGGGCCGCTCTCTCTTCCCCCCCTTTTCCCCTGCGGCCTGCCAGGTTGCGTGCTCGGATAAGGGTCTGGTATGGATTTTTGGGGGGACTCCACGCCATTTTTTTTTTTAATTTGCGGCGGGGTTCCCCTTAATATCCATTCCAGATCTGAAGGGCCTGGTATGGATATTTGGGGGAACTCCACGCATTTTTTTTTTAAATTTGCGGCGGGGTTCCCCTTAATATCCATTCCAGACCTGAAGGGCCTGGTAATTGAATTCTGGGGGACCCCCACGCTTTTTTTTTTTTATCAATGACTTTTCTATGTATTGCCGGGAGCCGACAATTCATTAATTTAAATTACTTTTTTTCCTTCAAAATGACATTATTTGCAGGGACAGTTCTAAGCACGGGAAACATGCGCCACTTTACATGCATATCATGCACACCCCCCAGGTACAAAATTTAAAGGAATATTTCACTTTTATTTTTTCATTTTAAGCATTATTAAAATCACTGCTCCCGAAAAAACGGCCGTTTTTAAAACTTCTTTTTGCATTGATACATGTCCTCTGGGGCAGGACCCAGGTCCCCAAACACTTTTTAGGACAATAACTTGCATATAAGCCTTTATAATTAGCACTTTAGATTTTGAACGTTCGAGTCTATTGTATTTAATAGGGTTCTAAAGTTCACACGAACATTTTGTCTGTTCGCAGGTTCTGGTGCGAACCGAACAGGGGGGTGTTCGGCTCATCCCAGCTCTTGACATCTAATATATGGGAAGGGGATGCGCTGGACATCTAATCTTACAGATACAACCGGCCCTTTTGAGGACAATCATAATACTGATGCGGCCCACAATGAAATTGAGTTTGACACCCCTGGTCTATATTATATTGTCAGTCCAGGACCTCCCCCCCTAACTTCATATGGCAATGCAGAGGTTAGCTGAAAAATGAAGACTAGCATCAGCGACAAATTTTACATAAGCACACACCAGAGCTTATAAATTGTTAAAGTGTTACTAAACCCAGAACCTGCATTCACTATATCTGGTCTCCCACAGTACACAGAACATGGAAATGCACTTATTTTAGTAAATACAAACTAATAAATATCTTTTCTCATCAGCAATATATAGCAGCCTTGTGACTTCTATCAGTCTCTAGTAAAGCTTGTAGGAGGAGTTTTCATTCTCCCCTGATCCTCTGTCTGGACAGTGCTGATTGGCCCTGTGCTGATCACATGCACCCTCCCAAGAAAAGAAAAAAACATCTAGCAATACACAGCAAACTGAGCATGTGCAGCCCGTTCCCTGGCTCTGTAAAGACCAGGTTATTTTTTGGAGACAGTGAAAGCAGATGAGGATCAGGGAGACAGGATCAAACAGCCTTTATACACAATGCAAAGGATTAACCACTTAGGTTCCCCATTGAGTATAACAAGTATGATTTACTGCATATACAGACTGATTTTATTGTTGCTGGTTTAGTAAAACTTTAATGTAGGAATGATGAAAACCATGGAAGATACGCATTGCACTGCTGAGCGTAGGGCATGTTGAGCTAACACGCTAATGGCTGTAAATGCATGACACTGGCTTTTCTCCACACTATCAACAAAGAACAAATACCCTATTAAGCCATCAGCAATGTAGTCACCCAGCAGCCCTCACCCCAAGCTCATTCTCTTTGAATAAATTAGAGGCTTTGAGTAAATTCCTGGAAGTGCGGGAAAGGTGGGATAGGGGAGGGAGTGTGCTGAGCTGTTGATAGAAGGGCTTAAATGACCTTAGTGCTTTGCTGTAAAATCTAAGAATGAATTGTTCTACAGTTCCTAAAGCTGCAGAGGTTATTGAGGGCTTTTTTTTTTTAAGCTAACAGCTTCATAAAAGTATTTCACTCCTTTCCTCTAATGTTCTTAGCTGACCAAACGTTTTGTTTACTATAGCATACACAATTGATACACAAGCCATATTTTAATTTCATGCTATAAAAGTTATCTTTCCTTTTCAAACTGTGAACTGTAAATTCCAATGCAATATGCAACCAGCAGGCCTTCTGTGCACTGTTGGTGTACAGTACTTATTTCCAGAAATTTAATTTCAGCTTGTATGATTGGCTCACTGATTTTCCCAGAAGTCTGTACTTGTAAACAATTACAGTTTTAGGCCTCCTCTGCAAGAAAAATAGAATTTTTGGTGAGATGCTCCTTTTAGGCTAGGTTCACATATATGCGGTTGCAGTTGATGTGGTTTCTGGTGTGTTTTGCAGTGCGTTTTTACAATTTTTAACACTTTTTTATGTGTTTTTGCATGCAGGCCCAAGCCACTTTTCAGCTTTCAGTGCTGTTGGATTTTAAATGGCAATTGCGCGGTCATGCAACACTGTACCCAAAACAATTTTTTATCCATCTGTTCCCACAAATAGAACTTTCTTTTGGTGGCATTTTATTGTTTTTTTTTTTTTGCTAAACAAATAAAAAAAGACTGAAAATGTTGAAAAAAAATACATTTTTTTCTTTTTTTCTGTTCTAAAATGTTGTAAATAAGTAAATTTTCTCCTTCACTGATGGGCACTAATGAGACTGCACTGACGGGCACTGATGGGCACTGATGAGGTGGCACTAATGAGGTGGCATTGATGGGCATTGATGATGGACACTAATATGCAGCACTGATGGGCACTCATAGGTGGCTATGATGGGCACTGATAGGTGGCACTGATATACAGCACTGATGGGCATTGATAGCCACTCATAGGTGGCACTGATAGGCAACACTGATGGGCACTGAAAAGCCACACTGATGGGTACATATAGGTGGCACTGATGGGCATTTATAGGCAGAACTGATGGGCACCGATGAGCACTGATAGGTGGCACTGATGGACACTGATATTTGGCCCTGATAGGCAGCACTGATGAGGAGGCACTGGCAGGCATTACTGATGGGCAGGGCACTGATTGGCATCTATAATGGGTACTGATTGGCATCCCTGGTGGTCATGGGTGGGCATCCCTGGTCGGCACGGGTGGGTATCCTCGGTGGGGCTGCACTGATAATTAATCAGCACAGACCCCCCCCCCTGTCAGGAGAGCAGCTGATCTGCTTTCCTCTACTTACGTCTTTCAGTGCGAGTGGAGGAAAAGCCAATAAACGGATCTTCCTGTTTACACTGTGATCAGCTGTGATTGGACACAGCTGATCACACGGTAAAGAACTTATGTCAGAGACTCTTTAACTAGACGGGATATGCGGTGTGTCAGACTGACACACCACACTGAGGATCACCGCGCTGCGTGCCCCCCGCGGGCACGCGATCGCGGCTTATCATATGATGTCCAGTCAGGATAACTTAACCTCTATGCACACGTCATTTTGCTATATAGTGGGTAGGAAATGGTTAATGCATAGAATACATTAAGGTAAAAAACCTTCTGCCTTTATGCATTAAGGTGAAATCCGACAATACCCCCCCCCCGAGCCCCCGTTTTACTTACCTGAGCCCTCGGCTGTATCACTGGAGCGCGCCTACAATCACTCACCACCATGCTCGCTCGCTCGCATATAGGTGGTGAGTTCTTGTGGGGAGGAGCCCAGACAGCCGCCGAGGGACCCCAGAAGACCAGGTTCGGGGCCACTCTGTGCAAAACGAGCTGCACAGTGGAGATAAGTATGACATGTTTGTTATTTAAAAAAATAAATACAATTTATTTACAACCCCTTTAAGCTGCCATGGCAGCTGGATGGTATTGTACATATGCTGCAGCCGTAATGCAAGCATCCTGAAACAACATGCAGTGCACGTGGCTGGGGTGAGGTGGTGCAGAATTTACAGGGGACAGTGTTCATAGGGTTAAAATGGGAGTTGAGGAGGAGACATATGTCTCCTCTTCACTGCCTGTCAAATGCTTCTGAAAAGTCATTTGCTTTTCAAAAGGGAGGCAAGAGCAGCTTCTAGTGTAAACGTAACCTTACTTAGTGGAGAAAATGGCATTACCCTCCTGGTAGTGCTGTCTAGCAGAGGTAGATGAATCATAGAACTGGCTGCATACCTCCCAACTTTGTAAAGTCCCTTTGCGGGACATTCTGATGTCCCCTCTCTCCCCTGCCAACCAGAGTTGTTGAGCGGGGGGGGGGTGGACATTGCCAAAAAAAAACGGGAATTGCCGGTGATGGTTGCCGCCGGAACATTTAAAAAAAAAAAAAAGGACGGCGGGGGGCCGCCGATCGGGGGGGGGGCATGCGGGAAACATGATAGTCTCGCGGGAGTGCGGGAAGGAGGAGCCTCTGCGGGTAAAACCCGCACAATCCGTGCCAGTTGGGAGGTATGTGGCTGAACAGAACTACAGATCCTTTACCAGATAGAACAGCTCTCATATTATTTTTACAACTGTGAATTATCTGTTTGCCTGAAATTCAACTCTGCACTATAGAAATTATTTTCATCTTTGGACTCTGCCTGGTATTACTCTTAATTTCCAAAGCAGTGTACCACTGCATGTATGTGTGCACTCCCTGTATTGTGCATCCCAAACTTTGGGAAAAACGTGATCTAATTTTGACGTTATGCATCTCTTACATTATGCCTGGAGAGAAAACTCTGTCTTATCACTACCCATTGTGAATCACTTCTAATGCCCTTGAAATACGCTTTCTATAAAGGCATGTACTTCATGATTTAATTAACTGGCATCTCATTGCCCAGAGCAGCACTTAAAACCATTAAATGGTTCATAGCTTTGAAACTGTCTTAGTTTCCTTAAATATGATGGATTGCTATGGTTACCAATTAAATCTACTATATGTAGCAGCTCTAGATCAGATATAGATATATTGATGGTCCATTGCTAGCTTCTTTAAGGTACTTCATATGTTGAATAGCTCAAACTTAGTAAAGTCACTCAATCCATTTTTCCCTTTTATACCACTTTTAAGGCTGGGTTCATACTGCAGTACGGAGTGGCTCACAGCAAGGGGTCCGATTCATCCCTGTTCACCATTTCAGGTTCAATTTCAGTCCGAATTGTGGGCTGAATTCGAACTTGAAATGGACCAGAAGATGCACAGGATTTCTGGGCAATTCACTCCGGAGCTGCTCCGGAGATGTGTGAACTGGCTCCATTGAGAGCCGGTCACAATCTCCTGACATGCAAATTGGATGCGAATAAAACCACATCCAATTCGCAATAGTGTAAACCCAGGGCGCCGACCCCCTAATCCATGCACCCAGGCCCCTAATCTACATGCAGGGTGCCAGATACATTAATTCCAATAGGGTTTTTCTTTTTTTAAGCAGCTCCTGAGACCCCATTGGCCAGGGAGTCTTAGGACTTCCAACTGTGTCTCAGGATATACTTCCTGTTCAGCCCAGAGGAGAACGGAGAGGAGAATGGCCCGGCTCTTCATTCCCCCTGCCTCCTACTTTAAGGTTAGTCTCTGCCGCCGCCTTCAAGGCGGGGTCAGGGCCATCTTTAATGTTTATTGGACCCTGGGCAAAAAATGTTTTGGGGCCCCCCCATGCAATTTTGATTTTCACCTGCTCTGAGACATACAATAAGTATCAGCTAGACTTAAAATCAGTTTAATGTATTAGATCAGGCAGTGATTGCGATTGGTTGCCAGAGGTTACAGCATATCATTACTGCTTACTGACTGGGTGCTAGAGGTTACAGCACACATTACGGCTCACTGATTAGTTGCTAGGGGTTTCAGCACATGATTACTTCTTGTTGATTGGTTGCTAGAGATTGCTGTAAAGTAAAGCTGCTCACTGATTGGTTGCTAGAGGTTACAGCACATCATCTCCTCACTGCAGAGGGGCATGATATACATATGAATGCCGCCTTGATTTACATATGAATGCTATGTACATATGAATGCTGCCAGCCTCAGCTATTTAATGCCGCCTCTATTTACATATGAATGCTCCTGTTATTTACATATGAATGACGGTTATTCACATGTAAACACAGGGTCTGCAGGTGAGTCACCTGTACACAACAATAGGGCAGAGCTGGGCAGCATTAGTAGCAGCACAGCACAGGACTAAAACTTCAAGAGACAAGGGAATTTAAACTGTGATAGTTGGCAAGTATGGGGCAGCTGCTTTGGGCCCCACAACAATGACAGGGCCCAGGGCAGTTGCCCTTTTTGCCCTGCCTTAAAGACGGCCCTGGGGGGGATTGCTTGCGGTGTCCGTCCGGGGGAGATGGATGGAGTTAGTTTGCCTTCCCGCACCCTCCCACTGAAATATTTAGCACCAGCCTCCACTGGAAGCCTAAATGTTTACTTTTCGCACTACATTTTTATAGGCAAAGTGGTAGACATTTTTTTCTGCATGTCACTGCTGTGCAAAATCACAGCACATACCAATGTTAACAGTGTGGTGTTTACATTTGGTAAGCCTGTCCCTTATTTTTACAATGAAGGAAGAGAAGGAGGGATGAACTAATGAATAAATTAATAATTTAATCATTAGTTCCTATTTAGTGGCAGCATTTGTGGGTTGTTTTGAACACTTTTTGCCCTCCTCCTCTTCTGTAGATCTGATCTCCATGCTGTCTTTGCAATGATCTGTATACACTTCCTTCCAACCTTGCGCATATATGCAGCATCTTTGTGGGTGGTCTTTACGCCAAGCAGCCACATATATATGTCCCTATGTCAACACTTTTCTGTGCTTAGAGCATGCTCCCAGCACAGTAACAAATGGGTTCCGGAAAACTCCTGATGCATACTTGCGATTGGGAGCTTTACAATAATGTGACTGCTGTGACTACAAATCACAGTGGTCACATGATGTTAATGCCCGTCTCTGCCTCCCGGTATTTAGATTAACTTAAAGAGCTGAGAGATGGCAACGAGAAGGGTTTAATCCTTTCTCCTCACTCCGCACTCTACAATTTTTTTTGAATGCTTTCCAAAAAGAGGCCTTTTTTTTGTACTGCTCTAGCTTTTTTACTTTTTGTGTTTTATAACAGAAAGTAAGGAAACTTTTTTTTTTTTTTTTCAAAATGTTTGAATAAAAAACCTAGTGGTTAAAAGAGAAAAAAAAAAGTCAAAAGTGATGCTATGTCTCAAAATTTTTTTATGAAATTTGTTTGGGCCCAATATCGCAGTTGTATGTATTTTTTGTATGTATTTTTTCTAATTATGATTAAATTTTCTCATATAGTTGTACTGTAGCACTTTAATACTTCCTGAAGAAGCCAATGGGGCGAAGCATGTAGAAGACAAATGTGCGCTTAGGACTCAGTATAGTGTAAAAATGTATTGTCCAATTGTATGCAGTACATGCTTATTACTTATTGTCTATTGATTTTAATCTTTGTGTAGCACCTACCCCAAATTTACCGAAGGGCCAGTGGTGACCCCCAAATGCAGGGAGGGCCGACATTCCTCCTCAGGGTGCAGGTTACTAGGCATAGTGGGTAATGTATAGGATAGAAAGATGGGTGCCAGTCACTTTTATGCTTGAACAAAGAGAAGTTTATTTTTCACAAACAGGAAAATGTGGGAGAGAGGAGATGAGGCACAGGACACCATTAGTCAAAAATAGTAACAATCAGCAGACAGACAGACCGACTCTTTAGACAAAAAGGTGAGATAAGGAAGACAGCAGTACAGGAAAAGAGCCTTTAAGCTGAACCAGCACATCTGTACCTTGTGGAATAGGCTGTCTCCTATAGTAACTGAACTTTACTCACAGCACCATATGCAGTTTGAAGTCCTCCCAGCCACTTCATAGTCCCCAGCTCATAAAGAGTCACCTCTGGTGCTTCCATAGAACTTCCTCCTTCTCAGCATTGCCTCCAGGTAGTGAGCATGCTCTTCCTTGCAGAACCTTGAGCACATGGTCAGGCCTCAGGCTTTAGGACTACCCAGCAGGAGCTTTCCCTCAGTCTGGTGGAGAAGACCTAGATCACCCGACTCTCCAAATAAATTCTCCCAGCATGCAAAGTGGCCAGTTTGATTGGCTGAGAAATATATGTTTATTTATAACCTGACTTAATTGTAGCTCATCATACTAATGCCCACTGGCAACAAGTGTCTCAGAAGATTCAAACAGTTATCACTTTTTCTGCACATTCTCTATCCCGGTTTGGCTTACCAACTTCAGACATTGGTGTGGCAAGACACGGGTTTGACTCTTCCCACTGACGCGGGATGAACGGGCATGCCTAGCCCGACAGACAGTCACAGAGTGTCTAAAGTCCTCAGTTGCAACCTCACTTGTAGTAGCGGTAGATGCAGGCACTACTTGGTCAGGGCCATTGGTGGCTGAAAGGAACTTACAATGAACAGTGGCAGTGGGAACTAACACTTCTTCTGCATGGACGGCGGTGCTGGCGGGTGTAGTAGCCTCCGACAAGGCGGGATTAACGCCATCAGAAACAAACCCACTAGAATCAGCAGCAGAGGTGGTGGACTTGGTTTCTTCAACAGTAGCATACCCACTGGCCCGATCTACCTTTAACACCTGTAAGGGCAGTGGATAGCGAGCAGCCACCAGCAGCAATTCTCTGCAACCGTAACACTGATTCCAAGGGCGCAGAAACACAGCAAAGCCAGAATATCACCTGCAAACGATTCCCATGGTTGCAGAACTTTTAGAGATGTACAGTGCTATCTCCCCACGAGGCATCAGCCGAAGGCCTGTATCAGTAATATTCCCTCCAGAGGCGAACAGACTGGCAATGAATGACCCTTGGGTCATACTCGGCTGAGGCAGGCCGGGTGAATTCAGATATGGAGACTCAGAGATTCACCATGCTTCTCTCTTCCAGCACGTGGATTTGCTATGGCAGTGCACATAACTGCGTCTCCTTCTCTGCAGAGTGGAAAATCCTCCCCCTGCCAAGGGATTGATACGGTTGCTCAGGAGAAACGTCAATGCCTGCATCTTTCCTCCAGCAGCACGCCAAAACTCTTCTGGAGTCTGCTTTAACCCCTTCAGCACTGGCGTAAAATGATAAAAGACCAGGCTGATACTCTCCCAAGTGCAAAAAGACAATTTGGTTCTTCTCCACAGGGCTTAAAAGAACAATAGCACAGTCTCTGAGGCACACAGACATTACTTGCTGCTCTCCCACGGAGCCAAACAAAATTTCTGTGTAATTGCAGTTCGTTACTAGGGGCGACCACAGCAAAAATAAAGTTGAGCCCCACATTGGGCGCCAAGTGTAGCCCCTACCCTACATTTCTGGAGGCCTGGTGGTGACCCCCAGAGGCAGGGATGGCAGACATTCCTCCTCACCTATGAACGTTTTTTCTGGTATGACATCACAGCAAATTTGTATTAACAAAATGTTACATTTACATAGCATTTCGATCTTATATAAATACGCTCTAATAATGACAGGGCTACATGTATGGACCCTCACACACTAGAGATTTCTGTACAATTTCACCTAAACTTTATAGTTTGGACAATACAATTGTGTGCCATTACCTGCAGACTGTTTGTGATCTATATCTCTTAAGCATTGGATGTTGGTAGAAATATTAAAATGTTTCAGCAATATTGTTTAATTGTGAAATAACCAACAAAAATTGTGTTTGCATAGGGCTCAAAGCAGTATTAAACCCAAAACCAAAAATGTAATGTATTGCAGTTTCTTTTAATGTGGGGACTGCATTAGTTTTATTTAAGCTTTTTTCATTATTTTTTAATTATTTTCATTTGATAACAACTTTCTCTCTTAGGATGTCTCTCTATCTATGGAGGAGCAACAGAGTCATGCTTATACATCAGTACTGTCTGTAGAGGATTTTTAATCAGTTACAAAAACAGTTTTATCTCTTTGGGATAAAGATTTTAGCTAAATGAATAAAATCTGACCATTGTAAGCAGCCCTGTCAATGTTAATGGTTTGTCTCAACCCTCTAACTTCTACTTTTGCTGCACAGCTTGGTCTTTTTAAAGGATACGTTCACCTATTGGAACATGTTACATGTTCTACCCGTATTTAGGGTGGAACATGTAACATGTTCCAGCAGCTGCAGCCTATCCCCCTCTCTCCCCCTCTCTGTGACAGCGAGCAGACATCTTCTCCGGGGACCGCTGTCATTGTTTGAAAATTAGGCGGCTGTGTGGGGCTCTGCCCGCCCGGCCACCTCATTCATTTACAGAGTTCTCTGAATGGAAAAGTACAAGTACCGACGAAACGTACGTAGGGCGGGGTAAGGACGCTGATGACATTGTGTTTATGCCGGCTCACACTTACAGTCCATACTTCGTCCGAAGGTGAATGGCCAGTACAGCTAAGCGTGTTCTTCCTTAGTGCCGGGTAGGCACTTTCTAAATGTGAGTTGAATACATTTTAAAATAAAGCCCGTGATACGGTTTTACGCTATGGGAGCCACCTTCCTTCCCTTTTTTCCATATTGGTTGCTGGGATCTTTGAGATGGGAGCCTGACCAAAAACCTGTTAGGAGAAAGAGTTGTAATCAGTGATTGTTGGGAGATATTTTGACTTGGTTGCTGGTTTATAATATTATCAGCATATGTATCTGGTGAGTCCATTTAAGTCAGAGTAGCGAAGGATTCGCATAGTGGTGGAGCACGTGGGAGCTGTGATTTTATATCACAAATTTTTTTGAACTATATTCCTTTTTTTATATATATTTTATATATTGCTTGCACTTTCACGTTTTTGGGAATTTTTGTGGATTATTATATAAGCACTTTAGTGATACATTTTTGTATGACTGTATGATTTGCACTATTTGATGCACCAGCAATTCATATATTTTGCACAAAGTTATTTTATTAGATTTATGTATGCATTTTTTACATATATAAGTATTTTGCACATATACACTGAGGATATTGGAGACTGGTGTGCTAGCCTTACCGTATTAGATTACAAGTACAGACAGCCTTTGCAGCTGTCGGTTTGTAGTTCTCAATGAACTACCATGGTGCTGTTGAGCGCTCTGGTAGTTTATTGTCTCTTCCTGTCAGTGTGAATTCGCCTGCCCTTACAAGGTACAAGCAGACAGATACAAGTGTGCAGGAGTCCTGCATGGTACTAGCAATAATAAATAATAAAGGTAATTTTTTTTTTACCTGCAAAAAGATGTGTATTTATTATTCCTTTTTTAAAAAGGTGAACTTATCCATTCAAAGAAGTTGAAAAATAACAGCAGAAGCAGGGGACTCATAAAACGTAAAGACCACTTTGTTGATGCTAGTAACAGACTGCATAAATGCCTTTAGTACCACTTTTACATACTTCAAATGCTACTTTTTGTGAAACAAACTGTTTTGAATAGTATACAGTCATGCTCGAAATTGTTGGCACCCCAGAAATTTTTCCAGAAAATCAAGTATTTCTCACAGAAAAGTATTGCAGTAACACAAGTTTTGCTATACACATGTTTATTCCCTTTGTGTGTATTGGAACAAATCAAAAAAAGGGAGGAAAAAAAGCAAATTGGACATAATGTCACACAAAACTTCAAAAATGGGCTGCTCAAAATTCTTGGCACCCTTAACATAATATTTGGTTGCACACCCTTTGGAAAAAAAAACTGAAATCAGTCGCTTCCTATAACCATCAATAAGCTTCTTACACCTCTCACCCGGAATTTTGGACCACTCTTCCTTTGCAAACTGCTCCAGGTCTCTCTTATTGGAAGGGTGCCTTTTCCCAACAGCAATTTTAAGATCTCTCCACAGGTGTTCAATGGGATTTAGATCTGGACTCATTGCTGGCCACTTTAGAACTCTCCAGCGCTTTGTTGCCATCCATTTCTGGGTGCTTTTTGACGTATGTTTGGGGTCATTTTCCTGCTGGAAGACCCAAGATCTCGGACTCAAACCCAGCTTTCTGACACTGGGCTCTACAGTGCGACCCAAAATCCTTTATTAATCCTCAGATTTCATGATGCCTTGCACACATTCAAGGCACCTGGTGCCAGAGGCAGCAAAACAACCCCAAAACATCATTGAACCTCCACTATATTTCACTGTAGGTACTGTGTTCTTTTCTTTGTAGGCCTCATTCCGTTTTTGGTAAACAGTAGAATGATGTGCTTTACCAAAAAGCTCTATCTTGGTCTCATCTGTCCACAAGACGTTTTCCCAGAAGAATTTTGGCTTACTCAAGTACATTTTGGCATTTTGTAGTCTTGCTTTTTTATGTCTCTGTGTCAGTAGTGGGGTCCTCCTGGGTCTCCTGCCATAGCGTTTCATGTCATTTGAATGTCGACGGATAGTTTGCGCTGACACTGATGTTCCCTGAGCCTGCATGACAGCTTGAACTTCTTTGGAACTTGTTTGGGGCTGCTTATCCACCATCCGGACTATCCTGCGTTGCAACCTTTCATACATTTTTTCTCTTCCGTCCACGCCCAGAGAGATTAGCTACAGTGCCATGGGTTGCAAACTTCTTGATAATGTTGCGCACTGTGGACAAAGGCAAATCTAGATCTCTGGAGATGGACTTGTAACCTTGAGATTGTTGATATTTTTTCACAATTTTGGTTCTCAAGTCCTCAGACAGTTCTCTTTTTCTCTTTCTGTTGTCCATGCTTAGTGTGGCACACACAGACACACAATGCAAAGACTAAGTGAACTTCTCTCATTTTTATCTGCTTTCAGGTGTTTTTTTTTATATTGCCCACACCTGTTACTTGCCCCAGGTGAGTTTAAAGGAGCATCACATGCTTGAAACAATCTTATTTATCCCCAATTTTTAAAGGGTGCCATAGAATTTTGAGCAGCCCATTTTTGAAGTTTTGTGTGACATTATGTCAAATTTGCTTTTTTTCCTCCCTTTTTTTGATTTGTTCCAATACACACAAAGGGAATGCACATGTGTATAGCAAAACATGTGTTACTGCAATACTTTTCTGTGAGAAATACTTGATTTTCTGGAAAAATTTCTGGGGTGCCAACAATTTCGAGCATGACTGTATTTATTTATTTAAGTATATGTACATTGCTTTTATTTTTATTTACAGTAACTGGTTGAAAAGTAGATTTTACAAAGATATTACCTTTTCATAATAACTGCTCTCAGCAGACACACTTAGATGTAAGATTTTTTGTTGGCAAGTTTAAAAGCCTACTGTGCATTTTTTTAAAGATGTAATTGTTTTACTTGATGAAGTAACAGATCCTTTTTTGAAACGCATAGAAATAATGTATTCCTTGATGTTTAGCCACTTTGTCTCATATATTTGCCATTTGGAAGTTACATCTAGCATCTTTTATATCTGATTGTCACCAAAAAATTGCACCAGTTAAAATTAAGCATTCCTGGCTCCTCCCACCAGCAAGCTGCTTGCTGGCGTGCAAAGTTAGTAGAGACATATCCCAATAGACTAAAGGCTTTAATTAAAGCAAAAGGTGGTTCAACAAAATACTGACACGAGGGGGTTATCCTTTTTCCAACTCAGTGTTTCTGTTTTTAATTTTATATTTATGAATTATGACATTTTGGTGTTATATCTTTCACTTGGATGCTATAAGTTGCACTGAGTAAATACAGATGGATACAACAAAAACGGTGCCTGTCTTGATTCCAGGTTGCAAAGCAACAACATGTAATTATTTTAAAGAAGGGTGATTCTTTTCTATACCCACTGTAGTTGGCAAAGTTGAATAAAGATACCAGTTCATCCACTTCAACCTGATCAACCCTTAAAGTTGATCACGATCAGTTCTCAAGAAAACATAGGGAAGCTCATTGATATACTGTGTATATATATATATATTTATATTAATTCAATTTACAGTCAGGTGTTAGTTTTCCCTCCTACTACAAATTTATGTTGCATTCCCTATATTGGGTTTCTAAGAGAGGCTGGATTTCTAAACAGCCAATGTAGGCTATGGCCTGGAGAAGCAGGTTTTTTTGCCACCTTGTTCTTCTGGCAAAATAAGTAACAGAAGAGCAGAACAGGGGGCACTATAGGGTCTGGAGTAGGGATGAAGTTGGGGCAGGGGCTAACATCAGTGTTTGTGGTGCCATGCCAAACTGGTGTCATTCTCTCCTTGGTGTCACCGGGGAGTCTTCTCAGCAGAAGTCATCTTTACATCACAAATAATCTAAATTTCCATTGCATACATTCCTGGAAAAGGCTCTAGGATACTGGGTGCTGCAGCAACCACCAGTTGGAGACTGGATCATAAATGCCACAATGGAGATATTTGCCGGCACACCACAGATCTTCAAGTTGAGTCCAAATGGTTTTTTTTTTTAAGCATGATGCCTGATAAGGGGGTCCTGCATGACTACAAAATGTTGCACTCTCTTGCTTGCGATGTGATAATGCTTTATTAAAAAAACGCTTGAACTCAACTTGAAGATGCGTGGTCTGCTGGCAAATATCTCCATTGTGACCTTTACATCAGAGCCCCGTTTTCACATTACAGTTCCCTCTCCTTATCAGGAGACCCCTTCACATTAGTGCCCCCCTTTCACATTTCTGGTGGCCCTTGCTGGTTTACTGGATGCAAGCACTCCTGCTGCCTAGTATCCTTGGTTACTAGGACACATGTGACTCCTGCCACCTGGCATCCTTGGTTGCCAATAGAGTTCAATCACTCTGTACTCTGTATGCATGTAAATGCTACTAAAATGTGCTGCCAGCTGCGTGACAGACATGCACAAAGACATGCAGACAAATATGAGATAAACTGCATCCTGTATTGACTCAGTTTAGTTTAGTTTGAAATCTGGGACAATCCTTCCTGTATTATATGGAAAATAATGAAATGTACAGTGGTAGTGGTCTGCCCTAAATTACTATTATTTTTTGGGTAGCTAATAAACACACTGTATATACTCACCTAGTAAGATACTCGGCACCTGTCCAATATCCCATAATAAGCACTTTGCATTATAATAGAGATTCAGGTCAATGCACTCCTAAAGTGTCCCTTAGAGGGGTCTAATGTACATGGGAACCATGAGTATTGGTTCACTTGTGACCACACAGTGGGATGAACATGCACTGAAGTGTTTTTACTTGCATTACCATTTATACCTACAGCAGCTATTTCAACAATTTCTTTTTAACTACAGGATGAGAACAGCTGCGGCACACGCATAGTTGGTTTGCGTCTGCATCGCAGCACTATTTTAGTTTGAAATTTATTGCATACATTTGGATGTAAAGGCATATGACTGTTCTAGTGATATATATATATAATATGAGAATATTAACACTGGGGTCTGGCTTCCATTAATTTTAACAGATTTTAGTTCAAGGAATGCTGTATATCTCGTATGCACATTAGAATGTGCCAGCAGACATTTATGTACCATTTTGATTATTTTTTTTATAAGCATAGCTGTGTCCTATAATATAGAGGTATAGTTAGGGCTATGCATGAGCCACAAATTTTTTGTGATTATGTTGCGTTAATTATGCAGGTTGCTGTGCATACGAGTGTTTGAGTGTACTGCGATCAGCCCGGGACATCGCTGACCGCGGTGACGCTCAGGGGTGGCTTATGCAGGATTAATTTTATATAATGGACGAGCCGCGCTGCGTGGCCACGCCCTTCCGATGAAGACGTGATGACGAAATGCCCTAGGGTGTGACCACGCGGCTCACTTGTCAATCACAGAGAGCATCATCCCGGCTCTCATCGCGGCAAGTGATTCTTTGACTCCCAAGCAGTGGTGAGAAAGACGAAACTCTGTATCTGATACACTGTGGTTACGGATTCATCTTGTAAGCATATTTTGTATGCAGGGGTTTGATATTTCTAAATAAATGACAGTATTACGCTATGTAGAGCATTCCTTTGTATTTTTCCATGTTTCACCTGTCAAGCTGAGCCATCCCAGAAAAGATCTCTGGTGATCTAGAGAAGGGCTCCAGGTGTCCCACTGGTTGAGAGGAGTTATTAGGCTCATTCAATTCTTAACTGTGGTGTGTGCATCACGAGGTGGATCAGTGGTGGTATTCAAGCTGAGAACATTTACATTTTAAGTTCTGACAGGATACGGCACGGCACACTCATTTAAGGACTGATTGCATGAACTTTGATATTACTCACTTCATGTGTGTGTGATGTGTATAGCCCTTTGCATGCTATCTTCTTTACACTGATTTAAAATTTTCAGTATGGACTTTGATGACACTCATTTTTATGTATGATGTTTATAGCCCATTGAATGTAACCTGATTGTACTGAATATCTCCCGATATTTTAATTAGCGCTGTTAATGCTCCGATTGTATCTAGGCATATTTCTTAATATTATATGGAACAGATGACAATCTTAGAGGTAGTGCTATTAGGGATGGCATATTGCATAACACACATTGGAGTTGATTTACTAAATCCAGAGAGTGCAAAATCTGGTGCAGCTATGCATGGTAGCCAATCAGCTTCTAACTTCAGGTTGTTCAATTAAGCTTTGACAAAAAACAAACTGCAAGCTGATTGGTTTCTATGTAGAGCTGCTCGAGATTTTGCACTCTCCAGTTTTTACTAACTTAACCCATTGCGTTGTTGTTGATTGTCATACATTTCTATACATAATAAATGCTTTTAAATTCTCAAAGGGTCCCATGTAGTATTTGGAAAACAGCTAGAGACTGCAAACCTGCAACAGGAGATGGTCATAGACTGTGGACATGCTGCAGGTGTGGTTGGAAACTGGAAGACAGTTGAAGTTGACAGTTGGCGCCTACGGAAATATTACATGAGAGTGCTGGAGATCATTCAATTTCTGTCTTCTCTCTACAAATACTGTTCCCATGCATACTGGTTTCTAAGAACCACACAGCAGGTACCAGAGGACCACATGTGGTCCTCAGGCCAGTGTTTTGCACCAAGGGGCTATACACCTAAAGCCAAACTTTTAGACAGAATAAAGTGACAGCTTTCACTTACTCTTCTAGTTATCAATTTGTGATGTGCTGACCCAAAGTGGACTAATTTGTCTCTTTCCTCCTTTCTGCCCTGAGCTTCAGTGTGCCTTGTGTGGATTTGACATCTGCTTTTGTTCATATGATATCAATGCTAGGCAAGTCTGCTGGACTAGTAAATGGATTTCTAGGATTTTACTTTTTGTTTCAGCTATGCAACCATAGAATAGTGCTGATGTACTGTGGGTCAAAAAATGAACATTTACAGTACGTACTGCATTTTGCTGTTACTGAAACAGCACTGGTTAATGAGATTGTAGGCCACATAATTAACTCTACTTCAGGGGCGGACTGACAGCTCATGGGGCCCCCGGGCAAAAGGAGATCATGGGGCCCCCTGTGTCTCCGCCCATGCATCTCCGCCTATGCATCCCCGCCCATGTGTCCCCGCCCACGTTCAAGCTACATCCACACAAAGTCCCACCTACATATTGCACTGCCCACATTGCACGCGCTCAAAGAATTTCTCTACACTATGTTCAAAATGGCAGATCCACATTTTTTACTGGCACTGCAAAAAAGTACCTAAAATTACTGTTTTTAGTGCTAAACAGTGCAAATATCAATATTTGAACTATAAACACACAGCTGATGCTATTATCAATGTGTTTAAGTTAAACAAAAGTAAAAAAACATATTTGTCAATTTACATGAAGGTTAGGTTACTATAACCCAGCCAGCACAGAGTTCCCTCTTACATCAGAGTCTGCAGGATGCCCCCTTACAGTGCAAGGGAACTCTTATGTAAAGGGAACGCTGCAGATCATGATGTAAGGGGGAACTCTGATGTGGAGGGGGCTCTGCTGAATAGAGACCACCTTCCACAGAGTGAATACACTAAGGTAAGGGGGGGGTACTAATATAAGGGGGAAACCTTTATATCAGTGCCCCCTTACATTATTTTATTCACTCCCCTCCTTACATCAGTGACCTCCCCCGCCTCAGAATGGCCTGGCGGCACTCTCACTGGCCTCCTCTCAGGTGCACCATGCGGGGCTCAGTCAGACGGCTCCAGCTTGGTGGCTCTGATCACCTCTCCCCAGTCCACACGTCTGTTTCTTCCCGGGCCGTAACCCCCATCCCGGCGGCACTCCCACTTTTGACTCCTTTCTAGGATCCCCTCAGAGACTGCAGACATGATAAAAGACAGGAGATGGACAGAGACTGCGGACATGATACAGGAGGTGGACAGAGACTGCAGACATACTACAGGAGGTGGACAGAGACTGCGGACATACTACAGGAGGTGGACAGAGACTGTGGACATACTACAGGAGGTGGACAGAGACTGCGGACATACTACAGGAGGTGGACAGAGACTGCGGACATACTACAGGAGATGGACAGAGGCTGCGGACATACTACAGGAGGTGGACAGAGGCTGCAGACATACTACAGGAGGTGGACAGAGACTGCGGACATACTACAGGAGGTGGACAGAGGCTGCGGACATACTACAGGAGGTGTCGGTGGAGACAGGCCTCCTCACCCTCTCACATTAGCCTCCTCCTCTGTCCACCACCATATTACTTCTCCACATCATCAGTGTGTTGTGTCCTCCTCCTGTGCCCCTTTCACCTCTCCACAGGTCAGGGCAGCACTGTGCTGCCCTGACCTGTGGAGAGGTGAAAGGGGCACAGGAGCCAGAGGAGGACACAACACACTGATGATTTCAAGAAGTAATATGGTGGTGGACAGAGCACATCAGTCTCTCCCCTGCATGGCACAGCTTCAGGCTCCCAGTAATGTCCAGACTCCAGGCTCTCACTTGCTGTCCCCTTGTATCCCCCCAGTTCCACTCACCCCTGTCAGTGCTCCGCTCGCTCCGAGTCCTCCGCCTGTGATAAGTGCATGGCAGCATGCACTCACTGCAGGAGTCGCGCCAGCCGCTGTAGTCTTTTTAAAAATGGCGCCAGCGGCGCCATCACATTACTGCGCGTGCGCCGCCCGGCCGAGCGCGAACAAATTTCCCTGAGCTCGGCCGGCTTCAGAACGGCGCATGCGCAGTTGTATGGCCGGCTCACGGTCATCTTTTTTACGGGCACCGGTGCCCATACGTTGGCAACACTGCTGCGGGCACGGCACCTCCAGGGGCGGACTGAGCCGGCCCGGGCCCCCCCCCCACCACGGGGCCCTCGGGCAGCCACCGAGTCACCGAATGGTCAGTCTGCCCCTGCTCTACTTACTCCAGTTACAACTAAGTAACTAAATAAATACCCAACAAGTTTGGCATTTAAAGGCCTTGGCACTTTTATTGGTTTAAATATGAAAATAAATAAAACATAAAAAAAATATATTATTACCATCAAACAGCATAACTTGAATGAAACAGAGCAGCATTACCATATTATCACATCAAAATAAAATGTCCCCCCTAGACATCCAGGGTGACCCAACCACATAATAGTGCGTGTGACTGGGGATGGAGGGAGGGAGTCTTCCACCGCTGCTTCAGCAGGAAAAGGGATTATCCCAGCTCAGCTGGCTCCTCTTAAAGGCTTCCCAGCTTCCAGCAGCTTCCACGGCATCCCATTGGTTGGCTGCTGAAACTGGATTTAAAGTGGCAGTACACTTAATTCACCCCAGCCTATCTAACAACTGTAAGCTCCTAATTAACCGTATCTACCCTTTTACCTGTGGTGGCCACAATCCCAAGCAAGTGGGCTCATACTGTGCCCCCTTTTTCATTCTGAGCAGAGCATTGTAGGTCCCCCTAGCAATCAAAACCTCTCTGAAATACAAGCTCTTCTGATAAGCACCAATTTTGCTAGACTGTTAGTCCAGGTCTACTTTACTTTTAAAATATCACTATTGCCAAGCAGATTCTCTTCTCTGAACGTAAAAATATACTCTTAATAATATTTTTTCTCTGAATGATGCTGTGCTTCTGTTTCAGTTCAGCTATATTGCATTTGAAAAGCTTATTCTGGTAATTTATACTGCTGTACTTCCTTCAAGGACCTTCTAAGAACATATTTTTTTACCTATCAAAGGAAAGTGTCCTTACCAAGCAACATTCAGACTTCAAAACAGTATTAGGAAAAAGAAAGAATGATCTTTTATTTGGCAGTCACTCATCTCACATCATATTTTTGCAATGCAATTGTCTAATGGCATTTTTTTTATAGTTTTCATAGTGAAAGTGCCATAGCCAAAGATCACGCTGCTTGTGTTTGATGATATCCTTTTTTCAGACTCTAAATTGATTTGGTCAACAAAAGCTTTGTCTCAGTGTTATTTACTGTATACTTGGAAGTGGTAGTGACTTCTCTGCAGAATATTGTTGTGTCTGGATTGGCAACCAAATTGATGGATACAGAGATTTAATAAAAATAGGGATAAGATAAAAACAAATGTAATTTTAATTACCCCACATTTTCAGAAAAAAAAGCAGGAGATTTCTTCAAAATTCATTCTAATTAAAACAAATTCTACCTTTGCTTGTGGACCCTCAATCCAACTTTCCTACTTGTTCTTGATTGGGGACTTTGTTACTGCTACTTTACTTGGGAGTGTACTGCTAAACTTGCTAAACATTTAGCTTTTACTCATGCTACATATGCTTTATTTGACTCTAGCATCTAGTTTTATTGACTAATCTGACACCTTTATTAGGAGATGGTGGTCTATGCACTATTGTTACATTATTAACTGATAAATAGTTTTTAAATTTGATTAAGAAATTTTATTGACAGTTTTAATTTCACTATTCTGTCTTATATCACAAAAGCAAATTGTTGTGTTATTTTATGTCATATTATTTGTCTCCTTTGGGGTATTTTGGGGAAACCGGTTTTAAGCTGACAATTATATCTACATATTATCTGTAAGTACTGTAGACAACTTTTGTTATTTCTTGGTTTCTTTTATAGGTTGAGAACAGTTGACATAAGAAAGTTAGCAAAATCTGCCATTCAGAGTCAATTGTTTCCAACAATAGAGAACATAAGCATCACAAGTTCAGTGTGCTTTCCCTTTAATTCCTTGGTCCTGGGGTGTTTTTATGTCAAGGCTGTACTGTCAGTCTGTCTTCAAGTGATTTATCTGTTATATGTATAGCGATACCCTCAGCTTAAGAGGGCTGCTTGTTTGTTTGGGCCCCTGTAATGCACTGCTACCAATCCCTGGCAATCGGCTCTGACTTCTCTCGTGACACAGTTTGAAAAGAGGGAACGTAGTGGTATAACTGTACTATCTCTATACATATATATTACACAGTACAACCCCCTTTGTATACCAGCACAATAATGGACACTCACAATCAAGTTACTTAACTATAACGGTTTACTGTAAGCAACAATATAAAAGAGTAATTTGAGTACAATATCCTATGCAGATCCCTGCAATAAAGGTGTACACATTATATGCATCTGACATTTAATTAGGCAATAGAACGAAATTAATCCCGCTGCAGTTATCCTCCCTCGTGAGCAAAGAAATGGCGCCCAGCAATGTCCTAACTACCCAGTCAGGCCTGACTATAACTGTGGGTATAATTTGGTGAGGAATCTTTGCTAGTAGTGATGAGCCGAACACCCCCGGGTTCGGTTCGCACCAGAACCCGCGAACGGACCGAAAGTTCGTACGAACATTAGAACCCTATTAAATACAATGGATGCGAACGTTCGAATTCTAAAGTGCTAATTATAACAACTATTATGCATGTTATTGTCCTAAAAAGGGTTTGGGAACCCGGGTTCTGCACCAGGGGACATGTATCAATGCAAAAAGAAGTTTTAAAAACGGTCGTTTTTCGGGAGCAGTCATTTTAATGATGCATAAAGTGAAAAAAAAAAGTCAAATATTCCTTTAAATATCGTACCTGGGGGGTGTCTAAAGTATGCCTGTGAAGTGCCACGTGTTTCCCGTGTTTAGAACTGTCCCTGCACAAAATGACACTTCTAAAGGAAAAAAAAGCCATTTAAAACTGCTTGCGGCTTTAATGTAATGTCTGGTCCCGGTAATATGGATGAAAATCTTTAAGAAAAATGGCATAGCTACCCCATGACCCCCCCCCCCCCTACCCCAGCCCATTACCAGCCCCTTTGGGTCTTGTATGGATATTAAGGGGAACCCCGCACATAAAATAAAAAAGGCCCTATATACTCTGAACAGCCGTATACAGGCGGTGCATACAAGACAGGGACTGTAGGTTTGTTCTTATGTAGAATCTGTTTGTAATTTTGAACAGGTACATTGTTGAAGTGTAGCTCCAGCCCAAAAATCTATTTTTAAACTTTTTGGAAAACATAGGTAAGGGTTATCACCCCTGTAACATTTGTTTTGCTGTCTGTGCCCCTGTTCAGAACATTTCACCTCACTTTCCGTCCCAATGTCAACTGTTTTTGAAATGTGGTGTTTTTCTTGAAACAAGGATTGCTGATAAAGCATCAGTACAGAGGAGACACCTTTCTCCCATATTTATTCTTACAGGAGAGAATTTTCCTTCCTAGGGGTAGATTTCCTCTCACTTCCTGTTGTCTTCTTGCGTTTGCAAGTAGGAGTCGTTTGTAAGTTGGATGTTTGAAAGTAGGGACCTGCCGTATATACTCTGCAGAAATAGGCCCCTTAGTTGTTGGTGTTGGCACAACACTGTAAGCACTCACAGTTACTCTTGGTTGGTGCTGGAACGCCCTGCTGTCAACTATTATATCAGGAATTTTAATTACATATAATTGTTGAACAGTGGTAGTAAAAATTGGGGCTTTGATGGTGGTGCTGGTGCCACAACACTGTAAGCCCTGACAGTTACTCTTGGTGGGTGCAGCAATGGGCCCTGCTGTGAATTATTAGATCAAGAATTGTAATTGCATGCCCCTGTTGAACAGGGGCTGAAAAATTGGGCCTTTCGTGGTGGTGGTGGTGGTGGTGGCGTTGCCACAACACTGTAAGCCCTCAGAGTTACTCTTGGTGGGTGCAGCAATGGGCCCTGCTGTGAATTATTACATCAAGAATTGTAATTGCATGCCCCTGTTGAACAGGGGCTGAAAAATTGGGCCTTTCGTGGTGGTGGTGGTGGTGGCATTGCCACAACACTGTAAGCCCTCAGAGTTACTCTTGGTGGGTGCAGCAATGGGCCCTGCTGGGAATTATTAGATCAAGAATTGTAATTACATGCCCCTTTTGAACAGGGGCTGAAAAATTGGGCCTTTCGTGGTGGTGGTGGTGGTGGCGTTGCCACAACACTGTAAGCCCTCAGAGTTACTCTTGGTGGGTGCAGCAATGGGCCCTGCTGTGAATTATTACATCAAGAATTGTAATTGCATGCCCCTGTTGAACAGAGGCTGAAAAATTGGGCCTTAGGCACTGGTGGCACAACACTACAACCCCTCACAGATACTGTACTTGGAGCACAGCAATGAGCCCTGTTGCAAAGTATTGCTTCAAAAATTGTAATGACACGCCCCTGTTAAACAGGGGCTGAAAAATTGGGCCTTAGGCACTGGTGGCACAACACTACAACCCCTCACAGATACTGTACTTGGAGCACAGCAATGAGCCCTGTTGCAAAGTATTGCTTCAAAAATTGTAATGACACGCCCCTGTTAAACAGGGGCTGAAAAATTGGGCCTTAGGCACTGGTGCCACAACACTCCAACCCCTCACAGATACTGTACTTGGAGCACAGCAATGAGCCCTATGGCAAATTATTGCTAAAAAAATTGTAATTACACGCCCCTGTAAAACAGGGGCTGAAAAATTGGGCCTTAGCCACTGGTGGCGGCACCCATAAACAAAAATGATCTTCCAAGCTATCATCATCAATCGTATCATTGAGGACTCGGAGGAGGAGGATAGCCAGTCAACATAACAGCACAGGCACTCAGCATCAGCATCAGTCTTGAAGGGATGTGACATGTTAAAATCAATTAGTCTGTTATATCAGCATCAGGTGTGTGGTAGCTGGTGGTGATCCAAGACTGGTTCATCTTGATGAAAGTCAGTCGATCAACCGAGTCGGTGGACAGGCGCACCCTGTGATCCGTGACAAATCCTCCAGCAGCACTGAATGTGCGTTCCGAAAGAACGCTGGATGCAGGACAGGCCAGTAGCTCAATTGCATACTGTGCAAGCTCTGGCCAGTGATCCATCCTCAAGACCCAGTAAGCCAGAGGATTTTCGGTGGGGAAGGTGTCCAAGTCTGACCTTGCCCCTAGATATTCCTGCACCATGTTTATCAGACGCTGGCGATGGTTGCTGGAACCGATCATACTTTGGGGCTGCGGACTAAAGAATTGTCTGAACGCATCGGTCAGACGGCCACCTTCCCCACCGCTCCTTCTTTGACTGGCCGAAGCCTCAGCAACTCGTTGTCCAGGACCAGGAGTTTGTAACCTCCCAGTCTCTGGGAACGCGTTGCACAGACCTTTCTGCAAGGCCTCCCGGAGTTGTCTCATCCTCTGCTCCCTCTGCGACGGTAACATAAGGTCCGCAACCTTACCCTTGTACCGTGGATCAAGGAGAGTGGCCAGCCAGTAATGGTCCCTCTCCTTGATCCGAAGAATACGAGGATCCTTCCACAGACTTTGCAGGATCAGGGAGGCCATGCAGCGTAGGTTTGCTGAGGCATTCGCTCCGGAGTCCTCTGGGTCACTAAGGACGACATGATCCGCAGCCACCTCCTCCCAGCCACGTACAAGTCCACTGGTTTCTTGGGACTGTAAATCATCCCTAAAAGACTGCTGCTGATGATGCTGAGTGCCAGCCTCCACCTCCATGCTGACACAATCCTCCTCCTCCTCCTCCTCCTCCTCCTCTTCCTGTGCGATGGGTGGGACAGAAGGAACACTGTCTGGGTAAAGGGGGCCTTGAGAGGCAAGGAAGTCCTCCTCTTCCTGCCTCTGTTCTGCCTCAAGTGCCCTGTCCATTATTCCACGCAGCGTGTGCTCCAACAGGTGGACAAGAGGTACAGTGTCACTGATGCATGCACTGTCACTGCTCACCATCCTCGTGGCCTCCTCAAATGGTGCCAGGACAGTGCATGCATCCCTGATCATGCCCCACTGGCGTGGAGAAAAAAAACCAAGCTCCCCTGACCCTGTCCTGGTGCCGTAGTCGCACAGGTACTCATTGATGGCCCTCTGCTGCGTGTGCAGCCGCTGCAGCATGGCCAACGTTGAGTTCCACCTGGTGGGCATGTCACATATAAGGCGGTTCTTGGGCAGGTTCAACTCCTTTTGCAGCTCAGCCAGGCGAGCACTGGCATTATAAGATCTGCGGAAATGCACACAGACTTTCCTGGCCTGCCTCAGGACATCCTGTAAGCCCGGGTACCTGCCCAAGAACCGCTGCACCACCAGGTTAAGGACGTGAGCCACACAGGGCACATGGGTCAGTTGTCCCTGTCGGAGGGCGGAGAGGAGGTTGGTGCCATTGTCGCAAACCACCATTCCTGGCTTAAGCTGGCGTGGCGTCAACCACCTCTCGGCCTGGCCCTGCAGAGCAGACAGGACCTCTGCCCCAGTGTGGCTTCTGTCCCCCAAACACACCAGCGCAAGCACGGCATGGCATCTTTTTGCCTGCGTACTTGCGTAGCCCCGTGAACGGCTACGGAGCACCGCTGGTTCATAGGACAAACCATAGGAAGAGGCCATGGAGGAAGAAGAAGAGGAGGGGGTGGAGGAGAGAGGTGTGTCACAACCAGTAGTAGCATTTTGGAGGCGTGGCGGTGGAACAACCTCCAACACTACTGCACCTTGTCCTGCATCTTTCCCAGCTGCCAAAAGAGTGACCCAATGGGCCGTGAAAGAAAGGTAACGTCCCTGTCCATGCCTGCTGGACCATGAGTCAGCGGTAATATGCACCTTACCGCTGACCGCCCTGTCCAGCGAGGCCAAGACATTGCCTTCCACATGCCGGTAGAGAGCCGGAATAGCCTTCCGTGAGAAAAAGTGGCGTTTGGGAACCTGCCACTGAGGAACCGCACATTGCACAAACTCACGGAAGGGGGCCGAGTCTACCAACTGAAAAGGCAGCAGTTGAAGCGCTAGCAATTTAGCCAAGCTAGCATTCAACCGCTGGGCATGTGGATGGCTGGGAGTGAACTTCTTTCGACGGTCCAGCAGCTGGGGCAAGGAAATTTGCCTGCTAGAATCGGACGTCGGTGTACTGCTAGCAGAGTGGCCGCAAGTACTTGGCTGTGACACACCTAATTCTACACCTTCATTCCTCTCAGTGCATGTTTCATAGAGGACTGAAGTTATAGTGGGGTTGGAGATCCCAGCTGATGCGGTGCAAGGAGAGGTCCGCTTTGTTCTTTGGTGTGGGTCTTTGAGGTAGGCTTGCCAACGAGCTGCATGGCAGGTCAACATATGTCTGGTCAGGCATGTGGTACCCAAGCGGCTGATGTTTTGGCCACGCGATATACGCTTGAGACATATGTTGCAAACAGCAGCTGTGCGATCTGATGCACTAGCCTCAAAAAAGGCCCACACCAAGGAACTTTTTGAATGACGGGCAGAGGCAGCGCCCTGCACAGGCGGAGCTCTGCGGTGTGATTCCGTCGGTGTACTGCCCTTACGCTGGCCACCAAAGGGCATCCTGCCTCGTTGGAGATGTGCCTCCTCCTCATCCTCCTCCTCCTCCTCTCTCCTATTAGGCACCCACGTGGAGTCAGTGACCTCATCATCCCCTCCCTCCTCATCACTGGAGCCAATCTGGCAGTATGCTGCAGCTGCTGGAACATGACTGCCAGATTGGTGTCCTTCTTGAGCATCCCCTCTGTCTGCTCTCACCCTACTGCCTTCCTGTAGCTGGGTTTCATCATCAGACCCTTCGAAACGCTGGGCATCCTCCTGGAGCATGTACCCAACACTGTGCTCAAACAGTTCGGGGGACTCCTCAGGAGGAGGACATGGTGGGTCTAGGGAAGGAGTGACTGATGATGAGTCTGACATTGATACCAGGGAAGAGGACGCTTTGGCAGCTGCTTTGCCAGTACCCTGAGCCTGGGTGAGAGAGGATGAGGAGGAGGAGGAGGGCTTGGTCATCCACTCTACCAAGTCTTCGGCATGATGTGGCTCAACATGTCCAGCTGCCGAAAAGAAGGACAAGCGTGTCCCATGGCCATGTGCTGATGACAATGCACCGCGTCCACGACCAGCACTGTTGCCCCCAGACACAGAGCCTGCTTGCCCTCTTTTATTGCCTCCTGACTGTCTGCCTCTCCTTGTTTGCCTTCCAGACAGTCTAATAGATGGCCTGCAGGGAGATGGGAAAAAAGCAATAAAGGCTACCTTCAGGTGTCCTTCTCTGTCCCTTTACTTAAGGATTTCTAAATATGGTTGAGGATGATTGCTTTTGCACAGAATAGCACAACGACAATTTCCCTGACTGTCCAAAAAACAAGGATTTCAAAGATGGTTGATGAGGAATGCTTTAGCACACTATAGCACAAGGAGAATTCCCCTCACTTTCCTTCTTTGTCCCTAGAAACAAGGACTCGCACAGTGAAAGAAACTGACACTCTCCCTACCTAGAGTTTTCTGTCCCTAGAAAAAATGTTTTTTTAAAGCACACTATAGCACAAGGAGAATTCACTCACTGTCCTTCCCTGTCCCTAGAAACAAGGACTCGAACAGTAAAACACACTGACACTCTCCCTACCTATCCTTCTCTTTCCCTAAACTAAAGGAATCCAGGTTAAGCAAGAAAGAAATAAATGTCACTGTCCCTGCCTATGCTGCTCTTTCCCTGCTCCGGAACACACTACACTAGGCCGCCGTGCTGGCGGCCTTTTATAGTGTGGGGCGTGTACTAAACACCCTCAGCAATAATTGGCCACAGGCATCCTGCCTGTGGCCAATCATTGCTCTCCTCGCTGCCGGCACTGTGATTGGCCAAGCATGCGGGGTCACAGTGCATGCTTGGCCAATCACAGCGCCTGGATGACACTGCGATGGCGTAGTGCATTGTGGGCCGTTCGCGTCACTCGAATTTGGCGCGAACGGCCCAAATCGTTCGATCTTCGTCGAACGATCGAACAGCCGATGTTCGAGTCGAACGTATGTTCGACTCGAACACGAAGCTCATCCCTATTTGCTAGCAACTGTCGGTGGTGCACATAGAGAAACAAATTGTAATCCAATAAGGGGGCTTGTGAATAACCGCTGACTTGGCAAACTGGACCGGCAAACTCAGTTCAGAACAACAGTCTCTCCAAAATATAACTATGTTCAATAGAAACTCTAGGTAAAGTTATTGTTTTAAGGTTCCGAGCAGGCACTCTCTCACCCAAACCGGACCGACTCCTGTCCGGTTCCTCCGCTACTGTGAGTAGCATCACAGTAGTCCACGATGCACCGAGTCTTTGGTCCTTCAAAAGATGATGGCACCTCAGGTGGATCGGATGCTCTGCAGACTCCCCAGCGGAACGGAAGCTCTCTGGAACAGGAACATGAGACCCAGGCTTCAGGCCTAGCGCGTGCAGCAGGTGAGTGCAGAAGATCCTCTTGCAAGGAGGGCGGCGTTCAAAGAGAAAGAGCGAGCCCCCGCCCTTCCCTTTTAAAGTCCACCCCAGCAGTCCTTGCGCGGGGAATGGCACCCTGGGTGCCACAAAGCATACCGGGAAATGTAGTCCTGCGGGTAAAACGACACCCCGCTACATATGTTTCTAGCTATTTAGTGGCTCTACTTTCACCAGGAAGTGCTGGTGTATCTGAGAATCTACAGTCTTTATCTTTTTGGGCTTGGCCCTAACTGTCTGGTATATTCTGATCTAATCTGTATTGCCTAAAGTGTCTCATTCTGTTTGACAATCTGTATTTGCTTCAGCTTCTTAAAGAGTTTGGCTCCATGCACATTAGGAGCAGAAAAAAACATCAGCGTTTTAGCTGGAAAAACGTGGCATAAAAAACGCGAATTGAGAGCATATTGTACAAAGTTTAGGCGAGTTTATGAGTGTTTGAGTTTACAGGCGTTTTTTGCACTTAACAACACTCCCCTCTGAAAAAGTTAACTCCCAGATAAAAAAAACGTTGAAACTTGACATTTACAAGAGGTAACAGGAGATTAGGAGCGATTGACGTTTTTACAATCGAGAAGGTTTTTTTTTCCAGCCTCTGAACGTCCCTCTCAGAAAATGCCTTTAGTCATCTTAATGTGCAAAGACCCTGTCATGGATATGCAGTAGTGTTTTCTGTCAGCTTACCTTCCTTCCCATGTGTTCATCTTAGAGGCCTGAACCCTTTCACCTGGCTTCCTTTATAATCTCCTCCCAGCCTGACTCCACCCCAGGCCCTATCACAGAACACTATATTAACCTGTGCACTGCAAGCCTGCTTTGCTGATCAACGTGTTTGTTAGGCATTGTGTGTTTGGGTTCCTGCCTGCCATGTGCTACGTCTGTCTCTCTGTTACGTTATTGGCTTGTCCCCGACTATCCCTGTCTGCTCGTGACCCTTGACCTTCGGCTTGTCTTTCGTTATCCTTGTCTGCTTGTGGCCCTTGACTTTCAGCTTGTTATTCATTACTCTTACATCTCGTGCTGCTGCTTCCCCTCTTGTCCCCTTATCCTACGGGGCGTGAGCTAGGAGACTCTAGGGGCCGCGACCTGGACCCAGCCTGCAGCATAACATCCTCACCACTAGAGGCTCTGGAGAAGACCTGCTGGGTCTTAGACTCCGCGCCCTGGGGAATCTTGGCTCTAGCTTCCCATAGGATCCCGGTTGTGCTCCTCTGGTCCCGCTTTCCACAACCACCCAGTTTCCTATCCGCAGCAGTCAGCCATAGGGTTCACTACCTTGCGGTGCACTCCTGTCCCCCTACGGTGTGCATCTGTCACCTGGCCACAGGTGACCTGACAGTTTGATCAGCCATGAACCCGGCTGACATCCCGCTCCCCGCTGATGATCCATTGCAGGGCATAGTTCGCAGACTTGAAACCCAGGAATCAAATCAGACTCAGGTGATGCGATTCCTTCAGGATCTGGCTTCTCGCTTCGAGCAGCTTCAGGCCTCCTTGGGAACCCTGAATCCGCAACCTCAAATACAACCAGCGGCTGCACCTATCGCACCAGTCGCAGCCACACACTCACTACAACTGCCAGCTCCGTCCCGTTTCTCTGGGGACTCCAAGGCTTGCAGGGGGTTCCTTAGCCAATGCACGATTCATTTTGAGCTCCAGCCCCAAAACTTCCTGTCTGATCGGGCTAAGGTAGCCTATATCATTTCCCTCCTCTCTGGTGAAGCTTTATCCTGGGCAGCCCCTCTGTGGGAACTGAATGATCCAGTGGTTTCTAGCCTGTCCGGCTTCTTGAAACTTTTTCGGAATATCTTAGAAGAACCGGCTCGTGTCTCTTCAGCGGCCAGCGCCCTTTTACGTCTCCGCCAAGAGTCTGCTTCTGTGGGACAGTATGCCCTTCATTTCCGCATACTGTCGGCTGAGTTGAGCTGGAACGATGAGGCCTTAGTCGCAACCTTTTTGCATGGCCTGTCTGATAGAGTGAAGGATGAATTAGCAGGAAGAACCATCCCCACTGATCTGGCCGGCGTTATCTCCTTGTGTAACCAGATCGATATTCGCTTTCAGGAGAGGACCTTAGAAAAGCAACGTCAGCACTCCTTGGTTCTTAGTCAGCCTGAGCTCCCCTCTTTTCGACCCGTAGAGCATCTCCTACCAGCTGAGGAACCCATGCAGCTGGGTCGGACCAGGCTATTCCCCGAGGAACGTGCTAGGCGCAGAACTCTTGGTCTGTGTCTTTACTGTGGGGGCAAAGGTCATTTTCGTGACACTTGCTCTCTTTGTCCAGAAAAACGTTCGGGTCCACTTCATCTGGAAAGTGGAGTATTGGACCCAGAAATATCACCTTCCCCTTCTCGTCTTCTGCTTTCTGTGTTCCTTCATGTTGGTGCTTCTTCTCATTCGGTCTCAGCATATCTGGATTCCGGAGCCGCTGGTAATTTCATGGACTGGGAAATCGCATCGTCCATGAGACTTACTCTTTTGCCCCTCACCACGCCATTGGTGGTCTTGGCGATTGATGGTACTGTTCTCCCAGGGGGACCTATCCGCTTCCAGACCCTCCCTGTTAAGATGTCGGTAGGGACACTCCACCAGGAGTGGATATCCTTCCTTATCTTACCCAAGGCCTCAACGCCTATAATTTTGGGTCTCCCATGGTTACAGCTCCATTCTCCTCATGTGGACTGGACTACTGGACAGATCCTGGCTTGGGGTCCCTCCTGTTCCTCGTCCTGCCTACCCAAGGTTGCCCCCTGTGAACCTGAGCCGGTCATTCATTCCAGGTTGCATAACCATTTACATTTCTCTGTCCCTAACCACCCTTGGACGCACAGCCAGGCTAGCTTGTCTACAAGTCCTGCAGTCGCTACGTCTTGCGATGCGATTCAGGTAGTTGCTACACCTGACTCAGCTATTCACTCTGCCTCTGTACTAGTTATGCCAGTCCAGCCCATGCCCAGTGAGCCTCCTACTTTTTCTTGTTCAGGACATTCTGCTTGTCCTTCAGCTATTCAGCTTGACTCCGGCGACATGTCACCTTCTAACCAACCTGACTTCAGGGTTCCACTGACATCTGCCCAGTCTGATGGTCCTGTGCAAGATGACCAGTCCCCCTTTAAGGGTCTAGGGGACCCTCCTCAGATTCCTGTTGATCCTCTCATGCCCTTGCTTATTCCTAGAGAGCCTTTGGTCCTCAATAGATCTTCTTGTCATCTCCCTACCTCGTTTTCAGTCTCTGAGCATAATCTTAAGTACGAGGTTAGACAAGTTCTGGATTCTCGGCTCTGCAGAGGCATTCTTCAGTACCTTGTGCATTGGAGAGGTTTTGGTCCTGAGGAGGTGTCTTGGATCGCTGCATCTGATGTCGCTGCACCTCATCTGTTGAGGAGATTTCATCAGAGATTTCCCTTTAAGCCTGGGCCCAGGCGGGGGAGGGCCCATAAGAGGGAGGGTACTGTCATGGCTATGCAGTAGTGTTTTCTGTCAGCTTACCTTCCTTCCCATGTGTTCATCTTAGAGGCCTGAACCCTTTCACCTGGCTTCCTTTATAATCTCCTCCCAGCCTGACTCCACCCCAGGCCCTATCACAGAACACTATATTAACCTGTGCACTGCAAGCCTGCTTTGCTGATCAACGTGTTTGTTAGGCATTGTGTGTTTGGGTTCCTGCCTGCCATGTGCTACGTCTGTCTCTCTGTTACGTTATTGGCTTGTCCCCGACTATCCCTGTCTGCTCGTGACCCTTGACCTTCGGCTTGTCTTTCGTTATCCTTGTCTGCTTGTGGCCCTTGACTTTCAGCTTGTTATTCGTTACTCTTACATCTCGTGCTGCTGCTTCCCCTCTTGTCCCCTTATCCTACGGGGCGTGAGCTAGGAGACTCTAGGGGCCGCGACCTGGACCCAGCCTGCAGCATAACATCCTCACCACTAGAGGCTCTGGAGAAGACCTGCTGGGTCTTAGACTCCGCGCCCTGGGGAATCTTGGCTCTAGCTTCCCATAGGATCCCGGTTGTGCTCCTCTGGTCCCGCTTTCCACAACCACCCAGTTTCCTATCCGCAGCAGTCAGCCATAGGGTTCACTACCTTGCGGTGCACTCCTGTCCCCCTACGGTGTGCATCTGTCACCTGGCCACAGGTGACCTGACAGACCCATAGCATACAATAGAAGTGCTTCTACAAGCAGATTAAAAAAATATCAAACACCTGTAGAATCAACGTTTTTTTTTTTTGCCAGTGTGCATGGAGCCTAAGTCTGAATTGTCTTTGCCATCTGTTCTTGTTTGTGCATCCGTATTTCAGGTCATTTACCTGTCAGGTAAGTATTGGTAATCTTTCTGATCATGCCTACAGCTGCTCAGCTGAGAACTCTCGAGGATCATATACTGGGAGATAACATGCTGTAAAAATCCATCTGTGCCTCCAATCCTCCATTAAAAACCAGATGCTCCCAGTCTGTGCACCCCAGTAGGTGCCGTAAACCTTTAGAAGGCAATGTGGTACTCTCTTGTTTGTGTGACTCTGACCTTAACTTATCATATAAATATAAAAAAAGTAAACATGGATTTTCTTTAAAAATGATTGGATAATTGAAGTGAACCTTCACACAATGTGTTGGGGTTGATTCGCTAATGGCAAATAAGCTGTTTAATTTGCAAGGACATTTTCCCTTAGCTTAATAAATGAGGTAAAGCTCTGCTGACTTCCATCATCCAATCATGTGCAAACAAAAATACATATTTTTTTTTTACTTTCCCTGCACATGATTGCAACCTGGTTATCTGCTTTACTTATCTGAGAGAAAATTTCCTTTAAAAGTGAATAGCCTATTTGCCTTTAGTAAATCAACCCCAACCCCAACCCCATGCATATCTGTAAAAGTTGTTGGTATTCCAACAGTAGATTGCATTGCACCAGGCTAGCTGATTTCAGCTCATGCTGGTTTAACCACTTCAGCCCCGGACCATTTTGCTGGTCAAAGACCAGGCCACTTTTTGCGATTCGGCACTGCGTTGCTTTAACTGACAATTGCGTGGTCGTGCGACGTGGCTCCCAAACAAAATTGACGTCCGTTTTTTCCCACCTCTGCGGTTTTTATTTTTTGCGCTATAAACAAAAATGGAGTGACAATTTTGAAAAAAATTCAATATTTTTTACTTTTTGCTATAATAGATATCCCCAAAAAATATATAATTTTTTTTTCCTCAGTTTAGGCCGATATGTATTCTTTTACATATTTTTGGTAAAAAAATCGCAATAAGTGTTTATTGATTGGTTTGCGCAAAATTTATAGCGTCTACAAAATAGGGGGTAGTTTTATGGCATTTTTATTAATATTTTATTTTTACTAGTAATGGTCGCGATCAGCGATTTTTATCATGACTGCGACATTATGGCGGACACATCGGATGATTTTGACACATTTTTGGGACCATTGTAATTTTTACAGTGATCAGTGCTATAACAATGTACTGATTACTGTGAAAATGACACTGGCAGTGAAGGGATTAACGACTAGGTGGCGCTGTAGGGGTTAAGTGTGCCCTGATGAGTGCTTCTAACTGTAGGGGGGATGGGCTGTGTGTGACAAGACAGTGATCACCGCTTCCGATTACAGGAAGCGGTGATCACTGTCATTGTCACTAGGCAGAGCGGGGAGATGCGTGTTTACATAAGCATCTCCCCGCTCTATCTCTCCATGAGACGATCGCGGGTATCCCCGCTGCAATCGAGTCCGCGGGACCCGCAGTCAGACTCATGGAGAAGGTGGCAGGGTTGTGAGCGTGCCGCCACACAGCGGCATCTTAAAGGGGACATACCTGTATGCCCTTATGCCTGTCCGTGCCATTCTGCCAATGCAAATATACAGGCGGCGGTCCTTAAGTGGTTAAGTGATGGTAGGAATGTAGTACCATAGTAGTTTTAGGACTGGTATGAGTGACTCTGTGTTCCTTGTAAGACACTTTGGAATACAGCATGTTGGGTAAGGAAGGAAGGAAGGCATGTCATTGAATAGTTAATTTAAAAATAAGATTACATTTTGAACATACCTCTGATTCAGCATGTTTACATTCTAATCATGGCAGTGAGAATGTTGCCTGGGTTGTGCTACCACAGACGCAGAAGAGAGTACAAAGTACTCTTAATTACATATACTGTGAATGTTTACATGAAATGCACCAGAACAATCAACTCTGCATAACATGTTCTCTTTTGGTTTTGTCATGTAATACCTATCATGTAATTTGTATCATGCAAAAGAAAAATCCCTTTTAACCTTTGAAATAGAGGGTAATATTAGCCATGTCTTCAACATAGTAATACATTGAGAGTATACATGGCTCGGGGTATTAGAGTGCCTTGTGAACGTGGCCCCACTTGTGTGGTACCAAGTTTGCCAATTATTGGTACGGAAATAATAGTAATTACTGTATGTGCGCTTGTGAATTTCAAATTTAATGTAATAATAAAGGCCTACGATCTTTAATGATGCCCTGGCTCATTCCCTAGGTGTCAGAGCATATCTGCAATTTGTTTTTACTGACAGTTAACATGACTAGTTTTAGTATTTAATTAACAACCAAACTTTTTCTTACAGAGGGGACATATACCGATATATATATATATATATATATATATATACACAGTATCTCACAAAAGTGAGTACACCCCTCACATTTTTGTAAATATTTTATTTTATTTTATCTTTTCATGTGACAACACTGAAGAAATTACACTTTGCTACAATGTACAGTAGTGAGTGTACAGCTTGTATAACAGTGTAAATTTGCTGTCCCCTCAAAATAACTCAACACAGCCATTGATGTCTTAACTGCTGGCAACAAAATTGAGTACACCCCTAAGTGAAAATGTCCAAATTGGGCTCAATTAGCAATTTCCCTCTCCAGTGTCATGTGACTCGTTAGTGTTACAAGGTCTCAGGTGTGAATGGGGATCAGGTGTGTTAAATTTGGTGTTATCACTCCTATTCTCTCATACTGGTCACTGGAAGTTCAACATGGCACCTCATGGCAAAGAACTCTCTGAGGATCAGAGAATTGTTGCTCTACATAAAGATGGCCTAGGCTATAAGAATATTGGCAAGACCATTAAACTGAGCTGCAGCACGGTGGCCAAGACCATACAGCGGTTTAACAGGACAGGTTCCACTCAGAACAGGCCTCACCATGGTCGACCAAAGAAGTTGAGTGCATGTGCTCAGTGTCATATCCAGAGGTTGTCTTTGGGAAATAGACATATGAGTGCTGCCAGCATTCCTGCAGAGGTTTAAGGGGTGGGGGGTCAGCCTGTCAGTGCTCAGACCATACGTGAATCCAAAAATGCAGCGCTTCGATAAGGCAAATATAAGTGACAGTCCAAGTAAAAATCAATATATGAAGGTAAATGCAAAAAAATTTGAAACACCACCACCAAGGATTTCAGTGTGTAGGAACACCACACCACACCAATTGTGCTCACAATCTGCTTACCAGAAGGTGAACATAATACGCCACACTGCATCAAGATGTTCTGCATTGCTGTCATCCCGGAAGGAAGCCTCTTCTAAAGAAGATGCACAAGAAAGCCCACAAACAGTTTGCTGAAGACAAGCAGACTAAGGACATGGGTTACTGGAACTATGTCCTGTGGTCTGATGAGACCAAGATAAACTTATTTGGTTCAGATGGTTTCAAGCTTGTGTGGCGGCAACCAGGCAAGGAGTACAAAGACAAGTGTGTCTTGTCTACAGTCAAGCATGGTAATGTGAGTGTCATGGTCTGGGGCTGCATGAGTGCTGCCGGCACTGAGGAGCTACAGTTCATTGAGGGAACCATGAATGCCAACATGTACTGTGACATACAGAAGCAGAGCATGATCCCCTCCCTTTAGAGACTGGGCCGCAGGGCAGTATTCCAACATGTTCACGACCCCAAACACACCTCCAAGACGACCACTGCCTTGCTAAAGAAGCTGAGGGTAAAGGTGATGCCAAGCATGTCTCCAGACCTAAACCCTATTGAGCATCTGTGAGGCATCCTCAAACGGAAGGTGGAAGAGCGCAAGGTCTCTAACATCCACCAGCTCTGTGATGTTGTCATGGAGGAGTGGAAGAAGACTTCAGTGGCAACCGGTGAAGCTCTGGTGAACTCCAAGCCCAAGAGGGTTAAGGAAGTGCTGGAAAATAATGGTGGCCACACAAAATATTGACATTTTGAGCCCAATTTGGACATTTCACTTAGGGGTGTACTCACTTTTGTTGCCATATCTACACACATATACTCATTTGAAAAAGTAACTTGACTTTGAGATATTTGAACAGACAGATCATCATTCAAACAGTGGATAAAGGACAATCAGCAACTCCATACATGCTCTTAAATCAGTCCGAATTTATTGTATCTCCATAAAAAATACAGCAGAGGTAGACGTGTTTCAGCCACAAAAGCCTTGTTCAGGTTATGAACAAGGCCTTTGCGGCTGAAACGTGTCTTCCTCTGCTGTATTTTTTATGGAGATAAAATAAATTCGGACTGATTTAAGAGCATTTATGGGGTTGCGGATTGTCCTTTATCCATTTATTGCTTTGGCAGCTGAGCAACTGCACATCCTGCACCCGACAGCTCAGGAGTAGGGATGAGCTTCGTGTTCGAGTCGAACATACGTTCGACTCGAACATCGGCTGTTCGATCGTTCGACGAAGATCGAACGATTTGGGCCGTTCGCGCCAAATTCGAGTGACGCGAACGGCCCACAATGCACTACGCCATCGCAGTGTCATCCAGGCGCTGTGATTGGCCAAGCATGCACTGTGACCCCGCATGCTTGGCCAATCACAGCGCCGGCAGCGAGGAGAGCAATGATTGGCCACAGGCAGGATAACTGTGGCCAATTATTGCTGATGGGGTTTAGTACACGCCCCACACTATAAAAGGGCGCCAGCGCGGCGGCCTTGTGTAGTGTGTTCCGGAGCAGGGAAAGAGAAGCATAGGCAGGGACAGTGTCATTATTTTTCCTTTACTATTCCTGGATTCCTTGTGTTTAGGGACAAATAAGGATAGGTAGGGAGAGTGTCAGTGACAGTGTGCTATTCTGTGCTAATCCTTGTTTGTAGGGACAGAGAGGTACAGTGAGGGAAAGTGTCAGTGTGCTATTCTGTTCTAAAACTATTTTGCTGAACCATATTTTCAATCCTTGAGTTTAGGGACAGAGAGGTACAGTGAGGGAAAGTGTCAGTGTGCTATTCTGTTCTAAAACTATTTTGCTGAACCATATTTTCAATCCTTGAGTTTAGGGACAGAGAAGGACACTCGTAGAAATTATCAGTGTGCTATTCTGTGCTAAATCTTGTTTGTAGGGAGGGACAGAGTAGGACAGTGAGGGAAAGTGTCAGTGTGCTATTCTGTTCTAAAACGATTTTGCTGAACCATATTTTCAATCCTTGAGTTGAGGGACAGAGAGGTACAGTGAGTGAAACTGACAGTGTGCTATTCTGTTCTAAACCGATTTTGCTGTTCCATATTTTCAATCCTTGAGTTGAGGGACAGAGAGGTACAGTGAGTGAAACTGACAGTGTGCTATTCTGTTCTAAACCAATTTTGCTGTTCCAAATTTTCAATCCTTGAGTTGAGGGACAGAGAGGTACAGTGAGTGAAACTGATAGTGTGCTATTCTGTTCTAAACCAATTTTGCTGTTCCATATTTTCAATCCTTGAGTTGAGGGACAGAGAGGTACAGTGAGTGAAACTGACAGTGTGCTATTCTGTTCTAAACCAATTTTGCTGTTCCATATTTTCAATCCTTGAGTTGAGGGACAGAGAGGTACAGTGAGTGAAACTGACAGTGTGCTATTCTGTTCTAAACCAATTTTGCTGTTCCATATTTTCAATCCTTGAGTTTAGGGACAGAGAAGGACACTCGTAGAAATTATCAGTGTGCTATTCTGTGCTAAATCTTGTTTGTAGGGAGGGACAGAGTAGGACAGTGAGGGAAAGTGTCAGTGTGCTATTCTGTTCTAAAACTATTTTGCTGAACCATATTTTCAATCCTTGAGTTGAGGGACAGAGAGGTACAGTGAGTGAAACTGACAGTGTGCTATTCTGTTCTAAACCAATTTTGCTGTTCCATATTTTCAATCCTTGAGTTGAGGGACAGAGAGGTACAGTGAGTGAAACTGACAGTGTGCTATTCTGTTCTAAACCAATTTTGCTGTTCCATATTTTCAATCCTTGAGTTTAGGGACAGAGAAGGACACTCGTAGAAATTATCAGTGTGCTATTCTGTGCTAAATCTTGTTTGTAGGGAGGGACAGAGTAGGACAGTGAGGGAAAGTGTCAGTGTGCTATTCTGTTCTAAAACTTTTTTGCTGAACCATATTTTCAATCCTTGTGTTTAGGGACAGAGAAGGATAGGCAGGGGACAGTGTCAGTGTCATTGTTGCTAAGCCTCCTGCACAATATACACCTGAAGGTAGCCCTTATTGCTGTTTTTCCCATCTCCCTGCAGGCCATCCATTAAAATGTCTGGAAGGCAACCAAGGAGAGGCAGACAGTCAGGAGGCAAAAAAAGAGGGCAAGCAGGCTCTGTGTCTGGGGGCAACAGTGCTGGTCGTGTACGCGGTGCATTGTCATCAGCACATGGCCATGGGACACGCTTGTCCTTGTTTTCGGCAGCTGGACATGTTGAGCCACATCATGCCGAAGACTTGGTAGAGTGGATGACCAAGCCCACCTCATCCTCCTCATCCTCTCTCACCCAGGCTCAGGGTACTGGCAAAGCAGCTGCCAAAGCGTCCTCTTCTCTGGTATCATTATCTTCATTAGTCAATCCTTCCCTAGACCCACCATGCCCTCCTCCTGAGGAGTCCCCCAAACTGTTTGAGCACAGTGTTGGGTACATGCTCCAGGAGGATGCCCAGCGTTTGGAAGGATCTGATGATGATACCCAGCTAGAGGAAGGCAACAGCGTGAGAGCAGAGAGAGGGGATGCTCAAGAAGGACACCAATCTGGCAGTCATGCTCCAGCAGCTGCAGCATACTGCCAGATTGGCTCCAGTGATGAGGAGGGAGGGGATGATGAGGTCACTGACTCCACGTGGGTGCCTAATAGGAGAGAGGAGGAGGAGGATGAGGAGGAGGCACATCTCCAACGAGGCAGGATGCCCTTGAGTGGCCAGCATATGGGCAGCACACCGACGGAATCACACTGCAGAGCTCCGCCTGTGCAGGGCGCTGCCTCTGCCCGTCATTCAAAAAGTTCTTTGGCGTGGGCCTTTTTTGAGGCGAGTGCATCAGATCGCACAGCTGCTGTTTGCAACATATGTCTCAAGCGTATATCGCGTGGCCAAAACATCAGCCGCTTGGGCACCACATGCTTGATCAGACATATGTTGACCTGCCATGCAGCTCGTTGGCAAGCCTACCTTAAAGACCCACACCAAAGACCAAAGCTGACCTCTTCTTGCACCGCATCAGCTGGGATCTCCAACCCCAGTATACCTTCAGTCCTCTCTGAAACCTGCTCTGAGAGGAATGAAGGTGTAGAATTAGGTGTGTCACAGCCAAGTACTTGCGGGCACTCTGCTAGCAGTACACCGACGTCCGATTCTAGCAGGCAAATTTCCCTGCCCCAGCTGCTGGACCGTCGAAAGAAGTTCACTCCCAGCCATCCACATGCCCAGCGGTTGAATGCTAGCTTGGCTAAATTGCTAGCGCTTCAACTGCTGCCTTTTCAGTTGGTAGACTCGGCCCCCTTCCGTGAGTTTGTGCAATGTGCGGTTCCTCAGTGGCAGGTTCCCAAACGCCACTTTTTCGCACGGAAGGCTATTCCGGCTCTCTACAGGCATGTGGAAGGCAATGTCTTGGCCTCGCTGGACAGGGCGGTCAGCGGTAAGGTGCATATTACCGCTGACTCATGGTCCAGCAGGCATGGACAGGGACGTTACCTTTCTTTCACGGCCCATTGGGTCACTCTTTTGGCAGCTGGGAAGGATGCAGGACAAGGTGCAGTAGTGTTGGAGGTTGTTCCACCGCCACGCCTCCAAAATGCTACTACTGGTTGTGACACACCTCTCTCCTCCACCCCCTCCTCTTCTTCTTCCTCCATGGCCTCTTCCTGTGGTTTGTCCTCGGAACCAGCGGTGCTCCGTAGGCGTTCAAGGGGCTACGCAAGTACGCGGGCAAAAAGATGCCATGCCGTGCTTGCGCTGGTGTGTTTGGGGGACAGGAGCCACACTGGGGCAGAGGTCCTGTCTGCTCTGCAGGGGCAGGCCGAGAGGTGGTTGACGCCACGCCAGCTTAAGCCAGGAATGGTGGTTTGCGACAATGGCACCAACCTCCTCTCCGCCCTCCGACAGGGACAACTGACCCATGTGCCCTGTATGGCTCACGTCCTTAACCTGGTGGTGCAGCGGTTCTTGGGCAGGTACCCGGGCTTACAGGATGTCCTGAGGCAGGCCAGGAAAGTCTGTGTACATTTCCGCAGATCTTATAATGCCAGTGCTCGCCTGGCTGAGCTTCAAAAGGAGTTGAACCTGCCCAAGAACCGCCTTATATGTGACATGCCCACCAGGTGGAACTCAACGTTGGCCATGCTGCAGCGGCTGCACACGCAGCAGAGGGCCATCAATGAGTACCTGTGCGACTACGGCACCAGGACAGGGTCAGGGGAGCTCGGGTTTTTTTCACCACGCCAGTGGGGCATGATCAGGGATGCATGCACTGTCCTGGCACCATTTGAGGAGGCCACGAGGATGGTGAGCAGTGACAGTGCATGCATCAGTGACACTGTACCTCTTGTCCACCTGTTGGAGCACACGCTGCGTTGAATAATGGACAGGGCACTTGAGGCAGTACAGAGGCAGGAAGAGGAGGACTTCCTTGCCTCTCAAGGCCCCCTTTACCCAGACAGTGTTCCTTCTGTCCCACCCATCGCACAGGAAGAGGAGGAGGAGGAGGATTGTGTCAGCATGGAGGTGGAGGCTGGCACTCAGCATCATCAGCAGCAGTCTTTTAGGGATGATTTACAGTCCCAAGAAACCAGTGGACTTGTACGTGGCTGGGAGGAGGTGGCTGCGGATCATGTCGTCCTTAGTGACCCAGAGGACTCCGGACTGAATGCCTCAGCTAACCTACGCTGCATGGCCTCCCTGATCCTGCAAAGTCTGCGGAAGGATCCTCGTATTCTTCGGATCAAGGAGAGGGACCATTACTGGCTGGCCACTCTCCTTGATCCACGGTACAAGGGTAAGGTTGCGGACCTTATCGTACCGTCGCAGAGGGAGCAGAGGATGAGACAACTCTGGGAGGCCTTGCAGAAAGGTCTGTGCAACGCGTTCCCAGAGACTGGGAGGTTACAAACTCCTGGTCCTGGACAACGAGTTGCTGAGGCTTCGGGCAGTCAAAGAAGGAGCGGTGGGGAAGGTGGCCGTCTGACCGATGCGTTCAGACAATTCTTTAGTCCGCAGCCCCAAAGTATGATCGGTTCCAGCAACCATCGCCAGCGTCTGATATACATGGTCCAGGAATACCTAGGGGCAAGGTCAGACTTGGACACCTTCCCCACCGAAAATCCTCTGGCTTACTGGGTCTTGAGGATGGATCACTGGCCAGAGCTTGCACAGTATGCAATTGAGCTACTGGCCTGTCCTGCATCCAGCGTTCTTTCAGAACGCACATTCAGTGCTGCTGGAGGATTTGTCACGGATCACAGGGTGCGCCTGTCCACCGACTCGGTTGATCGACTGACTTTCATCAAGATGAACCAGTCTTGGATCACCACCAGCTACCACACACCAGATGCTGATATAACAGACTAATTGATTTTAAAATGTCACATCCCTTCAAGACTGATGCTGATGCTGAGTGCCTGTGCTGTTATGTTGACTGGCTATCCTCCTCCTCCTCCTCAATGATACGATTAACGATGATAGCTTGGAAGATCATTTTGGTTTATGGGTGACGCCACCAGTGGCTAAGGCCCAATTTTTCAGCCCCTGTTTAACAGGGGCGTGTAATTAAAATTTTTGATGCAATACTTTGCAACAGGCCTCATTGCTGTGCTCCAAGTACAGTATCTGTGAGGGGTTGCAGTGTTGTGCCACCAGTGCCTAAGGCCCAATTTTTCAGCCCCTGTTCAACAGGGGCATGCAATTATAATTATTGATCTAATAATTCACAGCAGGGCCCATTGCTGCGCCCACCAAGAGTAACTGTCAGGCCTTACAGTGTTGTGGCACCAGCACCACCATCACCACCACCACCACCACCAAAGGCCCAATTTTTCAGCCCCTGTTCAACAGGGGCATGCAATTATAATTATTGATCTAATAATTCACAGCAGGGCCCATTGCTGCGCCCACCAAGAGTAACTGTCAGGCCTTACAGTGTTGTGGCACCATCACCACCACCAAAGGCCCAATTTTTCAGCCCCTGTTCAACAGGGGCATGCAATTATAATTATTGATCTAATAATTCACAGCAGGGACTATTGCTGCGCCCACCAAGAGTAACTGTCAGGCCTTACAGTGTTGTGGCACCAGCACCACCATCACCACCACCACCACCAAAGGCCCAATTTTTCAGCCCCTGTTCAACAGGGGCATGCAATTATAATTATTGATCTAATAATTCACAGCAGGGCCCATTGCTGCGCCCACCAAGAGTAACTGTCAGGCCTTACAGTGTTGTGGCACCAGCACCACCATCACCACCACCACCACCACCAAAGGCCCAATTTTTCAGCCCCTGTTCAACAGGGGCATGCAATTATAATTATTGATCTAATAATTCACAGCAGGGACCATTGCTGCACCCACCAAGAGTAACTGTCAGGCCTTACAGTGTTGTGGCACCAGCACCACCATCACCACCACCACCAAAGGCCCAATTTTTCAGCCCCTGTTCAACAGGGGCATGCAATTATAATTATTGATCTAATAATTCACAGCAGGGACCATTGCTGCGCCCACCAAGAGTAACTGTCAGGCCTTACAGTGTTGTGGCACCAGCACCACCATCACCACAACCACCACCACCAAAGGCCCAATTTTTCAGCCCCTGTTCAACAGGGGCATGCAATTATAATTATTGATCTAATAATTCACAGCAGGGCCCATTGCTGCGCCCACCAAGAGTAACTGTCAGGCCTTACAGTGTTGTGGCACCAGCACCACCATCACCACCACCACCAAAGGCCCAATTTTTCAGCCCCTGTTCAACAGGGGCATGCAATTATAATTATTGATCTAATAATTCACAGCAGGGACTATTGCTGCGCCCACCAAGAGTAACTGTCAGGCCTTACAGTGTTGTGGCACCAGCACCACCATCACCACCACCACCACCACCAAAGGCCCAATTTTTCAGCCCCTGTTCAACAGGGGCATGCAATTATAATTATTGATCTAATAATTCACAGCAGGGCCCATTGCTGCGCCCACCAAGAGTAACTGTCAGGCCTTACAGTGTTGTGGCACCAGCACCACCATCACCACCACCACCACCACCAAAGGCCCAATTTTTCAGCCCCTGTTCAACAGGGGCATGCAATTATAATTATTGATCTAATAATTCACAGTAGGGACCATTGCTGCGCCCACCAAGAGTAACTGTCAGGCCTTACAGTGTTGTGGCACCAGCACCACCATCAAAGGCACAATTTTTACTACCACTGATCAACAATTATATGTTATTACAATTCCTGATATTATACTTGACAGCAGGGCGTTCCAGCACCCACCAAGAATAACTGTGAGTGCTTTCAGTGTTGTGCCAACACCAACACCTAAGGGGCCAATTTCTGCAGAGTATATACGGAAGGTCCCTACTTTCAAACATCCAACTTACAAACTACTACTACTTGCAAACGGAAGAAGACAACAGGAAGTGAGAGGAAATCTACCCCTTGGAAGGAAAATTCTCTCCTTTAAGAATTAATATGGGAGAAAGGTGTCTCCTCTCTACTGATGCTTTATCACCAATCCTTGTTTCAATAAAAACACCACATTTCAAAAACAGTTGTCATTGGGACGCAAAGTGAGGTGAAATGTTCTGAACAGGGGCACAGACAGCAAAAAAAATGTGACAGGGGTGATAACCGTTCCCTATGTTTTACAAAAAGCTATAAAAAGGAATTTGCCATGGGAGCTCCACTTAAACAATGCAGCTGTTCAAAATTATAAACAGATTCTACATAAGAACAAACCTACAGTCCCTGTCTTGTATGCACCGCCTGTATATGGCTGTTCAGAGTATATAGGTCCTTTTTTATTTTGTGTGCGGGGTTCCCCTTAATATACATACAAGACCCAAAGGGTCTGGTAATGGGCTGGGGTAGGGGGGGGGTTGATGGGGTAGCTATGCCATTTTTCCTAAAGATTTTCATCCATATTACCGGGACCAGACATTGCATTAAAGCCGCAAGCAGTTTTAAATGACTTTTTTCCCTTTAGAAATGTTATTTTGTGCAGGGACAGTTCTAAACACGGGAAACACGTGGCACTTCACAGGCATACTTTAGACACCCCCCAGGTACAATATTTAAAGGAATATTTGACTTTTTTTTTTTCACTTTATGCATCATTAAAATGACTGCTCCCGGAAAACGTCCGTTTTTAAAACTTCTTTTTGCATTGATACATGTCCCCTGGTGCAGAAGCCGGGTTCCCAAACTCTGTTTCCGACAATAACATGGATAAAAGTCGTTATAATTAGCACTTTAGAATTCGAACGTTCGCATCCATTGTATTTAATAGGGTTCTAATGTTCGTGCGAACTTTCGGTCCGTTCGCGGGTTCTGGTGCGAACCGAACCCGGGGGTGTTCGGCTCATCACTACTCAGGAGGAGTTTCATTAATCTGGGGTAGTAGCACCTTTCTTTGTTGTTTATGGATCATTCAAACAGTGCCCACAGATAAAGGCAAAGACACAAACAAAAACTTTACATATGTGATTCCAGTACAGCCTATTCACAGCACAAAGTGCATCAAATCATTGTAAGGATAAAATGTTTTGTTTAGGTAATGATGTATTAATAAAGTTTTTGAAAATGATTTTATAGAAAATTATCTTTGCTGCCTAAGAAGTCCCATGGGGAATTGGCTGTATGTATTACAGATAAAGGCAATAATGACACAAAAAACTCACATGGTGTATTCATTTTCATAAACTAAAGTAAAGAAAAAACAGGAGTTGTCAGGTGGAAAAAGTAATAAAACCCCTACATTCACTACAACTTAAAATCCATAAAACTGGAATCTGGTGGTCCAGATTGGGTGCCAATGATTAGAACCTCCTTATGGAGTATGCAGATGGAATCTGCCTTTCTTAAACCACAGACATCTAGGGTTTGGTGTTGTTTTTGATTTGACCTGTGTCATCATGACGAGATCAATTCAAAAGAAGGTTGTGGAAGACCATGAGTCTCCCCAACCAACATTAGTACCTGGCATCAAAAATACTTTTTTAGCTGGGCAGGTACAAATTATAACAGAACACAAAATGTTGTGGACAGCCGTCCAAGACACGTAAAAGCTGCAAACAGGTGGGGGGGGGGGGGTAAAGGGTGACATTTTAGTAGAAAAATAGGATTTTTTACTCACCGTAAAATCCTTTTCTCTGAGTCCATGGACCGACCAGCTTCTCTATTGACAAAGTGGGTATTATCCGTTAATTAGGAGTGACTAGGCAGAAAAACTTGTAAAAAGTGTTGCATCACACCTTCTACAGTACCGCCCAGGGGGCGGACCCTCTGGGTATACCCTCTCAGTCTGCACATCGCAGATCAGTTCGTCAAAAAGCAGTACAAACTTAAAAGGAGGGGTGGGTGCTGTGTCGGTCCATGGACTCAGAGAAAAGGATTTTACGGTGAGTAAAAAATCCTATTTACTCTTTCGTCCATGGACCGACACAGCTTCTCTATTGACAAAGTGGGACGTCCCAAAGCAGTGTCAGAGAAAAAACGAGGGGTGGTAACAGCATAAAAACAAACTTCACCCCAAAACACAAAACAGCACTCCTCCAACGGAGGAGTTGCAACTCTAAACAGCCGCCTGCAAAACCTTGCGGCCGAAAGAGGCATCCGAAGATGCACCTACATCAACTTTGTAGAATTTTGTGAAAGTGTGAGCGGACGACCAAGTCGCCGCTTTACATAGTTGGGAAACAGACGCTTGATGTCGGAAAGCCCAAGAGGCACCTATTGCCCTGGTCGAATGCGCCGTGACAGGAAAGGGGGGCGCCTGACCCTTTAAGGCGTAAGCCTGGATTACTATCTGTCGGATCCACCTAGAGATGGTGGCCGATGAGACTGCTTGGCCCTTCTTGGGACCAGCCACCGAAACAAACAGTGAGTCTGACTTCCGGAACAGGGAAGTAGCAGATATGTATACTCTCAAAGCTCGGACAACGTCCAAGGAATGCAACGCCGACTCCTTAGGATTCGACGGCTGAGGACACAAGGATGGAAGTACAATGTCTTCGTTGAGATGAAAAGCCGAAACGACCTTCGGAAGAAAGGAAGGCTGCGGCCGCAGCACCACCTTATCCTTGTGGAAAATCAAATAGGGAGCCTTGCAGGACAAGGCTGCCAGCTCAGAGACTCGTCTAACTGACGTAACAGCCACCAAAAAGACCACCTTCTGAGAAAGTGTCAACAGGGGAATATCTCTAATATTCTCAAACGGTGCCTTCTGAAGCACCGAGAGGACCAGGTTCAAGTCCCACGGAGGTAACGGGGGGCGGACCGGAGGGGCCACATGTCGAACCCCCTGCACAAATGTACTCACGAGAGAGTGAGTCGCCAGGGGTCGCTGAAAAAAGACAGCCAGGGCAGATATCTGTCCCTTAATCGTACTTAGGGCAAGCCTTTGGTCTACCCCATGCTGTAAAAACAGCAGGATTTTGGAAACCAAATAGGTACGCGGATGCCATTTCATTTCCTCACACATGGAGATGTAGGCCCTCCAAGTGCGGTGATAGACCTTCCTAGAGGACGGTTTCCGAGCACTTCTCATAGTAGAAATTACTGAGTCTGACAGGCCCCGGTCTCTCAGTACCTGGTTCTCAACAGCCATGCCGTTAAAGCCAATGACTGTAAAGCAGGATGGAATATGGGACCTTGCGACAGCAGGTCCTTCCGTAGTGGTAGGCGCCAGGGGACGTCTGCTACCAGACGTACTAGATCGGCGTACCAAGGACACTGAGGCCAATCTGGAGCGATTAGGATCATTGGAATTCCCTCTGCCTCCACTCTGCGGAGCAGAAGAGGAAGAAGCCTTAAGGGAGGGAAGGCATAGATTAGCCGATACTGGCCCCACGATGCTACCAACGCGTCCGTTGCGTCTGCCCATGGGTCTCTTGACCGGGCCACAAACCTCAATACCTTCCGATTGAGTCGGGAAGCCAGAAGATCTACGTCTGGTGTGCCCCATCTTTGGCAGAGGAGTTGGAACACCTCCGGGTGTAAGGACCATTCTCCCTGGTCCAGCATCTGGCGACTCAGGTAGTCCGCCTGCCAGTTTTCCACACCCGGAATGTACACGGCCGACAGTGCCGGTACGCTCCTCTCTGCCCACTTCAGGATGCGAGCGATCTCCGATGCTGCAGCTGAGCTTCTTGTTCCTCCTTGATGATTGACATATGCCACTGCTGTGGCGTTGTCTGACTGGATCCTGACTGGACGCCCTTGCAGTCTCTGAGACCATTTGAAGAGGCACAGCTTGATCGCCCGGATCTCCAGGACATTGATCGGCAGGAGGGCTTCCTCTGGGGTCCAGCGACCTTGCGCCGACTGGACACCCCAGACTCCCCCCCAACCTGTAAGGCTGGCGTCCGTCGTGATCACTATCCAGTAAACCGGAAGAAATGACTTCCCGGCCATTAGAGCCGGTGCTGTCAGCCACCATACCAGGGATCTCCTGACTAGGTGGCTCACTCGGATTTGATAATCCAGAGATGAAGGGCATCTGTTCCATCTGGACAGAACTTCCCTCTGTAACACTCGAGTGTGGTATTGAGCATATGGGACCGCCTCGAAGGAGGCTACCATGAGGCCCAACACTCGCATGCAAAAACGGAGTGACGACCAATTCCTGGAAGTCAGCTGCCGTACTGCAGCCCGGAGGGTCTGCAACTTCTCCACAGGGAGGAATACCTTTGCCTCTGAGGAATCCAGAATCAACCCCAGGTACACTAGGCGTTGAGTGGGCACCAATACTGACTTTTGCGTGTTTAGTATCCAACCACAGTCTCGAAGAGTCTGACAGGTAATGGACACGCTTACCTCTAATTCTGAGCTTGAAGGGGCCTTCAGCAGAAGGTCGTCCAAGTAACCTGTGATAGCGATACCCCGCTGTCTTAGAAGTGCCAGAATCGGAGCGAGCACCTTGGTGAACGTCCTGGGTGCTGAGGCAAGGCCAAACGGGAGGGCCACAAACTGGTAGTGGTTCTTCCCGATAGCAAATCGCAGAAACCTCTGGTGTCTGGAGTATATGGGGACATGCAGGTATGCGTCCTTGATGTCCAAGGAGGCCAGAAAGTCCCCCGGATGGAGAGCCGTGACTACGGATCGAACCGACTCCATCCGAAATCTTTGTACCTTCACAAAGCAATTGAGGGCTCTGAGATCCAAGATTGGACGAACCCCCTCCTTCTTTGGCACAATGAACAGATTTGAGTAAAAACCCTGACCCCGTTCCTGTTGTGGAACTGGAATAACTACCCCGCGTTCCAGTAGACCCTGGACCGCCCCATACAGGGCCTCCCGACGGGTCGGTAGTAGTTGGAGATTGGAGGTGATGAATCTGTCTGGTGGACAAGAGAGAAATTCTATCTTGTAGCCTGAGGAGATTACTTCGCAAACCCACCTGTCGGAGACTAGAGCAGTCCACTGAGTCGCGAATTTGCGAAGACGTCCCCCCACCCGAGAGCTGGGTGGGGGCGGACCTTCATGTGGACGCAGATTTGTCCACAGGCTTGTTGGGTCTGCGGGACCAAGGACGCTTTTGTCCTTGGGCAGGCGCTTTATCGGCCTGGGGTCTTTTCCCTGTCGCCTTAAGAGGGCGAAAAAACCGCTTACGTGCAGTAAAGGAGGGGCCTTGCCCTTGGCGTGGTCCCCTACCCTTGCTAGTTTGGGGAAGCAAAGTGCTTTTACCTCCTGTAGCATCCTTGATGATGTCATCCAGAGAAGCCCCAAAAAGTCTGTCGCCCTTAAAAGGCAGATCCAATAGGGCTTTCTTGGAAGTCTGGTCCGCAGACCAGCCCTTTAGCCAGATCAGGCGGCGTATTGCTACTGCATAAACCGAAGCTCTTGACAGCAGGGGAATAGTATCCATGTCTGACTCGCAGACAAACTTAAGGCCCTGGACCAACTGGTCGGCCAAAGTTATCTCATTAGGAGGAGCATCTCGCTCCTTTAACCCCTGGAGTAGCAATTTTGCCCATTCAGTAAGTGTCTGAGACACTAGGGCCCCCGCCAATGCCGGGCGTACTGCTGAGCCTACCACTGAGTATAGGTAGCGAGCGAGTGCTTCAGCCTTCTTATCCACAGGGTCCTTGAAAACAGGAGCCCCTTCTACTGGAATAGTGGTGGCTCTATTAAGTCTGGACACCGAAGGGTCCACTATAGGGGGAGAGGTCCATATCTTCAGAAAACTCTCCTCAAAGGGGTACCGTACTGCAAACCTCTTTGGGGCTGTAAAGACCCTCAGTGGGTTCTCCCATTCCTTGTATAAGAGTTTGTCAAAATAAGACACACAAGGGAACACCTTAGCAGTGCGGGCAGGTTTACGAAACCCAAAGGGGACTGGAGTATCTGCTACTTCTTCAGTCCTTTCCAACTTTAGCGTATCCCGCACTGCAGTAATAAGGTCAGATACCAAAGCCGTCTCGCGTACTGACCTGGACTTGGAGTCCTCCTCACTGTCCGATCGGTCACGGTCTGCAGTCTCTGATGCATCAGAATCTGGGCCATGAGCCGTAGCTGGACCTGGTTCTGCATCAGAAATATCCCCAGAAGATTGCAGGGGACGGGGGCGTTTATTACCCCCTGTATTCCCGTGTGCTGCTTCCACCCTGGCAGCAAACGCCTCTAGGATTGCCGACATAGCGTCCATAGACACCTCAGGGACACCAGCTGCTAAATCTGGTGTTTCAGGGGAGAAGACATCTGGCTCAGATGCCATGCTGACCACACGCTGACACTCACAGGGCTCCAGGCAAGATATCAATAGGCCACCCTCCTGCGCTGCAGAGATGCTGGGTTACCCAGAGGACTCACCACCCTGGATAGGTACTGCTATGCTGCGCCTATGATGCTGTCCCCTTGCTGCTGTGTCAGTCTGCTTCTTTTATCAGCACTTCCTGTGTGAATTTTCGTGCCAGTGTAATGCACCCTAGAGGCCGGAGGCTCTCGCAAAATGGTTGCCAAAACCGTCTGTATGGAAGATAATGTGGGCTCTAAGAAAATGGCCGCCGACAGAAGATAGAGGTCAGGCAGCCATAGCCCACAAAAAAGATGGCCGCCGAACGGCAATATCTGCATACAGGGTGGACAAACATGGCCGCCGATCACCTGATAGGGGCCAGTGGGTGTGGCCGAACTACAGGAAGATGGCCGCCAGGCAGTTACAAGAGGCCAAACTTGGCATGGACCACCTCAAAATGGCCGCCGACAGCATGGAGACACAGAAACACAGGTAAGCAAAAATGACATTTCTTTTAAATGTTAGTTACAGCCAGCCCCGCTCCAGTGGGACCCCCTAGGTGACCCCCAGCACCCAGCAACCTTTAGCTAGAAGCCCAGGGAGGAGGGAAAGGCAGGGAGAGAGGGAAGAAAGGGGCCACAACCACTTACTTGATCTCTCCAGGAATGTCCAGCTAAATCACCCAGCCGAGGCAGGGGAGTTTTACTTACCTATCCTGCATGTATTCTGCTGGAAGACATTCCAAACAGATCATCGTCCGCGCACGGAAGGTGACTGTTGGCCAGGCATGCTGTGATTGGACCCAGAAGGGACGATCATATGTATGCCCTGGAGCATGACGCTCACCGGACAGGCTGCTGCGACTCGGCCGTAAGGTCAGCCGAAGCTGAGCGGTCCGATGCAAGCCTTGGAGCGTAAGCTCACCGGCCAGGCTGCTGCGACTCGGCCGTAAGGTCAGCCGAAGCTGAGCGGTCCGATGCAGGCCCTGGAGCGTAGGCTCACCGGCCACCCGTGGAGCGACGGGCATGTCGTGGAAAACCCAGCGCGTAGCTAGGGTCGGCACACGCTCGATGGCCGAAACTAGGGAGACTACAAGGATCGAGGATCCAGCCTGTCACCCAGTCGGCAGTTGATCGAAGATCGCAGGAAACAACAAATGTAGCAAAAAAATAAAAAATATATATATCTTTTTTCCCCGGACCAATGAGCCCGAAGGGAGCCATGTCCTACTCCTTGCTAGACAGAAAAAAACTGATCTGCGATGTGCAGACTGAGAGGGTATACCCAGAGGGTCCGCCCCCTGGGCGGTACTGTAGAAGGTGTGATGCAACACTTTTTACAAGTTTTTCTGCCTAGTCACTCCTAATTAACGGATAATACCCACTTTGTCAATAGAGAAGCTGTGTCGGTCCATGGACGAAAGAGTAATAAGGCCACCCAGGGATATAAAGAACAGCTCTGGAGCACAAAGAAGCTTTTCAGGCAGAAAAGTTTCAGGCAAGAAATCTCAAAGAAATGATGATTTACATAATTTATCAAATAATGATCATCTGGCAATGTATCCTATAATTGATTAATAAAGGTTACAGGAAAACCATTCTTAAGCATTTCATTCTGTATCTTGCCCTTGAATTCATTAACAGCTATTAAGAGCTCTTTTTATACAGGATATTGAATTACAAATTATCCTCCATTTTCCTTATTTGTTAATTATGTGGAAGATAACACTGCAAACTCAATTTATCTCAAACCATAAAAAAACACATATATATTATATAGTATCCACAAGGCAAACCATAAGGTAATTCAGGAACTGCATTAACCCTTTTTCTATAACTAGATGATCTTCATGTCTTATTTAATTTTTCAAATGTTCTTCTTGTTTGTAGTATATATGTGCATGATTTTATATGTATACATAAGGAATAGAGATGAGTGAGGTGATTTAAGTAAAAATTATTTTGCAGCAAAATTACCAATTTTAACATTGGTGAAATTTTGCCAAAGGGGAAAATCTCCATTTGCTCACTGAGTTACTTGGAAAAAAATAAACATAAAAAAAAATAAACAAGTTAAAATGTACCTTATTTTATTTATATCAAGGGTGTCAGTTTTTATGTGTGTGTGTGTATTGTATTTTATTGTTTGTTTTTGGCTACTGTCACTTTGTTTGGCTATTTTTAAATTTTTTCATTGTTGTTGAAAGAAATATCAATTAAAAAGGCTAGGACGATTTTTTTTTGATTTTTTTTTACCAGAAGTCAGGTCCTAGAAAATTGAATGAGGTTTCTGTAACTATCAGGAGCCATTTGCAGCCCAAAAATGTAGAAATTTTGCTTCAATATCCAGATTTTTCACAGTGGCAGCAAATGTTTAAATGCTTCCTAACCTGCAGACAACATGATACTTGACAGGAGGTTTGGGTAAATCTCTAACAGCAACACAGACTGCATTCTTTAGTAAGGTACAGGAAGGCTAACAAACTATGTCATATATATATGTCTGCCTGTGTCTCTGTTGCTGCGTTTCCCCCACTTCCTGCCATTGCCAGCAGGACAACGCTTTACCTGCTGACTGAATTAGAAAATCAATTTTTTTCTTTTAAACGCATTCATATTCTTCCTTTTACAAATATACTTTAATATAGGATAAGGGATTAGTCCTAGATAAAAGGATTATATGCAAAACAGCTATCCATTCTCTTTTAACCACTTGCCTACTGGGCACTTTCACCCCCTTCCTACCCAGGCCATTTTTCAGCTTTCAGCGCTGTCACACTTTAAATGACAATTGCGCGGTCAAAATTTGCGTCCTTTTTTTCCCACAAATAGAGCTTTCTTTTGGTGGTATTTGATCACCTCTGCGGTTTTTATTTTTGTGCTATAAACAAAAGAAGAGCAACAAGTTTGAAAAAAAAAAACACAATATTTTTTACTTTTTGCTATATTAAATATCAATTTTTATTTTTTTTCCCCTCAGTTTAGGCCGATATGTATTCTTCTACATATTTTTGGTAAAAAAAAATCTCAATAAGCGTATATTGATTGGTTTGCGCAAAAGTTATAGCAGCTACTAAAAAGGGGATAGATTTATAGTATTTTTATTATTATTATTTTTTTACAAGTAATGGCGGCGATCAGCGATTTTTTATAGTGACTGCGATATTGCGGCGGACACATTGGACAGTTTTGACACATTTTTGGGACCATTCACATTCATACAGAGATCTGTGCTATAAAAATGCATTGATTACTGTATAAACATGACTGGCAGGGAAGGGGTTAACACTAGGGGGCGAGGAAGGGGTTAAATGTATTCCCTATTAGTGATTCTTACTGTGGGGGGAGGGGACTGACTGGGGGAGGTAACCGATGGTTGTCCCTATGTCCAAGGGACACACCATTAGTCTCCTCTCCCTGACAGGACGTGGATCTGTGTGTTTACACACACAGATCCACGGTCCTGCTGGGTTACTGGGCAATCGCGGGTGCCCGGCGGCCATCGCGGCCGCCGAGCATGCGCATTGGGTCCCCAGTGACGCGGCGGGCGCGCATGCGCCCCTAGTGGCTTTTAAAGGCGCAACATCATATGCCATACGCCCAGAATAACAGTGTCTTCCTGCCGCCGTCATTTGACGGCGGCCGGGTGACAAGCGGTTAAAGAAAAGCGCAAAGGAAGCAGCAGTATAATGACCATGAAAACTTGACAGATACAGTCATTGTATGAAGCTCTCATTATGTATGGGTAGCGGTTTATTTATGTGATCATAAAAAAAAGAAAATATAGATAAATGCTTAGTGGTCCCCACTCAGGCTAACAAGGTCCAATAAATTGGATGCCATTGACTAGTGAAGGTGCAGGCTGGGGAAAGGTTCGTCCAGACACAAAGCACACTGTAGAAGTAGGGAGAGGTCTCTCCATGATTAAGCCCTGGGGGCGGGGCGCAACATGTTAGGGGCATGGTTTGGCATGACACGGCCTGCACACAGTAGTTGCACTGTGAGCAGGTGGCAGCTGCAGGCCAGTCAACGCACTGATACATTGCTGCCTTTCTTCCAGGTTTGGGGTGTGCCTTCGCGTGCCCCCTGATGGCCCATGCTTTGTCCAATCACAGTTTGGCAGCTGATTTCAACCAATAATTTTGTCAGCTGATCGACTGTGGCAAATCATAATTTACAAAAACACAGAACTATCACATTACTACTATAATGCCATAGCTGCCATAGCTGCGTAAATTTCAGTATATATACCACAGTTTGTAGACGATATAACTGTCGCACAAACCAATTAATATACATTTATTTTTGTTTTTACCAAGGACATGTAGCAGAATACATTTTGGCCTACATTCATGAAGTATTTTTATTTTTTTATTGGGTATGTTTTAGAACAGAAAGTAGAAAGTTCTTTTTTTTTCGGTCTTTTTTTGTTTATATGGCAAAAAATAAAATACCAAGTGATGATCAAATACCACCAAAAGAAAGCTCTATTCCTGTGAAAAAAGTATAACCATTTAAGTGCTGCATGACCATATAATTGCCAGTTAACCGCTTGCCGACTGCCTCACGCACTTATACGTTGGCAGAATGGCACGGGCAGGCAAAGCAACGTATATATACGTTGCTTTGAATCTGCCGCCTAGCGGGCGCATTCACCCGCCGCATTCTCCGTAACCGTGCCCGCGGGACCCACGGACTCGATGTCTGCCGGTGTCCCGCGATCAGGTCAGGGAACGGCAGAACGGGGGGATGCCTTTGTAAACAAGGCATCTCCCTGTTCTGCCTAGTGACACAACACTGATTGTCTGCTCCCTCTAATCGGGAGCAGCGATCAGTGATGTGTCACAGTAAGCTACGCCCCCTAACAGTAAGAATCACTCCCTAGGACACACTTAACCCCTTCCCCGCCCCCTACTGGTTAACCCCTTCCCTGCCAGTCACATTTATACAGTAATCAGTGCATATTATAGCACTGATCGCTGTATAAATGTGAATGGTCCCAAAATAGCGTCAAAAGTGTCCAATGTGTCTGCCATAATGTCGCAGTCACGATAAAAATCACAGATCGTCGCCATAACAAGTAAAAAAAAATTATAATAAAAATGCCATAAAACTACCCCCTATTTGTAGACGCTATAACTTTTGCACAAACCAATTAATATATGCTTATTGCGATTTTTTTTTTTTACCAAAAATATGTAGAAGAATACGTATTGGCCTAAAGTGAGGAAAAATAAAAAAAAATATATATTTTTTGGGGATATTTATTATAGCAAAAAGTAAAAAATATTGCTTTTTTTTCGAATTTGTCACTCTATTTTTGTTTATAGCGCAAAAAAAAAAAAAACGCAGAGGTGATCAAATACCACCAAAAGAAATCTCTGTTTTTAGAAAAAAAAGGACGTCAATTTTGTTTTGGAACCACGTCGCACGACCGCGCAATTGTCAGTTAAAGCAACGCAGTGCCGAATCGCAAAAAGTGGCCCGGTCATTTGGCAGCCAAATGGTTCGGGGCTGAAGTGGTTAAAGAGGAAGTAAACCCTTTTGGGTTTTTCTTCCTTTCTAATTCCCTGCAAAGTAAAGGCATAATGTGCTAGTATGCATCGCTTACTAACACATTATGTGACACTTACCTGCAAACAAAGCCTGCATCATGCCCACTGCAGGCCGCATCCATCTTCGCCTGTCTTCCTTCCTGGGCCGCAGACTCTGTGAATGGCCAGAACCGCTTGACGTCACTCCCGCGCATTTGCGTGTGGGAGCCGCCGGTCACGGCACACTCGGCCTGAAGAATCGGCATGGGCAGTAAACAGTAAATATCTCCTAAACAACGCACGCCTTATTCTAGGCTTACCTATTGGTACAACTTACAAAGGGATGTTTACAACCTCTTTAAAGTATCGCAGTGCTGAATAACAAAAAATGCTCAGGTCATGAAAGCGGTAAAACCTTCTGGAGCTCAAGTGGTTAAATGCATACATCATTAATACAATACTTTATTACTTTACATTTTGTTTTCGAATGCTATGTTTAAATAATGTGCATAGAGTATGCAATATCTACAGCTGCGATATAACCAGCAAAAAAAAAACAAAAAAAACACTTAATTTCATCAAATCTATTTTCATGCTACTTTTTACAGCTAAAAAAATATTTCTATGCATGGAAAAGCACATCTATGTGCTGTAGCTTTTCCTTGACAGCTGTAAATGGTACAAAGCTGTGTCTATTTGCAGCCATTTAAACACTGGCACTTTGTTGTTTGCAAAAAGAAGAGAAAGAAAAAAATAATAATCACAGGATTCAACTCAGCCAACAAAAATGTTTTTGTCTTTCCTAGAAAAATTGAATATTTATATTAGCCAAGGAGCCCTTCATGTGAAATGAAGTGTCAAAACTCAGTTTTGGTGTATTATTAATGTGAGATGTGAATTTATCTCTAAATGCTGAATATTATAATTTAACTTTCAATGTCAGTGAGCTGCAAAAAAAACCCTTAAAGGTATGTATAGTAACCTTGGGCAAGCTTTCAATGGTTTTACTCTTTTGCATGAGAAATTTCCCATTTTGGATTTTGGCAAAGAATGTTTCTCAATATCATTAATATTTAACTGGAAGGGAATGGATGTGTTGGTATTGGTGTGCTTAAGAAATTTTGTTGCAAGTTTTTAATGTTGGTTTAAGAGGTTTAAGCAGCTTTGCTAAGATAAATAGGGGTTAAAGTTTTTTTGTTTTTTTTCAAATAACAAACGTTATACTTACCTGCTCTCTGCAATGGTTTTGCACAGAGCAGCCCTGATCCTCCTTTTCTGGGGTCCCCCAATGGCGCTGCTGGCCCCTTTTCTTCAGTGGATGCCCCCACGGAAAACCAATTTCCATGGAGGCACCGGTGCGGGCGTGCTCCTGAGTCCTGCTGCCGTGTCTATTAACACAGACAGCAGGACTCAGCCCCACCCCCGTTTCCTGTGTCACTGGATTTGATTGAAAGCAGCCGGAGCCAATGGCTTCTGCTGCTATCAATCTATCTACTGAGGACCCGAGACAGTGGCTGGAGCTGCTGGGCTTGTGCTCGTCGCTGGAACGAACGGTTTCAGGTAAGAAAAAGGGTTTTTTCGCCTCAATACATAGAATGCATTAAAGGAGCACTAAAGCTTCCCTTTTTTTTGCCTAAAAATAACAAACATGTTATACTTACCTCCACTGTGCAGCTCGTTTTGCACACAGTGGCCCCGATCCTGGTCTTCTGGGGTCCCTCGGCCCCGCCCCCCGCGCGCCGCGTCATTGGATGTGATTGACAGCAGCGCCAGCCAATGGCTGCGCTGCTTTCAATCCATCCAGTGTAGCCAATCGGCGGCCAGGCTGAAAAACGAAGAGGATGACGGGGACGAGCATGGGACTTTCGAGGGGCCAGGTAAGAAAAACGGGGGCTCGGGGGGGGGGGGGCGGTATTGTCGAATGTTTTTTCACCTTAATGCATAGGATGCATTAAGGTGAAAAAACATGTAACTTTACTACTCCTTTAAGGTGAAAAACCTTGAGACTTTACAACTCCTTTAAAGCGGAGCTCCAACCGCAATTTTATTTTTTTAAAGTCAGCAGCTGCTAACACTGTAGCTGCTGACTTTTAATAGGGACACTTACCTGTCCTACTCTCCCGGACTGATGGCCCTCCCGATGCCGATCCCTCGATCGGTGCAGGTACCGCGCCGCCATCCACACTAAAGTAAACAGGCAGTAAAGCCTTATGGCTTCACTGCCCGTTTCCTACTGCGCATGCGCGAGTCTCGCACCGACTTGTGAATGGGCGGCTGCTCTCTGGGATTACACACAGTTCCCAGAAAGCAGCGCGCCCCATTCACTAGAAGAGGATGGAGAAGAAAACGGACCGCGGTTACGGAAGATGCAGATAACGGACATCCGCATAGCAACGGGTATTTCGGGTGAGTATAAAATAAAATAAAATTATTCATTTGCAAACATTTTTTTCTAGTTGGAACTCCACTTTAAAGGAGTAGTAAAGGTACATGTTTTTTCACCTTAATGCATCCTATGCATTAAGGTGAAAAAACATTTTACCTGCCCCCCCCCCCCCCGAGCCTCCGTTTTACTTACCTGGCCCCTCGAAAGTCCCGCGCTCACTCCCGTCATCCTCCGAGTTCCTGTGCCTGGCCGTTGATTGGCTACTGTGGATGGATTGAAAGCAGCGCAGCCATTGGCTGGCGCTGCTGTCAATCACATCCAATGACGCGGCACGTCGGGGGGCGGGGCCGAGTGATACAGTCGGCGGCTATGGCCGCCACTGTATCACGGGAGCGTGCCCGCAGTAACTCCACACCATGCGAGCTCACTCGCAATATGGTGTGGAGTCCTTGCGGGGAGGAGCCGAGACAGACGCCGAGGGACCCCAGAAGCGGAGGATCGGGGCCACTGTGTGCAAAACGAGCTGCACAGTGGAGGTAAGTATAACATGTTTGTTATTTTTTTTTTTTTTAAACAGGAACCTGTAGTGTTCCTTTAAGTATGGGATTCCCACTGCCAATGGTTCAAGGTGAATCCTACAGGTTTGAGTATCATGGTCCCAGCTAATTTTTGTGCACAATTACCTGGGAGAATGCTTTTAAAACCATAATGCACTGCATGGCCTTTGAACTATGACCAACAGGCTTGGAAAAGCAAATAGGAGGGTTTTTGAATAAACCAACCCTCTTACAATAAAAGAGAGGGCACAGCGCAACCACAGTGTCAGTGAACCAGAAGCTGTTGAAGGGAAAGCATACAAAAAAAAAAAAAACTGCATAGGAAGAGATTGGGGTCAGTTTGGAAACCTGTTAAGCTGGCCATAGATGGGTAGAATTTTTAATGATTTTTTTAGGAAAAGAAGATTCTAAGAAGATTTGTTCAGTTTTCTAATAATTAGTGGGTCAAATCGGTGTGTGTTTTTTACAGCAGTGGCGGGAAAATTCGAAGAAGCAGGATGACAATTTTTTTCCAAATGTAACAGTGTGTGTGGTTTTCATTTGGTAAAGTCCATTCATTCCAAAATCAAATGTTATAGGAAACAAAATCTTTTGAACGACAAACAAATGTTATGAGAAAGTTTTGAGAATTTTCGTATACATTTTCCTAAGAATTTTTCTAAGATTTCTCGTTCAAACTTCTATCTATCTATGGTCAGCTTTAATGACCATCTGTTCTCAAGCTGCCTTTGGTTGCAGCATTCCACTGCATCATTTGAAAGGAAAAACGAAGTGCAAGAACAGTGCAAATCTAAACCACTTCATATTACTGTATATCACTCACATTCAATTCACCCCTCATCCACAAAAATAAACCAGTTAGGCCTATTGTTCCTGATTAAAAATATCTCGTTACTGGACAATTTTACACTGTTGTATACTCTCAAGCATTTACATTTTTGTAGTAAAACCCTTCCCTTTAAATTGTAGGTAAGCAGGGCCCCATAACCCCCCTGTCTTGAATTTTATTGTAACTGTACTGTCTCCCTTTATTTCGTAAAACACTGCACAACCTGTTGGAGCTATTTACATCCTGTATTTTGATAATAAAAACTCAGCCTGTGCTCTTTATCTCTATACATTTGTGCCTAGCCATGCTCAGTAAAGTTGCCCTGCTGCTGGACAGTTTTACTGTTGCACCTGCAGTCTCGTAATTCTGCAGCAAAACACATGTCTGTGCATGATGTGTAATTAAAACTGTTCATTGTATTTTCAATGTGGCAATCAAGGCCACATGAAAAAACTCTCTTCTGTCTTTACAGTATTTAAAAAAATATATAAATATATATATATATATTGTAAGATTAGGGGTGGTTAGCTCTCGTGGTGGGTGCGTTTTTCCGAGTGATTCAGGCCAGTCAGGAACTCTGTTTAAGGGCCTGGTAGCCCATTTTTATATAAAAGCACAAAAGTTCACAATTACATCCGTAGAATTTCACAGGGGGTTCCACCATTCCTGTATCGTGCATATTTAACAGTTTAGCCTCTAGCTTTACCTTCTTGCTATCCGGCTGTTTCAGGCCTTAGGTCTGCTCCTCAGACCCAAAGAGTTTTCCTTGAGATAAGCTCACTCCTCGCTTACTCCAGGTCAGCGCTTTCTTGCTTACTTCAGCAATGACGTCTGCCTCTTGCAGACCTGCACACTTTGGCTGCACCAGCATAGATAGCCTCTGACTTCCTCTCAGAGGGATGGGAGTCCACCTGACTCCCAGGGACAGACTTTCTGTCTGTTGGGTGGGGCCCTGATCCATAGTAATGTCAGAACTAAATAGCCCAACACACAGCTGTTCAATCAGCATGTCTTTCTTTAACAAATCTGGCGTAAACCAACACCCTTTAAGGACGCACAGGGTCTCCCCATCACAATATATATATATATATATATATATATATATATATATAATTTTATTTTTTTGTTTGGGTGGCCATGGCTTTTTGACAGTAACTTGTCTCTTGGCCCGAAAAATGGCCGAATTTAACAGCAAGATTCAACCCCCCCCCCTTCCCAGGGTTCATCTTTAAGTTTGGGTTTGCCAAATTTTGAACTAGATTCACAAAACCCTTGGAGAATAAAACCTGGGCAGATTTGCCAGTCACTAAACAATAACTTATTATAAAAATGAGTTAGTATTTTTAGTCTTTCCTTGAGAATAGAGTGTTTATAGCTAGACTCAGATATAGAAAACACAAATTAATGAAAGGGGTTGTAAAGGTTCGTGTTTTATTTTCTAAATAGGTTCCTTTAAGCTAGTGCATTGTTGGTTCACTTACCTTTTCCTTAGATTTCCCTTCTAAATATTTTTTTTCTTTGTTTTCTTTGTCTGAATTTCTCACTTCCTGTTCCTCCTCAGTAAGCTGTTCAGTAAGCTGTTCTGGCTGACTCCACACCACTCGGATGATGGTGTGAAGTTTAGTGAGGAGAAACAGGAAGTAAGAAATTCAGACAAAGAAAAAAACCATTTAGAAGGTAAATCAAAGGAAAAGGTAAGTGAACCAACAATGCACTAGCTTAAAGGAACCCATACACATATTCATAGCAAGATACATTCTGATAGGAGGCGTTTAAATCCTGTGACAGAGAGATGAGCTTATTAGTCTGCTGCCTCTCGTTTCACTGTGCAGTTACAGGCTTGGAGAAGAAAAATATTTGTAGGTGTTAATCTGCTTCAATTGAGAAATGTCAGGTCTCCTGATCTGCCAGAGAAGACTGTGCTGTGTGGTAGAGCGGTGGTAATGGCAGGGCTGGATAGAGAGAAACATGATGGCATATATATTTTATCTGTGCGTTTAACTGTTTTTTTTTTTTTTTTTAAGTTTAGATTTGAAGTTCAGGTAATCCTTATAAGCCCTACTTAAAGCATTGTCATGGCAGACATTATTCCTAAATGGCATAGGAAAAGTATATTGTCAGTTTCCACACCTATTAGATACACCCAAAATATGCGGGTTGTTCAAATATATTCATCTATTCCAAATAATCATGCAGCCTGTTGACTTAAAGCAAAGTTCCACCCATTTACAGTGGTTTAGTGGGTAGCACTCTCGCCTAGCAGTAAAAAGGGTTGCAGGTTCGAATCCCAACCACGACACTACCTGCCTGGAGTTTGCATGTTCTCCCCGTGCCTGCATGGGTTTCCTCTGGGTACTCTGGTTTCCTCCCACACTCCAAAGACATGCTGGTAGGTTAATTGGCTTCTGTCTAAATTGGCCCTAGTATATGAATGTGAGTTAGGGACCTTAGATTGTAAGCTCCTTGAGGGTAGGGACCGATGTGAATGTACAGCGCTGTGTAAATTGACGGCGCTATATAAGTACCTAAATAATAATAATAGTTTCTAAGTCAGCAGCTACAAAAAGTGTAGCTGCTGTCTTTTAATAATCTGACACTCACCTGTCCCACGATTCGGGTGCAGGGAGCCTCGCTCCCCCTCCTCTCTGCGGCGCCGGCATTTTAACTGTGGGCGCCCGGCTGTGGCTTCACAGCCGGGTGCGCACTGTGCATGCGGGAGCCATGCTGCACGCTGTGAATGGCCGGGCAATCTTCTGGGACCTGTGACATGTCCCAGAAGATTGCAGGGAGGGAGTGGGGAGAGGTTATCTTCCTTCCAGCGCTGCAGCGCCAGTGGACGAAGTGAGAGCTGGGTGCCTCTAAAAACACGGTACCTGCTACCCCCAAAACAAAATGACATGCCAAATGTGGCATGGCAGGGGGTCAGCAACACTTAAAGCGGAAGTTCCATTTTTGGGTGGAACTCCGCTTTAATACCAAAGATTCTAACAGGGTATAATGCTTTTTCCTTGTGGTTTCTAAAGTTCATCACTCCCACTTCAATGTAGGCTAATAAAATCAGGTATGTCAACATTGTCTTGCTTTTCTGGGATCAGGCCTTACCTCTAATCTCCATCCATCATTTAAGAGTTTCCTCTGGGTTGTCTAAGTTCATCTCACAATCAATAAACATATTTGCAGATTAACTGACTTCTGATTGAACTGGCATAATACTGTATACACTATTTAATGACTGTGGTAGGGACATAAGGTTGGGGAAAGTTTTAAAGTGGCAGTAAAGGCTGTATATTGACATTTTACCTACAGGTAAGCCTATAGGAGATATTTTCTTGTGTAGCCACTGGTGACATCACCGATACAGGCACTCTGAAGGAACGACATACCCCTGCATGCTGAAGTGTGAAATGTAATGGAAAACTACAGTGATGCCACGTACACACGATCGTGATTCACGGCGGTGAAAACACCGCCGTGAATCACGAGAGGAAAAATGGGGGAACGGCTTGTTCCCCCACACACGGCCATTTTTCCCGTCATTTTTTCTCTTGACGAGAAAAACGACCGTGTGTAGGCTCCGCGGCAGTGTTTCCCTATGGGAAAACTGCCGCGGAAAAAAATGACAGGAATCACGACGAGAAAAATTAGAGCATGTTCTAATTTTTCTCGTCGTGATTAATGCCGTTTTTCCCATCGAAAAGCCCACAGACGATCGTTTTTCTCATCCAAAGGAAAAAATGTCACATTTTTCCAGACGGGAAAAATGATCGTGTGTACGCGGCATGAGAGTAAGAGAGAGCCAGTCAGTGCTTACCCATTTGTAAGCATGCTAACTACTTGACTGTCTCTGTCTGAAATACATTCAAAGGTATTGACCTAGGATAAGCATACATATCTGGAAAGTCAAGCCTCGTACACACGACCGAGTTTCTCGTCGTAACAATCTCATCGTTTTTTTCGACGAGATTCTTGTTAACCTTGACGAGTTTCTCGTCAAGCTTTCCATCCGTACACACTGACAATTCCAAATCTCGTCGTTGTTCTGCGCGGTCACGTCCAGCACGTACGACGGCAGTATAAAGGGGAAGATCGATTTCCTTGGCGCCACCCCTTGGGCTGCTTTTGCTGATCTCGTGTTACCGCGTGTGAAGTAAAAGTTTGGGAAGAGACGATTCGTGCTTTTCAGTCTTCGTGCTTTTCAGTTCGTTTTCTGAGGTTCAGTTTTTGCTTGTGGGTTCGTATCTTGACTTTCAGGGCGTCTAGGCAGGTCGTATCTGTTTTACAGTGCGTTCTTGCCCGTTCGTTTCTGATTTTCAGTTCGTTATTCATAGGCCTTTCTGTTCTAAAGTGCGTTCTGTTCTGTACGTTCTGATAAGACGACCGTTTCCTAGCCATGTCGCCTGGACGTTCTCGTCGTCGAGTTCGTGCTGTGCGTGCGCTTGGTGTTGGTCTGCTTGTTTTGGACCAAGACCAGTCCATGAACGGTGTGAGGAGGAGTTCATGGACCAAGAATTGGTTGCTCCAGCGGGACCAATTCTGCCATATGCCTATGCTGCGGGAGATCGTCGAGAATAATCCTGAGGACTACAGGAATTTTCTGCGGATGTCTGACCCCGTTTTTCAGGAACTGTTGGCTTTGGTGTCCCCCTATATTACCAGGAAGGACACCGTTATGCGGGAAGCCATCAGTGCTGAGCAGAGGCTCATCGCCACGTTACGTTATCTGGCGTCAGGGAGAAGTCTTCAGGACTTGAAGTTCACGACAGGCATCTCCCCCCAGGCTCTGGGCCTCATAATCCCAGACACCTGTTCTGCTATTATACAAGTCCTGCAGGAGGACTATATTAGGGTAAGTTTTCTCCATTAACATCACATTTTACGTATTCCATGAATGCTAATGTATTGTATTTCTTTCATCCTTCCCTAATTACCATGATTGTAATATGCTGAGAATGTCCCCTTTGTCCCCATGCATGCTGGAAGTTTTTAAATGCCCCTTTTTTCTCCTCCATGCATATTTCCCTTCACTAAGCTTTCCAGCAGGGGCGTCTGTTGCTCCAAATGATTGGGGGTCCAACCCCAATTTAGGAAATAAACTTCCTCCTTTTTTGCGACTGTGTCTATTAAACGCCCCCAGTTGCCCCCTCCAATGCAGCCATTTTGTTCCCTCCAATGCAGCCATTTTGTTCCCTCCAATGCAGCCATTTTGTTCCCCCCAGCCCTGCACTTACCTTCTTGTGGTCAGCGCCATCCTTCTTCTGTCCTTGATGTCTTCTCCTGCCCTTGATGTTGCATCAGCCAATCATGTTACCATTAAACAGACTTGGTGAACATGATTGGCAGAGCAGCCTGTCAGTGTTTACCCAAGGAATGTCCCGTCCCCCCTGCGTCACCTATTTAACTTTTATGAAGCCAATTACATCCCTCAGGCTGTAATGTGCAAGGCTATTTGCCTCCCTGCTTTTGATATGCAATTTTCACCCCATAAATGCTGCAGTTATTCATATGTTGGTCGCTTAACAGGGGGCCACCCACCTGAATAGTGTGCGGCATTGACAATACATAGGTTAATGCAAGGCATGAACCGATGCATTGTTCGGAGTGACGGGCACAGGTGAGAGGGGGCAGTGTTCCAGCGCCCACTCTGGACGCACCGCCACTGCAATGCTATCCTGTGGCCAAACACACCCCCCCCCCAAAATATTTTTTTAATGGACCATCAGAGGGGGTGATGAATATGAAACATGAGCCTTCCATTATACTTCTTAAAAACAGATTAATAAACGGAGAATTTGATTGATGTTAGCCTCTAATGTTTTTTATTATAATCTCCTTGTAATGTAATATTTTTAAATTCTAATTTTTTTTTCATCTTGTTTGACTCCCCAGCTTCTTTCCACACCACAGGAATGGCAGACTGTGGCATCGGAGTTTGCCACGCGGTGGGACTTCCCCAACTGCGGTGGTGCCATAGACGGGAAGCACGTCCGCATCGTGCCGCCACCCCGTTCTGGGTCCTACTACTTCAACTACAAGGGGTTTCATAGCATTGTGCTGATGGCGGTGGTGTCAGCACAGTATGAATTCCTCTATGTTGATGTAGGGAAGAATGGCCCGATGTCCGATTGGGGATCCTTCATCCAGACGGAGTTTGCCCTCCATCTCCAGAGTGACGACCTTGCATTGCCACCGGATGCAGGGAATGTTGAAGGACTCCCCTTTGTTTTTTTGGCTGATGAAGCCTTCGGGCTCAGACCGCATCTTATGAGGCCATTTCCTCAGAGGAGCCTGACCCCAGAGAAGAGGGTGTTCAATTACCGGCTGGCCAGGGGCCGAAGAGTCGTTGAAAATGCCTTCGGCATAATGGCCAGCCGGTTCCGCATTTTTATGACTTCCATCCACTTGGCGGACTACAAAATAAACTATGTAGTTTTATGCTGCTGTGTGCTACACAACTTTCTCAGCAGAAAATCCACTTCTTATATGGCCACAGTATTGCCTGAGGCTGGACTTTCATCTGCAAATCCCCTGTTGGGCCTTGAATCTGCCCGTCCTGGCTTGCCCCCCCCAAAATGCCCGTGAGGTTCGGGAGAAATATATGCAATATTTCACGGGTAGGGGGGCAATTTCTATGCTAGGCTATGCCTAAAGATTCATGGAGAATGAGCTAAATAAAATTCTGATTTCAACTTTTAACTTTTGTTTGTTTCCTGTCTCCTAGTTTGTCTGGCATTTGTAGTGCCAAGTGTATTTTCCTTTAGTAAATAACAACCATTTCACTATGTAACCTTAAAAAAAACACAAATAAGGTTAGAGCGTATTGAAAAAAGAAGCTACACGTTGTTTGTGTTCAAACATTTTACTCTGTGCACATTCACACACGTTTACTTTTTTTAAAAAAATTTTTGTCCTGGCCACAAACCGCCAATTCTTTTCTTAGGAAAATACAAAAACAACAGTTGCATTCCAAAAAGTACAACTTTGGATATCTCTGAGCAATCTGAGACATTCACTTACACAAACTATGTCTCTATGTGCCCGTCATAATATGGGGTCTTGCCACCCCTTGCCCAGCCAAAAATTGAATATGCACACATTTTAAAGATATTTCCAATAGGGATTTTAGACTCCTGATCCCTATTGTCAACATGTGCTATCTGCCATCAGGGGTGATCAATGAACGTGTTTTGGGGGTGCAACCCCTTCCTCAGTTCACCTACTTTAGATACGAGGAAGGGGTTGCACCCCCAAAAGACGTACATGGATATCACCTGATGGCAGATAGCACATGTTGACACACTGTGTGCATATTCAATTTTTGGCTGGTTTGATTGTCAAAAAGAGTTTAAAAGGTTGAAGAACAGTCATTCCTGAAACAAAAATGGGGGTTTGGTTGACTTATTCGATTCTCCCCAATACATCTAGAATGTCTTTAAATGTTTGATCCATCACATGAATTATTTGTTTTATTCTGTCCAGTTCCGTGCTACATTCCATCACTTGCTGTATTATTCGGAGGGCACTGTCAGCAGAGAAATGTGTACTATCCTTCACAACAACATTTACATCCCCTAAAAACAAAATAAAAAGGTATTATAACTCTGCAGGCCTACATCTCTTACCTGAAGCTGTGGTGACAGATACTGACCTGTTGTGGTGACCAGTTCCACAACGTCATCCACCTCTCCTTCCTGCACTTCTCCTTCCTCCACCTCAACTTCCTCAACATCCTTCGGTTGTGGGTCTTTGGGAGTTTGGGGTTGTTGTGAAGCTGTGGGGTTCCTATGCTCCCTGGAGTGTTCTCCTCCCAGTCTTCTCTCCCCTATGAGAATCAAACAAAAGGTCTATTTATCACACTGAAATTCTCTATGAAAAATAAAAACAGGCTAAATTGTTTGGAAGTGGGGTACAAGTGTGTGTTTGTGCGGAATTTAAAGATGAATGCATTATTTGGAAAGAAAAATATGTTTAGTATTCACCTTTTGGATGTAAATTTTTAGACGTGGAGGCACCACAAAAATTCACTGATGCACCTGTGTGGGACACCCAAAAAAGGCGGGTATGGTGGCCCACACTATAGTGCTCCAAAGTACAGATGTGGTACCAGCTGCTGAGTGTCTTCTCCTTTACACTGATTAAAGTTTGCATTTCATTCTCTTTACAAACACATCATCTAGGCGAAAATTTAGGAACAACAATTTGTAAAAAACAGGCAGATGTCTATTTTCTTTTGTGGCTGTAAAATAAGGCAAAACAGCGGATAGTGGCCGAACGAAGTGTCTGTAACGTAACGAACGATTACTGTGCCAAACCAAGTTCGAAATTAGGAAATTTTGGAAGGGAGTCCAATATGAAAATAAACAAAAAGGAGCAACATGTAATTTGAGAAAAACCTTAATAGCAGAAAAGTGTACATTTTACTTACTTTTTGCTAGCATTCTCTTAATGCTCCTTAACTGCTCTGGCTCCCTCAGTTTGAGGTCTGACCACCTCTTTCTGAGCTGCTCATTTGAGCGTTTCACCCCGAAATTCGTCTTCAGACTCTTCACGACTTTCTTCAGGATTTTGGCCTTCCTTCTATTAGGTTTGCTATACGGCCCATGCTTTGCGTCATAATCAGACTTGAGCAATATGTCCACCATCTCCGCCATCTCCGCAAAAGACATATTAGATGCCTTGAATCTCCTCCTTGATCGTGACGTTTCCTCGGTCTCCGGGCTTGTCTCCTCCTCATTTTTGGAGGAATTATCAGACACCTGCTGTAAATCCGCCATATCTGTCTGCGCGCCAAAAGAGAAGGGGCGGGGAAAAGATGTTAGTTAGAACGTCATGGGCGGGCGACGTGTGCGTAGTTTGACGCATGCGTGGTGTATATATAGCAAACACACATGTGACTATACTACGTTCATTGTGCGGAGAGAGGAGTTCAAGTGACGGACGTGCGAACGAAGGTATGTGATTTTGTGACTTTGACTAATTGTTGGCCTATACTGTCTGGAGAATGTTGTAGGATATATATGGTGACTACGATTTTAAGGAGGTTAGACTGTGTGCCTCACATTAGTTATATATTATTTATTTTACTTGCAGATACAATATGAATATCTTTATTAGCGACAAAGAATTCCTGGTGGAATTTATAGACCGGGTAAGGGAGCTGCCCGCTCTGTGGGAGACCAAAAACCCCATACACAAAAAAAAGGGGTGAGAAAAGCAGCGCTGGAGACCCTGCTCCCATTTGTGCATACCAAGGTGCCCACAGCCACAGCAAAACAGGTGGACACTAAAATTGGGAGCTTGAGAGGCACATACAGGAATGAACGCTCTAAGGTCCTGACTTCTCAGAGGTCAGGAGCAGCAGCAGATGATGTGTATGTCCCCAATTTGTGGTACTACAGCAGGATGTCCTTTCTGGATGACCACATTGAGACAAGGCCATCACTCTCCACTCTTCCCCCCAGACTTCCCTGCAGCCAACCTGAGCCTTCTCTGGAGCAAGAGGAGGCAGCCATCCTGGATGAACCTGATTTGGCCATCTGGAGCCAGGTATAGTATTTATAGAAAATGTATTGGGATAAAATTAATGTTTGACAAATATGTCAAGATGACAAACATAAACTATTTTGGGTTCCACAAGTGAAATCAAGATCTCGAGACATTAGTCTGGCCTAAATTGGGTGCAAAATAGTCAATCTGATGTAGTTGTAAATTGGTCAAAATGATTTCTGGATTTACATTTGAATTGCTTCAATCATGATCTGAATTTTGGATGCAAAGATTAAACCAACATATTAAACTATGTCCCTTTTTCATACACAGGATGAAATCAGCCAGGAGGAGGGTCTGGAAACTGTCAGGCAGGAGGTGGCAGGGCCCAGTGGCAGCCAGGAGGTGGCAGGGCCCAGTGGCAGCCAGGAGGTGGCAGGGCCCAGTGGCAGCCAGGAGGTGGCAGGGCAAAGGAGAAGCACCAGATCACAGGTGCCACCCATCCGACTTCCCAAAAGAAGCAGGAGGGACAGGACCACCAGTGAGGCAGCAATGGCCCTTATTCGAGAGGCCCATGCCACCCTCAAGGAGCCCACATCCCCTGAAGAGGCCATTGCCGGCCTAGTGGAGGCAAAGTTCAAGGTGATGAGCATGGAGCAACGCCTCCTATGCGAGCCCCTGCTCATCACCTTGCTGAACAAGGGGGTGATGGAAAAAATTACCCCCAATACCGCTATTTGTGAGGTGGCACAACTGTCCCAACCTCAACCTCCTCCTCCACCTCCACCTTCTTCTTCTGCCCCACCCCCTTCTCCTCAACCTCCACCTTCTTCTTCTGCCCCACCCCTTCTCCTCAACCTCCACCTTGTTCTTCTGCCCCACCCCCTTCTCCTCCACCTCCACCTTGTTCTTCTGCCCCACCCCCTTCTCCTCAACCTCCACCTTCTTCTTCTGCGCCACCCCCTTCTCCTCCACCTCCTCCTCCTCCTGACAGGAGTACCCCTCCAGTGGCCCAGCCTCCAGCCAAATGAAGAAGGAAGGCTTCAGGAAAGGTTGCAGGGAAGGTTGCCAGGAAGACAAGGAAGTGATGGCCTTGCTTCATTGTGGTCGGACAGAAGGCAGCCTATTGTAGTACCACACACTTGGGACATATATCTCACCTGCTGCTGTTCCTGACCTCTGGGAGGCCAGCATCAGATTGTGCTCAGAAATGTTGGCCTTCTCTCAAGCTCCCAATTTTAGTGTCCACACAGGGTTGATGTGTGGTCTGGGGTCCCTGGGATGCACAAATGGCAGCAGGTTCTCCAGCGCTGCCTTCTCTTTATTTTATTTCAAACATGAATAAATGTTATTTTTGTTTAAGTTCATACTTGACTATGTGTATTTTTAAAAAAATTTAAATTTAGCTTTGGAGTAAGCAGAGACATTTGACAGCCAAAAAAAGGGACAGATACCAAACCCAAAAAAAGAATAACAATCTTATTTAAAAAAAATAGGGTGTAAAATTTAACAAATATATATTAAAATATTCAATGGGAGATCACTATCAAAACATTGCCAAATTACAATTAACATCAGTTTGAAAAATTTAAAAATTTAAAATATTCAGAAGATCTTGCACGATATAATACACCTAAATCTTCTTAAGAGCAGCATGAAAAAGGATAAAAAAAGATAGTCATAACTCTGTGTGAATATCAACAGCAAAAGAAGTTCATTCGTTTTGATTAATGTAACATTCTAAAGAAGATTTCAATGCACAACATTTAAACGATGCAATAATTTGGAGCGTGACGAATGTGCTATCTCCATTACGAAGGCTTGTTTTACCAGAAGATGCTCTCCCGTCTCATACTTGCTTCTGAGCATGCGCGCTTTTGGAAGAGTCGTAAAAGCATACACACGAACCATTTTCTCGTCACAAAACAGGCCGACGAGAAACACGACGAGGAAATCTGGAATCCTGATGAGAAAATAGAGAGCAGGTTCTCTATTTTCTCGTCGAGATTCACAGCAATTTTCTCGTCGTAAAACCATACACACGAACGGTTTTCTCGAGGAAAAAGCTCTCGCTGCACTTTTCTTGCCGGTTTTGGACGAGAAAATCGGTCGTGTGTACGAGGCTTCAGAGTTGTAATTCTTGATTTGCACACTTGAGTCTCTAACTAGTCACCACCTAGATAACCCAGATCAGCCTTTTTTTGTGGATAGCAAACATCCAGGAATATCATGTTAGTTAACAGACTGTAGAATTTTAAAACTGAAACATGTTTGTACAAAAGAGTTGCTCCCAGTACATCCGCTCCATGGTCTAGTATCCCTATAGCAAAATGCTTGTAAACATGCTAGACCCTGCTCAAAGCTCCATGCTGATGTGCAAAGGGTTCTCCAATAATGTTACAGCCAAAAACAACTTTCAGTAGTGCAACACACATTCTCTCCTTTCTTGATGAGTTGATAAAATTGTTTCCCTACTCTTTCCCAGATGACATATAACACAAGCAGAGTTAAATAAAAAAAAGGACACTGGTTTTAAAATATATATATATTTTCTACAAACCTAACTCCCCTCTTCCTTTTAAAATGTAATAAGAAAAAGTAAAGAATAATCCACAAAGGTTTGGATTTCCTTCAGAAGAGAGCAGACGCACATATAAGTCTGGCATAATAAGGTTAAAGAAGAATATAATGTAAAAACTAGAGATTTTAATTCTTCCTGTGAATATTCTGTTTGTTTGGCTTGCTACTGTAACAACGATAATATTAATCAAGAGTAAGCGTATTGTGTTTTTTCAAAAGATAACAGATGTAGAAAAGAATTTAATTAATTAGACAAAAACAGCTATGGAAATTACTCTACTGTGCTGGCAAAAACAGAGCTGAGACATTATTATTGAGGTGTTCCATTTATATGTTCAATTAACAACAACAAAGACAGTTTCTTCAACAGAAGGAAATACTGTTGTCTGAAGAGTAACTTAGGGAAAGAAATGTAAACAACTTGCTGAAAAATATATATTTTTTAAACTTATGTCTGTTTATTCCATATTTTTGTGACTTTTTAAAGCAAAATAATTGTAACAAGTGAAATGGAATATATATATATATATATATATATAGGGATGAGCTTCGAGTTCGAGTCGAACTCATGTTCGACTCGAACATTGCCTGTTCGCCCGTTCGCCGAACAGCGAAAAAATTGGGGTGTTCGCGGCAAATTCGAAAAATCTATGGGAGAAATCTAAAGTGCTAATTATAAAGGCTTATATGCAAGTTATTGTCCTAAAAAGTGTTTGGGGACCGGGGTCCTGCCCCAGGGGACATGTATCAATGCAAAAAGAAGTTTTAAAAACGGCCGTTTTTTCGGGAGCAGTGATTTTAATAATGCTTAAAATGAAAAAATAAAAGTGAAATATTCCTTTAAATTTCATACCTGGGGGGTGTGTATGATATGCATGTAAAGTGGCGCATGTTTCCCGTGCTTAGAACTGTCCCTGCAAAAAATGTCATTTTTGAAAGAAAAAAATGCATTTAAAACTGACTCGCGGCTATTAATGAATTGTCGGCTCCCGGCAATACATACAAAAGTCATTGATAAAAAAAAAAAAAAAAAGCGTGGGGGTTCCCCAGAATTCAATTACCAGGCCCTTCAGGTCTGGAATGGATATTAAGGGGAACCCCGCCGCAAATTAAAAAAAAAATTGACGTGGGGTTCCCCCAAATATCCATTCCAGACCCCTTATCCGAGCACGCAACCTGGCCGGCCGCAGGGGAAAAGGGGGGGATGAGAGAGCGGCCCCCCTCCCTCCTGAACCGTACCAAGCCACATGCCCTCAACATGGGGAGGATGTACCCATGTTGATGGGGACAAGGGCCTCATCCCCACAACCCTTGCCCGGTGGTTGTGGGGGTCTGCGGGCGGGGGGCTTATCGGAATCTGGAAGACCCCTTTAACAAAGGGGATCCCCAGATCCCGCCCCCCCCTATGTGAATTGGTAAGGGGTACATTGTACCCCTACCATTTCACGAAGAAAGCGTAAAAAAATGTTTAAAAAAACACACAAACACCTTGAAAAGTCCTTTATTTAAAAAAAAAAAAACATTCCAGCGGTGAAATCCAGTGTCCTGCGGCGATCCCGATGTCCAGCGCTGTCCTTCATTGGTTGTGCCTGAGCGGACCTGATGGGGAACTCCCTCTCAGTATTTTAAATGTATAGACCCGCCCCTTCTAAAGTTCCCCATCAGGTCCGCTCAGCGGACCAGATGCGGAACATGAGAAGGGGCGGGTCTATACATGTATTACCAAAGTGAGAGCAGTTCCCCATCAGGTCCGCCCCCTCGGTATGTCGGACCCGCCTACGTCATTGGCTTGAGCGGGGAATTTCCTTCACTGTGTAATTTAAATTTACATAGTGAAGGAAGTTCCCCACCGGGCAAGGGTTGTGGGGATGAGGCCCTTGTCCCCATCAACATGGGGACATCCTCCCCATGTTGAGGGCATGTGGCTTGGTACGGTTCAGGAGGGAGGGGGGGCCACTCTCTCGTCCCCCCCCTTTTCTCCTGTGGCCGGCCAGGTTGCGTGCTCGGATAGGGGGTCTGGTATGGATTTTTAGGGGGACTCCACGCCATTTTTTAAAAAATTTGGGGTGGAGTTCCCCTTAAAATCCATGCCAGATCTGAAGGGCCTGGAATGGATATTTGGGGGAACCCCACGTCAATTTTTTTTTAAATTTGCGGCGGGGTTCCCCTTAATATCCATTCCAGACCTGAAGGGCCTGGTAATTGAATTCTGGGGAACCCCCACGCTTTTTTTTTTTTTTTTTATCAATGACTTTTGTATGTATTGCCGGGAGCCGACAATTCATTAATAGCCGCGAGTCAGTTTTAAATGCATTTTTTTCTTTCAAAAATTACATTTTTTGCAGGAACAGTTCTAAGCACGGGAAACATGCGCCACTTTACATGCATATCATACACACCCCCTAGGTACGAAATTTAAAGGAATATTTCACTTTTATTTTTTCATTTTAAGCATTATTAAAATCACTGCTCCCGAAAAAACGGCCGTTTTTAAAACTTCTTTTTGCATTGATACATGTCCCCTGGGGCAGGACCCAGGTCCCCAAACACTTTTTAGGACAATAACTTGCATATTAGCCTTTATAATTAACACTTTAGATTTCGAACGTTCGAGTCCATTGTATTTAATAGGGTTCTAAAGCTTACACGAACATTTTGTCTGTTCGCAGGTTCTGGTGCGAACCGAACAGGGGGGTGTTCGGCTCATCCCTGTATATATATATATATATATATATTTTATTGAATATATTATGGATGGATTTGTTTCTAGTTTTATAGAACAGAGTTTTAGTTATCATTGTATAGTTATATTACTTTAAATAATTTTAAAAAGGAAAAGGTAAAAATGTTTAATGCATCTGTATGAGACATGTTTGATCCAGACGGAGAGCAACAAATGGAGAAACATACAGTTATAGCAAGGGGAGTATTTGCAGAAAAGGGGGAATTAATAATGACTCATGAAGGTAGGAGGATTATTTTGGTAAGAGCTGCATGAAACAGCACCTGAAGCTGAACTCCAAACAAAAAAACACAGTAGCAATAATTGAAACACATACGGTATATGTTAACTCTCTCACCTACACAAGAAGGAGAATTAACAAAGAATGGCACAGGCATAAAGCCTGTGCCATTTTTCCAAAAGCAGACAGTAGATCAGATTTGTTCTGTCTTCTATACCATGTCTGTGTAGGAGAGGAACTTTGTTGCTCCAACTCCCTCTCCCTGCCCCTGATGCCCCAGTAGGCTTTACTAATTTCCCAGAAAATGTTTAATTCTTTTCAGCATGTCTTAAAAGGTTGCTGAACTTCCTTTGCAACACTGTTATTATAGCACAATTGTATGTTTTACAAGGTTATCTCTATCTGCTTCTCCCAGGACCTCCTGCTCTTTAGCTCCCTTGTTACCTCCTCCTATGCTCGCCTACACGACTTCTCCAGAGCCTCTCCCATCCTCTGGAACTCACTGCCCCAGTATGTCCGGTCAGTTCTACCCTGTCTGCCTTTCGGTGATCCTTGAAAACTCACTTATTCAGGGAAGCCTACCCCACCTCCAACTAAGAACTGTACTTGAGTCCCCTCCATCAGATCATCCCCTGCAGCCATCACCCTTTGTAATACCTTCCCCCTCCCTTTAGATTGTAAGCTCCACGAGCAGGGCCCTCCCATTCCTTCTGTATTGAACTGTATTGTAATTGTACTGTTCCCCTTTTTATTGTAAAGCGCTGCGTAAACTGTTGGCGCTATATAAATCCTGTATAATAATAATATTATAGTGCTTCATCATCTGATGTTATAATTTGGGTATACCCTCTCAGTCTGCACATCGCAGATCAGTTTTTTTCTGTCTAGCAAGGAGTAGGACATGGCTCCCTTCGGGCCCATTGGTCCGGGGAAAAAAGATATATATATATATTTTTTATTTTTATTTTTTTTTGCTACATTTGTTGTTTCCTGCGATCTTCGATCAACTGCCGACTGGGTGACAGGCTGGATCCTCGATCCTTGTAGTCTCCCCAGTTTCGGCCATCGAGCGTATGCCGACCCTAGCTACGCGCTGGGTTTTCCACGACATGCCCGTCGCTCCACGGGTGGCCGGTGAGCCTACGCTCTGGGGCCTGCATCGGACCGCTCAGCTTCGGCTGACCTTACGGCCGAGTCGCAGCAGCCTGGCCGGTGAGCTTACGCTCCAAGGCTTGCATCGGACCGCTCAGCTTCGGCTGACCTTACGGCCGAGTCGCAGCAGCCTGTCCGGTGAGCGTCATGCTCCAGGGCATACATATGATCGTTCCTTCTGGGTCCAATCACAGCATGCCTGGCCAACAGTCACCTTCCGTGCGCGGACGATGATCTGTTTGGAATGTCTTCCAGCAGAATACATGCAGGATAGGTAAGTAAAACTCCCCTGCCTCGGCTGGGTGATTTAGCTGGACATTCCTGGAGAGATCAAGTAAGTGGTTGTGGCCCCTTTCTTCCCTCTCTCCCTGCCTTTCCCTCCTCCCTGGGCTTCTAGCTAAAGGTTGCTGGGTGCTGGGGGTCACCTAGGGGGTCCCACTGGAGCGGGGCTGGCTGTAACTAACATTTAAAAGAAATGTCATTTTTTGCTTACCTGTGTTTCTGTGTCTCCATGCTGTCGGCGGCCATTTTGAGGTGGTCCATGCCAAGTTTGGCCTCTTGTAACTGCCTGGCGGCCATCTTCCTGTGGTTCGGCCACACCCACTGGCCCCTATCAGGTGATCGGCGGCCATGTTTGTCCACCCTGTATGCAGATATTGCCGTTCGGCGGCCATCTTTTTGTGGGCTATGGCTGCCTGACCTCTATCTTCTGTCGGCGGCCATTTTCTTAGAGCCCACATTATCTTCCATACAGACGTTTTTGGCAACCATTTTGCGAGAGCCTCCGGCCTCTAGGGTGCATTACACTGGCACGAAAATCACACAGGAAGTGCTGATAAAAGAAGCAGACTGACACAGCAGCAAGGGGACAGCATCACAGGCGCAGCATAGCAGTACCTATCCAGGGTGGTGAGTCCTCTGGGTAACCCAGCATCTCTGCAGCACAGGAGGGTGGCCTATTGATATCTTGCCTGGAGCCCTGTGAGTGTCAGCGTGTGGTCAGCATGGCATCTGAGCCAGAGGTCTTCTCCCCTGAAACACCAGATTTAGCAGCTGGTGTCCCTGAGGTGTCTATGGACGCTATGTCGGCAATCCTAGAGGCGTTTGCTGCCAGGGTGGAAGCAGCACACGGGAATACAGGGGGTAATAAACGCCCCCGTCCCCTGCAATCTTCTGGGGATATTTCTGATGCAGAACCAGGTCCAGCTACGGCTCATGGCCCAGATTCTGATGCATCAGAGACTGCAGACCGTGACCGATCGGACAGTGAGGAGGACTCCAAGTCCAGGTCAGTACGCGAGACGGCTTTGGTAGCTGACCTTATTACTGCAGTGCGGGATACACTAAAGTTGGAAAGGACTGAAGAAGTAGCAGATACTCCAGTCCCCTTTGGGTTTCGTAAACCTGCCCGCACTGCTAAGGTGTTCCCTTGTGTGTCTTATTTTGACAAACTCTTATACAAGGAATGGGAGAACCCACTGAGGGTCTTTACAGCCCCAAAGAGGTTTGCAGTACGGTACCCCTTTGAGGAGAGTTTTCTGAAGATATGGACCTCTCCCCCTATAGTGGACCCTTCGGTGTCCAGACTTAATAGAGCCACCACTATTCCAGTAGAAGGGGCTCCTGTTTTCAAGGACCCTGTGGATAAGAAGGCTGAAGCACTCGCTCGCTACCTATACTCAGTGGTAGGCTCGGCAGTACGCCCGGCATTGGCGGGGGCCCTAGTGTCTCAGACACTTACTGAATGGGCAAAATTGCTACTCCAGGGGTTAAAGGAGCGAGATGCTCCTCCTAATGAGATAACTTTGGCCGACCAGTTGGTCCAGGGCCTTAAGTTTGTCTGCGAGTCAGACATGGATACTATTCCCCTGCTGTCAAGAGCTTCGGTTTATGCAGTAGCAATACGCCGCCTGATCTGGCTAAAGGGCTGGTCTGCGGACCAGACTTCCAAGAAAGCCCTATTGGATCTGCCTTTTAAGGGCGACAGACTTTTTGGGGCTTCTCTGGATGACATCATCAAGGATGCCACAGGATGCCACAGGAGGTAAAAGCACTTTGCTTCCCCAAACTAGCAAGGGTAAGGGACCACGCCAAGGGCAAGGGCCCTCCTTTACTGCACGTAAGCAGTTTTTTCGCCCCCTTAAGGCGACAGGGAAAAGACCCCAGGCCGATAAAGCGCCTGCCCAAGGACAAAAGCGTCCTTGGTCCCGCAGACCCAACAAGCCTGCGGACAAATCTGCGTCCACATGAAGGTCCGCCCCCTCTCGGGTGGGGGGACGTCTTCGCAAATTCGCGACTCAGTGGACTGCTCTAGTCTCCGACAGGTGGGTTTGCGAAGTAATCTCCTCAGGCTACAAGATAGAATTTCTCTCTTGTCCACCAGACAGATTCATCACCTCCAATCTCCAGCTACTACCGACCCGTCGGGAGGCCCTGTATGGGGTGGTCCAGGGTCTACTGGAACGCGGGGTAGTTATTCCAGTTCCAGAACAGGAACGGGGTCAGGGTTTTTACTCAAATCTGTTTATTGTGCCAAAGAAGGAGGGGGTTCGTCCAATCTTGGATCTCAGAGCCCTCAATTGCTTTGTGAAGGTACAAAGTTTTCGGATGGAGTCGGTTCGATCCGTAGTCACGGCTCTCCATCCGGGGGACTTTCTGGCCTCCTTGGACATCAAGGACGCATACCTGCATGTCCCCATATACTCCAGACACCAGAGGTTTCTGCGATTTGCTATCGGGAAGAACCACTACCAGTTTGTGGCCCTCCCATTTGGCCTTGCCTCAGCACCCAGGACGTTCACCAAGGTGCTCGCTCCGATTCTGGCACTTCTAAGACAGTGGGGTATCGCTATCACAGGTTACTTGGACGACCTTCTGCTGAAGGCCCCTTCAAGCTCAGAATTAGAGGTAAGCGTGTCCATTACCTGTCAGACTCTTCGAGACTGTGGTTGGATACTAAACACGCAAAAGTCAGTATTGGTGCCCACTCAACGCCTAGTGTACCTGGGGTTGATTCTGGATTCCTCAGAGGCAAAGGTATTCCTCCCGGTGGAGAAGTTGCAGACCCTCCAGGCTGCAGTACGGCAGCTGAATTCCAGGAATTGGTCGTCACTCCGTTTTTGCATGCGAGTGTTGGGCCTCATGGTAGCCTCCTTCGAGGCGGTCCCATATGCTCAATACCACACTCGAGTGTTACAGAAGGAAGTTCTGTCCAGATGGAACAGATGCCCTTCATCTCTGGATTATCAAATCCGAGTGAGCCACCTAGTCAGGAGATCCCTGGTATGGTGGCTGACAGCACCGGCTCTAATGGCCGGGAAGTCATTTCTTCCGGTTTACTGGATAGTGATCACGACGGACGCCAGCCTTACAGGTTGGGGGGGAGTCTGGGGTGTCCAGTCGGCGCAAGGTCGCTGGACCCCAGAGGAAGCCCTCCTGCCGATCAATGTCCTGGAGATCCGGGCGATCAAGCTGTGCCTCTTCAAATGGTCTAAGAGACTGCAAGGGCGTCCAGTCAGGATCCAGTCAGACAACGCCACAGCAGTGGCATATGTCAATCATCAAGGAGGAACAAGAAGCTCAGCTGCAGCATCGGAGATCGCTCGCATCCTGAAGTGGGCAGAGAGGAGCGTACCGGCACTGTCGGCCGTGTACATTCCGGGTGTGGAAAACTGGCAGGCGGACTACCTGAGCCGCCAGATGCTGGACCAGGGAGAATGGTCCTTACACCCGGAGGTGTTCCAACTCCTCTGCCACAGATGGGGCACACCAGACGTAGATCTTCTGGCTTCCCGACTCAATCGGAAGGTATTGAGGTTTGTGGCCCGGTCAAGAGACCCATGGGCAGATGCAACGGACGCGTTGGTAGCATCGTGGGGTCAGTATCGGCTAATCTATGCCTTCCCTCCCTTAAGGCTTCTTCCTCTTCTGCTCCGCAGAGTGGAGGCAGAGGGAATTCCAATGATCCTAATCGCTCCAGATTGGCCTCAGCGTCCTTGGTACGCCGATCTAGTACGTCTGGTAGCAGACGTCCCCTGGCGCCTACCACTACGGAAGGACCTGCTATCGCAAGGTCCCATATTCCATCCTGCTTTACAGTCATTGGCTTTAACGGCATGGCTGTTGAGAACCAGGTACTGAGAGATCGGGGCCTGTCAGACTCAGTAATCTCTACTATGAGAAGTGCTCGGAAACCGTCCTCTAGGAAGGTCTATCACCGCACTTGGAGGGCCTACATCTCCATGTGTGAGGAAATGAAATGGCATCCACGTACCTATTTGGTTTCCAGAATCCTGCTGTTTTTACAGCATGGGGTAGACCAAAGGCTTGCCCTAAGTACGATTAAGGGACAGATATCTGCCCTGGCTGTCTTTTTTCAGCGACCCCTGGCGACTCACTCTCTCGTGAGTACATTTGTGCAGGGGGTTCGACATGTGGCCCCTCCGGTCCGGCCCCCGTTACCTCTGTGGGACTTGAACCTGGTCCTCTCGGTGCTTCAGAAGGCACCGTTTGAGAATATTAGAGATATTCCCCTGTTGACACTTTCTCAGAAGGTGGTCTTTTTGGTGGCTGTTACGTCAGTTAGACGAGTCTCTGAGCTGGCAGCCCTGTCCTGCAAGGCTCCCTATTTGATTTTCCACAAGGATAAGGTGGTGCTGCGGCCGCAGCCTTCCTTTCTTCCGAAAGTCGTTTCGGCTTTTCATCTCAACGAAGACATTGTACTTCCATCCTTGTGTCCTCAGCCGTCGAATCCTAAGGAGTCGGCGTTGCATTCCTTGGACGTTGTCCGAGCTTTGAGAGTATACATATCTGCTACTTCCCTGTTCCGGAAGTCAGACTCACTGTTTGTTTCGGTGGCTGGTCCCAAGAAGGGCCAAGCAGTCTCATCGGCCACCATCTCTAGGTGGATCCGACAGATAGTAATCCAGGCTTACGCCTTAAAGGGTCAGGCGCCCCCCTTTCCTGTCACGGCGCATTCGATAGGGCAATAGGTGCCTCTTGGGCTTTCCGACATCAAGCGTCTGTTTCCCAACTATGTAAAGCGGCGACTTGGTCGTCCGCTCACACTTTCACAAAATTCTACAAAGTTGATGTAGGTGCATCTTCGGATGCCTCTTTCGGCCGCAAGGTTTTGCAGGCGGCTGTTTAGAGTTGCAACTCCTCCGTTGGAGGAGTGCTGTTTTGTGTTTTGGGGTGAAGTTTGTTTTTATGCTGTTACCACCCCTCGTTTTTTCTCTGACACTGCTTTGGGACGTCCCACTTTGTCAATAGAGAAGCTGTGTCGGTCCATGGACGAAAGAGTAAATAGGATTTTTTACTCACCGTAAAATCCTTTTCTCTGAGTCCATGGACCGACACAGCACCCACCCCTCCTTTTAAGTTTGTACTGCTTTTTGACGAACTGATCTGCGATGTGCAGACTGAGAGGGTATACCCAGAGGGTCCGCCCCCTGGGCGGTACTGTAGAAGGTGTGATGCAACACTTTTTACAAGTTTTTCTGCCTAGTCACTCCTAATTAACGGATAATACCCACTTTGTCAATAGAGAAGCTGTGTCGGTCCATGGACTCAGAGAAAAGGATTTTACGGTGAGTAAAAAATCCTATTTTTCACGTTGCAAGGGAATTGTCACTTAGCTTAGTGAATAGGGTGAAGCTGTGTCACCTCATTATTAAATCACGTACAAGCAGAAATTTTGTATTTCATTTTTCTGTGATTGGGTTTTCTTTGCAAAGTGAGGTTTCTCCACATTTGATGAGGTAAGTCAAAATGTACTGCAAACAAAAAATCACTTTCACACAAGTGAACATGCTTTACTTTTTTAGAAAATCAGTCACATTTTGTGCTGATTGCTGAGTGCACTAGATATAACTCTAGTACATATTGGACTGCACAGTCATATTTAGACACCCTACACAATTTCTGTAACAGTAAAGTGGAGGGAAGACTACAAAAATAAAAAATGGATGTAAAGTCAATTTTTTTTCAATAAAATAATGAACAGATTTATACTTACCTGCTCTGAGCAATGGTATTGCAATCTTGGCTCCTCCTCTTCTGTGGATAACCACAAAAAGGAAGGCGCCCACCTATAATTGTTAATCCTATAAACTGTTGCCCCTTTAAGTGTGAATCACGCCAACAATCGTGAATCCTTTGCAAATTTTTTTTTATAAACCTTTCTATTTGTGAAAAATGTTTTACAATGTAATGTGCTCAAAACATATGTATATATAGCCTAATTAATGTGCCTACAAATAATCAAAAATATGTAATATATCAGTAAATATGAACATGTAATACATATGTAGCGGTGCCTCACTCTCCCTCTCTGCAATTCCTCGTGTGAGGGGCTTGTGTCTAGGGGTACCTGGAAGAGGAGAGTGCAGGAACACTACTCCAAGCTCTCCCCTCGTGTGTGTAGGAGGGTTGAGCTGAGTTAGTTGATTTACCTCCGGGTCTGTCCACTGCATACGAAGCCTCAGTTGTTCCATGGAGACGTGTCTGCCAATAATAGAGCCCCACACTAATCGAAAGTCCAACACACCTTTATTTCTCGTACAATAGGGTGAACACAATCAGTTGAACTTCCAATAACAGACGAACATGGGGGTATGGGAACGAGTAGGCCTAGGCACAACTGAACTCTCCTATTCCTTTGCTAGCGAATAGGCCTGGCACACGGTCTCTGCCACTGACCGTGAGTTTTGGTTGCTGCCACCGACCGGATGAACTGTTGAGGCCCCTGCCAGAGGCCTAATAGCAGGTCTCTGCCACTGACCTGATTGGAATAGTTGGACCGCTGCCACCGGTCATTGAACGTGGACTGAACTTCCTCTCTGAACTTGGCCCCTGTTCGGGAAAGATATCCCTCTGGGCGGTCTCCAGAGGTTCACCCGGCACTGGCAATCTGCTGCACCAGGTCTTCGGGTGAGTCCCTCCTCCGGTCCCTTATGCCTCTGGATTCGGGTGCCCCACTCCCGGGGCCCCCTAGGACGATCCCTCCCTCGCGGGACCCAGCGGAAGGTACTGGGCCCCAGGCCTCCGGCTGAGTACCTCACCCCAGACTGAAGGTGTCTGGGATGGAACACGAACTCCAAGTGTCCAGGCCTAGGCCGCCTGGACACCGACCGCAACAATAGCCCTCAGGCTGAAGGTGCCCGGGACTCGAACCTCGTGGCAAAGATGTCCGCCCCCTTCATACCCTCTCCCAGCAAGCACGGTGGGTTCCCCGCCCCGCCGTACAACCGCTGCGAGAGGCCACAAAGGGTACGGCACTGCAGCGATGGCTCAACCCCGGCCTAAAGTGACAGCGCCACCTGCTGGGCCGCAAGGAACTATGCATCACTGGTGTCCTCACCAGTTTTAAAAGTACATACCCGCTACACATATATATAACATGAATGCTGAAATGAGACAGAACAGGGGAAAAACCCCAAACAGTCCATTTTTCTGCAAAGTAATAACGATCTTTGTGACCATCCACCATGCTTTGAAAGTCTCAAACGTGCTTCCTTAAAATATACCAAGTGCTCCACCGCGTGCAATAAAATCAATGCACTCACCAAAAGCCCAAGGTCACCAGGATCAATCCAGCCTTTTTTATTCTAAAAGCTGTATCCTCCAGAGACTCATTAGCCTTTTATAAGCACCTTTCCTTTAGAGATCTACCTCCATCCTACAAATGGCACCAGTTATCATAAAAATAAATACAGTCATGGCCAAAATTGTTGGCGCCCCAGATTTTTTTCCAGAAAATCAAGTTTTTCTCACAGAAAAGTATTGCAGTAACACATGTTTTGCTATACACATGTTTATTCCTTTTGTGTGTATTGGAACAAAACACAAAAAGGGAAGAAAAAAAGCAAATTGGACATAATGTCACACAGAACTCCAAAAATGGGCTGGTCAAAATTCTTGGCACCCTTAACTTAATATTTGGTTGCACACACTTTGGAAAAAATAACTGAAATCAGTCGCTTCCTATAACCATCAATAAGCTTCTTACATCTCTCACCCGTAATTTTGGACCACTCTTCCTTTGCAAACTGCTCCAGGTCTCTCTTATTGGAAGGGCGCCTTTTTCCCAACAGCAATTTTAAGATCTCTCCACAGGTGTTCAATGGGATTTAGATCTGGACTGATTGCTGGCCACTTTAGAACTCTCCAGCGCTTTGTTGCCATCCATTTCTGGGTGCTTTTTGACATATGTTTGGGGTCATTGTCCTGCTGGAAGACCAAAGATCTCGGACGCAAACCCAGCTTTCTGACACTGGGCTCTACAGTGCGACCCAAAATCCTTTGGTAATCCTCAGATTTCATGATGCCTTGCACACATTCAAGGCACCCAGAGCAAGAGGCAGCAAAACAACCCCAAAACATCATTGAACCTCCACCATATTTCACTGTAGGTACTGTGTTCTTTTCTTTGTAGGCCTCATTCCATTTTTGGTAAACAGTAGAATGATGTGCTTTACCAAAAAGCTCTTTCTTGGTCTCATCTGTCCACAAGATGTTTTCCCAGAAGGATTTTGGCTTACTCAAGTGCATTTTGGAAAACTGTAGTCCTGCTTTTTTATGTCTCTGTGTCAGCAGTGGGGTCCTCCTGGGTCTCCTGCCATAGTGTTTCATTTCATTTAAATGTCAACGGATACTTTGCGCTGACACTGAGGCTCCCTGAGCCTGCAGGACTGCTTGAATACTTTTGGAACTTGTTTGGGGCTGATTATCTACCATCCGGACTATCCTGCGTTGCAACCTTTTATCAATTTTTCTCTTCCGTCCATGCCCAGAGAGATTAGCTACAGTGCCATGGGTTGCAAACTTCTTAATAATGTTGCGCACTGTGGACAAAAGCAAATCTAGATCTCTGGAGATGGACTTGTAACCTTGAGATTGTTGATATTTTTCCACAATTTTGGTTCTCAAGTCCTCAGACAGTTCTCTTCTCCTCTTTCTGTTGTCCATGCTTAGTGTGGCACACACAGACACACAATGCAAAGACTAAGTGAACTTCTCTCCTTTTTATCTGCTTTCAGGTGGGATTTTTATATTGCCCACACCTGTTACTTGCCCCAGGTGAGTTTAAAGGAGCATCACATGCTTAAAACAATCTTATTCATCCACAATTTTGAAAGGGTGCCAAGAATTTTGACCAGCCCATTTTTGGAGTTTTGTGTGACATTATGTCCAATTTGCCTATTTTCCTCCCGCTTTTTGTTTTGTTCCAATACACACAAAGGGAATAAACACGTGTATAGCAAAACATATGTTACTGCAATACTTTTCTGTGAGAAATACTTGATTTTCTGGAAAAATTTCTGGGGTGCCAACAATTTTGGCTATGACTATAACTAACAAGGTAATAGCGCAACACCGTTTTAATAAAAAATGTTTAAAAACAGACAATGATTGTTATGCTCACATTCACATGTGCCCTGGCCGGCACCAGCTTGATCAGCCTGCACACTGCCCCTGGCAATCTGGGTCTAGGTCACTGGACCTTCCGTTTGTTGATAATCCCAGCGTGCATGGGTTCCACCAGTGCCTGGCTATAACGTCCGTATGTTATCCACTGTAGTTAGACAGCAACCCGAGATCAGACTTCCTATAACTGGCAAGTCTGTTTACATGTGTTTAGCTGATCATATAGTAAAGGGCTGCTGTGATTGGCCCTTCCCCATGATCTGTGATCAGTTGTGTCCAAAGGACACATCACTCACAGAGCATGCTGTATGGGTGACCCAGGGGGCATGTAGAAGGCAGAGTTTTTGGAGGATGTCCATGAACGCCCTCCCAGAACATGAAGCCCGGGGCTCGGGTGGAAAGGGGGGTCATGGGAGCCCTTCATGGCTTCTTGCAACGGGGCCCTGAAGGTTCCAGTTACGCCTCTGCACTAAATTATGGCCTTATGCTCTAAAAATAACCCATCCACTTCTTAACCACTTGACAACTGGGCACTTAAACCCCCTTCCTAACCAGACGAATTTTCAGCTTTCGGTGCTCTCACATTTTGAATGACAATTACTCAGTCATACAACACTGTACCCATATGAAATTTTTGTCCTTTTTTTCACACAAATAGAGCTTTCTTTTGGTGGTATTTAATCACTGTTGGGTTTTTTATTTTTTGCGCTATAAGAGAAAAAAGACTGAAAATTTTGTAAAAAAATGAATTTTTCTTTGTTTCCGTTATAAAATTTTGCAAATTAGTATTTTTTCTTCATACATTTTGGCCAAAATTTATACTGCTACATATCTTTGGTAAAAATAAGTACAAATTGGTGGATATTTTTTGGTCTTTGTGAAAGTTATAGAGTCCACAAGCTATGGTGCCAATATCTGAAAATTGATCACACCTGAAGTACTGACGGCCTATCTCATTTCTTGAGACCCTAACATGCCAGAAAAGTACAAATACCCCCCAAATGACCCCTTTTTGGAAAGAAGACATTCCAAGGTATTTAGAAAGAGTCATTGTGAGTTTTTTGAAGTTGTCATTTTTTCCCACAATTCTTTGCAAAAATCAAGATTTTTTTTTCTTTTTTTTTTTTTTCCACAAAATTTTCATATTAGCAGGTTATTTCTCACACACAGCATATGCATACCACAAATTACACCCCAAAACACATTCTGCTATTCCTCCCGAGTATGGCGATACCACATGTGTGAGACTTTTACACAGCGTGGCCACATACAGAGGCCCAACATGCAGGGAGCACCTTCAGGCGTTCTGGAGCACCCAGGCCAATTCTGACATTTCTCTCCTACATGTAAAAATCATCATTTATTTGCTATAAAATTACATAGAACCCCAAAACATTATATATGTTTTTTTAGCAAAGACCTTAAAGAATATAATGGTGGTCATTGCAACTTTTTATCTTGCACGGTATTTGCGCAGAAATTTTTCTAACGCGTTTTTTACGGAAAAAAAATGTTTTGTGCCTAAAAGAAAAAAAAACAGTAAAGTTAGCCCAGTGTTTTTGCATAATGTGAAAGATGAAGTTACGCCGAGTAAATAGATACCTAACATGTCACCCTTCAAAATTGCACACGCTCGTGGAATGGCGCCAAACTTCGCTACTTAAAAATCCCCATAGGCAATGCTTTAAATATTTTTACTGGTTATATGTTTTGAGTTACAGAGGAGGTCTAGGGCCAAAATTATTGCTCTCTCTCTAACGTTCGCAACGATACCTCACATGTGTGGCTTGAACACCGTTTTCATATGTGGGCGGGGCTTACGTATGCGTTCACTTCTGCATGCGAGCTCGCGGGGGCAGGGGCGCTTTAAAAAAAATATATATATTTTATTGTTCATTTTACTTTATTTATTTTAGTTTGACATGTTTTTCCGCCCCAAATTTTTTTTTTTTAGCACTTTTATTCCTATTACAAGGAATGTAAACATCCCTTGTAATAGGAATATGGCATGACAGGTCCTCTTTACAGTGAGATATGGGGGGGGGTGTCAATAAGACCCCACATCTCACCTCTAGGCTGGGAAGCCAAAAAAAAAAACAATCTTGGCTTTGATCGTAGCGGTGAGTCGGTAGAAGCACCGGAGGGCAGCGGGAGGGGGGGGGCATCCCCTCTCACCTTCCGTAAGAGCGATCAAGCGGTGGAACAGCCGCTATGATTGTTCTTATGGTGTAGGGAATCGCCAGCTGAAAAAGCGAATATCTGAATGATGCCTGTAGCTGCTCCCATCATTCAGATATCTCCGCACAAAGTCAAGGACGTCATATGACGGCCGGCGGGCGGGCGGGAAGTGGTTATTGCAGAGTATTGCCGGGTATTGAGGAGTATTGCCGGGTATTGAGGAGTATTGACGAGTATTGCCGGGTATTGACGAGTATTGCGGGGTATTGAGGAGTATTGCAGGGTATTGTGGAGTATTGCAGGGTATTGTGGAGTATTGCAGGGTATTGTGGAGTATTGCTGGGTATTGTGGAGTATTGCCGGGTATTGTGGAGTATTGCCGGGTATTGTGGAGTATTGCCGGGTATTGTGGAGTATTGCCGGGTATTGCCGGGTATTGTGGAGTATTGCCGGGTATTGTGGAGTATTGCTGGGTATTGTGGAGTATTGCCGGGTATTGTGGAGTATTGCCGGGTATTGTGGAGTATTGCTGGGTATTGTGGAGTATTGCCGGGTATTGTGGAGTATTGCTGGGTATTGTGGAGTATTGCCGGGTATTGTGGAGTATTGCTGGGTATTGTGGAGTATTGCGGAGTATGGCAGGGTATTGCACAGTATGGGCAGGGTATTGCACAGGGTATTGCAGAGTATGGGCAGAGTATGGGCAGGGTATTGCACAGGGTGTATTGCAGAGTATTGCACAGGGTGTATTGCAGAGTATTGGCAGGGTGTATTGCAGAGTATTGCACAGGGTGTATTGCAGAGTATTGGCAGGGTGTATTGCAGAGTATTGCACAGGGTATTGCAGAGTATTGGCAGGGTGTATTGCAGAGTATTGCACAGGGTATTGCAGAGTATTGGCAGGGTGTATTGCAGAGTATTGCACAGGGTATTGCAGAGTATTGCACAGGGTATTGCAGAGTATTGCACAGGGTATTGCAGAGTATTGCACAGGGTGTATTGCAGAGTATTGCACAGGGTGTGTTGCAGAGTATTGCACAGGGTGTATTGCAGAGTATTGGCAGAGTATTGCACAGGGATGGCTGAGCAGGGATGGATGGATTGCTGGATCTGTGACTGCAATTGTCACAGATCCAGCCCACAGCTGACATGGGGGAGGGAGCAGACATGATCCTCTCCCTCCCCTCTCCTCTCACACTGTACCAATCGGTACAGAGAGGGGAGGGAGGAACCGGCGTCATCAAATGACGCCGGTCTGTTTACAAGTGATCGCTCCGTCATTTGACGGAGCGATCACGTGGTAAACGGCCGCGATTAGCGGCCATCTACCGTGATCCGTGATGCGCCGGGTCTTCCGGACCCGGCGGTCACGGACATATCCTGGAGCGCGCCCCTGGGGGCGCGCGGGAGCAAGATTCTGTGAGGACGTCCCTGGGACGTCCACTCAGGATAACTCGACTGCGCTGTGGACGTCTTTTGTACATGGCGCGGTCGGGAAGTGGTTAATGGCCCTCTAATTTATTTTTCATTAATGTGTTTTTTACTGTGTTTTTTTTTGCCTCTTTGAAACATCCTCTATGAGTTTCCGGAACTTGTTTTCCCTCTCACTTCTGTTTATTTGGAACAAGCATGTTAGTTCTAGTCACTTCTACATTCACACTACAAATACAATAGTCCATAGTCCCTAGTTCATCTTGAGAGCAAGCAATTGAGGGTGGCTATGTTTCTACATACAGTGGAGAATAAATGCAACCACCCTCTAACGGGAAGCTGGATCACAGCAGAAAAAAAGGAATCTGGAGATTTGAAGGAGGCTTTGAGCAATAGAAGGTTTTGTGCATTAAGAATACATACTTGAATATAATTTTAAGTTCAGTGTCAATTACATTTTTTAAATAATAAGACAATTTAAAAGGGTAGATATCTGCACAGTAAAAATAGTTATTGAAATGTTTATTTTTTTAAATGGATAATCAATAATTTATACAAATATACTGTATATATATTTTTTAATAATATGAATATATGTTCTATCAGATAACTTGAATTTTTTTTTTAGAGATCCCAAATTACATATAAATTTAAATTACAATTTTTTTATCTTATTTTTAAAATTTAAGTTACAGGTGGGCAATGTAGTGTAATTGAAGATGAACTTGTGACGTGCTCTAAAATCATGTGCGGTATCCTGGTAGCAGTTGTCTTGTTCTTGCCATGCTCCTGTGACTTCTTGAAATATAACGTTTAAATGAAACTGGCAACTTGTCTTATAACTGAACAGTTTAACCTTGAACATTTTGAGAAGGTGAAGCCTTATAAGCTATGAAATTGAAATGTATGTGTAAGTGTTGATAACACACTTGCAATGAAAATTTGTACATGTGAGATCAAAGAAACTGACCAATAAATGTTTACGTTTTGCTATTGGCCTTAAATAATGAGCCTTGGTGATAATAATTTTTCACCAAAAAGCTATTTTTGCTTTTTTTTTTTTTTACCTACCCTAATTTTAAAATGCTGGCTAGTTTCCCTTTAAAAACTGTAGTTAGAATTTATGTGAACATTTTTATCTTTTCCTCCAGACACCCTTCAGCCTTGACAATGGAAAATAATAAGGGTTCTAGTAGATTACAGGCCTAGCAATGGCATGCAATGTCAAGCTGCAGCAAGCAAAGCAAGCAGAGTATTAGCATGCATTTAAAAGAGTATTTAAGAGTATTTACCACTTTAAAAAACTCTGGCCCAGCCGCATCTTAAATATGTCATCCAGTTTTGATCACCAGTCCTCAGGAAGGATGTGCTGGATCTGGAGAGAGTCCAGAGAAGTGCAACAAGGCTAATACGAGACTGGAGAATCTCAGTTAGGAGGAACTACTACAAGCATTAAACTTATTTTCCCTGGAGAAGAGACGTTAGAGATATAGTGGTATACAAATACCTCAATGGTGATTCCAGCACATGGAAAAAAAAACGATTCAACTTAGGGAGCTTACGAAGACACAGGGCCACTCAATGAAATTGGAGGAGAAGGGCTTTAAGCTGTGTAGGGAGTTCTTTACTGTCAGAGTGGTAAGGATGTGTAACTCCTTTCCACAAGTGTCAATAGTTTCAGAAAACTCTTGGCTGGGCATCTTAATGAATGCAGTATAGAGAGATATGGGAATTGGTATTGACATACACACACCCACACAGATTGAATTGGATGGACTGGTGTGTTTGTTCAACCTCACCAATTATGTAACTATGGTGTCATAGGCATTTTTCTGAAAAGACGACATCATCAGATGCTTAAGATAGACTACAGATATGCATCCACAAAATCTTGAAAATGTTTAAATTTAAATGCCTCACGTTGGCCTTCAGCATCTGCATATCTGATAGATCCAGCATGTGAGGAAATGGCTACAGGACGTAGGAAGAAGAAACAAATGAAAGACAATCGGCCCAAATGTACTACAGTAAGAGTACAGTCAGGTCTTTTGCTACAAGAATTAGTGGAAGGCCGCAGATGACACAGAAGTGTAAAATAGGCTAGCACCAATTTTAAATAGCAAGTCTAGGACCAAATTTACTAGAGACAAAGAGCACAGGCTGGGGCTTTGCTACAAGTAGTAAAAAAAGCAGAGACTACAGCAGTGTAAAATTGGCCAGCCACAGGACAGTTTAATTCAAGGATAATAGGCCTAATAGATGATTTTCGGACGACAGTACGTCCGATTTTTGTGGCATGCTAGTCTCATGTCGAAAGTGAAGAGGTTACTAACAATACGTGAATTTTTGTTTGACAGAATACGTCAGAAGTGACGTAGCGTGTTGAATAGTTTTGTATGTATTCTTTAGTTTCTGAGCATGCGTAGTCATGGTCTTATGTTTGTTTTCGTACGAAAACTGTACTAATGAAACAAAAATCAGACGAGTTCACATCCGACAAAAAATTTATAGTCTGCACATCCAGCTTTCGTCTGACGAAAAAATGAAATTGGCTGTCGAAAAAGCTCCATACTAACGGTAAGATTTGCGCACCAGTGCACAAACAAGGTCCATGAAGACTTAGATGAGCAAGTTTTGGATGGAGGAACTTGACTGGCCTGCACAGAGTCCTGACCTCAACCCGATAGAACATCTTTGGGATAAATTAGAGTGGAGACTGCAAGGCAGGCCTTCTCGTCCACATAAGTGCCTAACCTCACAAATGCCTTTCTAGAAGAATGGTCAAACATTTCCATAGACACACTCCTAACCCTTGTGGACAGCCTTCCAGAAGAGTTAAAACTGTTATAGCTGCAAAGTGTGGGCCAACTAAGACTGGGATGCCATTAAAATTCATGTATGTGTAAAGGCAGGCGTCCCAATACTTTTGGTAATGTAATGTATGTGCATAGCTTTAATTCTATCTTTGGGGTTAGGGGGTGCAGTGAATTTGAGTGATAAATTGTGAGGTGATTTAGGTGCACACTGTTCTTCCACTGCATATTTTCCTTTGAAAATGACACACAAATGTCAGCTTCAAGAACAGATGATTAGTAACAAAATAATGCAGCACTTTGTGCCAAACTTTAACCAGTTTCTATGTGAAATCCCGTACATATACAGGGTTCCCTTTAAGAGCCGCCAGAGGGCACGCACTGCACGGCAGGGGACCCGATGCACATGGTGTCAGGGGATAGGAGGCATATTGTTTGTTCCTACTAAGAAGGAACATTGATATGTCTCCTCCCCTAGTCAGTCCTATCCCCATACAGTTAGAACACACTGAGGGAACACACATTTAACCCCTTGATCGCCCCTAGTGTTAACCCCTTCCCTGCCTGTGACATTTACACAGTAATCAGTGCATTTTTCTAGCACTGATCGCTGTATAAATGTCAGTGGTCCCAAAAATGTGTCAAAAGTGTCAGATATGTCCTTCGTAATGTCGCAGATCACAGCCATTACTAGTAAAAAAAAAAAAAATGCCATAAAAATGCCATAAATCTTTCCCATAGTTAGTAGACGCTATAACTTTTGCGCAAACCAATCAATATACGCTTATTGCATTTTTTTTTTACCAAAAATATGTAGAAGAATATATATTGGCCTAAACTGATGAATAAATTTGTTTTTTAAAAACATTTTTGGGAGTATTTATTATAGCAAAAAGTAAACTTTTTTTTTTTTTTCAAAATTCTCTCTTTTTTTGTTTATAGCGCAAAAAATAAAAACCATAGAGGTTATCAAATAACACCAAAAGAAAGCTCTATTTGTGGGAAAAAAAGGACGCAAGTTTTGTTTGGGTACAGCATTGCATGACCGCGCAATTGTCAGTTAAAGCGACGCAGTGACAAATTGTAAAAAGTGCTCTGGTCAGGAAGGAAAATCTTTCGAAGCTGAAGGGGTTAAAAATGCCCTAAAACACCATATAATGCCCTAAAATCCCATTCGAAAGCTTTGAAGCAAAACTTAACCACATATCTTCCTAGGTGACCTCTGGTCTTCTCTACTACTCCTTACTCTCTATTTTCCTCGGGTTATGCTGGCCCTATCTCTTATCTCTCTCTCCACCCTTTTTTCCATATCTCCATATGTTACCACATGACTTTCTAAGACACTTGGTATCATAAATATTCCAAGCTGAATTATGGTTTTAAGGAGTGAGGCGGATCAGTATTACTTACCTCACCTTCCCTTGGGTAGACAAGGTCCTTTTTTATCCCCCTCTTTTCCAGACTGTATCTAATATCTCTTGTGTTAGTTGTTATACAGTTTATATTTCAATCGATTTGTCTCCGCCTAGTTGGGGAAACCCAATAACATACAAAGATTCCCAATTTTTTTCCTTAGGCCTTGGTTTATGTATGCCATGTATTTTTATGTGCTGTTTATTTTTGTTATCCTTTTCACTGTATGTTAAAAAACTTAATTAAAGGGATTAAAAGAGATAAACTAGTCCAAGCTGGCAGGCCTGGAGAACCTGCTAGTGAAGTAATCCTGTAAATCAGGCGCAGCTATGTTTTCTTCCAGGTATGTTTCTAACTAGGCAGATCCCTTGGTATCGAGAGTCATGTGCTGGTCTAGGAGGTCAACCAGTTTGGGATGGCCACCTTGTGGGCTTCCAGAAACCTGCATAGAGCAGGAAGCAGGTTGTGAATTAGCAAATAAAAGGTATGCTTTTGACTGCGTATGATTAACTGGAAGGGGTGTCCCCATCTGTAAGTAGCCTTAGCGGAGTGGATAACCTCCAACAGGGATCTCAGAATTCACCTAAAGGGGCTGTAAAGGTTTGTTTTTTATTTTCTAAATAGGTTCCTTTAAGCTAGTGCATTGTTGGTTCACTTACCTTTTCCTTTGAATTCCCGTCTAAAAAAAATTTTTTCTTTGTCTGAATTTCTCACTTCCTGTTCCTCCTCAGTAAGCTTTTCAGTAAGCTGTTCTGGCTGACTCCACACCACTCGGATGATGGTGTGAAATTTACTGAGGAGAAACAGGAAGCGAGAAATTCAGACAAAGAAAAAAAACATTTAGAAGGGCAATCAAAGGAAAAGGTAAGTGAACCAACAATGCACTAGCTTAAAGGAACCTATTTAGAAAATAAAAAACGAACCTTTACAACCCCTTTAATACAAAGCATGTCTCTGGAGATGTCCGTCATCATCTGGATCAGAGCTCCATCAAAGTCTGTTTCTTGACTACATTTGAAGCTAAATTTCCTCTTTCATTGCATAGAAATGCATATGGCATAACACATCATTTGGATTACCTGAGTTGTAATTCTGAGAGCTGTTAACTCTGTGCACTCAATCCAATTCCAGGTCAGCTGTTGGTGATTTAGCCAAGAGATGATTCAGTATGGCTGTGACCATTGTTTTTTTAAGTTTGTTCACATGATTGCCTCCATGATGCCTTTCAGGTGGAAATCTTTCCCTCTGCTTCTTGTTTCTTCAGCTGCATGACAAAAATGCATTGGTGGGATAGGGCTTGGGTGCTTTCCAGTGCAGTCAACTACTCCCAGAAGTCTGATGTGTCAATCACCACTACTGTGACCTCACTGTTCAGCGTGGTACCCTGTTATTTAATGTTGTGTATCTCCTGCTGGAGGTTGTGCACATTTTTAGTGGCCATATTGTCGGGGTCCTGTTTTGTAGTCAGTTGCAGGAAGATGTCTCTTCAATGGACCCACTTCAATCGGGGTTCCGCCCAGGCCATGGGACGGAAACGGCACTTCTCAAAATATGGGACGACGTACTAGAAGCAGCAGATGACGGAGAATCATGTCTCCTGGTGCTGCTGGACCTCAGTGCAGCCTTTGACACAGTAGATCACAAAATCCTACTTACGCGTCTCACCGAAGTAGCAGGAGTCGCAGACACGGACCTACCATGGTTCGCATCCTTCTTAGAAAACCGATCCCAGACAGTGAAACTGGGAGCCTTTACCTCGGCACCACGCACAAATACATGCGGAGTACCTCAAGGATCACCCCTGTCACCGGTACTCTTCAACATCTACCTTCGGCCACTCCTCAAAATCATCAGTGAACAGGACATGCGTTATCACTCCTATGCAGATGACACTCAACTATACTTTCGCATCAACAACAAAAAAGATCAATATTACGGACTGGAAAAATGCCTTACATTGATCAACAATTGGATGACAGAGAGCTCCCTCAAGCTTAATGGATCCAAAACAGAACTGCTCATTTTCCACGCTAACCGAAAGAAAAACGCCAGGACCACATGGACACCACCCACCATCCTGGGACAAAACATAACCCCAAGCACCAAAGTTAAAAGCCTGGGAGTTATCTTTGACTCAGACATGACTATGGACGCACAAATAGGATCAGTAGTCAGTGGATCCCACCACCTTCTCCGCCTGCTACGAAGACTCATCCCGTTCATCCCGGAAAAAGACAGAGCAGTAGTAGTCGGAACCATTATCAATTCACGGCTTGACTACGCTAACTCACTTTACCTAGGACTACCCAAATACCAAGTTGCACGTCTACAAGTCGTCCAAAACACAGCGGCCAGACTGGTAACAGGGAAAAAACCCTGGGAATCAATCGCACCATCCCTGAAAAGCCTCCATTGGCTAGCCGTAAAGGATCGGATCACATTCAAGACCCTCTGCCTCACCCACAAATGCGCACAAGGAAACGCTCCTGAATACTTATGCGAGAAAATAAAACACTACACCACTACTCGTGACCTTCGATCAACTAACCAAAACCTCCTCCACATCCCCAAGACCCGCTACAAAGCCAAGGGAGAACGAAGGTTTGCTGTCCAAGGACCAAGGCTATGGAATGCGCTACCCACGAATATCCGCATGGAAGAAAACCATCGGGCCTTCCGGAAAATACTAAAGACCCATCTCTTCTAACGATCTCAACGACACTGGATGCAAAGCGCCTTGAGGCGATTTAGTTCGCAATTGCAGCGCTATACAAGTTACTCACTCACTCACTCACTCACTCACTCACTCACTCACTCACTCAGTCTTCATTCATATGCACTTCTGTGCATGGGGAAGAAATCGAGTCAGTTGAGCATTTTTTTTCCCCTTTTCCTGCTGTGTGTAAGGCCTGAGAATATGGAGCAGATTGGCACCATGTTGGAGTCAGTCCAGTCATTAATTTGTTGCATTTTATGAAAAAAATATATTTTTAATTTATTATTATTATTTATTTATTTATTTTTTGCAAATACATCTTACCATATCAATTTTTTTTACAACTTATTTTGTTGCATATTGAAATATATTTTCCCCATTATTGCTCCTGGAAATATGAAGTTTATGAAATCTGACTTCACTTTCTTGTTGTGACCTTCAGTTGCAAGTTTAATGTCTCATACACGGCACTACATTACAAAAATATTGTATTCCAGCTTGTGTCTGCTCTGTAGTTCATTGACCTTTGCAAGTACGTTCCACATCGTGCCCTTCAGTGTACTGCTCTGACCTATCAAGCTCTATCATCAGACATCCAGAAAATAAATATGATGATGTTTTTTTATTAGTCAGCTAATGTATCAGTCAATTGCTGCTCATGATGGTAATTAATAGAATTAGCAACTAATTAGGCATTGTAATCACACCTGGCATGACATGATTTAACACCGACATCATTAGCTGATAATGTAAAAAGGTATTTACATAATATATTTTGTAAAAATCTTTGAATTTTGTATAGTTGTTTATAAAACCAAAGAGTAAAAGATTTATTATCATTTCTTAAACTACTTAGAACCCATTCACATCTATGCATTTTAACATGGGCCCTGTAGGTCATGTTAACACAGGTTTGCCATGGTGCTAGTCCATATATGTGAAATGCATTGACTGAAAAAGTTAATGTCTGTTTTTTGATCAACACATGGCAAAAGGCCTCTTGATGGGAATGAAACTGCATATCTGTTTTGTTTTGGTGCAAATTTCGAACAAGTTTTCCAATAGTTTTGGTGCAAATCCCAGACAAGAGTCTTGATCTTAAATTGGAAATTAATGCAATCCCCAATTGCTTCACTAATTCTTGCTGTTTGACAAATGCTTGTAGTAAAGCTAAGGAGACTGATTCAAAAGTAGTATTATTTTGCCTTTAATAAACAAGCATTTATGATTGCCATGTGTTTAGAAATGCCCCCACTAGAAACTGAACATTAGTTTCTTCTGGTAATTATTTTATTATATATTTTCATGTGAAGAAATTACACTTTGCTACAATGTAAAGTAGTGAGTGTACAGCTTTTATTACAGTGTAAATCTGCTGTCCCCTCAAAATAACTCAACACACAGCCATTAATGACTAAACCACTGGCAACAAAAGTGAGTACATCCGTAAGTAAAAATGTCCAAATTGGGCCCAAAGTGTCAATATTTTGTGTGGCCACCACTATTTCCCAGCACTGCCTTAACCCTCTTGGGCATGGAGCTCATCAGAGCTTCACAGGTTGCCACTGGAGTCCTCTTCCACTCCTCCATGATGACATCACAGAGCTGGTGGATGTTAGAGACCTTGCACTCCTCCACCTTCCATTTGAGGATGCCCCACAGATGCTCAATAGGGTGTAGGTCTGTAGACATGCTTTGCCAGTCCATTACCTTTATCCTCAGATTCTTTAGCAAGGCAGTGGTCATCTTGAAGATGTGTTTGGGTCGTTATGATGTTGAAATACTGCCCTGTGGCCAAGTCTCCGAAGGGAGGGGATCATGCTCTGCTTCAGTATGTCACAGTACATGTTCGCATTCATGGTTCCTTCAATGCAGTGTAGCTCTCCAGTGCCGGAAGCACTCATGTAGCCACAGACCATGACACTCCCACCACCATGCTTGACTGCAGGCAAGACACACTTGTCTTTGTACTCCTCACCTGGTTGCTGCTACACATGCTTAACACCATCTGGACCAAATATAAGTTTATCTTGGTCTCATCAGACCAGAGGACATGGTTCCAGTAATCCATATCCTTAGTCTGCTTGTCTTCAGCAAACTGTTTACAGGCTTTCCTGTGCATTATCTGTAGAAGAGGATTCTTTCTGGGACGACAGCCATGTAGACCAATTTGATGAAGTGTGCAGTGTATGATCTGAGCACTGACAGGCTGACCTCCCCACCCCTTCAACCCCTGCAGAAATTCTAGCAGCACTCGTACGTCTATTTCCCAAAGACAACCTATGGATATGATGCTGAGCATGTGCACTCAACTTCTTTGGTCGACCATGGCGAGGCCTGTTCTGAGTGGAACCTGTCCTGTTAAACTGATGTATCGTCTTGGGCATTGTGCTGCAGCTAATTTTCTGGGCCTTGGCAATCTTTTAATAGCCTAGGCCATCTTTATGAGAGCAACAATTCTTTTTTTCAGATCCTCAGAGAGTTCTTTGCCATGAGGTGCCATGTTGAATTTCCAGTGACCAGAATGAGAGAGTGAGAGTGATAACACACTTGCTCCCCATTCACACTTGAGACCTTGTAACACTAGCGAGTCACATGACACTGGGGAGGGAAAATGGCTAATTGGACCCAATTTGAACATTTTCACTTAGGGGTGTACTCACTTTTATTGCCAGTGGTTTAGACATTAATGGCTGTGTGTTGAGTTATTTTGAGGGGACAGCAAATTTACACTGTTATACAAGCTGTACACTCACTACTTTACATTGTAGCAAAGTGTAATTTCTTCAGTGTTGTCACATGAAAAGATAGAATAAAATATTTACAAAAATGTGAGGGGTGTACTCAATTTTGTGAGATACTGTATATATATATACATACATATACAGTATATAATGGGGTTCAGCTTAAAGTGTAACTCCACTTTTGTTATGAAAAAAACTTTCCCCCCTGGGTGATCTATGTGTATTATAAGGATTTTACCAACCCTTGTTGCAGATTCCTACCTTTTGTTATTCTGAAGAAAACCCTGTTTGTTCCTCTGTACCTCTGTGCTAAGTGGGTCTAATGGGAGTGGTTTCATAATTATCAGTCAGCTGTGGCAGCTGCAGAGCACTTATAAGGAAATCTGCTGGGCCTGCATTCCATTTAGATGTGTTCCTATTGGAAGTATCTCACCAAAAATTTAATTTTTGTTGCAGGAGATGCCTGAAATCTGACTTGTATCTTAGCCAGACTTCTGGGAAAGGTGGTGAGCCAATTACACAAGCAGGAAATTATGTTTCTGGGGAGTGATCAGTACACATTCTGTGTACAGAACAACTCCAGGTAGCCATATTGCATTGCATTTTCTGAAAATTACAGCTGCTGCAGATTGAAAAGGAAAGGCAATTTTTAATAACATTCATTTACAATATGACTTGTATCGCAATTGTACACGCTATCTTATTTTTTCTTTATTTGCTATTTCTTTCCCCACGAAAGTGGAGTTACCCTTTAAGTGTAGTGCTTCCAAGAATGCACTCACTAACATTCATGTAAGGGATTTTCTGCCCACTTTTATTCAAAAGAAAAGAGATTTACAAGGATTTTCCATGCAGGAGGTTTGACACCACACAGGATATGACATAAGGAATTGTCTTCTGGCTTTCTAGCCTGCTTAGTAGGGATTGGCCAAACACATACATAGGTTTGGTTTGAAGCAGGCTCAGCTGATTCCAAAACCATTAAAGACAGATTCCAAAACAGATAAATGACTGTTAAAAATTTGTTCTGGCCATTTTCTAAGCTAAGGGTTGTCAAACAAATGGTATTGGGAGCTAGGAACTGTACAAATTTAAACATTATCCGGTTAACGACCAGCTCACGCACTTTTACGTCGACAGAATGGCACGGCTGGGCAAAGTGACGTGTATATATACGTCACTTTGAATTTCTCGCCATGCGGGCGCGCGCGCACCTCTGCCGCGAGCTCCGTGACCGTGCCCACAGGACCAACACTGTCACATGGAGCTAAGTCCACAGCCCTGTGTATGATCTGACAGACCTGGAGCCTATACAGGGCTTTCTTTCCCACTCTGGGCGGCAGAGTGGAGTAGCAGGGGAAGAGTGGTATTAAGTGACCCTTTTGTTTTGGACAAAGGGAAGTCTCACCTTATGCCCATACTGGGTTAGCCCTCTAAAAGTGAACTAGCAAATAATTTTTTGGACCCCTTGTTAACTTACTCCAGGGGTCTCAAACTGACTGCCCTTCAGCTGTTGCGAAACTACAAGTCCCATGAGGCATTGCAAGGCTGACAGTTACAAGCATGACTCCCACAGGCCGAGGCATGATGGGACTTGTAGTTTCGCAACAGCTGGAGGGCTGCCAGTTTGAGACCACAGGCTTACGCCAACCTTTTTGATCCTAAACCAACTGAAGCTTTTTTCTATGCTTGATTGACAGGTCAATCATTGTGACATACAGTAATTATCCCAAAAAGATAGCAGTACAATTTCCTATTAGATACATGTTGGCATTATGTTGACATTATTGCATAATTGTGTTATGTACTTCTGTCATTTACATAGAAATTGGCTACACTGCTTTTCTATGGGCTTAATTAAGTAATAATTGGGATTTCCAACCTTATCTAATTAGTAACATTTAAGTCTATGGAGCCACAAATCCAGTGCGCTGCACTAAAAGAAGCTCCTGCACCTGTTGCATCGATGTGAACAACAGACACCAAAGAGAAAAATGTGATTTCCTTTGTCATACATTGCAGAATAACAGCAGATGGAGGGGATATTGCATTCGTGTGAATGGGGCTTTAAACAGTCTCATATTGGAAAGTATCAGGTCTTTCAGCCCTGACCTTCACTATTTTCAGATACAGCATGAACACATGAAACATATAATGACTGTTTCTTCATCTGAGCAACATTGTAAACCCTCAGTATGGCAGTCTGTGTTATTTGTAAATTGTAATTAGTAGGTCAAGCAGAGAGCTTGCTTCTGTAGTGAAGGCAGACTTCTAACACATATCAAATGTTTCCCATAACATTCCCTCCTTGTCTCCGTTGTAATAGCAGATTTTGTTTCTGGCTGTTGGATGCTGGTGCAGGACCTTTATAATTATGTTTGGGTGAAAACTGCCTTTGAGGGAGATTCCATGTGGGACTTCACTGACTGATTATGTGTCTGGAGCATTAGTGTTTTATTGAATGCTGGAATTCTTGGTGTTCAGTCATTTTGTTCTACTTGTGGACCTTGTCTCAATAGTGTCATAATTGGTGCAGATAACTATACTACCACCTCAAAATGGTTCAAAGAGTCTATAAATTGTCATTACTTGTCTCCATAGAAAGAAACTATAAATGACCCAGAAATGTGTTCAATAGTTATTGGCTATCAAAAAGAAAATACAAAGTTTCAAAAAAGATTTGTTTTTATAAAAATACATTGTACAATAATGTAACTACCATTTATGGACATGTAAAACTACAGAAATGCAGTTGTATATTTCTAAATAATTCTCCAATCAATACTCTGTATTTCCTAATTTTTTACTACTTCAAATACAAATGTAATTGCATGTCAAGAAGACAACCTTGTTCTCTTAATAAATATTATTTTAGTAATGAATATGTCTTGCATTTTCATTCTGTTATGTTTAGGAATGAATGATATAATTTTACCGCCAAAGCTTCTTCAAATATCTTAAGCCCTGTACACACGATCGGATTTCCTATGGATTTTTAACCAATGTATTTTTCCATCGGAAATCCGATGAAGCTGACTTCCATCAGTCTTGCCTACACACCATCAGTCAAAAAACCGACCGTTCCAAACGCTGTGACGTAAAACACTCCGACAAGCCGAGAAAAATTAAGTTCAATGCTTCTGAGCATGCGTCAAATAGATTCTGAGCATGCGTGGGTTTTTTATCCGATGGAGTTCTCCACAGACGATAGTAATTTGCTATCGTTTTTTTTTCCATCGGATAAATTTAAAACATGTTCTATTTTTTTACACCGATGGGAAAAAAAACGATGGGGCCCATACACGATCGGTTTGTCCGATGAAAAAAGTCCATCGGACTGTTTTCATCTGTAAAACCGATCGTGTGTACAGGGCTTTACAGAAATAAAAAGAAGTTCAAATGACATCTATAGACCTAGTCAATTTGTCTGCTCTGTCACAAAACCTGTATAGGCCATTAGGCTTTGGCTGCATTCATTGTGCCTCAGTAGGCTGAAAAATTACAGTAAATTGCTGCTTGACTACAGATTCCTACCGCGTATATCTTTCACTAGGTCATCATTTTATTTTATTGTGCAATATAACACACTGATATCATCTTGTAATCTATGAAGAAAAAAGAAAGACAAACCAGCCGATAGCTGCAGTTCTTTCCTGTCAGCTGCAAAATTATAATAAACTCTGAATGACATTTGTTGGCCCAATCAAACTGGCATGCAACAGCCACATTGGCTACTGTACCAGGGAAACAGATGGCCATAGTGTCTAGACAGTTTAACAGCTATCAGTATGAAGATGCAGTAAGCAAATCCTTGTTTTCTATTTTCAGTCTTCAGAACATTTTAATGAAATGAAAGAACTTTATTAAATATTGGAATAAATGATGCAGCTAGCTGACACTAGGAAATACTCCAGGAAAATATTTTTTATAGTAAACCTGTCATAAGGGGAATAGTCAGCCTTTAAGAAAGAGGTCAGCAATGGCAAGCTACATGTTGTATTCTTGTTGTATTCATGACAAGTTTCTTTATATAAAAAAAAAAAATGAAAAGATGGGAGTGCCACTCTAGTTATTACAGTCCATAAAAGATTTTATTCTACAACAAAATATATTGCATTTATAGGGCTCAACACTCCCCTTTATTAGGGCTTGAAGAGCAATAATCATAGGGTGAGGGATACCATCCTGGATTGTAGTTCGGGACTCAAGTAGGCATGTGCAGATCATGCAGGCACCTGGACAGAGCCTATCTTTGTCCGGGCACCTGCATGAACTGTACATGCTCTGATGAAGGGATGAATGTGGGTTTTTGTTGCAGAATAAAAAAAATTATGGACTGTACAAATTAGTTTGGTGCTCCCATCTTTTCTTTTTTTTTTTTTTGTAATTCCCTCTGTGGGTTCAGCAGGACACCACATGTATTGGTGAGCAGCTTCAAAGACTACACACTACATAGAACATTACAAAAAAATCACCACAGGGTTCAGAGGATAAAAATATATATCACAAAAAAATTATATACAATTCTTGTCCATATCTTGCCCATGTTGCAACTGCATTGTTAGAAAATGTGATGACTGTGAAGTTTAAGCATGCTCAGTTACTGGTACCATACGATCCAAGCCATGCTATACTAAGTGAGGGAGGTGTGGGCACATGAATACATAGAACAGAAGAGAGAGTGTTGCTTCTGTATGAAAGTTGCTTTAAAAAAAAAAAAAAAAGTTGTTGAATCAGACTCAAATACACATTTTAACTGTTTACATGCAAACTCTTGGACTTGCATTTTAGCGAATTAGGACTTTTATCTTTTTCTTAGCTTTAATGCTCTGATACCAATCATTAGTGTTATATTGTAGCAACCTGTTTTGATGCAGTGCTCAGGCTGGGTTCACACTTGTCCGACAAACGCTCCAACATTGGAAGCTCATGTCGCATGACGTGTGAAAATCAATGTTTCCCTATGGGAGCCGTCTTATCTGGTCCGACATAAGTCGGTCCAAGTTTGAAAATGCTCCCTGCACTACTTTGGTCTGACTTTGATCCTACTTTGATCCTACTTCAGCCCACTGAATATCACTGAAGTCGGATCAAAGTCGGATCGCCATCTTGCCTGATCCGACTTTGGCATGCGACTTGTGCTCTGATGTTCTTGAGGGTGTACTCCACGCCAAATTTAAATAAAAAAACGGCATCGGTGCCCCCTCTAAGAGCATACCAGGCCCTTCGGTCTGGTATGGATTTTAAGGGGAACCCGTAAGCTGGAAAAATGGCCGGTTTTTTATTTAAAATTTGGCGTGGAGTTCCCCCTCAAGATTCATACCAGACACAGTGCCTGGTATTGTCGTGATCCAAGTCAGGTCCCTGTTTATTGAAGTCGGGTGCAAGTCAGACTTCAAGTTGCAGGGCAAAGTCGGATCCAAAGTAGTACGACTGTCGTGTCGTACCAGTGTGAACCCAGCGTGCAATGCTATCAATTAGAAGGCAAGAAATATTTGGGTAAAAAAAAAAAACTTGGGTCGATAAAACCACTGAATAAAATACATTTAGTTTAGTTTGTTAAAATAAATTCTGTATCATAAACACTAGCTTTTTTTTACAAAATAAACCCTTCTTTTATCTTTTTTGTTGTTTGTTGCATTTCCATGTTGCTGTAGCCTCTTTTCAACTACTCCCTGTCTACTAGAGGTAGGAGAATATGCCCACGTTTGATTTGCCAAGGATTTGGCAAATCCTGCTTGAAGTTCAGTGAACCCAGACTTGGTAGTGGATCCCATTGAAAACTATGGTGGGTGAGTCCTGTGTTTGAATTCTGGATGTTTTTAGGTCTAATAGGCAAAAAGACATGGGAACCCAGGTACTGCCATTAGAGAAATGTATCAATGCAAGAAAAAACATATTTATAAAAGACCATACAGCAGGGAAAAGGCATTGTAAACCCTCCTACCTGCACCTTGTGGTTTTTCACCTGCATAAGATGTTCATTCATCATGTAGTTTTATGGTGTCATTTGTTGCCCTGTACACACAGCCTATAGAAGTGATGGTGAACCTTGGCACCCCAGATGTCTTGGAACTACATTTCCCATGATGCTCATGCACTCTGCAGTGTAGTGGAGCATCATGGGAAATGTAGTTCCAAAACATCTGGGGTGCCAAGGTTCGCCATCACTGGCCTATAGTATAGTAAATTGTTACTTGTCTTTGTCAGCAGTGGGAATGCACGGAATAATGACCTCTGTTTGTAGTCTGGGAACTGTGTTTTCCTGTGAAGAAACTACATACACCACCGTTCTTGGGTCTCTCAGTCTAGTTTTAGTCAGGCGAGAACTCGTGTAGCACTACCCCCAGTTAAGCTGCTGGTATTGTTTTGGGCCTGTACCGTACTGCTGTCAACCCCCAGAAACTGTCTCTAACCCTCCACTGGCACAGCGGTCAAAAAATGGGATTGTGGTTTACCTGTGTTGGCCGTCTCCCTGTGACAGTTAACACTCCACACACGTGTTTGCTTAACCATAAAAGTATTTTACTGGATAAGAAATGTCAGGTTAAACAAATATGTGTTTACTTATGCAGAGCCCTGCAAAAACCAAAGTTGTAAACATATAAGGGTAATAGGATATAATAAAATCTTATACATACTAAATGTCTTTGAAATAAATATGCTCGCGAGCTTTCCCCCTCGTAGGAAATATGGCGCCCAAACAATGTCACTGTGAGTTCCAGTCAGGCCTGACTACTTTCAAACACAGTTACTCCAATGAAAGGATCTTCGCTAGCAAACGTTGGTGCACTTTAAATTTGTAATCCAAGGGATATCAAACAGTTAGCTGAACTCCTGCTATGCTTTAGGGCGTAAAGTCATAAGTAATAAGAGGCCCAACTGTTAACTACGCAGTTACTGCGCAACACACTGTCCTCTGGTGCGTAGCGCACTGCTCTGATAGCGGTGGACCCTAAACAAAGGATCACGGGCCTATTAACAGTTAAAAGTCTTGGGCAGGTGCCCTCTCACCCGACCAGGCCCAGTCCGTTCGGCTGGTTCTGTTACTGTTGCTCCGGCACACGATCTCTTCACCACCCTTAGACTACGATCCTTCAGACAACCGTATGGAAGTTGATAAATGGATTGACTCTTGAATGCTCCGAAATGTCAGCAGGCTCTCCGGATGAGGTCCCTCTCCTGCTAACGAGCAGGCTTTCTCAATTCTGTAGGCCCAGGCTCTCCGGCCTAGCCAAGCACAACAGGCCCCAACACAGGCTCCGACTTGCTGGGCGGGCGATGTCCAAAGAGACCATGTGTTGCTCCTCCCCCTCCTAAATAACCATTCCCCAGCAGACCTTGCGCCGGGCAATGCACTGTGGGTGTACAGCTGCACTGTGGGTACAGTAGTCTATATAGTATCCACGGCATTGGAGTCCATCTCTCCCTGTACCACAAGTCCCACCATGCACCTTTCCTTCAAAGTCAAACAGTAGTCAATACACTGTCAAACAGAGTTCCGGAGGGATCTGGGTTCACTTGCATATAAAGTAGTCCTTATAGCATACCAATAAGTGACACCCCGCTACACTAACTACACATTAATTAGATCTGCCGGACAGAAGCAGGCTGAACATTCACAAACACAGAAAGCTCATTGATGTAGTTGGAAGATTTGTCTTATTACATTAGTACTCCATTGTGGGCTGGTGGACGGCAAGTGGTTAAAGATAAAAAAGTCACCAATAATAGGAACAGCAAATGGGTTTGTTTACATAGAGCTAGCAATCAGAATTAAAGTACACTTTTTTTAACCACTTGACCTTTGGAAAATTTACCGTCCTTAATGACCAGGTCATCGTTTTGCTAAACAGCACTGCGTTATTTTAACTGACAATTGCGTGGTCGTGCGACACTGTACCCAGATAAAATTTATGTCCTTTTTTCCCCACAAATGGAGCTTTCTTATGGTGGTATTTGATCACCATTGCACCACTATGTTTTGCGCTACATGTATATACAAAAAAAGACTAACAATTTTGAAAAAAAAAGATTTTTTTTTATTTTGTGCTATAAAACATATCCAATAAAAAAAAATTAAAAATTTAATTTCTTTATAAATTTAGGCCAAAATGTATTCTGCTACATATTTTTGGTACAAAAAATCCCATTAAGCATGGTTTAAAGCGGAGCTCCGCCGTAAAAAAATAAATTAAAAGACAGCAGCAACAAATACTGCAGCTGCCTATTAATAAATGGACACTTACCTGTCCTGGAGTCCAGCTACGTCGGCAGCAGAAGACGAGCAATCGCTCGTCTCTCGTCTGCCCCCACCGCCATCATGGGTGAGGGAATCAGGAAGTGAAGCGTTGCGGCTTCACTTTCCGGTTTCCTACTGCACATGCGCGAGCGCGTCTCTCACTGGTCCCCGCTGTGTCCTGGGAGCCGTGTGTTTCCCAGAACACAACGGGGGGGGGGACCGGGGAGTGACGCACTGCCCGCAGTCTACCCGCAGTGTGTATTCCCGGAAGTGGGTGCAAATACCTGTCTTAGACAGGTATCTGCACCCCCCTTCCCCCTGAAAGGTGCCAATTGTGGCACCGGAGCGGGGGGGGGGAAATCCGATGAGCGGAAGTTCCACTTTAGGGTGGAGCTCTGCTTTAAGTTATAGCCATAGGTGTGCACACAGGGTGTGCTGGATGTGCCTGGGCGCACCCTAATCAACCCATGCACATTAGCATTATCGCTTAGTGTGTCAGTGGGAAGATAGGAAAGATCTCCCTCTTACCGACTCTGCCATAGGAGAAGTGCTTATGCACTTCTCTTTCACTGTGCCGGCAGGGAGATCAGTGTGCTAGGGCCTTTTATATGTAGACACACATGCTTTTGAGCTTTAGGGCGCACACCTATGGTTATAGTGTCTACAAATGATGGGATATATACTGGTATTTTTATTTATTTATCTATTTTTTACTAGTATTGGCGACGATTAGCGACTTATAGCGGGAATGCGACATTGCGGCAGACATTTGGACACTGACACTTTTGACACTTTTTGGGAACCAGTGACACTAATATATTAAGCAGTGCTAAAAATATACACTGTCACTGTACTAATGACACCGGCTGGAAAGGGGTTTAACATCTACGGCAATCAAAGAGTTAAATGTGTGCCTAGCCAATGTTTATGTTTACTTTGTGTGGTGCTTTCACTTGGAGAAGTAATAGATTTTATTCCCTGCTTTGCTGGGAAAGAAGATCTATTACTTCCCCACTGACGGAACAGGGTCCTGCCTTGTTTACAGAGGCAGAGCCCTTTCCCGTGTAAATTCATGACGTTCGCATGGCGCCGGCAGTATTCCATTGGCCGGCACCCAGTGATCAACATCTGCTGTGTTTAATCACAGCATGGCCGGGTCGCCGGCGGCATGCCTACGTGTCCCCTACCCGGAAGAGTGAGATCACATACTAGGTAGCCTCATGCGCCTGATCTCTCAGCGCTGTGACATGCAGTCAGTCTAGTCGACGGCCATGCAGTGTAACAAAGCCCTGCCTCCTCCTCGTCCTGAATCAATGTTCTGTCACAGACGAGGGACAAGGAGGAGGCGGAGGCGGAGCTTTGTTACACTGCACGGCTGTCGACTAGACTGACTGCCTGTCACAGCGCTGGAGATCAAGGTACATGAGGCGGCAGGCAAATGGGCACAGTGAGGAGGCATGCAAATGGGCACAGTGAGGAGGCATGCAAATGGGCACAGTGAGGAGGAAGGCAAATGGGCACAGTGAGGAGGCATGCAAATGGGCACAGTGAGGAGGCAGGCAAATGGGCACAGTGAGGAGGCAGGCAAATGGGCACAGTGAGGAGGCAGTCAAATAGGTAGAGTGAGGAGGCATGCAGATGAGCACAGTGAGGAGGCATGCAAATGGACACAGTGAGGCATGCAGATGGGCTCAGTGAGGCATGCAGATGGGCACAGTGAGGCATGCAGATGGACACAGTGAGGCTGCGGCATGCAGATGGGCACAGTGAAGCATGCAGATGGGCACAGTGAGGCATGCAGATAGGTATTGTTGACCCTCTTTTCCACTTACAGTAGCTGCTGCATTTCTCATCCTAGGCTTATACTCGAGTCAAAACGTTTTCCCATTTTTTTGTGGTAAAATTAGGTGCCTCGCCTTATATTCGGGTTGGCTTACACTCGAGCATATACGGTACTTTAAGTTTGTACTTATTAGCAGGGGGACTTTTATGCACTTTATTTACCTATCCCATTTAGAGAAAGGTATCTAAATGTTCCTGTAAAAGTTCACAGCTTTCTTTGTTATTCTATTTACATTTTGCTTTGTAATTTCAGGCTAAAAATAGGCTTATCAGAGATTGCTGGTAGTAACCTTTAATTGGATTAGTGAACTGAATGCAAATTGTACAATTAAAGTGTTTCTCTTTAATTAATATCATCTTATCTTCAGTTTTAGTAAACTCCTCAAATGTTTACATAGATCTGAAAATTGTATTAGATTTTTTTTTAGATAGACTAAATTGTAATTAATGTATGCAGGTCATCTAAAATGTAAAAAAAGCAGGTAGTGAGTGAGCACAAATCATAGTTGTATATTGCTGATTATTCATTGTGAAGCAATAAATGCAAAACACAATCTATTTTGATTGCAGACAAAGAATGTGTCAGATAATAAGTACATGCATCCTGAAACAGTGACAGTTCTGTAATACTTGTATCCTGCCTTCCTTTCAGAGATAACATCAGATATCTACAGGCTGCCATTACATGCTCAAAGAAAAGAATTAATGCTTAGATTACACAGAAGGGAAAGACGCATTATATAAACAGGCGATATGCACCATCAGCCTTTTTCTTATAAAAGGAGAAACACATATTTGTTGAAAGTATTCTCTATGGCTGGTTGTCTCAAAAGCAAAATATAGAGATCCTTTATGGGGACAATCCAGTTAAATTTAAAAATTGTGCATTCAGTAGCTTCTCGGTAGTTCTAATGTTCATCCTCTTGTAGCTCTGGCTTCTGAATGAGCTGCTGAGAAGTTTGGCTCTTCTGTCATCCCCCACCCAGTGATAGCGAGACCTGAACTAAGCCCAACACACCAATAATGATACAAAAATAGTTTTATTAAAGCGGAGTTCCACCCAATATGGAACTTCCGCTTTTCGAATTCCTGCCCCCCCTCTGGTGTCACATTTGGCACCTTTCAGGGGGGAGGGGGGAGCAGATACCTGTCTAATCCAGGTATTTGCTCCCACTTCTGGGCATAGATCGCAGCCGTATTTGAGACGATCTACGCAATGTCCGGCCCCTACGCCACCCCCCCCGCTGTCTTCTGGGAGACACACAGGTCCCAGAAGGCAGCAGGGACCAGTGAGATCAAACTGCGCGACTCACACATGCGCAGTAGGGAACCAGGAAGTGAAGCCGTAAGGCTTCACTTCCTGATTCCCTTATCGAAGATGGCGATGCCTCCACCTGAGAGCCGAGGGACAAATCGGCTTCGGGTGTCGATATCGCGGGCGCCCTGGTAAGTGTCCATATATTAAAAGTCAGCAGCTGCAGTATTTGTAGCTGCTGACTTTAAAAAAATAAATTTCGGCGGAACTCCGCTTTAAGGCCAAGACACATCCTCCTGCAGCTAGAACACTTAGGCTCCATGCACACTGGGCTTTAAAAAAATGCCAGTTTCCCTAGCAGAAAGTCCATATGGAGCATTTTTGTACAGAGTTTAGGCGAGTTTAGGAGAGTTTTTTCTGTCACAAAACTCCAATCAGAAATGCAAATCAGAAGGGTTTTTTTTTCCTGCCTCAATGCCTCAACAGACTAGGTTAAGAAAAAAAAAAACATAAAACAACTATATAACTTAAATGGCTGAAATAACAGTGATGAGAAGCCACATTTTAATAAAGAATGCCAATAGCAAGGTCTCCTATTATTTTGTACTTAGTCCCTACCAACACCACTGGTCAGGGGAAGAGCTGATATAAAGTCTTCCGGCAGTGGGGAGGTGACCTCTCATTGGATCACTCACTCTCTAAGTCACAGTACTTTTTATTCACAAGGAAAACCTCTCAAATCAGCCTAGGTAGATTCCTCGGGGGGGGGGGCAGCAATGCACACAAGCTTAGTCAAAGGGCCTCCCGCGGCTAATGCTGTTCAGGTGTCCTAGGGTCTGCAGTCCCTTTCCCAGAGGTCAGGTGGGAGGTCACACCAAACTCAGCGCCTGTAATTTGTGCCAAAGTGAAACCTCAGTCGGCACTAAAATCTAGACTCTGAAAGGTGTCCTATCCCAGTTCTGCTCTCTTTCCGCACTGCTGCCTCCTTTTGCACTTTCCAATGGTGGCATAGGAGAAAGGGATAACTGCAATATAGCTAGGAATGTCCAGACCATGCAGCTCCCACCCCTTAAAGAGTCGCTAGCTAGGGCTAGACTTTTATTCAATTCCCATACGGTATAAATCCCTAAAGCTACTCTTATTTTTCCAGTCTGAAAGGCCATGAATGTGAGCATGCAAATTGCAGGACGGTTTGCTCCCTGGTTCTGTCTAAGATCACTATATCCCTGTCCAAACATTGCAGTATGAGGGAGATTAAAGCATATAGTAAGAGGCTGAAGTCCCACCATAGGTGACTGTGAAAAGCTTGATGAGCTTGGCTGCAAGGGAATTTTGAGAGATTGGGGAAATTTTTTTTATTATTGGACAGAAATTGGGGGGGAAATCTCTCCAATGGAAGCACAAACAAAAACCCCTTTTAAAGCTATCTACATATGCATATATTTCTCTTGTTTAACCTGTTGGCAGAATAGGTGAAACATAGTAGATTCATTTATCCACACCAAACAGCAACGCAAAAAACATCTGCACTGTGCAGTGTTATATTTAGAATCAATACACAAGCAGAATATATGCGTTTAGACATATATAAAACATTAAATAAGCAGCCAACATCAATTTGGTGATTCCAAAGTAAAACGTATATAAAAGTAATATGCAGCGCTTAAAGTGGTTGAAAAGGCAAAAGGTTTGCTACTTTCATGCAATCTATGCATGAAGATAAACAACCTTCAGTGTGCAGCAGCCCCCCTAATACTTACCTGAGATCCCTCTTGATCCAGCGATGTCCACAAGAGCCTTGCATCTCTGGGGACTCGCACTCCTGATTGGCTTTTGGCAGCAGCAAGAGCCTTTGGCTCCTGCTGCTGTCAATTACAGCCAGTAAGCCAATCAGGAGATGGAGGGGGTGGGGCCAACCTGTGGCTCTGTGTGTGAATGGACACACAGAGCCGCTGCCCGCGAGCATGTCTGCTTGGGTACCTCCAGAGCAAGCTGCTTGCTGTAGGGGAACCCAGCAGGAGGGAGGAGCCAGGAGCACCTGCATGTGACCCGAGAGAAGAGGACACAGGCTGCTCTGTGTAAAACCACTGCACAGAGCAGATAAGTACATATAACATGTTTGTTATTTTAGAAAAACAAAAACCAAGGCTAATATTGCTTTAATAATACAAAAAAAGTTCATGCAAATGTCTATTTAATATAGATGTCAGAAGATGGAAACCCCCACACCAACTTCAATGTGAAAGAAGGATACACACGGCACCACCGTGATGAGACAAATCTCCTTAACAGATTAAATAGACTCTCAGATTATAGAGTGGTTAATCACAGTTTATTATCAAAAAACAGATCTTGATACAGTCTAGAGGGAGGACAAAGCTATTAACATTGTCACTGCTGATTCACAAGCTTATAGCTTGTCAGTTAGCACTGCCTACATTACTGAAACCCTCCCACTGTGAGCTGCAGTGTCTGGGAGGGGAAGCATGTGAGACAAAAATGAGGGAGGTTTTGCTTAGTCAGGGACAGAAATGAAAGTTGTTGTTTTTTTGTACCTTGTGGGGCTTGTGCATCACATAGTAACCGGATTTGGTACTTGCTTAGACTGTCACACAGAAGCCTTTAGTTGTACTTTGTACTTTAACAGCTTCAATACATGGCACTTTCACCCCCTTCCTGCCCGTGCCAATTGCCAGCTTTCAGCGCTGTCGCATTTTTTTGAGACAGACAGCTATCTTTTGGTGGTATTTAATCACAACTGGGTTTAATATTTTTTGCTAAGCAAATGAAAAAATACCAAACATTTTGGAAAATAAAGTTTCTCTTTGTTTCTCTTTTTTTGTGAATAGGCAAGTTTTCTCCTTCACTGATGTGCACTGATAGGCGGCACTGATAGGTGTCACTGATGGGCACTGATGGGCAGACTTTATGGGCACCAATGGACAGACTTTATGGGCACTGATAGGTGGCGCTAATGGGCAATGATGAGCACTGATGGGCACTAATAGGCAGCGATAATGGGCACTGATAGGCAACACTGATGTGCACTGATAGGCAGCACTGATGGGCGATGATCAGCACTAATGACCGGCACTGATGGGCACTAATAGACAGCACTGATAGGAGGCACTGATAGGCAACACTGATGGGCACTGAAAGGCATCACTGATTGACACTGATTTGCATAACTGGTGAGCACTGATTGGTATAACTGGTGGGCATCACTGGTGGGCTCTGGTGGGCATCACTGGTGGGGCTGCACTGATACTCACTGCACTGATTATTAGTGCAGAGCCCCTTTTCAGGAGAGCAGATTACTGGCACTTCCTATTTATGCTGTGACCTGTCATAGGCTCTTTACCGTGATCAGAGATGCGGTGTGTCGGAGCGACACACACCACACTACTGATCACCACGCTGCGCTCCCCCAGGGGTGCGCACAATCGTCTTATTCTGAAGGACCTCATATGATGTCCAATTAGAATGGAAGAGCCACAGGATGTGGTTAAGGAACCCAGATAGAACTCAAAAGTATCTCAAACTGATTTCAAGTGTATGTTGCAAGTTGAATGTGCCTAAAAGCAAGCTACATCTGCTCATCAGTAGGGATGAGCCGAACACCCCCCTGTTCGGTTCGCACCAGAACCTGCGAACAGACCTAAAGTTTGCGCGAACTTTAGAACCCTATTAAATACAATGGACTCGAACGTTCAAAATCAAAAGTGCTAATTATCAAGGCTAATATGCAAGTTATTGTCCTAAAAAGCATTTGGGGACCCGGGTCCTGCCTCAGGGGACATGTATCAATGCAAAAAAAAGTTTTAAAAACGCCCGTTTTTTCGAGAGCAGTGATTTTAATAATGCTTAAAGTGAAACAATAAAACACCCAGGATCCCGCCTAAGTCATTGGCTATTCCCCGCAAGCTGGGAAAGCCGAGACTTACCCCTATGATCTGACGGGGGACCCCGGCCCCTCGTACCTCAGACCCCGCCTACGTCATTGGCTGAGCGGACCTGATGGGGAACTTCCTACGCAGTGTAATAAATGAATAGACCTGCCCCTTCTCACGTTCCCCATCAGGTCCGCTCAGCCTTACACCCAGTGAAGGTGACCCCACCCCCTACGTCATTGGCTGAGCGGACCTGATGGGGAACGTGAGAAGGGGCGGGGTCTATTCATTTATTACACTGCAAAGGAAGTTCCCCATCAGGTCCGCTCAGCCAATGACGTTTCGTGTGGAGTGGAGACTGCAGCGCTGGACATCGGATCACCGCGGGACACTGGATTACATCGCTGGAATGTTTTTTTTATTTATTTATTAATTTTTAATAAAGGACTTTCCCAACTGTGTCTGTGTGTTTTTTTTACAATTTTTTACACTTTCTTTGTGAAATGGTAGGGGTACATTGTACCCCTCACCAATTCACATGGGGGGGCGGGATCTGGGGGTCCCCTTTGTTAAAGGGGTCTTCCAGATTCTGATAAGCCCCCCGCCCACAGACCACCACAACCACCGGGCAAGGGTTGTGGGGATAAGGCCCTTGTCCCCATCAACATGGGGACATGGTGCTTTGAGGGGTCACAGACCCCCAAAGCATCCTCCCCATGTTGAGGGCATGTGGCCTGGTATGGTTCAGGGGGGGTGCTCTCTCATCCCCCTTCTTTTCCTGCGGCCTTCCAGGTTGCGTGCTCGGATAAAGGGTCTGGTATGGATATTTGGGGGGAACCCCACGTAATTTTTTTTTTATTTGACGCAGAGTTCCCCTTAATATCCATACCAGACCTGAAGGGCCTGGTAATTGAATTTGGGGGGACCCCCATGCATTTTTCTTTTTTTTTATCAATGTCTTTTCTCTCTATTGCCGGGAGCCGACAATTCATTATAGCTGCGAGTGCTTTTAAATGACTTTTTTTCCTTCAGAAATGACACTTTGTGCAGGGACAGTTCTAAGCACGGGAAACAAGCGCTGCTTTACAGGCATACTATACACCCCCCCCCCCCCCCCCCCCCAGGTACGAAATTTAAAGGAATATTTCACTTCTATTGTTTCACTTTAAGCATTATTAAAATCTCTGCTCCTGAAAAAACGGGCATTTAAAAAAAAAAAATTTGCATTGATACATGTCCCCTGGGGCAGGACCCGGGTCCCCAAACACTTTTTATGACAATAACTTGCATATAAGTCTTTAAAATTTGCACTTTAGATTTCTCCCATAGACTTTTACAGGGTGTTCCATGGCTTTTCGAATTTGCCGCGAACACCCCAAATTGTTCGCTGTTAGGCGAACGTGCGAACAGGCAATGTTCGCGTCGAACATGAGTTCGACTCGAACTCGAAGATCATACCTACTCATCAGTACAAGGACTTAAGCAGATATGGTACCAAGGTCACGGATCCTGCTCCAACCTAAATGGAATAAAAAGGTGTAATGAAACTTCCAGCAAAACTTTTTTTTCTAGTTTGGAATAAAGTAAGGAGTGTTTAGGTCAGTTTTTTCTCCTTTTTGAGGAAATTCATTCTCATTTTTTGTTATAACAACTATTATGACTAGAACAGAATGGGGGTTATTTACAAAAGGCAAATCCACTGTGCACTACAAGTGCAAACTACAAGTGCAAAGTGCACTTGAAATTGCACTGAAAGTGCAGTCGCTGTAAATCTGAGGGGTAGATCTGAAATGAGGGGAAGCTCTGCTGATTTTATTATCCAATCATGTGCAAGCTAAAATGCTGTTTTTTATTTTCCTTGCATGTCCCCCTCGGATCTACAGCGACTGCACTTCCATTTACACTTTCAGTGCAATTTCAAGTGCACTTTGCACTTCTAGTTTGCACTTGTAGTGCAAAGTGGATTTGCCTTTCGGAAATAACCCCCAATTTGTTGTATCACCAGGACAGAATGTAAGGAAAACTCTCCAGAAGATATAGAGTTCTAACCCTTTCCTATTCTATCCAAAACTAGAAATCGTATGGCCGGAGTTCCATTTTAAACAGAGTGTCCTGTAATAACCTCTGGCTTAGACCATGATACAACATTAGCACTTCTAACCAAATGCAAATTATATTCTAGTTCTTTCTCTTGGGATAATCTAAGTTTTGCAAGAAAGTGCGGTCGTTCTGGCATTATATTGAGGGAGTGAAAAGAAGTAATTGTGTTTATTATATGTGAAGGTCTTTGTTCTCTGGGCAAAATGAGCCGCAGATGATTAGAAGGTGGGGGAACTCTGAGAAACGCTATGTACAGCTGAATTCTAATTTTCTTTTACATGCAGAGCTGGAACCACAGGTCATCCGTCTAGCTAAAAACAAACAATTGCTAGCATTTTACCCAATCTACTGTACATACTTATGACTGTATTTTAATATGAAAATATGGTGATTAGAAAATATGATGGAAATCCACTTTTAACAGAAGGTTTAAAAGTAATTTTCAAAACAACAGGAGATTTAATTTATCACATTCTCTGAGCGGCTTAAAGACATGGCATTTAAATACAAATGAATTGTACTTCCATAAATCTCCTCTTCACAGTCCTGCTTTGACAGAATTTTAGCAGTAATGCCACCATCACCACATTGATCTTTGTACTGAGTTCTAAAATGTGTCACATGTGTGTTAAAAAAGTAACCTTAAAAATAACCCTATGTACAACAATATGAGTGGAAACAAGTACTAAACATGAACATTTATCTTCTGTACTAACTTAATAATATTCTTAAATATAGATGCTCCGGAGAACTTTCTTACCCTAGACTCTTTTCTCTCTTTCTTATCTTCTTTTTTGTATTACCATATTTAAATGGTAATGTATTATACATAAATACTATATTTAGTTATTACTTATCATAATTATACATTTTTGAAGTTTTTATTGAATTAGTTGATTTCCAATTAGCTTTCTTTCCATAGTGACTATATATTAATCGAATATGCCTGGAACTAAGTGTATTAGCACATATTTACTTATTACATTTTTCAATTGTTTATATTAACTTAACATTTCATTTTCGAGTTGATTACCTGTTTATGTAAAATATCTAATCTTCAGATATGTATAATTCCATCCAATTTATTATCATATACTTAACTAATATTACCATTTGTTCTAACTATTTATTACTAATTGTAACTGTCTTTATTATTTAATATTCAATAAACAAAATTGACAAGGAAAAATAAATAAAATAAATAACCCTATGTTTTCTGTACAATTCTAATCATCATCATCTAATCATCCCTGAATTACTTAAAGGTACTCTGCAGTTTTCTTATATATTACATGTGATCTGAGGAATTAAAAGACAATATTGTCAGTGTGTGCTATTTTTTTTTTTAAAAGGACACCTGTGCACGTTTCTGAATTTGTTTCTGCATGGGAGCAACCGTATATTCTTATTTGTATGCATACTCTTCTTCTTGTTTAGTAGGGCTTCACAATTGCCAAGTTATAGGGACCATTGGGAAAATTGTTGACCTGCATATTAAAAATAGTTTAGCATATACTGAGCTGCTGGTCAGGCTTTTCAAGCCCAATAGTATTGTCCAGCAAATTCCCCATTTAAAAACATCTATTATATAGCGTATATTTAGGTGCAATGTCTAGTACACACTAATGCCGCATACACAAGATCGGAATTTCCGACAACAAATGTTTGATGTGAGCTTTTTGGTCGGATATTCCGACTGTGTGTAGGCTCCATCGGACATTTGCTGTTGAAATTTCCGACAACAAATGATTGAGAGCTGGTTCTCAATTTTTCCGACAACAAAAGTTCTTGTCGGAAATTCCGACCGTGTGTATCCAATTCCGACGCACAAAAATCCTACGCATGCTCGAAAACAATTTGACGCATGCTCGGAATCATTGAACTTAATTTTTCTCGGCTCGTTGTAGTGTTGTACGTCACCCCGTTCTTGGCGATCGGAATTTCCAACAACATTTGTGTGACCGTGTGTATGCAAGACAAGTTTGAGCGCAAATCCGTCTGAAAAAAATCCACGGTTTTGTTGTTGGAAATTCTGATTGTGTGTACGCGGCATAACAGCGCTGATCAGATGATGGTGTTCCAGCATGCCTGTTCTAGCAGGCTAGCATACACATGGGCCAAAAGTCGGCTGTTTTTTGTGGAACCGGCCAACAATCGACCTGTGTGTACGGGGCTTAAGATCTTACTAATTAGTGTGGTTTAATGCATCAGATCATTGTCAATGCAGGAATAAAAAACAGGAGTATTAATCCAATTGTTTAAGGAAAAAAAAGTCAAGTCCCCTGGCTACTGCTTGCATACAGTATGACCCCTTTCACACTGGCATCACTCCGCGTTAGCGGTAAAGCGCCGCTAGTTTTAGTGGCGCTTTACCATAGTTTTATGTTAAAGCTGCACTTTTCGCCCGCTAGCGGGGTGCTTTTAACTGCCGCTAGCGGCCAAAGAAAGGGTTAAATGCGCCAGCAAAGCGCTGCTGCCGAAGCACTTTGCAGGCACCTCAGTAGCACCTCAGTAGCAGTGCCTATTAATTTCAATTGACAGGGGCGGTATACGCCGCTTCTAAACCGCTCCAAAGATGCTGCTTGCAGGTCTTTTTCTAACGTCCTGAAAGTGCACCGTTCCAGTGTGAAAGCACTCAGGCTCTCACACTGGGGCTGTAGGGGAGGCATTTTTCAGGTGCTTTACAGGTTCTATTTTTAGCCCTTTAGCACCTGAAAAACACCTCCAGTGTGAAAGGGGTCTATGTGTGAGCCAAGTTGTAATTTCTTTGTTCTTTAGGCAGGAACAATTTACACTTTTTATCTGGATGCAAGTGCCACTGTTTGCAACAGACATTACACACTTAAAGTAGAACTATAGCTTCCTATTAAAAAAAAGGATGTTCTAGAGCACTTTGTGCTTGCTAGCTCTACAGTGGGATGAGAAGATATAAAGGTGCGTGACTATCATGATTGTCACTGCTCACTTACAATCTGTATCTTGCCAGTCCGAAGCTGGTTACACCTAGTCCTGCCCCACTGCTTTCTGGATTGATAGCACTGCTTCCATTGTTGAAACCCTGCCACTGTGAGCTGCAGTGTCTGGGAAGAGGTGTCTGTGTGAAACACAAATAAAGGAGGATTTGGCCGAGTCAGGGAAAGTAAAGGCAGTTTTTTTTTAATTTTAAGGTTTGTGCATCACATAGTAACTGAACTTAGGACTTGGACAGACTGTTATACAGGTGTCTTTAATTGAAGTAATGAATCGTAGCTGGAAGGATCTGGAAGTTAAAAAATATATACACAGTATATATAAGCTGTATAGGACAGACTGAAAAAAGTAGGAAATAATCATTGATCATTAGTGGGAATGCTCTCCAAGCATCCCCAGTATTGTTATTCAGATTTTTATTATTTTTATTATTTTTATTATTCCGTACGTTTTTTGGCTCTGCGTAACTTCTGCATACTTTCAGCTATTAAAACCATTCAACTTTTAAAATGTTCAGCTCTTTCAGCTAATGATGGTACTTCTTCAATTTTTTTGTACTATTTATACTTTTTAAAATATTAAGCTTTTTAACACTTTTTTTTAACATTTAACATTGAATTCAATGAGAGCATGCTTCAAATCCTTAAAATCTTTATCCGCTCCCAAAAGTTTCAGCTCCTTCATACTTTCACCTACAGACGTCAAACAAACTTTAAAATGTTCAAAAAATATTCAGCTATCCGGCTATATCTTTTCAGTTTGATATCTTTTAAGTTTTTTTTTAAAAAGCTGTTTAAGTTTAGTCATCATTTCAGGAAATTTTATCGATTTAACAGAGTGTCTATGGGGTTGCTTAGAGTGGATGATGTCATCACTACAGCACAGAGCTTTAAAAAAATGATCTTAGTTCCTTCTCTATAAATTGCTCTCACACCCACAAGATCTACTTGTCATACACAATTTATACATTGAAACGTAGGTATTTTTGTCTTGTTTTCGGCAATGTGCTACGCATTTTACTTTTGGCTGATTGAGCTTCCAAATGACAAGAGTTCTACACTTTCTTCCATTGACTGTCCTGTATAAAATTCTTCACATTTCCTAGCGAAACGCACAGCAAACTTCTTTTTTAAATCGCTGACATGCCCACATTTTTTAGTTTATCAACATAAATTTTATACCGATACGTTTACAAAGGCTGTGTGTCTCTAATGGTAAAGTCGCTGTTTCGATAGCATGTACTGTTGTGGATTTATTAAGGCTTGTTTGAAGGGTTCTCTCACACTGTCTCTCACTCATTAGGTGTGGGGATTAATGATTAAAGAGAGGCTTTATAAGTACTGAAGGAACACTGCTTGTATGTCCTAAAGATAGTGTAGTGGTTATGTTGAATGGCTTTGGTGTGGGCTTAGCAATTCAGCTATTCAGCATTCCCACGCATTTTCTGCAGGAAATGCATTTTCTAGTCTTTAATTTTATTCCGTACATTTTTTGGCTCTGTGTAACTTCTGCATACTTTCAGCTATTAAAACCATTCAACTTTTTAAATGTTCAGTTCTTTCAGCTAATGATGGGACTTCTTCAACTTTTTTTCTACTATTTATACTTTTTAAAATATTAACCTTTTTAACACTTTTTTAACATTGAAGTCAATGAGAGCATGCTTCAAATCCTTAAAATCTTCTTCCGCTCCCAAAAGTTTAAAATGTTCATAAAATATTCAGCTATCCGGCTATATCTTTTCAGTTTGCTATCTTTAACAGTTTTTGTGAAAAAGCTGTTTAAGTTTAGTGATCATTTCAAGAAATTTTATTAATTAAACTAGAGCACAGAGCCTTAAAAAAATTATCTTAGTTCCTTCTCTACAAAATTGCTCTCACGCCCACAAGATCTACTTGTCATACACAATTTATGCATCAAAACATAGGTATTTTTGTCTAGTTTCAGGAAATGTGCTCAGTTTTGTGATACTTTTACTTTTGGCTGGTTGAGCTTCCAAATGACAAGAGTTCTACACTTTCTTCCATTGACTGTCCTGTATAAAATTATTTAAAAAAAATAAAAAATCTTTTTTGAAAAAAAAAAATATTTAAAAAAAATAAAATAATAATTTTTGAAAAAAAGAAAAATAATTTTTGAAAAAATAAATAAAAAATAAAATAATTTTTGAAAAAAAATAACATTTTTGAAAAAAACAATTCAGTTTAGTGTCAGCTTTTCAAACAACCTTTAAATATTCCACATCTTTCATACATTAGTGGTGTTAAACTTTTTTTAATGAAATTCATGTTTATTTTAAAACCATTCCTACTTTTCCAACTATTCTCACTTCAACTTTTTCTTACGGATTTAAGCTATTCATCCAGTTAGCTTTAGCAATTCAGCTATTCAGCATTCCCACGCATTTTCTGCAGGAAATGCATTTTCTAGTCACCTATGTTTTTCAGTCTGTCCTATACAGCGGATATTTTGTATTTTGATTTGATTGTTTAGGTATCATCACCTGCATCCCCATTAAGGGTGAGACAGAGAGCAGTACTAAGGGCCAGTTCACACCACATGCAGTCTAGTGCGTTTTTTTCTGCATCAAAAACGCATGGAAAGTAGGTTATATGGTTTTCAATGGCATAGTTCACACCAGTGCTTGCAGTTCCAGTGCGTTCCAGTTCCAGAAAAAAAAGTAGAAAATGCTGCATTTTACCTGCACTGGACTGTACTGGAACGATGTAAAAAACGCATCAAAAACGCACCGGAACGCACCTAAATGCACCAAAAACGCACTGGAACACACTTGTCCTTAGCTAAGGTTAATAAAAAAGAGGGGTGAAAAAAAGCACTGGACTGCATTAAAAACATACCAAAAACGCACTGGAACACACTTGTCCTTATCTAAGGTTAATAAAAAAGAGGGGTGAAAAAAAGCACTGGACTGCATTAAAAACATACCAAAAACGCACTGGAACACATCAAAAACACGTCAAAAACGTGCATGCAAAAAAGCACCTTGAACGCACCCGGATTGCGTTTCTATGGTGTAAACTGGCCCGAAAACTAAAACTTCCTACACCCAAGTGGTGCACTACTATATTTGTTCAAGTATCTGAAAGTATTGGATGAGTGTAGCTGGAAGAGGCAGGGCTTGGCACTAATGCTTAAAATAAAATTTTCAATGACAGGTAATACAAATGGTTAAATGGAAACATGTGCAAGCATCTTACTAATACTCTTATAACAACCCGTTCCCATATTTAAAGTGGTTCTAAAGTTTTATTCTATGCATTAAGGTAAAAACCCTTCTGGGTGTAGCTACCCCAAGCCCCCCTTATACTTACCTGAGCCCCATCTCAATCCAGCAATGTGCACGAGACCAGCGGCTCTCCCGGGTCTCTCTCTCCTCATTGGCTCACACAGCAGCAGGAGCCATTGACTCCTGCTGCTGTCAATTACAGTAGGTGCCGCCGATATTGACACCCTATGAGCTCCGTCGCGAGAGCCAGCGCCGAGCTGTCTCGTCATCGGGAAAGGAAAAAATGTTCCTTTCACGATGAGCGACACGCATTGCTGATAGGCGGGGATCCGACGCGGATTCCCGCCAATACCAGGCACTGCGTTTGGTGTGAATCCTGAGCGGGAACTCCACGCCAATTTTTAAAGAAAAAAACGGCATGGGTTCCCCCTCCAGGAGCATACCAGGCCCTTGGGTCTGGTCTGGATTTGAAGGGGAACCCTACGCCGAAAAAACGGCGTGGGGGTCCCCCTCAGGATCCAAACCAGACCCTTATCCGAGCACGCAACCTGGCAGGCCGCAGGGGAAGAGGGGGGGACGAGAGCGCCCCCCCTCCCTCCTGAACCGTACCAGGCCACATGTCCTCAACATGGGGGGTTTGGTGCTCTGGGGCAGGGGGGCGACCTGCGGCCCCCCACCCCAGAGCACCCTGCCCCCATGTTGATGAGGACAGGGCCTCTTCCCGACAACCCTGGCCGTTGGTTGTCGGGGTCTGCGGGCGGGGGACTTATCGGAATCCGGGAGCCCCCTTTAATAAGGGGGCCCCCAGATACCGGCCCCCCACCCTATGTGAATGAGTATGGGGTACATCGTACCCCTACCCATTCACCTGGTGGAAAATAAATGGAAATAAAAACACAACACAGTTTTTAAAAGTATTTTATTGCACAGATCCGGAGGTCTTCTTCCGACTTCGGGGGTCTCCGGTGTCGTCGCCGCGTTCTCCGGTTCTTTCTTCTGCCGGGCCTCCGCTAACTTCTTTTTAGCTCTTTTGCTAACGGAGGCCCGGTCTTCTCCGTCGTCTTCTTCTCCCGCTCTCCGGTTCTTCTCCCGCTCTCCGGTGTCGTCGCCGCGTTCTCCGGTTCTTTCTTCTGCCGGGCCTCCGCTAACTTCTTTTTAGCTCTTTTGCTAGCAGAGGCCCGGTCTTCTCCGTCGCCTCGTCCAGCTCTCCGTTGTCCTTCTGCCGGCCCCTCCACTAACTTCTTGTAGCTCTTTTGCTAGTGGAGGAGCCGGTCTTCTCCGTCGTCGCCGTCGGCGTCTTCTTCCCTCTTCTCCTCCTCGATGTTGACTCGTCGCTTCCTCTCGCAGTAATGGTAAATCTTCGGTCCGCAGAGATTAATATAGGCTTCACATGACGTCACAGTCACATGCTCCGGGGCACATGTGCACATGACGTCACAGTCACATGCTCCAGGACACATGTGCACATGACGTCACAGTCACATGCTCCAGGGCACATGTGCAACATCGAGGAGGAGAAGAGGGAAGAAGACGCCGACGGCGACGACGGAGAAGACCGGGCCTCTGCTAGCAAAAGAGCTAAAAAGAAGTTAGCGGAGGCCCGGCGGAAGAAAGAACCGGAGAACGCGGCGACGACACCAGAGAGCGGGAGAAGAACCGGAGAGCGGGAGAAGAAGAAGACGATGACGGAGAAGACCGGGCCTCCGTTAGCAAAAGAGCTAAAAAGAAGTTAGCGGAAGCCCGTCAGAAGAAAGAACCGGAGAGCGCGGCGACGACACCGGAGACCCCCGAAGTCGGAAGAAGACCTCCGGAGCGGTGCAATAAAATACTTTTAAAAGCTGTGTTGTGTTTTTATTTCCATTTATTTTCCACCAGGTGAATGGGTAGGGGTACGATGTACCCCATACTCATTCACATAGGGTGGGGGGGCCGGTATCTGGGGGCCCCCTTATTAAAGGGGGCTCCCGGATTCCGATAAGCCCCCAGACCCCGACAACCAACGGCCAGGGTTGTCGGGAAGAGGCCCTGTCCTCATCAACATGGGGGCAGGGTGCTCTGGGGTGCAGGGGCCGCAGGTTGCCCCCCTGCCCCAGAGCACCAAACCCCCCATGTTGAGGGCATGTGGCCTGGTACGGTTCAGGAGGGAGGGGTGGCCGCTCTCGTCCCCCCCTCTTCCCCTGCAGCCTGCCAGGTTGCATGCTCGGATAAGGGTCTGGTTTGGATCTTGAGGGGGACCCCCACGACGTTTTTTCGGCGTAGGGTTCCCCTTCAAATCCAGACCAGACCCAAGGGCCTGGTATGCCCCTGGAGGGGGAACCCACGCCATTTTTTTCTTTAAAAATTGGCGTGGAGTTCCCGCTCAGAATTCATACCAAACGCAGTGCCTGGTATTGGCGGGAATCCGCGTCGGATCCCCGCTCAATACAGTGTCACGTCTCCTCGCCATTGCAGCGAGCGCGACACATGTTGCCATCCTGCTGCCGACATCTCGGCACTCCTGTCGCCGAGAATCTCGGCGATGGGAGCGCGATAGAAACACAATATCGGCGGCACCTACTGTACAGCCAGTAAACCAGTGGGGAGTGGGTGGAGGGGCAGAGCCACGCTCTGTGTGTGTGAATGGTTACGCAGGGTGGCTCGAGAGAGAGAGCCTGCTTAAGTGCCCCCATAGCAAGATGCTTGCTATTGGGCGCACTTGGCAGGGAGGAGGGGCTGGGACCACCAGTAGGGGACCCAAAAAGAATAGGATTGGGCTGCTCTTTGCAAAACCATTGCACTGAGCGGTAAGTATAACGTCCTTTTAAAAACAAAAATTCTTTGAACCATGAACAAAAGTCTTATATTTTGCAGCTTACCAGTCATTAGATACGGTGGCTGAATTCCTTTTATTTTTCCTGTTTTTTTTTCCTTTATTATAATCTGGTGATCCTACAAGTAACACACCTCCTATCCTAGATGAACAACAACTTCTCTCTGTACCAGGGAAGTGCAGTGAGGTTAGTGGCTGGTGGGGAACAGGCTAGTATTAAAGCCGGATACACACAAGTTACATACGCCACGATCGTTAGAGCGAGAGCAATAATTCTAGCACTAGACCTCCTCTGTAACTCTAAACATGTAACCTGTAAAAAAATTTAAAGCGTCGCCTATGGAGATTTTTAAGTACTGAAGTTTGGCGCCACTCCACAAGTGTGCCCGATTATAAAGCATGACATGTTAGGTATCCATTTACTCGGAGTAACATCATCTTTCATAGTATACAAAAAAATCAAGCTAACTTTAGTGTTTTTTTTTTTTTATTCATGAAACAGTTTCTTTCCAAAAAAAAATGCGTTTGAAAAATTGCTACGCAAATACAGTGTGTAACATAAAAAGTTGCAATCACCACCATTTTATTCCCTAGGGTGTCTGCTATATATAATGTTTGGGGGTTCCGAGTGATTTTCTAGCAAAAAAATTATGATTTTTACAGGAGAGAAGTGATAGAATTGGCCTGGGTGGCAAGGGGTTAATTACCATAAGTAATATACAAATAATTATTTTATATTATTTTTAAGGCAAAAACTGTAATTAAGCAGGTGGTTTAATGGACACATTACTGAAGTTTGAAGTCATAACTTCAAACCAGTTATTTCACAGTAGATAAATAAATAATAAATTATTATCTTATAACATATAGCATAATAATATATGATTTAGCTTGTACCTTTTCAACAGCAGCAGATTCTCATTCTCAGCAGATTCTCATTCTAGTTAAGAGGGCTGGAAGGGACCATATGTCTTTTAGACACATGCCTCCTTTTATGACACTGCAGTGAGAGGCCAGCCTCCACTGCAGCATTTTTATTGGACAGCTGTCCATTGAGCTCAGTGCCTCGCTCTGACAAGAAGTGAGGAGAGGCACTGTGAGCTCATCCGCTCAGTCTGCAAACAGTGTGCCAGCTTGTATTTAAACTGGCTGCTCTGTATTTAGCTTCTGACAGGCTGTGCAAGGAGCCCCGTATCTCCAGAACCACAGATGATAGGAGTCCCAAATTTTGACCAGCAGTGGGGTAGGACCTACCAACCCAAATTTGGGGTCTCTGTGACCCCTGGTTGCCGAGCTACGACCCTCGTAGTCGATCATTTTTTTTTATGCTCATGGCTCTGCCTCACCTGCCTCCCCTGACTGCACGTCCCTGCTCTGTACCGTATCTGTGAAAGAGCAATGCTGTCATTATAGGACAGATAGTATAACAGGACTTCAACCTCTTTCCCCCTTCCCTTCTACATAATATAAGGGGGGAATGTTCTGTACTGTTAACACATTTCTTGATAAGATTGTTTGAGATAATACTGCAGAAAGCACAGGACAACACTGGATTTCTGGCAAGACCAACAGGGAGTTTTTTTTGTACTCATAGCAAACCGATACAATAAAACACTTCCAATCGTATTTTTAAGAGACAAAGGGAGCAAAACATAGAAGCTAATTGTCATGCTTAAGATTTAGGTTAAACGTGTCTAAATGACAGCAATGTATCTAGCATTTTTTCTTTGCTTGAAATAAAGAATATTGTAACAAAAAAGTATTCCTTTAAGAGAAAGAGCCTGCTTATTGCTTCTTAGCAAATTTGTTTATTCCTGTAGGTCCTTCAGAGACCACATTCTTGGATGACACTCCACCTTGAGAATACCTGGGAACCAGCATCTGCAAAGCCTTCTACATCCTAGCCAACATTTGAGATTGGAATTAGTTCAGGCATCTGCACCATGTGACCATAGGAAAGCAAGAGGAAAGTCTGAAGTTATGTCATGATGGCTGGAGTCCTGCCCACATAAGATAAGACGTCACATGTAGCCACCTCCCAAGACCCTGAAAATAGTAAGTAGTACCCTAAAAATTACAATATGTATGCGCTATATAGATATGTATGACTTTATTTAAAGGGTATGCTGTGATGTTCTATCATACCTAAATTAGACAAGATGGGGCACAAGTTATTGTAACAATCACCAAACATAGAAAGGTTGTACCATATTTTTCCGTGTATAAGACGCCCCCCACTTTTCGAACCCAAAATTAAGAAATCAATATTTTAAACATAGGTAAAACAGAACACATTTAGTAATTACCGCAAGTAACGTTTAAATACCAGTATATTATGCAGGGGTTTTTCTTCCTGTTTTCTCCACTGTCTGATCGTACACTCAGTGGAGGCAAGTCCAAACTGTTTCTCTGCAGCTCTATTCCCATGCTCTTTTGCATAGCTGGCTATATTTGGTTTGATTTTGCAGAGTAAGACAATCACTTACTTTTATTCACTTCGGTCCCTGTTGCATCTGTGCACTCTCCACTTCCAATGGGATCGCATCTGCTCACTCTCCACCTCCACCCCCACCTCCAGCTCCAGCTGACGTCAGTAACATACGGCTCGTGATTGGAGGAAGACGTTTGACAAGCTATGGGCCGCGATGCACCTGCGCAGCTGTCTCCTAGGCTGACTGACCGTGTATAAGACGCTGCTCGATTTACAGGCTATTATTTTAGGAAAAAATTGCATCTTATACACGGAAAAATATGGTAAATCATTCCCTTTTAATTTAAACAAACACACCAAGAAGATTAGAATATTTGTTGAATGCAACATTCACTGCTTTATAAATATACTCCAAATATTCTTTGAAGAAAACCTCTTATCTGTAGGCTCTCAGAAGTTATATTTGCATTCATGAAGATTCTAGCCGTGTCTCAGCCACATATAACACAAATGCATAAAATATTTTTAAACAATTATAATATCAAATTAAAGGAAAGAAAATATGCAGTTTGTTGTGAGAAGGATAGATTTAGGCTGGTTTCACACTGGGGGCGGTGGGGGCGGTGGCGGTATAGCGCCGCTATTTTTAGCAGCGCTATACCGTCGGGATTGCAGAGGTATTCAGCCGCTAGCGGTGCGGTTTTAACCCCTGCTAGCGGCCGAAAAAGGGTTAATACCACCCTCAAACCGCGGCTACAGCCGTGGTTTGCGGGCGGTATTACCGCGGTATCCCATTCATTTCAATGGGAAGGAGCGGTGGAGGAGCGGTAAACACACCGCTCCTCTCACCGCTCCAAAGATGGGGCTAGCAGGACTTTTTTTCACGTCCTGCTAGCGCACCGCTCCAGTGTGAAAGCCCTCGGGGCTTTCACATTGGAGAGAAAGGAGCCACTGTTTAGGCTCGGTTTGCAGACGCTTTTTTTAGCAAAATAGCGCCTGCAAACCGCCCCAGTGTGAAAGGGGCCTTATAGATGCATCATTGAACATAAGGCATTTTTCATGTAACATCCAGGTAAATGAAATGGTTCTGATTGAAATATATTCAATGTTTTTTTTATATATAATAAATTGTACTCTATGCAATTTTCTTAAAGAAGAGCTCCACTAAGTATCTAAACTGACTGCCAAAAACAAATATATACATATATATATGTACAGTGTAACCGTAAATGTCTCTACTAGGCATAACTGAAATTGTTATGAATGACAGTGTGGAAATCTCTGATAACTTCAAATAGTGATTTCCAAAAAGAGAGGAGTCATTTTTGATTATTCAGGAATGATCTCATATCTGCTTGGTTGATCATTTGAAAATGCCTAGAATTGCTTGTTGAGGCAGATATTTGCAATCCACCTTGTGCATTGTAAACTAGAATGGGGCTCAGTTTTAGAGCATGAGCTCCCCTTACCTAACCACAGACCTCCAATTTTTTGCTCATCACTGACAAAACTATATTGTCTAAATACAGTTGCGAGAATATTAAGAAGATCAGGTGGAAGATTCCTATGAATCTTTCTGATTACACTGTAGATGGTTACAACATGAAGAAGCAAGGTTATATCCACAGAAATATTTTGTTGATGTTAGAGGTCAAAAACATTGGTACATTTGTTTTAGTGAAAAAAAACATTTACCTAACTTTGGGCATCACATTCACCTTTCTATACAATTTTTCACACCTTCCCAACAACTGGCTCGAAAAACTAATCCTAACTGCCAAACCTACCTTCACACATTAACAGTATCCTAAACATACACCAAAAATTAAAGTGATACTAAAGGAAAACATTTTATTCAAATACCAAACAGGTTTATACTTACCTGTTCTGTGCATTTGTTTTGCACAGAGCAGCTCCAATTCGTGTCTTCATGGGTCCACCGCTGGTGCTCTGGGCTCATCCCCCCTGCTACAGTAAGTGCCCCCATTACAAGCTGCTTGCAATGTCTCCCAAGTTCGCTCTGTATGTCTACAGAACGTGGCTCAGCCCCACCGAGGCTCCCTGTGATTAACTGCCTGAGCCAATGAGGAGGGAGAGAGAGCTGAGAGATCCTCTGCTCTTGTGCACATCGCTGGATCGAGATTGGGCTCAGGTAAGTATAAGGGGGGGGGGGGGTAGGACACAGAAGGTTTTTTACTTTCATGCTTAGAATGCATAAAACCACTTTAACTATTAAACAGAACCACCTAATCCTAGACCTGAATCTAACCCTTCCCACTAATACTCTGAGCCTATTAATATTTGAGCTATTGAGCTAATACTAAGGCAGATGCACCCCCACCTAAAATACATTTCAAAAAATCTTTGCAGAAAACTGCCATTCTCATACCAAATACAATTGTTTCAAATTTTATAAAACATTAAAAGAGACATGGGAATTCATAAAATAAATGAAAGTAAGGTTCTGTTGCTTGATTTAGTAAACCAATTGACAATGTTAGTAAAAAACCTCTACACCTGATTGGGTTGAGAGGGAATGGGAATTTGCTTTTCACATGATTGAACTGAATATTCACAAAATGTTTGCGTTATTTTTCTTTTCCTTTTAATTTTTAAATTATTCACAAAAAATTCTCAAATACTTTATAAAAATTAGCTTAAATCAGCCCCCACATCTGTAGGAGTTATCTAAGCAATCTGTACCTAGGGGGAATGTCATTCTATTGTTATTGGAGTGGCCAAGGTCAGAATTTCACTAATGTATTTCCTGTCAGCCATTTTAGTTTATTGATTCAAAGCTTGCCAGAACTTAGAAAGCTGCATTTGGTATTTTAGGCGGAATTCAATAAAAAAAAAACAAGTACACAGCATAAACGCATTTGTTCCGTTCTACCTGTCAAGGGATTTAATTGTGTTCAGCCAGTCTTGTGATCTATGAACACCTGTCAGGTTGTTGACCTAATTTTTTCAACTGCTGTTAAACACACCACTTGGTCACAAACCTCCCTTCTGTTTTTGATTGGATGATAAAGAAAAAGCAGCACACTGATGACTGATGATATCATCACTCTTTTAATGTGATCATGCTGAAACTGTGAACTGACCTGTCTATGTTAACCTCCCTGGCGGTGTGATTATTTCAGATTTTAGGTGCTGAAAGCGGTACCATTATTTTGCATGGAAATTTGACGTTTTATATTGTAGGCCTGCAATTCTTAGGAATGACTCACTTAAATCTGTCCAAACCAGAGTCTAGTGGACATCCTGGGTATGATAAAGTTTGAAACACAAAATCATAAATTATAATATAATAAATAACTATAAAATAATTATAACAAATAATAATATAATAATAATAAAAATTATTCAATAATGTCATCAAATCAAAAACACAGAAATTTGCTCAGTTGCAGAATTGTCGCTGTCATTAGATTTAGTGTTTGATGATGAATTTCCCCACAAATCGCTATCGCTCAATTCTGCAAGTGATTCTAATTTATTATCGCCGTTTTCTAGCTGGTCTAAAACCACTTTTGACATAAAGGGACACTTTTTGGTTGCTATGGACAATCTCCAGTTTCCAGGCAGAAAAAACTGTATTTATAATATAAAAGTGCATGCAGGGCACTGGACAGACCACTAGGGACTAGGGATGAGCCAAACACCCCCCTGTTCGGTTCGCACCAGAACCTGCGAACAGACCTAAAGTTTGCGTGAACTTTAGAACCCTATGAAATACAATGGACTCGAACATTCGAAATCTAAAGTGCTAATTATAAAGGCTAATATGCAAGTTATTGTTCTAAAAAGGGTTTGGGGACCCGGGTCCTGCCCCAGGGGACATGTATCAATGCAAAAAAAAGTTTTAAAAACTGACGTTTTTTCGGGAGCAGTGATTTTAATAATGCATAAAGTGAAACAATAAAAAGTGAAATATTCCTTTCAATTTCGTATCTGGGGGGGGGGGGGGGGTGTATAGTATGCCTGTAAAGCAGCGCTTGTTTTCCTTGCTTAGAACTGTCCCTGCACAAAATGTCATTTCTGAAGGAAAAAAAGCCATTTAAAACCACTCGCGGCTATAATGAATTGTCGGCTCCCGGCAATACAGAGAAAAGTCATTGATAAAAAATAAAAATAAAAAATGCGTGGGGGTCCCCCCAAATTCAATTACCAGGCCCTTCGGGTCTCGAGTGGAGACTGCAGCGCTGGACATCGGATCGCCACGGGACATTGGATTACATCGCTGGAATGTGTTTTTTATTTTTAATAAAGGACTTTTCCAAGGTGTCTGTGTGTTTTTTTTACATTTTTTTTACACTTTCTTCATGAAATGGTAGGGGTACAATGTACCAGGTGGGATTTACCCCGGGGAGGGAGGGAAGAGAGAATACGCAACGGGTGTTGAGTGCGATTTACTTAGCACATAAACTGCGGAAGCCAATGGTATTGGTAGAAAAAAAAAACTTTGATAGGGTAGATTGGATATTTTTAAAAGCTATTCTACAGCATATAGGCTTGGGAGAAGGGACGATGCATTGGTTTTCTAATTTATATTCAATACCGAGCGCAAAGGTTAAAATAGCAGACAGAATCTCGGAGCCATTTCTTATTCGAAATGGGACAAGACAGGGCTGTCCACTGTCGCCTATTATTTTCATTTTGACAATAGAACCTTTTTTAAGGAAGATTCGGGCAAACCTGAATATTAAGGGAATAGTAACGGAAGGTTAAGAACAGAAATTAGTGGCCTATGCCGGTGATTTAATTTTTTTTATAACATCCCCGATAGTAGCTTTGCCTTCCTTACTATCAGAATTAAGGGACTATGGAAGACTATCCAACTTTAACCACTTTCCGCCCCGTCAATAGCAGATTGACGTCCGGGAAGTGGTTCTGTTATCCACACTGGACGTCATATGACGTCCTGCGTGATAACAGCCGCCGCGCGCCCGGGGGGGCGCGCATCGCGGCGATCGGTGGAGCGGTGGGTCAGTCTGACCCACCGCTACACTGATCTCGGTAAAAAGCCTCTGGCGGAGGCTTTTTACCACGTGATCAGCCGTGTCCAATCATGGCTGATCACAATGTAAACAGGAAGAGCCGTTGAACGGCTCTTCCTCACTCGCGTCTGACAGACGCGAGTAGAGGAGAGCCGATCGGCGGCTCTCCTGACGGGGGGGTTCGCGCTGATTGTTTATCAGCGCAGCCCCCCCTCGGATACCCACACTGGACCACCAGGGAAGCCCCCCAGGACCACAGGGAAGCCCCAAGCATGTGGATGGCCCCCATGGCCATCCACATGTAGTAAAAAAAAATAAAAAAAATATGCCAATCAGTGCCCACAAATGGGCACTGACTGGCACTATGATGGCACCACCTCAATGTGTGGTGGCTGGCATTGCTGGGCATCAGTGTCCATCAGTGCCATCTACTAGTGTCCATCAGCGCCACCTATCAGTGCCCATCCGTGCCCATCTGTGCCCATAAGTGCCCACCTATCAGTGCCCGTCCGTGCCACCTATCAGTGCCGCCTATAAGTGCCCATCAGTGCCTCCTATAAGTGCCAATCAGTGCCGCCTATGAGTGCCAATCAGTGCCACCTATGAGTGCCAATCAGTGCCGCCTATGAGTGCCAATCAGTGCCGCATACCAGTGCCACATATCAGTGCCCATCAGTGCCGCCTATCAGTGCCCATCATCAGTGCCCATCAGTGCCACCTCATCAGTGCCACCTCATCAGTGCCCATCAGTGTCGCCTTATCAGTGCCCATCAGTGCCGCCTTATCAGTGCCCATCATTGAAGTAGAAAAGGTACTTATTTACAAAAAAAATTAACAGAAACAAAGAAAAACTTCGTTTTTTTCAAAATTTTCGCTCTTTTTTTATTTGTTGTGCAAAAAATAAAAATCGCAGAGGCGATCAAATACCACCGAAAGAAAGCTCTATTTGTGGGAACAAAATGATAAAAAATTTGTTTGGGTACAGTGTAGCATGACCGCGCAATTGTCATTCAAATTGCGACAGCGCTGAAAGCTCAAAATTGGCTTGGGCAGGAAGCTGTATAAGTGCATGGTATTGAAGTGGTTAAGGTCAATTACCGAAAATCAGACGCGATGGGAATAGAAATAAACGCATCTCTAATGTACCAGATAACTACGCAATTTGAATTCAGATGGACAGATTCATACATTAGTTATCTAGGTACTAAAATATCGAGGGATCTAAACAAATTATTTGAACTTAACTATGTACCACTGATGAGACTCGAACTCGAAGCTCATCCCTACTAGGGACAAAGGGGATGTGTAATTATTTTATACAGTACTGTAATCTGTAAGATTACAGTGTACTGTATGTGTTTTGTGTTTTTACTTTTTGGAATTTGGCGCTGATCTCCGCCCCCGTGCGCAGCAACGTCGCAGGGAACGGAGCTCGGCGGCACTAGGGCACTGTGTGAATCGAGCGAGGAGACAGCTCGCACACACTGCGGGGAGACATCGCAGGATCCAGGGAACAAGATAAGTAAGGCCCCTTTCACACTGAGGCGTATTTCAGGCGTTTTAGCACTCAAAATAGCGCATAAATAACGCCTGAAATAATCCTGCCCCAGCATTCTCAATGTGAAAGCCAGAGGACTTTCACACTAAGGCGATTCTCTGGCGGGAGGAAAAAAAATCTCCTGCAAGCAGCATCTTTGGAGCGGTGAAGGAGCGGTGTGTATACCGCTCCTTTACCGCTCCTTCCCATTGAAATCAATGGGACATCGCGGCTATACTGCCCGCAAACCGCTGCTGTAGCAGCGGTTTGCAGGCGGTTTTAACCCTTTCTCGGCCGCTAGCGGGGGTTAAAACCGCACCGCTCGCGGCCGAATATCGCGGCAAATCCGACGGTATAGCGGCGCTAAAAATAGCGCCGCTATACCGCCAGCATACCTCCCCGCCCCAGTGTGAAAGGGGCCTAACTTTCCCTGTATCCTGCGATGCAGCCTGAGTCTGGCTCGGGGTTACCGCTAATGATACTGAAATTCCATCCCGAGCCAGACTCTGGAATACTGCTAGGCAGGTTAAGAAGTAGATCCCTAGTTGGCTCATCGCACTGCACTTTCCTCTCACAGTGTAGGGGTATTTGAAAATTAGATTAAATGGGGTTAAAACCAGCACATATTCAGGTATTTAGAGTTCATGTAAAATACATTTAATTCTTTTTAATAAATACATAATTTGCATTGCAATTTAATACCTGCTTGGGGGTTTATTGGCAGTGTTGCTAATTAGGGGAGGACATGGGTTTAAATACATAGTAGAAGAATAACATAAAATGTATCTATCAGTCTCAATTACTTGTTGTCAAATAGCTGCCATGAAGCTATGATTATGACACTTCATGTTACATAATCTTATCCTACAATCCGCTACGTTATCTATTTTCATTTACATTTATAAGAGTTACTTTCCTGAATGATTATGCCTTTTTCTACTATACTATTGTACATGTTCTGTTAATGGAATATCTATTTCTATTATATTGTTGTATATGCTCTGTTAATGGAATTTTGTTAAAAATTATAAAATCCAATAAAATATTTGAAACAGTAAAAAAAAAAAAAATTATCTATCAGATTTAGAAAATTGGTTGTATAGTAACCAAGATGACTGTTGCAGCTAAATCTAAAACTCACCAAGAGAAGACCACCAGATTCTGATTGGTTTATCTGGGCAGCCTCTTCATTTTTGTTCTTTAAGACTTCAGCATAGCAATAAAAGTATTTTGTGAAATAGATCTTTTTTAAATACTAGTAAATTATTCTTTCTCTGGTCACGTGACTGTTTACACACAGATAGATCTGGCAGACTTATTTAAACGAAAAGGTCATGTCTTCTGTCCAACACGCACCTGCTCTATTTACTATGATGTTGGTCGGGCAGACAACAGCACTTAATATACACACAGACTCTGTTGACCAATAGCCAAATGAAAAGTTCACAACATAATTGTCACATGAAATATCAGTATATTGAAGAGGAAAGTTGTTTTTTGCTGCTTTTAAAGGTCATGAAGACAGTAAATGAAAAAGACTTGTGTTTGATATTGGAACACAAAATACAGATATCTGAAAAGTGTTCATACTATTTTGTATAGTTAATAATAGTGATTGCATAGTCAATAATAATTCCTCCAGGTTATACAGTATATACCTAATAATAAACATAATAAAAGCAGCTCTAAGTCCAAAGGCAGTTAAAGTTCACAACTGCAACACAAGCATTGTAATTGTTTGGTTTTATTAACCCTTCTGGGCTCAGAGGTCATTGAAGATAGATATGAATAAATAGATTTAACTAAACATTCACAGTATTAAAGTGTTTCACATTCTGGTTAGAGTAAGGGAGAGTTAAAATCTCTGTGAGGTTTTTTTTTTTTTGCTACCTGTGTCCCATAGGGGATATTTCTATCCACTCCCTCTCCCATAGCCAAAACTGAAAAATGTGAGGGAATCTCGGGGTGTCACCAGAACTAGTGTCCCCATTGGAAGATTTCCCCTCTATTCCTGTTGTGATATCAACCCAAAATTTGGGATTTTCTTTCAGTTTCAGCAATAATAATAAACAGGACAAAAAGAGAGGGTGAATCTCACTATTGGGTTGTCAGGACCCAGATCACCTGCTGGTGGCATTGAGGTTCCCAGACCTGAAGGGCACAGTTCTGGTGGCCACCAACTGGTGTCTTCCAGCAGTCAGCAGATTGTAGTAATTAGGTGTTGGATAGGTGTTGTGTGCATTAATAAACTTTAATTTAATTATACGGAGTCTGATTTCAGTTTCCTAAGTACAGCTACACTGAACTGGACATCCCCACTGCCATTGGAAACCCACAATCAGTATCCCTTACACAGGGCACAGATAGCAATAAAAATTGACAGATATTCTAATCCCTATCCACTCTGTCCAACACTTTAAAAAACTGTTTTGCCTTTACTTTAGTTACCCTTTTAACAAAAGTTTGATTATAGCTGTCAAAGTGATCACATATTTAGGAACCACTCTGATTGCTTTACAATTGTTAGTGGGGACAAAAACTGTCAGCCAGGTTTGCCAGTTACTAGCTATGCAAAGTGCTACTGGTAGCTGTCAAGGGATGAGGTTTAATAAAGCAGAAGTAAACCCCAGTTTTAAAAATACACTGGCAGAAGAGCCTCTGTAAGGCTTGTTTTACTCCAGGAGTATCAGAGGACTGTGAACAACAGGCTTTAACAAAGCATTGGCAGAACTTTCAGCAAGCTTTGTTAATACGTTTAAAGTGCCATTCAACTCCAGTTTGTAAATGTTGAACACAAATCCTAATGGCATTTTATACTGCAATTTTAAGCAAGCTGCTAGCAGGCTTCTGCCAGCTTTCTAGAAGCTTCTAGAAGTGATGAAGCCTGCTGGCAGCTTGTTGGAATTGGCAGTCAGCACTCCCATTAGGAGTTGAATGGTACTTCAAAAACTTTGACAGAGCTCTCTGAAATCTCTGCAAATGCTTTGTAAAAATCTGCTGCTCATACATACGCTTATACAAGCTGAAGCCCATTTCAAACAGGCCTATGCCTCTTCTGTCATAAAGTCTTCTCCTGGCCTGTCAGCATTTTTTAGTCATTGCAGCGTGGGAGGTTATCACTTTGCTGAGCAAGTGTGCCAGAATGTGCAAACATGTTAGTAAAGATCTCCTGGGGACCCATTTTTTTTTCATTTTTGTTCATTGAGGGGCATAGGAATAGCTAAGTAATCTTTGGGTTATGCTGCCTCCTACAGGAGCATTTGGAGTAAAAAAAAAAGAAAACAGTGACCCACGGCTATCATTCTGCTTAGTGAGGAGGGAGACAGCAGTGAAAACCACTGCTCTTGTGCACATCCCTGGATGGGATCGGGCTCAGGTAAGTATAAGGGGTGGGGGCTGGGGCAATTTTTTAGCACAGAAGGTTTTTCACCTGAATGCATTGAATGCATTCAGGTGAAAAACCTTAAGGTTTTTTAACCACGTTAAGGTTTATATGCTTTAATAGAAGTGAGCAGTTCTGTAGCTACAATAAAACTTGAGGTATTTGGCATAATAATGATACTTAGTTAGTGTGGACCCATGGACCCTCTGTACCACCAGTAGCTGGGGATTTTCCTATATTTTGGAATCTATGAGCATTTAGTCCCCCCACACATTTCTACAAGGATCCATGTGATTTGTTCTGCAGCAATTCCTTGTGGCGTTCCTCAAGTGTGAACTACAGGAGACAGTTAACATGCACGCCAAAGAGAGAGCTACCATGTCAATATGCAAGAGCATGGTCTGAAAAAATGTGTGGTCATGGTAGGCAGCATTCAGGCAGAAATGTAGAACAGGGTCAGATTTTTACCAAGACAGACTGGACAAATTGTGTTTTTAAGCCAGTCTACCCAAAACTTTGTATGACCATAATTTCTTATATTGATTATGTAATGGTAAGGTTAGACAGTGGGATAGGAGTAGGGGTGTTGAATATAATCGCTGAATCAATGCATTGTGATGCAACCTTGAACAATTCTGCATCGATGCAGTGAATGGCTGCATAGCAATTGCATAAATTACGTCATCCCGGCACACCCTTCCTCGCCGCAGCTTGTTTTCATTCCACAGCCCCCCTTTACATTACACAGACCCCCTGCACTTCCAGGAGATCCCCAGTCTTCTGCGAGAGCCCTGCCAGTGTACTCTAAAGTTGAAAAAAAAAACAGCCCCCCTGTTTCATAAAACCATCCTACACTGTGTAAGTGTTAGTGTAAACAGATGCCTCTAAATACTTTATCTCCAATCTTTTTATGGCCAGTCACATGACCTCCTGCTGCTCTCCTCCTCCAGCTATAGCCTTTAGATAAGAGAAGGAAAGCGGACAGAGGTCACGTGACTGCCCATAAAAGATCAGAGATAATAAGATATTTAGAGGAGAGAATGTGCAAGGGGCTGTAAATGTACAGGGGGATGTGGAATGTAAAGGGGGCTGTTTATTGTGCAGGGTGGCTGACGAATGTAAAAGGGGGCTGTTTAATGTGCATGGGGCTGTGTCATTTAAAGAGGGACTGTGTAATGTGCAGGGGGCTGTTAAATGCGCAGGGGGCTGTGTAATGTAAAGGGGGCTGTTTAATGTGCAGGGGGGCTGTTTAATATAAAGGGGGTGTGAGGGGGTTAGCTCGGCAGCGGGTGTGTGTGACCCCCGGGATGGGCTCCCCACACAAAACAGGCCCAGCAAACGGAGGTTGTGGTTTTCAAAATCAAAAAGGTGCGGTTTATTTTCTATTTACAGTGACAAAACACAGCAAAGCAAAAGAAACATAACCAAAATAAATCCTGGTCAAGTTGACCTCTGACTAAACATACAGGTTTCCTAACTAACAACTGGGATCAGCCTAGTGCTGTCCTAGTCCCTAAGTCCCTGGTTTAGTCAATGTCCAAACAAATAGCCACACAGGCTTTTCCTCACCGCACAGGGGTTCACTCTCCCTAGACAGTCCACACAGGTCTGGTTCCAGGCATGAGCTAACATCTAATGAAGCTGGGAGTTCTTATAGAGGCCTAAATGAGCTGACAAGTTTCAGCTGGTCTCATCAACTCCCTGTCTGTACGACGCCCCACACTCTCCCTAGAGGTATGAGTCATCCATGAGCCCACTAGCCTTAGCTGGGCCTATACAACTCTCCACCTAGTTGTATAAGTCAGCGTAAAGCCTGAATCTGGGCGAAATATATCTACCCCCCTGGATGCAACCAGGTGACTTTACCTTCCTGCTGTCACATACCCCCCCCTCTTGTTTTAACCTCGGGGTTGGAACACCAGCAATCAGGCATTCATGTACTCGAGACAAAGCATCCACATTCCCCATTTGAACGCCAGGGCGATGCTTTACTGTGAAGTTGAATTCCTGGAGGGCCAGGAACCACCTATTCACTCTTCTATTTGTTTCCTTGTTTTGAGCCATCCACTTTAACGGAGCGTGATCCGTAACCATGTCAAAGTGCCTACCTAGCAGGTAGTACCGAAGGGAATCTAGAGCCCACTTCACCGCTAAACACTCCTTTTCAACGGTGGCGTAATTTACCTCATGGGACTTCAATTTCCTGCTGAGGTAAATGACTGGGTGCTCTTCCCCGTTCCAGACCTGGGACAATACTGCTCCTAACCCCACATCTGACGCATCACTTTGTACGACAAAGTCTTTAGAGAAGTCGGGTGAGTACAACACTGGCTGGCTACATAAGGCTTGTTTCAAGAATTGGAATGCTGCCTCAGCCTCGGGGGTCCATTTAATCATGACCGACCCTTTCCCCTTCGTCAGGTTGGTTAGGGGCACAGCCTTAGAAGCAAAGTGGGGAATGAATCGCCGATAATACCCAGCGATTCCCAGAAAGGCTCGTACCTGCTTCTTGCTGTTGGGACGTGGCCAACTCTGGATGGCCTCGACTTTGTTGAGTTGGGGTTTTATTACTCCCCTCCCAATGGTGTACCCAAGATATTTGGCCTCCTCCTGCCCAATGGTACACTTCTTGGGGTTAGCCGTAAACCCCGCTTCCCGAACAGGGTCCAGGACTGCTTGCACTTTTGGCAGATGTGAGGCCCAATCTGTGCTATGGACAATTACGTCATCCAGGTAAGCCGCAGCATACTTCCGATGGGGCCTCAGCATCTGGTCCATTTTCCGCTGGAATGTGGCCGGCGCATTCTGTAACCCGAACGGCATTCTTTTATATTGGAACGCCCCGTCTGGGGTTACAAATGCGGTTTTCTCTTTGGCCGACTTGGCCAGGGGGATTTGCCAATACCCTTTTGTGAGGTCAAGAGTCGTCATGTATCGGGCTGTTCCCAGCCGGTCGATCAACTCATCTATACGTGGCATGGGGTAGGTGTCAAATTTTGTAACTTTGTTCAACTGACGAAAATCGTTACAAAATCGCCAGCTCCCATCCGGTTTAGGCACCAACACGATGGGACTAGACCAATCACTTTGGGACTCCTCTATCACCCCTAAGTTCAGCATTTTCTGTACTTCCTCCCGTATTGCCTCCCGTCGAGCCTCTGGGATCCGATAGGGTTTTAACTTCACCCTTTCACCGGGCGGGGTAATGATGTCATGCTCTACCCCAGATGTTTGTCCCGGCAGCTCAGAGAATACCTCCTTGTTGCGAAGCACAAACTCCTTAACCTCCTGTTGTTGGGGTTGTGACAAGGTGGCTGCTATTCCAACCTCAGGAATCACGCAACCAGTTTGAGCTGGTGACCAAGTGTCTGCGACTAGGGACTCTCTATCCCTCCAGGCTTTCAACAGATTAACGTGATAGATCTGTTCGGGCTTTCGCCTTCCTGGTTGTCTGACCTTGTAATTCACTTCGCTCACTTTTTCCATTATCTCGTAGGGGCCTTGCCATTTGGCAAGGAATTTACTTTCAACCGTAGGGACAAGTACCAATATCCTATCCCCCGGGGAAAAGGTACGGGTCTTGGCTCCACGGTTGTACACTCTCTGCTGTGCCAACTGCGCTTGGGCCAAATGTTCCTTCACGATGGGCATTACCTGTGCAATTCGATCTTGCATCAGGGCGACATGCTCAATCACACTCCTGTGGGGAGAACTCTCACTTTCCCAAGTTTCCTTGGCAATATCCAACAGCCCTCTTGGGTGTCTCCCATACAGTAACTCAAAGGGGGAGAATCCCGTAGAGGATTGGGGCACCTCCCTAATAGCAAACATCAAATAAGGAAGTAAACAGTCCCAATCCTTTCCATCTCTATCCACCACTTTCTTCAACATTTGTTTTAGGGTTTTGTTGAATCTTTCAACCAGCCCATCGGTTTGGGGGTGATACACAGACGTACGCAATTGCGTCACTTTGAACAATTTACACAGCTCTTTCATAACCCGGGACATAAAGGGTGTACCTTGGTCCGTAAGCAGTTCTTTACAAATACCCACCCGGCTAAAAACAAGAGATAGCTCTTTGGCTATGGTTTTGGCCGAGGTATTTCGGAGAGGGATCGCTTCTGGATAACGGGTGGCATAGTCCATTATAACTAATATGTACTGGTGCCCCCTAGCGGACTTGATTATAGGACCTACCAAATCCATGGCGATCCTCTCAAACGGGACCTCAATGATGGGTAGAGGGACCAGCGGGCTACGGAAATGTGGCATCGGGGCCAACCTCTGACACACAGGGCAGGAGGAACAATAATTTTCTACGTCCTTCATCACCCCCGGCCAATAGAATCTCTGTAATACCCTCTCTCGGGTTTTCTCTGTCCCCAGATGACCTCCAAGAATGTGCCCATGGGCCAACTCCAACACCAACTTCCTGTAAGGTTTGGGCACCACAAGCTGCTCAACGGTTTCTTCTGCCCTTTTTGCCACCCGATACAGTAGGTCCTTCTCTACGCTGAAGTATGGGTAAGTGCAGGTATTATCTGGGTTCACTAACTCGCCATCTATTTTCACTACGTTTTCCCGTGCCTTTATTAGGGCGGGGTCTTTCAACTGTTCTGTGGCAAAGTTTTCCCTGTGAACCTCAAGATCAGAAAACTCCACAGACGGTAGGTTTTCGTCTGAGGAGGTGGGCTCCTCTCCAGTTTCTTGAGTCTCCCCTGCCAATACTGATAAGGGAAATTCCGGAGAGTCCTCACCACTCTCAGGGGAGTTCTGGCTATCACATTCCTGGTACATAGGGGCACCAGTGAGGGGCTCAGGATCATCCCACAGTTCCCAGAACTTCGGAAAATCCCTTCCCACAATGGCGTCATGCGGTAACTGAGATACTAAGCCCACTGGATGAGAGAGGGTACCTTTGGGGGTCTCGAAACACACTGTAGTCACTGGATACTCTCGGGTGTCCCCATGCACACAAATAACAGCTACCTTGCTATTCCCAGAGACCTCTGTTTTAACTAACTCAGCCTTTATCAGGGTCACAAGGCTACCTGAATCCAGCAATACCACAACATTTCTACCATTAACACACATTTTGCATAAATGTTTCTCAGTTCCTCGAATGGCAGTGCATGCGACTGTCGCACACAGCGACTGACGTCTGCCCGTCAGAAAGTCACACTGCATGGGTTCCTCCACAACCGGGCAATTGGCTGCAATATGTCCCGCTTGCCGGCAGCGGTAGCAAACGATCCTTCTTGCCGCCTCTTGAGCCGCTGATTTCCCAGGCTGTTCTCGCCAAACTTGGGGTAGAGCTCCCACCCTCTCACTCTCTCCACCCTCACCCCTTGGAATCCTCTTATCCGCCCCTGGGGATGGTCTGGTCTTAGGGTGGAAAGTCCGAGTGTCTCTGGAAGAGGCCGTCAGGTTCTCTGTAGCCAAGTATTTCTCCACACGATCCACAAGACCATCGGCCGTCTCTGGGTCTCCATGGCTTACCCACTTTTGGATGGCAGTAGGAAGAGCTCTCAAAAACCGATCCATTACAACACGTTCCACAATCTTTGGTGCGGACAAAGTCTCTGGCTGTAGCCACTTTCTGCTCAGGTGAATGAGATCATACATTTGAGACCTGGGGGGTTTTCCAAGCTGGAAAGTCCAGTTATGCACACGCTGAGCCCGGACAGCCTGGGTGACACCCAGCCTTGCCAATATTTCAGCTTTTAGCATCACATAGTCTTTTGCTTGGTTAGGCTCTAGGTCATAGTAAGCTTTCTGCGATTCACCAGTTAACAGAGGAGCCACCAGTCCAGCCCACTGCTCCTCAGGCCACTTTTCTCTTTCAGCGGTCCTTTCAAATGTGGTCAAAAATACCTCTGGATCATCCTCTCCAGTCATTTTTGTCAATAAACGACTCACCCCAAAGGACGCGGTATTAGTGGGACGGCTTTCCTCACTGGTCTGCGGACGTTGCTGCATTACTGCTTCCATCTGTTGTTGTAGTCTCTGCTCTTGCTTCTGCAACAGGTCTATGAAGCGGGCCTCAGATTGCTGCTGGGCTCGTTGCTGAGCCTCCAGACTCTGTTGCAAAGTTGCGTTTGTCTGCTGCTGGGCTGCAAGGCTCTGTTGTTGAGCTGCAAGGCTCTTTTGCAAACCTGCATTTGTCTGCTGTTGATTGGCATTTGCTAGAGCCAGCTGCTTCAGTATCTCCTCCATGCTGGCTTAAAAAAAAACTGCCACTGGTTCTCCACCAACTGTGAGGGGGTTAGCTCGGCAGCGGGTGTGTGTGACCCCCGGGATGGGCTCCCCACACAAAACAGGCCCAGCAAACGGAGGTTGTGGTTTTCAAAATCAAAAAGGTGCGGTTTATTTTCTATTTACAGTGACAAAACACAGCAAAGCAAAAGAAACATAACCAAAATAAATCCTGGTCAAGTTGACCTCTGACTAAACATACAGGTTTCCTAACTAACAACTGGGATCAGCCTAGTGCTGTCCTAGTCCCTAAGTCCCTGGTTTAGTCAATGTCCAAACAAATAGCCACACAGGCTTTTTCTCACCGCACAGGGGTTCACTCTCCCTAGACAGTCCACACAGGTCTGGTTCCAGGCATGAGCTAACATCTAATGAAGCTGGGAGTTCTTATAGAGGCCTAAATGAGCTGACAAGTTTCAGCTGGTCTCATCAACTCCCTGTCTGTACGACGCCCCACACTCTCCCTAGAGGTATGAGTCATCCATGAGCCCACTAGCCTTAGCTGGGCCTATACAACTCTCCACCTAGTTGTATAAGTCAGCGTAAAGCCTGAATCTGGGCGAAATATATCTACCCCCCTGGATGCAACCAGGTGACTTTACCTTCCTGCTGTCACAGGGGATATGCCATTTAACCACTTAACGACCGCCCACTGTAGTAATACGTCGGCAGAATGGCACGGACAGGCACAATCACGTGCCCGTACTAGACTGCCTTCGTATGGGTGGGGGGTCCAATCGGATCCCCCTCCGGTACAGTGGGCGGCCGGGATCGCTTCGGGAGCGATCCGTGATGAAGGGGCCGCCATTAGATTTTGGCCACCCCCTCGCGATCGCTCCCAGTGAATCAAATGCTTCCTCTGCCTGTGTGATGTTTACACAGGCAGGAGGAAGTGATGTCATCCCTCATGCGGCGCTCACATATACCGAGCGCCGCATGAGAGAAGATGTCAGGTTAGTGCACAAACACTACACTGACACCAGGACACATAGGTACATAAATCGCCCCCCAGGCCCCCCCAGACACCCCCAGATCACCCCCCAGCCCCCCAGTCACAGTGTCACTGATTGCAGTGACCATTTATTTACTGATCACTGCAATCAGTAACATTTGTGACTGTAAAAATGTCAGGGCAGTTAGTTTTAGGTCCAGTGTAGCCCCCTAACCCCCCCCTAATAAAGGTTTAACCCCTTGATCGCCCCCCAGGTAACCCTTTCACCCCCTAGCACCGCCGTCACTAAGCGATCATTTTTCTGATCGCTGTTTTAGTGTCTGTGATGCCGATAGGTAGCCAGTTATTTTCTTTAGGTTCACCGCAGGTTTTTATAGCGTCGGGTACCCCCATATATTACCTAATAAAGGTTTAACCCCTTGATCGCCCCCCCCAGGTAACCTTTTCACCCCCTAGCACCGCTGTCACTAAGCGATCGTTTTTCTGATCGCTGTTTTAGTGTCGGTGATGCCGATAGGTAGCCAGTTATTTTTTTTAGGTTCGCCGCAGGTTTTTATAGTGTCGGGTACCCCCATATATTACCTAAAATAAAGGTTTAACCCCTTGATCGCCCCCCAGGTAACCCTTTCACCCCCTAGCACCGCTGTCACTAAGCGATCGTTTTTCTGATCGCTGTCTTAGTGTCGGTGATGCCGATAGGTAGCCAGTTATTTTTTTAAGGTTCACCGCAGGTTTTTATAGCATTCGGGTACCCCCAAATATTACCTAATAAAGGTTTAACCCCTTGATCGCTCCCCCAGGTAACCCTTTCACCCCCTTTTGCCAGTGTCACTAAGTGATCGTTTTTCTGATCGCTGTCTTAGTGTCGGTGATGCCGATAGGTAGCCAGTTATTTTTTTTAGGTTCGCCGCAGGTTTTTATAGCGTCGGGTACCCCCATATATTACCTAATAAAGGTTTAACCCCCTGATTGCCCCTAGTTAACCCTTTCACCAGTGATCACCATATAAGTGTTACGGGTGACGCTGGTTAGTTAGTTTGCTTTTTATAGTGTCAGGGCACCCGCCGTATATAACCCAATAAAGGTTTAACCCCCTGATCGCCCGGCGGGTGATATCAATTAGGTTTTAGCGTCAGAGAGGGTCTGCGTCACACCCCAGGCAACGTCAGGTTAGTGCCAGTAACGCTAACACCCACGCGTGAAGCATACACCTCCCTTAGTGGTATAGTATCTGAACAGATCAATATCTGATCTGATCAGATCTATACTAGCGTCCCCAGCAGTTTAGGGTTCCCAAAAACGCAGTGTTAGTGGGATCAGCCCAGATACCTGCTAGCACCTGCGTTTTGCCCCTCCGTCCAGCCCAGGCCACCCAAGTGCAGTATCGATCGATCACTGTCACTTACAAAACACAACACACATAACTGCAGCGTCCGCAGAGACAGGCCTGATCCCTGTGACTCCAGTGCTGTAGGAGGTGATTTCACCACCACAGTTTAAAAAAAAGCATATATGCCGAAGCATTGGGGCAGCAGGGGCGGAGGAGCGGAGGAGCGATTTTGCTCCTAATGCCGCGTACATACGGTCGAAATTCCGACGGAGGCTTGCCCGTGGAAAAGTCTGACCATGTGTGTGCGGCATAACTTTTGCGGGAGGATGCCCCCATGCTTCGGCATATATAAATGGTGCATGTATGCCCATCATTAGAAGTGGGTGGATGAAGGGCGGTATTCTAATGGTGGGCATACCCACCGATCAATCTCTTTTTTCGTTCAGCCAACAGGCTGCATGAAAAAAAAAGATTACAACACATGTCCAACAAGGACCAGCATGTTGCTGGACTTTGAATGGTTATACCAGATTGATGCCTGTGGGTTTAGGTATCATCTTGGTATCATTCTTTTCAGCCAGCGGCCGGCTTTCATGTAAAAGCAATCCTAGTGGCTAATTAGCCTCTGGACTGCTTTTACAAGCAGTGGGAGGGAATGTCCCCCCCCCGGATATAAAAAGCGCCATTGGGAAATTGGGAAAGCATTTTATCACACCAATCTTGGTGTGGTCAGATGCTTTGAGGGCAGGGGAAAGATCTAGGGTCTAATAGACCCCATTTTTTTAAAAAAAAGAGTACCTGTTGCTAGTATAGGGGATATTTACATTCCCTGTGATAACAATAAAAATGATAAAAAATAAAAATATATGGAAGGAACAGTTTAAAAATAAAATAAAAAAGCAAAATTAATAATAATAAAAAAAAAAGCACCCCTGTCCTGCCCTGCTCTTGCGCAATGGCGAACGCAAGCGTCGGTCTGGCGTCATATGTAAACAGCAATTGCACCATGCATGTGAGGTATCACCGCGAAGGTCAGATCGAGGGCAGTAATTTTAGCAGTAGACCTCCTCTGTACATCTAACGTGGTAACCTTTAAAGGCTTTTAAAGGCTTTTAAAAATGTATATAGTTTGTCGCCAATGCGCGTTTGTGCGAAATTTTAAAGCATGTCGTGTTTGGTATCTATGTACTCGGCCTAAGATTATATTTTTTATTTCATCAAACATATGGGCAATATAGTGTGTTTTAGTGCATTAAAATTTAAAAAAGTGTATTTTTTCCCCAAAAAATGCGTTTGAAAAATCGCTGCGCAAATACTGTGTGGGAAAAAAAATGCAACACCCACCATTTTAATCTGTAGGGCCTTTGCTTTAAAAAAATATATAATGTTTGGGGGTTCAACATAATTTTCTTGCAAAAAAAAAAATATGTTTTCATGTAAACAAAAAGTGTCAGAAAGGGCTTTGTCTATAAGTGGTTAGAAGAGTGGATGTAAGCTTCCTAATGTTGTGTATAAAATGCCAGAACAGTTCAAACCCCCCCAAATGACCCCATTTTGGAAAGTAGACACCCCAAGCTATATACTGAGAGGCATGTCGAGTCCATGGAATATTTTATATGTTGACACAAGTTGCGGAAAAAATACAATTTATTTATTTTTTATTTTTTTTGCACAAAGTTGTCACAAAATGATATATTGCTCAAACATGCCATGGGCGTATGTGGAATTACACCCCCAAAATACATTCTGTTGCTTCTCCTGAGTACGGGGATACCACATGTGTGAGACTTTTTGGGTGCCTAGCTGCGTACGGGACCCCAAAAACCAGGCACCGCCTTCAGGCTTTCTAAGGGTGTAAATTTTTGATTTCACTCCTCACTGCCTATCACAGTTTCGGAGGCCATGGAATGCCCAGATGGCATAAACCCCCCCAAATGACCCCATTTTGGAAAGTAGACACCCCAAGCTATTTGCTGAGAGGTATGGTGAGTATTTTGCAGATCTCGCTTTTTGTCACAAAGTTTTGAAAAAAAAAAAAATTACTTTCTTCATTTTCAAAAACAAATGAGAGCTGTAAAATACTCACCATGCCTCTCAGCAAATAGCTTGGGGTGTCTACTTTCCAAAATGGGGTCATTTGGGGGGGTTTGTGCTATTTTGGCATTTTATGGCCTTCGAAACTGTGATAGGTAGTGAGGAGTGAAATCAAAAATTTACACCCTTAGAAAGCCTGAAGGCGGTGCCTTGTTTTTGGGGTCCCGTACGCGGCTAGGCACCCAAAAAGTCTCACACATGTGGTATCCCCGTACTCAGGAGAAGCAGCAAAATTTATTTTGGGGTGAAATTTCACATATAACCATGGCATGTGTGAGCAATATATCATTTAGTGACAACATTTTGTAATTTTTATTTTTTTTTGTCATTATTCAATCACTTGGGACAAAAAAAAAAAATATTCATTGGGCTCAACATGCCTCTCAGCAATTTTCTTGGGGTGTCTACTTTCTAAAATGGGGTCATTTGGGGCGGGTTTGCGCTATTTTGGCATTTTATGGCCTTCGAAACTGTGATAGGTAGTGAGGAGTGAAATCAAAAATTTGCGCCCTTAGAAATCCTGAAGGCGGTGACTTGGTTTTCGGGGGCCCGTACGCGGCTAGGCTCCCAAAAAGTTCCACACATGTGGTATCCCCGTACTCAGGAGAAGCAGCAAAATGTATTTTGGGGTGCAATTCCACATATAACCATGGCATGTGTGAGCAATATATCATTTAGTGACAACTTTTTGTAATTTTTTATTTTTTTTGTCATTATTCAATCACTTGGGACAAAAAAAAAGAAAATATTCAATGGGCTCAACATGCCTCTCAGCAATTTTCTTGGGATGTCTACTTTCCAAAATGGGGTCATTTGGGGGGGTTTTGTACTGCCCTGCCATTTTAGCACCTCAAGAATTTAGATAGGCAGTCATAAATTAAAAGCTGTGTAAACTCCAGAAAATGTACCCTAGTTTGTAGACGCTATAACTTTTGCGCAAACCAATAAATATACACTTATTGACATTTTTTTTACTAAAGACATGTGGCTGAATACATTTTGGCCTAAATATATGACTAAAATTTAGTTTATTCGATTTTTCTTATAACAAAAATTAGAAAATACCATTTTTTTCCAAAATTTTCAGTCTTTTTCCATTTATATCGCAAAAAATAAAAATCGCAGAGGCAATCAAATACCATTAAAAGAAAGCTCTATTTGTGGGAAGAAAAGGACGCAAATTTCGTTTCGGTACAACATTGCATGTCCGCACAATTTCCAGTTAAAGCAGCGCAGTACAAAATTCTGAAAACACCTCTGGTCCTTTAGCTACAAAATGGTCCGGGGCTTAAGTGGTTAAGATTCACTGTTCTAAATAAATACTGTTGTTGTCTGCTGTGTTCAGACTTTGCAACATGCAGGGAGTGTCCTTTTTTTTTTAAGAGCAGAAAAAATAAAAAAAAATTAGTTCTTCTACCTGCTTGAATGTTTTATGAAAACCATGGGCAGTAATCGTGATGCATAGTGATTTAATCAAATCAAATCGTTGACAGGATATTTGTAATCGAATTGTGAAACCAGTGAATATGCCCTCCTCTATATAAGAGTGGGTGGCGGTACAAGCCAAGGAGGACAGGAAGTATATGAATAAAAAAATTGTGTGGATAGGTAGTGCTTTGGCAGTTTTAATAATGTGGGGAAAATCACAGCAGACAGACATGCAACAAAATCCAAAAGTCTGGTCAAATTTATAAAAAAAGTCAGCAGCAATAGCTACATACTGTATCAAACATCATGGCGCTGCAAAGGAACAAAATTGCGCAGACACCATCTGAACACATTGAGTAGAATTTGTATATGCCACTTAATGACATTACAAACACATTTGAGTGTCCCTGCATTGCAGTAATGATAAGTTATAGTACCACTACCACACTAAATGCTGGCACCAAAACAGGGAAACAATGGCAGCCCTAGTGAAGTAAAAAAAGGTTGTCAGTTCCCTAAAAATTTTGGGCTTAAAGGAGTTCAAAGCTGTCCTTAAAAAATATAAGACTGGGTTCACACCTATGCAAATTGGATGCGGGTTTCGGGCTGAAATCGGACCTGAAACAGTGAACGGGGACGCACCGAACTCCTGCTGTGAGCCGCATGTGGCAATAGTGTGAACCCAGCCTGAAAGAAAAAATAAATAGCAATTCAAGATAATTCTGAGGGCCAAGAAGAGGCATAGTTTAATAAAACAAGGGCTTTTGCATACAGGTCTGAGATTTATTCTGTAGAATTCACTATTCAAGTAACCAGTCACTTGGTAAGAAACAGTTAATAAACAAGGAATCACACTCAAAGGCCCATAATATCAAATTGCATGGAAAGCACTCAACCAGGATAAGTCAGCTGCAGATAGTCAAGCTCATCAACTGTTGGCATTAAAGAAACACAGCTGGAGGGAAGGAAGTTATTAAAAAGGGTGAATCTATGTAACCAATTGAAATCAACCTAACTGAAAAAGAAAAAAAAACTCCAAAGAAGCTCCATGAGCCTCACAGTAATGCAAGCAGTCTTGGTCATAATTTCTATTAGGCCTATACAGCAAAGCAGTATGAAAAAGCTAATCCAGAGTGGAACTTCTGATTACATTTCAAATGGCTAAGGTCAGACCACTAAAAGACTTCAGGTTGGTTGCTGTGGGTTACAACACTTTGTATTTATGATTCTCAAATAAGTCTGATTAGCTTGGTGTTTGGGAAATAATATTTATTATTTTTATATTATTTCTAATTTTATTCACTGATCACATTATTTAAACAATGCTTGTTCCTCGTAATGTCCTTTGTAGTCTGAATTTAATTAAAATTGAGCACAAAAAATATGTTGGGGCTTATTGAATAGAAAACAGAACTTCATAATGAGCTCCCATTCTGAATGGAGAAGGGAGTAGCAGCGCCATCTAGTTATAGCAATAAGTCAAATATTTTATTTCATCTTAAAATTGGCAACTCACAGAAGTAATAAATTGTGTCAAACAACTAGATCCGCTGGAGGGCTCTGGCCTGGTTCCTCTGAGTGCTAATGCCAAGGTGCCTGCCCTCAGCTGTGCTGGTGGCTCCCAGCGCATCTAAGTAGACACCGGTGCACTAGGGTTGCCACCTCATACCTTGAGGCTGGGTTCACACTGATACGACACGACATTCATCCGACTTTCATCCTACTTTGCTCTGCGACATCAGTCCTACATTGGTCCTACATTGGTCCGACATCCATCCGACATTCATGAACAGGATACTACTTTGATCCGACTTTGTGCTAGTCTGACTTGTCCTTTGACCAATCAAAACAATCCCAGGGTGAGATAAATTCCTTTTACTGCTGCTGTAATTACATGTTGGATGTCAAATGTCGGATAGTTAGGACAAGGATCCTACTTTGATCCGACTTCAATGATATTCAATGGGCTGAAGTAGGATCAAAGTCGGACCAAAGTAGTACAGGGAGCATTTTCAAAGTCGGACCGACTTGTGTCGGACCAGTTAAGACGGCTCTCATAGGGAAACATTGATTTTCACACGTCATGCGACATGAGCTCCCAATGTCGGAGCGTTTGTCGCCCCAGTGTGAACCAGGCCTTAAAACACATATTAACTACTTCAGCCCTGAAGGATTTAGCTGCCAAATGACCGGGCCACTTTTTGCGATTCGGCACTGCGTCGCTTTAACTGACAATTGCGCGGTCGTGCGACGTGGTTCCCAAACAAAATTGTTCTCCTTTTTTTCCCACAAATTGTGCTTTCTTTTGGTGGTATTTGATCACCTCTGCGTTTTTTATTTTTTGCGCTATAAACAAAAATAGAGCGTCAATTTTTTTAAAAAAAGCAATATTTTTTACTTTTTGCTATAATAAATATCCCCCAAAAATATATAAAAAAAACATTTTTTTCCCTCAGTTTAGGCCGATACTTATTCTGCTACATATTTTTGGTAAAAAAATAAGTGCTTTTTGATTGGTTTGCGCAAAAGTTATAGCGTCTACAAAATAGGGGATAGTTTTATGGCATTTTTATTAATATTATTTTTTTACTAGTAATGGCATCGGACACTTTTGACGCTATTTTGGGACCATTGCCATTTATACAGCGATCAGTGCTATAAAAATGCATTGATTACTGTGTAAATGACACTGACAGGGAAGCGGTTAACCACTAGGGGGCGAGGAAGGGGTTAAGTGTGTCCTAGGGAGTGATTCTAACTGTATGGGGCCTGGGCTACATGTGACAGGACACTGATCGCTGCTCCCGATGACAGGGAGCAGACGATCACTGTCCTGTCACTAGGCAGAACAGGGAGATGCCTTGTTTACACAGGCATCCCCCCGTTCTGCAGCTCCGTGACACAATCGCGGGACACTGGCGGACATCGAGTCCGGCGGGTCCCATGGGCATGGTCACGGAGCTCGCGGCAGGGGCTCGCGCGCCCACATGGCGGCAAATTTAAAGGGACGTACATGTACGCCCATTTGCCTGTCCGTGCCATTCTGCCAACGTAAATGTTCGCGCGGCGGTCGGCAAGACATTAACTAACCAGGTTCTGTAGCTGTTTAAGGTGGTAATTTAAACTCACCTAGTGCCTTACCTGCATTACATTCTCCCCAGAACCTGTGTAATTAATGTGTTTGGTTTTAAAGGGATGAGGTGGCAACTCTAGGGTTCACAGGACAGGCAGAGATGACGCCACTTCCCGGGTACAGGAGCAACAGGATGACACGTGTTCAGAGAATGTATGCTCCTTCGTCAGGCAATAGGGGAGCTATATTTTAATGGGTACATAAAGACTAATCTGGCTGAGGGACTATGGAACCAGGCAAACACAGCCGGGTCAGTTTGAGTCACCTGCTGTGTATTAGAGGGGGTGCTGGGCGTCTTCCTGGAGGCTGAGGTGTCGGCTTAAAATTCTATCAGATCTATCAGCAGAGCATTCAGATATCAGAGAAGTACCACACTTGGTACTGGATTCAGGTTAGTGCATACTCTAGAGCAGGGGTCTCAAACTGGTGGCCCTCCAGCTGTTGCAAACTACAAGTCCCATCATGCCTCTGCCTATAGGAGTCATGCTTGTGTCTGTCAGCCGTGCAATGCCTCATGGGATTTGTAGTTTTGCAACAGCTGGAGGGCCGCCAGTTTGAGACCCCTGCTCTAGAGAGATGTAATTTGTTCACTTTTTATGTTTGAGGTTTACAACCATCTTAGAACTTTTACCAATTTTCATTCCTATCTGTCTCCCTGCTGCAAATAGTTTCCTCCTTTTTTTTTACCCTAATCACTATTGTCACAGAGACAGAAAGTGAGGAAAAATACAAAAATATTAAGCTGCCATTAGAGCAAGTGTTAGTGGAAATCCTCAGAGGGAGACATCTGGTCTTGTGACCACTCACTAAGATGGGAGTTGCATTGCACTGGAGAGATTTATATAAATACATAACATATAGCCACAGAGTGATACTAAGATTTAGAGCTTGCAGGTCCATGGTTTGCTGTGCAGTAGAGATGGGCTTGGGCGTGTTCGAAATCCCATGTGCCTGATCCCGCCAGGAAGCCGACACTGCACACGGCTAATCACAGGCAGTGAGACATTTCCCAGTTCACAGCTGCACAGATTGGGACATGTCTCACTGCCTGTGATTAGCCATGTGCAGTGTCGGCTTCCTGGCAGGACCGGGCATGTGGGATTTTAAACACGCCCAAGCCCATCTCTACTGTGCAGCCTGTCCAGATGTAATCTGCTATGAATAAGCAACAGAGACGAGCTGCCAGTTTGGTCCAAACCCATGTTTGGAAAAAATTTTGATTGTTCAGAGGTTTAACAAGCTACCAAACAAGATTTAACAAGCTACCAAACAAAATTGATGCTCGGCTGAGTTGAACCTCCACCTTCAGTGGAAACAATATTGAATTGTGGTACCCCCAATATTCATACCAGATCTTTTGGGCTATTCATACCAACCTTTTTGGCTGGACAGGAAAGTAAAGCTGATGAGCATGCAGCCCTCCTCTGAACCCTACCAGGCCACACACCCTCAACATAGGGGTAGGGTTGCCACATCATCCCTTTAATCCAGGACACACATTCATTACACAGGTTCTGTGGCTGATTAAGGTGGTAATTAAACTCAATTGGTGCCTTATCTGCATTAAATCAGCCTCAAAACCTGTGTAATTCATATGTGTCCTGGATTAAAGGGATGATGTGGCAACCCTACATAGGGGGGACTCTCACCAGGGGAGACCCTCCTGGCAAAATACTTTGTCCCCATATTGATTAGGACAAGCGCCTCTCCCCCACAACCTAAACCTGGTTTTTGTGTGAGTCTGTGGATGTGGAACTTATTGGAAATTGAAATAAAATCTTGAAGCCCCCTTTAACAATAAAGCCCCTTTCATATGGAGCTGTCTGGGTGCAGTGTATCCCTTCCAGCATTTTAGTGCACACAGGAGGGATAGGTGCAGTGTCCTGCCCTGCTGTCTGTAGTCTGTTAAAGTCTATGACAGGCTGCGACTGGACAGGTTTGGGTGCTGTACTGAGTGGTACTCACATTTAGGGCCCTTTGCATTCAGAAACAAAGGTCTGGAATACAGAAGATCTTTGTTCTGGACCTTTGTTCTGGACCTTTGTTCTGGACCTTTGTTCTGGACCTTTGTTCTGGACCTTTGTTCTGGACCTTTGTTCTGGACCTTTGTTCTGGCCATAAATGCAGGTTCTACTTAGTACAGTGTTCACCCCTGTCCAGCTGCTGCCTACCATAGACTTTGACAAGCTGTAGGTAGCAGGCCTTGACAGTGCACCTGTCTGCTGGAGGGGATACACTGTATACAGATGGATATCTTCCCACTCCTATGTGAATAAGGAGTAGGTACCCCAACTGTTTCACTTTTCACCCAAAAAATGAAAAGTAAATAAATACACTGACACAGATTTAACAAGTCCTTTATTAAAAAAAATACTTTTTAAAAAGTCCCACAATGTAAATCCATCATCAATCACACCATACAGTGACGCAGATACACATCAATCATAGTAAATGATACATACCACCCCACTAAAAGAAAAAACCCACTGACCACCGACAAAAATTATGTTGTAGGGGACCCAGGTTACAGAGGAGCAATAATGTAAATGGGCCATGTCTGGTTTTTTTGTAACACTTTATATTTTTTGGGGGATAGATTAGGCTACTGTGTACCCCTTACTCATTCATATGGGGTGCTGGTTTCTTGGATCCCCCAACTTATGTTGTGGGGACAAGGTGCTCTGTTGGGTGGACCCCCTTTGTAAGGTACCCCCCATGTTGAGGGAATGTGGTCTGGTATGGTTCATGATAAGAGTCTGCATGCATGAAGAAAAGTCTGGTGTGGATTTTTGGAGGAACCTCATGACTTTTTTTTGTTTGTTTGCCCTAAAATTCACTTTAGTGTGTGTTTTACTGAAATTTTGTGTTTAATATATTTTTGTGGTAATATCAAGTGACATAAAAAATTGGAACTGCCACAATTTTATTCTCTTGGGCACAGGTGTCAAACACAAAGCCCGCGGGCCGAATCCGGCCCTCCAGGCCATTTCATGTGGCCCTCCCCCTCCTCTGGTCCTCCTCAAGACCCTTACTTTCTGCTTTTAAGCAATGCATCCAGCTTCTTCCCAGCAGCAGCTTAAGGAAAGGGGGTGCACTGTGATGTAAGGGAGAGTAGGGGACTCAACCTCTGATGGTGGGGTGGCTCCTGACATCTAATGTAAGGGGAGGGGATGCGCTGGACATCTAATCTTACAGATACAACCGGCCCTTTTGAGGGCAATCATAATGCTGATGCGGCCCTTGATGAAATTGAGTTTGATGCCCCTGCTCTAGGGTGTCTGATTTCAGAAAAGATATACTTTTTTTTTTAATCGTTAGGCCTAAAAAAAAAAAATTAACGTGTGCAAAAAATGCAAACATTGCTCTGGCAGCAAAGGAGTTAATGCCATCTTAACTGTTAGCATGAAAATTTGACAAAAACACATAAATATTTTCATATAACTGTTATTTTGACAGACCAAAAAAAACATCAATCATTTTTTATACATATATGAAAATATGACACATACCAATGAAAAATGTGTTACAAATGTTTTTGGATAACCAGCAATTTGACAGACCAAAAAACTCACATCTGTGCTTTTTTTACATTTCAGTTTTATCTGCTTCTAAACCTTCATTCAGTCTTAAGCCAAAGTCTTTTATCAAATCGAATAAAAGGTCTATTATATGTTACAATAAAGTAAGTTTACCTTAGTCTGGTCTTACTTTAGACCTGCCACATTTAAGTATGTGTTTTACCATTTAACATTTTATATCAAATTGAATGCAATAAGAGATTAAGCATAACAATAACCCTGGCTTATTTTCATGTCGGATGCAGACTATGACTCCACGTTGTCCTCATTGTACATGCTGTGTGTATTTATCTCACTTACACAGCGCATGCAATGTGGACATATTGGATGTCAACAGCAACCAAAGTAACCAAATACTGAGATTTCAGCGCTACTGTTGGTGTGATGTTGACGGGAATAACATGCTGAAAATCATCCAAGTATTTTCCATATACTTTTTTTTTTTTTTTTTGTTATTTTGCTTTCAAAATGTTTTGCTAGCTTAAGACTGTAGAACATTAACAATTCTGTACAAGAAAAAATACTGATTATGAGTTCTATTCTACAAACAAACAAAAAATCTCTTGGTAATGCACATTTATTATTGGTCTTTTGTTAATGTCTGCACATGTATTTTAATTGTCTAGTGAAGTTGCTGAACTCTTTCTTAAACTGTAGTGTCTTAAAGCTCAAAAAAACATATTCTGATAGCAGTATATGATCAATGCATATAATAAAATGTTTATTTTTCAATTCCACAACTTTATTTATATTTTTTCTGTGTTTACATGCAAACTATTCAGCAAAAGTGATAGGGTTTCAGACAAATGATAAGGCTCCTTTCACACAGGCGGTCCGCCTGGCAGACTCAGTTTTGCTAAACGGGGATCGATCCGCTGATCGCCGCTGAGCAGGCGGATGACAGGTCCTTCTCCACTCACTGTGCAGAGACGGCCCAGTCGGAGTCCCGCTCTCTATGGGGAGATCAGATGAAAATGGTCCATCGGAGCCGATGCAAGTGCTCGGCGGGCACGATGACCGCTGGGCACCCGCAATCGCTCGTGACACAGCGAGAACCGGGATCTGTGTGTGTAAACACACAGATCCTGGTTCTTTCAGGGGAGAAATGACTGATCGTGTGTTCATACAAAGTATGAAAAGCAATCTGTCGAGGCGCATGCGCGGCAGCTCCCAAGATGGCCGCCGGCATCTAGAGCTCCGCTCCACCACGGCCCAGTATTAGCCACCGGAGCTCACAGAGCGCCCCCCCAGCATTCTTACCGGGTCATCTGTGCAGGGGAGGCCCCCCTGATCCCCCGAATGTCAGCGGCGCCGGCGAGGAGGAATCTGACAGGCCAGATGGCCGTGAGTCCCGGCCCCCTCAGTTATGACAAGATGGCGGCGGCTGCACGAGGCCCTCACAGTAAGGAGCTCATGGGGGACGATATAGCTGACCAGGACGTGCTTCCGCAGTCCCCCTCAGGTACAGACTACCCTCCCCTGACCCTGGCCGCATCCCCAGCTTCCACGGAATCACTGCTGGGCAGAATGAACCCGGGCACCCCCACAACCCCTAGGCTGGATCCTCACACAGGCCTCATATTAGATGCACAGGATGCCACAGATCCTTTTCCTAATCCCTCTGACTTTTCATCCATGATGGCTGCCTTTGCTCAAATGCTCACAACAGGGCTGGCACAGAACGCTGCGCAGATCATGGCATCCATTCATGCTGATTTGCAGCAAATAGGGGTGAGAATGGACATTATAGAACAAAAAGCTGACCATGCTGTGTCACGTATTAACCAAAATACTGCTAGGCTGCAAGATGTACAAGACCAATTGGAAACAGCGTTCGCGAAGATAGACGACCTCGAAAACATACGCAGCCTGATTCCTGATATTACAGATATTCGCCTGGAGCTGGATAGAGCTCACAGAGCCCTTCAACCCCCCCGCTCTGATGGTCTCCCCAGAGACATCATGGTAAAACCTCACTACTACTCAGTCAAGGAAGAGGTGATGAAGAAATCTAGGAGCTCTGATAATCTCATTTTCCAGGGACAGAGAATTCAGATCTTTGCTGACCTGTCACCCTATACTATTCAAAAAAGGCGTTTGTTAAAGCCTTTACTTCAGATCCTAATGGATAAAGAAATCACATACAGGTGGTCGTTCCCCCTTCGCCTGAACTTCTCCTACAAGAACAAAAGCTATGGATTCTCCTCATTGGTGGAAGGGGAGCGTCTCCTGTTGCACCTGGGGATTCTGTCACAAGAACCTGCCCCCATGCAGATCTCTAGAAACACCCCATCTTCGTCAAAAAGACCACCGCCAGCAAGTCCACTGCAACACAACTGGCTGACACAAAGCTCCAAGAGGTCTAAAGAAAATCTCCCGCCTTGAAGGTCGACTACCCTTTACTAGATCAGGGCCCTGATCTGGGACTTTGCCACCTTTCCTAAGTGATTGGGACTTATATCCCCACCTCATTACTGGAAGTCCAAGTGTTCCACGTCCCACTGCTTCCCGTGGATAGACATTTGTCTTTACCGACTTTTGCTGAAGGCTACAGTGTGACTGTGGGGGCCGGGAGTCCTGGGCATGGGGCAGGATATTTTCTCTTGCAAACCGCAGGTAGCTTTCTGGTCTGCGGCCAGCCTTATAAGGCCTTTCCTTTTGCTCAAGTTTTTGCTCCCCATGGTTTGTTTTTTCTCACTGTTACATTTTTGTTATAGATTCCTGATTGCGGATACGGGGATACCCCTTATTTTAGGTCATGTATTTCCAGATGGCATTCCTTTCGGGTCCTACCTGGCCCCCTTGGCCTCCCACTATAGGGCGAGGTCGGGGGGGAGGGGGCGGGAGTCGGGAGGAATGGTAGGGGCTGTCTCTTGCATTATTGGCTCACTTAATTAGGGCGCTCTGTTTAGTTGATATTATGGGCTACCTCCAGCCTTAAGATTAATATGTTACCAGGTGACTGGGCTGTGGTGGACTCAGTGCACCTACCCTAGGAATCTAGAGCACTATTGGTGCTCCTGGGTTCCGATCAGGAATCCCCGTGACTGGGGTTTTCTGGACCTCTCAGGTTGAAGGAGTGTGGTATGGCCAGCCCATACAACTCCGGGGGGGGTGGGGGTCGGGGGACCTCCCAATTCGGAATTTGTTTAAGTTGACTTTGAAGGACAGACGGTACAGTTTGGCTTACAATTGTATAACCCCATTTTTTTCTCTTTCTCTCTCTTTTCATCCTTTCGCCTCTTCTCACTCATGCTCGACGGAATGCTCTCAGGATCCATGAACACATCCTTCCTCCCATCTCTGACGACGGAATTTCGCTCTGCCTGCTCACACGGCCTGCCGGGGTCTTCCTCTCCCAGGGACAAGGTAAGCAACTGAGCCTTATCATAGACTCATCCCCTCTGATCCATGACTAATGCACACCATCCCATGCCCACACTTAAAATAGTCTCACATAACACACAGGGCCTCAATTCCCCAGTAAAACACAGGAAGGTCTTCCAGCAATACCACTTCATGCAAGCCGATATACTCCTGTTACAGGAAACCCACTTCCCGTCCACATTCAAACCCTCTTTCCTACATCAACGCTTCCCACAATTTTTCCTGGCATCAGCGGATAATAAGACAAAAGGGGTGGCGGTATGCTTCGCCAAACACATCAACCTCTCTCAGCCAGAAACTGTAGTAGACCCCCTGGGGTGATATATTTTGGTATCCGGTCACATAGATGGAGAGCAGTACACATTTGTGTCCTACTATGCCCCTAACAAGGGCCAAAAGCCCTTTTTTGATTCCCTTATACGGACGCTGAAACCACATCTCAAAGGGTCAGTCTTCATTGGAGGTGATTCTAATATCGCCTTTGATCTTGCCCTAGATAAACTGGCAGATGGGACAACCAAGCCCAAACGTCCTTCCAATCAGAGTACAAACATAGCAAAACTGATCCATGAGGCAGGACTCGTGGATGCGTGGCGGGAGGCTAACCCTCGCACAAAAGACTACACGCACTACTCAGCCCCACACAAATCCTTTGCCAGGATAGATCACATTTCACACACTCATATACAATTCCTCTACTTATACGATCCAAAATAATAGAATCCCCGCTGTCAGATCACTCGATGGTCACTGTAATCACTCTGCGGTCGTCGGGAAAAAGAGACACACCGCGCTGGCGGTTACAAGAATCCCTATTGAATTACCCAATTCAATATTCATTAGTGGAGACAGCTATTAAGGAATATTTCCTGATAAATGCAACGGAGGAAGTCTCCCCTTCTACCGTATGGGCGGCACACAAATCGGTCATCAGGGGGAAACTCATTCAATTGTCCTCAAAACTCAAAAAGGAACACAGGGCAGATACACTCAGGCTCACAGAAGAATTCCACTCCCTGGCTAAAACGCATAAACGTAACCCTACAACCAGTTCCTTAGCAAATCTAGACAGAGCTAGGGTTCTCCTTAACCTAAACCTGACGACAGCTGCAGAACGACACCTTAGATGGTCCGGGGCAAGGTTCTATTCCCAGAAGGACAGGATAGGTTCTAAATTGGCAGTAAAACTTACCCCTAAACACCGCTCTTTAGCTTTCCCTAAAATCCGGACAGTAGCGGGGGATTTGACACAGAACCCGGCTAAAATTATGGACACGTTTCTACGGTTCTACTCTGACCTTTACAAATAGAAACAACAGACCCACAGTAAGCACGACGACGACTTTTTTCAAGACCTACAATTCCCCTCCCTGACGGATGAATATAGAGACATCCTCGAGAGCCCGTTCACCCAAGAGGAAGTCATGGCTACGATTAAATTGCTTAAAGTGGGGTCCTCCCCCGGCCCAGATGGCTTTTCGACTGGGTATTATAAAAAATTTGGCCTGACTCTGGCTCCGCATTTGGCCCGGTTCTTCAACTCTCTCAGGGATGGGGCTCAATTGGGAACAGACCTAAATGCAGCTTATATCTCGGTCATACCCAAACCTGATAAGGACCCTAGTGAGGTGTGCAATTATCGACCGATCTCGCTTATTAATAACGATATTAAGATTATGACCAAGATTATAGCTAATAGAATGTCTGGCTTCATCGCCTCATACATTCACAAAGATCAGGTGGGCTTCATCCCTGGGAGACAGGGCCCGGACCAAATTAGACGGACCATTGACATTGTTTCACTTTTACAGGCTCAGTGGGATGGGGGAACCCAACAAAAAGGTTACTTGCTCTCCATAGATCTACACAAAGCATTTGATTCCATAGATTGGGCATATCTGTCTGGTGTCCTGGAGAGATGGGGTTTTGGACCGTACTTCCTAAATCTAATACACGCACTTTACTCTCAACCCACTGCCCAGGTGCGCCTGATGGGGAGGCACTCGGAATCTTTCGTCATAAGCAGGGGTACCAGACAGGGCTGTCCACTCTCTCCCCTCCTTTTTGCAATAGCCATCGAGACTTTAGCCATAGCTCTCAGATCGAACCCTGACTTTAGGGGGGTCATGTGCGGGCCCCGAGAACATAAGTGCGCACTGTACGCTGATGACCTCCTCCTATTCGTGACCTCCCCACTAACATCTACCCCGGCAGTTCTTAAAATATTGAAGGTCTTCAGTGAGGTATCGGGCTTGAAAGTAAATATGAGTAAATCGACGGCACTAAACATTAATGTTCCGCAGGACGTTCGGTTACTACTTTCTAAAAACTTAAATTTGGTCTGGGCATCCGGGGCGATCCCATACTTGGGCGTCAAGCTGACCTCCGACATCAGCAACCTCTTTAAGGCGAATTATCCCCCTATGATGCAGAAATGTAGAGATGACATGAATAATTGGTCGAGAAGCGGACTATCCTGGCTCGGCAGGATCCATGCGATTAAGATGACTCTTCTCCCACGTATGCTGTATTTATTCCGATCCCTCCCAATCTCGATCAAGAAACAGGTTCTGGGTAAATTTCAGTCTGAGGTTGTTCGCTTTATCTGGGGCAACAAAGGATACAGATGTCCCTCGAGTATCCTCTTCCGCCTAAAATCACAGGGAGGCTTGGGTCTTCCGAATCTATGAAATTACTACCAGGCGGCTCAACTCGCACAAATCTCAATGGTCTTCTCGAGGGGCCAGAAGCCGGACTGGCTCTCTATGGAAAGGCAAGCGGTCCCATCGAACACCATTGACTACCTGTTATGTTGTGACCCGAAGGCCAGACCTGCGATTTTATCCCCCACACTCTCCCACTCTGTTGCTCTATGTTCCCGATTATATAATCACACATCAGTGACGTCCACGCTGAAACCCCTAGCACACCTGTTCCATAACACGGACTTCTTGCCGGGAATGAACATTGGGGCATTTAAATGGTGGACAGATAAGGGTTTATACCGAATTGGCCACTTTCTCTCTCCTGCGGGGCCCATTTCTTTATCCCACTGCAAAAAGAGACTAGATATGCCCGACTCTGAGTATTTTAGATTCTCCCAAAACTCTCACTTCCTGCACTCCATTTGGAATAACAAGACAGTCGCTCCTACGATTACACCCTATGAACACTGGTGCTCGAACACAATGGATCAGAGGGGAGGTATCTCGTTAATTTACACGACCCTGTCGACTAGGTTGACCAAGCCCACCTACGCTCAGAGTTGGGAGGCGGATATGGATGGCTCATGGGACACTGAGGTATGGTTCCGCGCATCGAATCGTTCGTTTAAAGGTATACTCAATGTCTCTCTGATCGAAGCTAGTCTGAAAGTACTGGTCCGGTGGTACTACGTTCCTTCCAGGTTGGCTATAATGTATGCAGGCACTTCCCCAGTATGCTTTAGAGGCTGCGAACTAGAGGGCACTATGTTCCATACCTGGTGGTCATGCCCGCGCATCAGATCTTTCTGGCGCAAAGTATTTCGCACCATTAGAGCTCTGACGGGAGTACAGACAACTCCACAGCCCAATATAGCACTTCTAAACCATACTTTTCCCAATATGCCCAAACACTCCCAGACACTTTCATTTTTTATATTACTAGGAGCCAAATTAACTTAATGACAAGACTGAAAAATGTATGGCCACCTGGGAACCTTGGGCCACCTCATGCAATGTTTCTCTTATAACAGGAGTCCAACCTGGATTTCTGAGCAGTCGCGTCTCACATTCCTAGCATGTGAGTATTCCCCCAGCCCCCCCTTTTCCTTCACACGTTTATACCTCTTCTCCTTTCTTCTGCCTCCCTTGGCATCTCTGGGTTATTACACTTAATATGATCACGCTGTTCTTCTTAGGATTATTTTACTGATCTGTGGTTTGTATTCGTTCTTGTTGACTCTCCATTTACTAGCTGAGCATATTTACCTCATATTGTAACATGAAAACCTTATGCTTAGTCACATGGTGGAGGTGCATCGGCTAGTCATCTTGACTAACATACCAGGCTGGTAGACGCTTTCTGGGTGCTGGATTCTTCACCTGCTGGGATGCAGTGTGACCCCTAAGGGGCGTCCCGGGGGCTGGAGTCACAGTACTTACTTAGTTTTGAGTATCTCTCCGACTGGTTATGGTAGAGCATGCTGTTTCGATAAGATAGTAATGCTAGGATGATCTAGCTTGAAGTACCTCACATGACTCACCTATGTTTCTTCTATAGGAACTTATGCTGATAAGGTCACACACTTAGTTAATGCACTGTATTACCTGATTGTTTGATTCTCTTCTGTTATCATTTAAAACTTCAAATAAAAATTATTAAATAAAAAAAAAAAAAAAAAAAAAAGAAAAGCAATCTGTCATTTCCCCTAGTAAGTCCCATCCCCCCTTCAGTTAAAACATGCAGAGGGAACACAGGTAACACCTTGATCGCTCCCCTAGTGTTAACCCCTTCCTTGCCAGTGACATTTTTACCGTAATCAGTGCATTTTTATAGCACAAATCGCTGTAAAATTGTCAATGGTCCCAAAAATGTGTCAAAAGTGTCTGATCTGTCCGCCATAATATTGCAGTCCCGATAAAAATCGCAGATCGCCGCCATTACTAGTAAAAAAATTATAATAATAAAAATGCCATAATTCTATCCCCTATTTTGTAGACGCTATAACTTTTGCGCAAACCAATCAATATACGCTTATTGTGAGTTTTTTTACCAAAAATATGTAGAATAATACATATCGGCCAAAACTGAAGAAAAAAAATAGTTTTTTTGAAAAAAAATGTGGGATATTTATTATAGCAAAAAGTAAAAGATAATGTGTTTTTTTCAAAATTGTCACTGTTCTTTTGTTTATAGCGCAAAAAATAAAAACCGCAGAGGTGATCAAATACCACCAAAATAAAGCTCTATTTGTGAGAAAAAAGGGACGCAAATTTTGTTTGGGTACAGCGTCGCACGACCCCGCCTCAGAAGACGTTCAATACAAAACATGCGTAAGGCGGAACCACGCACATCACGCTGTTTCCATCCGGGTACCTGAAGCTGTAACGCAGCTGAGGCGCAAGCTGCGATCTCGGCAATACGGTTACCGCGGTGCTGTGTTCCTTGTACAAGTCTTTGTATAAGGTTTTACACGCCTTTGGAGGCTTAGCTTATTGTTTTAACTACTTTTTTAAATAAATTACCCATTTTTTACCGTACTATGGGAGCCTATTATTTTTAATACTGAGGTTTCTGGATAACCCGCTGCTTGCCAAACAAACCTCCCTGGGATGTGAGGAGCTGTGGACACTGAAAGCGTGCTGCAGCCATATACTTCATCCTGGTAGCAACCAGCTGGGAAGATTTGCTGGCACCGATTATAACTCACTTTGGAGATTGGAATCACTTATTTAATTTATATACATATATGTCTTGTGTATCCTAGAAAGTGGACTCTATACACTGGCACACATATACTTTTATATATTTTTTTATATAATTTTGTCACTACACAGTCATCTATATGCAACGTATCACTACGGTGGTATACACTTGGAGGAATTATAGTACATTCCATTTTTTTACTGCATTTATTTAATTTTTTTGGACCAATAACAGTAACCAGGTTGCTGCTATTGTATCAGCACTTTAGAGCACTACCCCCCATTGTTAGCATCAGGCCATTTGTGGCCATGACAATGATGGGCTTTTGAGTTCCTAATATTTCACTATATACACATTTTTGCTCAGCCACAAGCTTACCTGTGCACTAAGCGGGACCCACCTAATTAGGGGAGGGGTCCAATTAGTTCCTGTTCTCCCTTTTATATATGATACCTTTTTATTTTATTTTTGAACCCTCTGGCTCACACCTGAGGGGTGAGCAGCACCGTACCCCACAGTAATTTACTCATTTTATATAGGATCCCCTTGTAGGATCTCATTAGGGGGGCTGCAGCTCTATAATATTCAACATATATTCCCTCCTAAGCGCAGGAACATTCATATTCCTTTACAAACGACCGTGCAATTGTCAGTTAAAGCGATGCAGTGCCGAATTGTAAAAAGTGCTCTGGTCAGGAAGGGGGGAAAATCTTCCGGGGCTGAGGCAGTAAATGTGCATTGCACTAACACATGCATTGAACATGTAGGTTTAAATGGGCCCTGACTGAATACTAAAAAATGCTGTGTATCATAGACCATTGTGAAAAGTGTGTTTAATAACCTTGAGCCAAATCTATCAAAAAATAAATAATTAATCTAAAAAATTTATAAAAAAACGATATACTGTAGCTGCTCCCCAAATAGCGGACATACCACTGTGAAGGTTGAATAGTGATGGTAGGGGGCGCTAAATATATCTATGAATTTATGTATATGCTGTTTTAAGACCAAATACCATGGAATAAAGTGAACATGTGCATATAGTACAACATTAATTAAACTAATTGGTAAAAAGATAAATCCATATAACTTCCAAATAAAGTGAACATGTACATATAGTGCACTAAACCAATTATTGAATTAATGAGTCCATAAAATTTGGTGTTTACTCTTGATAGTTGAACCACAAAAAGAATTCCTTCACCACTTGCAATTCAAAACACACCCAAAAGTTCTCAAATATGAAATCTGCTCACCAGATGAACATGACCTCTTTAATTAAAAAGGTCTAATACACTGTGTGGGAAATCCTGGATGGATGCCTTGAGCCAGTGGATAGATCTTCTATACTCAGGCGCGGGCTGGGCCGGGGGGCAGGGTGGAAATTTCCCCCCAGGCCGCCGACATTATCTTTAAAACGGCCGCAGCGGTTGTCTGTTCATTTTTAATTTTTTTTTGTTCCAGGCTGTGATGGGCCGCTGGGCAGCCTGTGTTAAGTCGGCCGTGCCGTGGCGGCCGCCGATTGGCTATCTGGCTGCTGCTGTGTAGGCTGCGCTGCATTGTGGGAGTTGTAGTTTGGCCGCGCTAAAGGTAAGTAACTAATCAGCGCATGAAACTACAACTCCCACCTCCCAGGAGCGAGAGCAGGTCATGTGGCACGTCAGGGGAGGGGACGCACGGCGTCACGTCACATGATGTGACTTTCTGAACTTGTGGGCTGGCTTGAGGAGTGGCTGCAGAGTCAAGAAGAGAAGACATGGCGGTGACAGAATCATCACCCCCCGAAGAGGTGCAAGGCAAGGACCTGGCTCTCTGAAATACAGTGACACAGCCTGAACTGAAGTAAGGTATGATGAGATCATGAGATGACCCCTGTTGTGATAAAAGTTTGGCAGTGTTATAGAAAAAAAGAAAAAAAGTTTGGCAGTGTTCTGGAAAAAAAGAAAAAAAGTTTGGCAGTGTTATGGGAAAAAAAAAAAAAAGTTTGGCAGTGCTATGGAAAAAAAGAAAAAAAGTTTGGCAGTGTTATGGAAGAAAAAAAAAAAGTTTGGCAGTGTTATGGAAAAAAAGAAAAAAAGTTTGGCAGTGTTATGGAAAAAAAGAAAAAAAGTTTGGCAGTGTTCTGGAAAAAAAGAAAAAAAGTTTGGCAGTGTTATGGAAAAAAAAAAAAGTTTGGCAGTGTTATGGAAAAAAAAAAAAAAGTTTGTCAGTGTTATGGAAAAAAAGAAAAAAAGTTTGGCAGTGTTATGGAAAAAAATAAAAAAAGTTTGGCAGTGTAAGAGCTCTTTCACACGGGACGGATCCGTGAAGATCCGTCCTGTGAAGCTCCGCTTGCTCAGCGGGGATCGCTCAGTTGATCCCCGCTGAGCCGGCGGATGACTGGGCGGTCCCCGCACACTGTGCAGGGACTGCCCTGTCAGAGCGCCGCTCTCCACTATGGGGAGATCGGATGAACACGGACCGTCTGTCCGTGTTCATCCGATCCGCTCCGCCGACGGAAGGAAAAATAGGGTTTTCCGCCGTCACACTTTGGCGGAGCGGAGCGGATGTCAGCGGACATGTCACCGCTGACATCCGTGGCTCCATAGGGCTACATGGAGCGTCCGTTCAGGTCCGCCTAAAAAACTGACAGGCGGACCTGAACGGACCCTCCGTGTGAAAGGGGCGTTATGGAAAAAAATAAAAAAAGTTTGGCAGTGTTATGGAAAGAAAAAAAAAAGTTTGGCAGTGTTATGGAAAAAAAAAAAAAGTTTGGCAGTGGCGGCTCGTGGGCAATCAACTAACCCCCCCCTCATCCAGCACCCCCTGCCAACGGACTCATCCAGCACCCCCTGCCAGCGGACTCATTCAGCAACCCCCCCTCATTCAGCAATCCCCCTGCCAGCGGGCTCATCCAGCAACCCCCCCCTGCCAGCGAACTGATCCAGCAACCCCCCCTCATCCAGCAACCCCCCCAGCGGACTCATCCAGCAACCCCCCCAGCAGACTCATCCAGAAAGCCCCCCTCATTCAGCAATCCCCCTGCCAGCCAACCCCCCCGCAGACTCATTCAGCAACCCCCCCAGCAGACTCATCCAGCAACCCCCCTCATCCAGCAACCCCCCTGCCAGCAGACTCATCAAGCAACGCAACCCCCCCCCCCGCGCACAGACGCACATAGCTACCCCAAAGCCCCCTTCTGTTCAGAGGAGCGAACTGATCCAGGAGGACCCCCACCCACTGTCTGCCCGGCACTTACCCCATCTTAGTGGCGGGTCAATGGCAGCCAGATGTGTCCAGGGAGCTGCTCTGTTTCCTCTAATAGAGACACTGTGCGTCTCTTCTCTCCTCCTTGCAAGGCGTTCCAGACCCGCTACCAGATTGGCTTGGAGGAGGATCAGTGTTGCAACAGTCAATATTCATTTGCTACTGCAACACATGTGGGTGGGCTCCGGTCGCACTTTCTGCGCTCCGAGCCCACCCTATTTTGGGCACTGGTGAGTCTGCACTGATGGGTACTGTCTGCACTGGTCAGGCTGCACTGATGGGCACTGTCTGTACTGGTGAGGCTGCACTGATGGGCACTGTTTGCACTGGTGAGGCTGCACTGATGGGCACTGTCTGCACTGGTGAGGCTGCGTTGATGGCACTGATCAGGCTGCGTTGATGGGCATTGATGGTTCTATGGGCCACTTGACTGGACTTGCCCCCCAGGCCTAAGGCTGCCAGCCCTCCCCTGTCTATACTGTGACCTCCTCTCCAACAAAATGTCCCATATAAAAGACAAAGGGAGAGTACATAGCGCAATACTATTTTTATTAAAAGATGTCAAATACATGTGTAGCGGGTACTTGAATTTAGGGGAAGCATCTGGGTGGTAGTGTAACCCAGATGCCTTGATTGTTAGGAAATTCAAGGTTCCCTTTTGTGAATCTTGGAGGACTCTGGTGGTGTGAAGTTCCCGCCGGCCTATAGGTGGCGTTGTTGCCTTGGACCGGGGTTGGGCTCGCACCGCAAGACTGTACCTTTTTGTCTTCCCCTGGAGCTGGTACAGCGGGGCGGGGAACCCGCTGTGGCACGAAGGGAGAGGTCATAAAAGGGGCGGACGACGGGGTTAGAGTCCGGAGCCAGAAGATGCGGCCGCACCCAGGCACCTTCAGCCTGGGTGCTGGCGTTCCGGTGTTCCAGGCCTAGGTGTCCTTGACCTAGCCAGAGCGGAGATGGAGTCCATCTCAGGCACCTTTATCCTGGGGTGAGGTACTATGGCGGATGCCTGTGGCTCAGTACCTTCGACTGAGTTCCGCGAGGGTGGAGGAATCCGAGGGGGCCCTAACTCCTTGGGTGCCCGTGTCTGAGTTTGTGAGGACTGGTGTGCAGTAACTTCTCTGAAGAGTCCGGCGCAGCATCGCTGGTGACGAAGAGGCCTCCATTTCTCCCTTGGACGGATTTCTTCCTCTGACAGGGGCAGAGTGAGCGAAGGTAATTCACGTTCTATATCACCTAGTCAGTGGCAGTGACTATTCACCACTGGTGACAGCACAGTGGTCAGCAGCAGAAGGGAAAGGATTGTGCCTCGATCTGTCCCCATTTACCAAAGTAAAGAGACAGTTTTATTGCTTGGCAAGAAGAATAAAACTGAGTTGGACCTATTCACTGTGTGGAACTCTGGTTACTAGAAGCAAAGGAGTCAGGGACGAAGTACTGGACTTGACTCTAGGACACCTACACAAAAACCCAATTTGCTGGCCTTCACCTCTTAGCTATGGAGGACATGGGCCGTGGTGTGTCTTATCCCTCTCTCCCAGGTACCCCTAGACAACAGCCATATAACCGATGAAGATAGAGAGAGGAGGGAGCGGCCCCGCTACACATAAATTGCCTGCTTACATTCAATGGTGCCTTGTACTGGCACTGAAGATTGCCTGCGATGTGTTTAAATGGGAACCATGCGCCGCTGGGCTCACGTTACAATTAATTTTTGTATTTGTCATCTTTTAATAAAAACAGATTAGCTGTGCTGGTGTCCTGACCTTTCTCCACTGCAATTAAGCAAGACATCTTTTTCATCTCCTCATCAGCACACTATAGATTCTCTTCTCTTTACTCTGCTCTCTTCTTCTGTCAGTATGTGTCTTGCCAGGACATATGCATACAGCAGAACCTAATTAGTGCCTACTGCTGTCCCTCCAAGCCTGCGTGCATTTTTAGAAGAAGATGTTATCAAATTAATTTAACTTGCTTACACTAGTAATTGTTAAAAATGCATGTACATTTTATATCTGCCAAGAACTGAGCTTGGTTTGGGCTCAGTTTGTTATTGATTACAAATTGTCTCTTATTGCCATATAAACTACGCGGCTGTCTTGAAAGCATCAAGTATTGATTTGTGTACCTGGTTCTCAGTTTAAATACTATGCTGCCTATTCCACGGTGATTTGAGTGAGTGCGTGAGTGAATAACTTGTATAGCGCTACAAATGCGAACTAAATCGCCTCAAGGTTTGGTTCATCACAAGCATGCTATTCTTTCTACCTCTTCTGTCTGTTTTCCAAATTGGTTGTATGAAAAGTGATTTATGTATAAGCTTTAGACAACTTAACTGATTACAGATTTATTGTACACTTACATAGAACTATGCATTTCACTACCTGCACCCAAAAGAGCTTACATGTTCCAGTTACTTTGTAAGCATGTTTTTGAGAATACGCAAAAGCTTATAAAGGAAGACAATGCAAACACAGAAAGAATGTACAAACTGGGGTTAATTTACTAAAACTGGAGCGTGCAAACTCTAATGCAGCTTTGCATGATAACCAATCAGCTTCTAACTTCAGCTTGTTCAATTAAGCTTTGACAGACAAAAAAAATAAAAATAAAAGCTGATTGGTTTCTATGCAGAGCTGCAGCAGATTTTGCACTCTCTAGTTTTAGTAAATCAACCCCACTCTGTCATGGACCATGGTAGTCCCACTGGTGATCTAGACTGACTAAAAGGCAGGCTACATAGTTACATAGTTACATAGTTAGTCAGTTTGAAAAAAGACACAAAGTCCATCCAGTTCAACCATAAAAAAATAAAAGAATTAAAGAAAAAATATCGTACAATCCCATATACCAAATTCTATACCCACAGTTGATCCAGAGGAAGGCAAAAAAAAAAAAAAACAGCAGAGCATGATCCAATTTGCTACAGCAGGGGAAAAAAAATCTTCCTGATCCCCCGAGAGGCAATCGGATTTACCCTGGATCAACTTTACCTATAAATGTTAGTACTCAGTTTTATTATGTACATTTAGGAAAGTATCCAGGCCTTTCTTAAAGCAATCTACTGAGCTTTCCAGAACCACCTCTGCAGGGAGTCTGTTCCACATTTTCACAGCTCTTCCTGTGAAGAAACCTTTCCATATTTGGAGATGAAATCTCTTTTCCTCTAGACGCAAAGAGTGCCCCTTTGTCTTTTGTGTTGACCGTAAAGTGAATAACTGAACACCAAGTTCACTATATGGACCCCTTATATATTTGTACATGTTAATCATATCCCCCCTTATTCTCCTCTTCTCAAGAGTGAATAAATTCAGTTCCTCTAATCTTTCTTCATAGCTGAGCTCCTCCTTGCCTCTTATCAGTTTGGTTTCCCTTCTCTGCACTTTCTTCAGTTCCCCGGTATCCTTTTTGAGAAGTGGTGCCCAAAACTGAACTGCATATTCCAGATGAGATCTTACTAATGATTTGAACAGGGGCAAATGCAGGCTAAATGTTGGGGCAGTTTAAGCCCACAGAAGGTTGGTCAAAGAAAACCTCAGATAGTAGGCTAATGGTTAAAACAAGTTATTATACTGTACCCATACCTTATGAACTATGTATACAGATAATCCAACGTACCTACATACCATATTTGGTAAATGTACCATCACATTTGCTTTGCTAAACTTTGTACATAAAAAAAACAAAAAAACAACAAGTTATTATAAAAGATATTCAACGGAGCCCAGAGTCCATACAAGTAAAAGGAGCAATAAATGCCAATAGCAGAGATAACAGGCAATGATCAGGATTTGCACAGACAAGCTGGGTACAAATGCAGTCTAAACTATTTACAGAATGATCCAAGGCATGAACAGTCAAACAAAAGTCAGAGACAGACAGACCTCTTTTAATGGCATGAGTGAACAGATTAACCTGTTGAGCAGACACAGGCTGAATTTTCAGTGGTCTTTTGAGGCTTGCTTGTTTAGGGTACAGGTATTTACAACAGAAACCTGAACTGCGCTGAGTGAGCTAACAGATGGCAAAGGCTCAAGACTGAAAATGTGTTATTCTCTGCACTAACATCTTGGTGCTAGTACTTTTTATTGAAGAACTGGTCTCTATAACATAATTCCTCCTGATTCATAAATGGGGTAAAGCAGGGTATACACAGACCAAAAATCACCTGGATCAGGAAGAACCAGCTAAATTTGGTCCATATGTACCTCTGACTGTTCAACAAAAGCCTGCCTGTGTCAAAAGCTCATGCTGGAAAACCAGTATTCGATCAGCGCATGCAGCCAATGGCTGTAAGTGCTGATCTGTGTATTCAGATGGGCAGGTGGGGGTGGGAGTTCCTCCAGTCAGAATACAATATTATGGTGGGGAAGATCCCTGCATTAACATCGCTTGTGTTGATGCAGGGATCCCTCATTTTATTGCACTCAAAACACTGATTGAACAAAAAAAATGCTTGTGTATACCCAGCTTATGTATTCTGTCATAGAGGTTAGTTTGTGTTAGGAAGTTAAGGGATTAGGATAGTTCTTTTGCTAGGATTAAGATTTTATGAAATTAAAGCACCACAAGGTGTGGTAGCACACTACCATTCTTACTGTACAGGGCACTTGCAAAAATGCCACAGGTCAGATTTGTTGCATAAAACAGCTCATTCAAATATGTTGCTTCAATTCACACATGTTAAAGTGCGACATAACATGCATTAACCTCCCTGGCGGTATGATTCTGTCAGATTTTAGGTGCTGAAAGCGGTACAATTATTTTGCATGGAAATTTGTCATTTTATATTGTAGGCCTGTAATTCTTAGGAATAACTCACTTAAATCTGTCCAAACCAGAGTCTAGTAGACATCCTGGGTATGATAAAGTTTGAAACACAAAATCATAAATTATACAGTAATACAAAAAAAAAAAACTATAAATAATTATAACAAATAATAATATAATAATAATAAAAAATATTCAATAATGTAATCAAATCAAAAACACTGAAATTTGCTCAGTTGCAGAATTGTCACTGTCATTAGATCTAGTGTTTGATGGCGAATTTCCCCACAAATGGCTATCGCTCAATTCTGCAAGTGATTCTAATATATTATCGCTGTTTTCTAGCTGGTCTAAAACCACTTTTGACATAAAGGAACACTTTTTGGTTGCTATGGACAATCTCCAAATTCCAGGCAGAATTTTTTTTTATTTATAATATAAAAGTGCATGCAGGGCACTGGACAGACCACTAGGGACAAAGGGGATGTGCATTTTTTTTATACATTACTGTAATCTGTAAGATTACAGTGTACTGTATGTGTATTGTGTTTTAACTTTTTTGAATTTGGCGCCGATCTCCGCCCTCGTGCGCCGCAACGTCGCAGGGAACGGAGCTCGGCGGCACTCGGGCACTGTGTGAATCGAGCGAGGAGACAGCTCGATCACACAGCGGGGAGACATCACAGGATCCAGGGGACAAGGTAAGTAACTTTCCCTGTATCCTGCGATGCAGCCTGAGTCTGGCTCGGGGTTACCGCTTTTGGTACTGAAATCTTACCCCGAGCCAGACTCGGGAATACCACCTGGGAGGTTAATGCAAATGTGGTAAAGTGGTAGTAAACTCCCATCTGTGATTTTACCTACAGGTAAGCTTACCTGTAGGTGAAATGAATATCTCCTAGATATGCACAGTTTAGGAGATATTCCAGTGAGCAGCAGCCTGTGACGTCACCGTTGCATGCGCTCTGAAGGAACTGAATACCCACGCCATATTTTCAGAACTGTGTGCCGTGGCCGAGACTCCTGGGCACATGCGTGGGGGGGGGGGTCAGACCTGGACTGGGACAAAAAATAGGCCCAGGCATTTTAGACTGAGCAGCCCGGGGGGGGGAGCGGGTGCAGCTATTTTCGGCGGCGGTTAATGATAGGATGTGGGGTTCCAGCACCTTGTACCTCTGGACCCCTTTACATTACACAGCACCTTGCACCTCTGGACCCCTTTACATTACACAGCACCTTGCACCTCTGGACCCCTTTACATTACACAGAACCCTGGACCCCTTTACATTACATAGCACCACACCTCTGGACCCTTTTAAATTACACAGCACCCTGCACCTCTGGGCCCCTTTACATTACACAGCACTCTGGACCCCTTTACATTACACAGCAAACAACTAACAACAAGGCCTGGGGAATGCCCAGGGAAAAACCAAGCCTACTTACCGACCAGCTCACTGACAACCAAATAACCTGTCTAACAGTATGCGTTAAAAACAGGGGTTTGTCCGCACGCATTTGCAAATGCATGCGTGAGCCACAGAGCCACACCAAGGCCCCCTGGAGTCTGTGGTCCTACACTAACTATGAGTGTCCCCACAATGGAGGCACATGCATTTTGATGGTTAGATGAGGGCAGGTGGACTGAAGGGGAGCCACCCTTCCTTAAAGGTACAGGAGCGCACCAAACACCCAGCATGTAGCACAATGGCTGCAAAGGTTCTGGTGCACTGCTGGACCAATACAAGCACCATAGGTGAAAACAAAAACATGTCCACCGCCCCCATCTATAGCTGGCTATCACGGTAAGTAGCATTGGAAGGCTAAAACAGGTAACAACAAGGCCTGTGGAATGCCCAGGGAAAAACCAAGCCTACTTACCGACCAGCTCGCTGACAACCAAATAACCTGTCTAACAGTATGCGTTAAAAACAGGGGTTTGTCCGCATGCATTTGCAAACGCATGCATGAGCCACAGAGCCACGCCAAGGCCCCCTGGAGTCTGTGGTCCTACACTAACTATGAGTGTCCCCACAATGGAGACACATGCATTCTGATGGTTAGATGAGGGCAGGTGGACTGAAGGGGAGCCTGCACCTCTGAACCCCTTTACATTACACAGCACCTTGCACCTCTGGACCCTTTTACATTGCACAGCACCCTGCACCTCTGGACCCCTTTACATTACATAGCACCGCACCTCTGGGCCCCTTTACATTACACAGCCCCCCACAGTTTGTTACACAGACACCCCCGTAACAGTTCTGGACCCCCTGCATGTTACACAGACCTCCCTACAGTACAGACCCCCCTACATTACAGATCCCCTCTACAATACAGACCCCCCTACATTACAGCCCCCCCCCTACATTACAGCCCCCCTCTACAATACAGCCCCCCTCTACAATACAGACCCCCCTACAATATACAGACCCCCTCCCTACAGTACAGACCCCCCTACATTACAGACCCCCCTACAATAAAGAACCCCCCTACAATACAGACCCCCTACAATACAGACCCCCCTACATTTCAGAACCCCCTAAAATACAGAACCCCCCTACATTTCAGACCCCCCTGCATTAAAGACCCCCCTTACAATACAGAACCCCCCTACATTTCAGACCTCCCCTACAATACAGAACCCCCCTACATTTCAGATCCCCCTACAATACAGAACCCCCCTACATTACAGACCCCCCTACAATACAGAACCCCCCTACAATACAGACCCCCCTACAATACAGACCCCCCCTTCATTTCAGACCCCCCTACAATACAGAACCCCCCTACATTACAGACCCCCTACAATACAGAACCCCCCTACAATTTCAGACCCCCCCAACAATACAGAACCCCCCTACAATACAGAACCCCCCTACATTTCAGACCACCCCTACAATACAGAACCCCCCTTACAATACAGACCCCCCCTTCAGACCCATAATGTACCTCAAATCAGCGCGGGACTGCATGTCAGGTCCCCTCCCCCTGTGTGGACATAAAGGAGGAGGGGGAGGCGGCTTCACTCTGCTCGGCTGTGTGAGACAGCCGAGACGAGACTGATCAGTTTATCAGTGCCGTGGCCACCTTGCCAGAGAGAAGGGGATCGTTGCTGGTCCCGGCGCCCTGATGTGCCGACGGGTGTTACTGTCACTCGAGTGCGGCTTCGACTCGCAGCTGAGAGTGCACTTGGGGGAGACGTGACATGCGGCCTGGCGGCCCACCGCAGCCCACCGGGCATATTCCGCAACTTACAATCCCGAAAGGAAGACCAGGTAAAGATTGAAGCCTCTGCAGTGGAGACATTGCGTCGCTGGAGGGCTTCACTTCAAGGTTTTGTAAGTTTACTGTTGCTCTAAATGTACTGCTGCAACAGAATGCCTGGTGTGAATAGACCCTAATAAGGTTATTGTTTTATTTAATTTTATTAGATAAGGTAAGCAAGAATTGCAATGTCTGTCTGTCTTTATTTGTGTCTGCAATACCAATGATGCATGCACAATATACTGGGTGAGTGGTAATCAAAAGGATAGGAATACAAAGACAGCAATGTCTTTGTATTGTCATAGGTTTTAGCTCTTCCTCACCCTAATAAAAATGTCTTCTTGCTTTTGTCTATGTTCCTGACAAAGACACAGAAAGCAACAACATATGGACAGAGGCTCTAGCCCTTCCCTACTATAAAACAAAATAATTTGTTGAGCTTTACTGGCAAGGCAACTCTATTTGTAGTTATTCAAGTCATTAACCAAGTTAGACCAAACTGACTCAGGGATATTGCATTGAATTCCCTTAATCATCATTTCTCTTATGACAAGTTTACTTAAATTAAAAAAATCGGAAATGTTACACAGGCAATAATAATGTGTGTATATATGAAAATGTTAAAACCTACGTACTTGTCCTTATTTTAATTAGAAAATATGAATTAATTAATTAATGAAAAGCATGTATTGCATATGTAAATGCTACTTGCCTACACCTAATTCAGACACATTTTTAATATGTATGCCTGATGCTCAAGGGATTCCAATTACTCATCCTTATGTCAGTCTTGCACATTTCAATTTCTGCATTGGTATCAGCATTTAATGAATAGATACATTATTTCTAAATTGTAATTACACAGATGTTTCTTTATTTCCAGAAAGATTGAATCGTCTTGTTTTAAGAAGACACTTTTATGATTTCTTCCCGGTAACCTTTTTGGCAAGATCTGTTTATTTATATTAAATATCCTAAACACTTTGGCAAGAAAACATCAGCTGAGTGGGAGGTTTAGTAAAGGAGCAAATTTTATGCTAGATGGGGAGCCTGTGCTCCATGGAAACACCATATGACAGTAAAATAAAAATATGTAATGCTTTATGCCTGAGTAGGCACTTTTCTGAGCCTACTCAGTTTCAGAAACAGTTTACTAACTCTGTATATTTAGGGTACGTATATTTATTCTAATGCAGATATGTAACTATGATGTATCTATAAAGTTAAAGAATGGTAAATAAAATATTTCTGATATTTGTTTTTTTGGTGACCACTTGACCACTATGAAAAGAAATAGTCCGCAACTCCTTGATTGCTCTGTAAAATCGTCAAAATGTGTTGGGTTTCTATAAAAGACATGGTAACAGACAGCAGATGTAAATGTGTTTTAGCCTTGTGGGCCTTGTTCACTACTGTAGGTGGGACGGAAGACTCGGGTGGAGTGTGGAAGGCGCTGGGAAGGGGGGAGTCCCTTCCCGCACCTTGTTAAAATGGCAGAGTGGCTGCTGAGCCGAATTGGTTGTTATCACCAGAAAGCCGACCGCCAGCTTCAAAAAACGGCACCAGTGGTGAAGTCTGCAGCTGTGGGCTTCCCCCTTGTACAACCACTTGCTCAAAATGACGTACAGGTACGTTGTTTCGTGTGAAGCGGTCAAAAAGCAAGTAAGGTGTTTAGGACTATCTCTTTTCATGATTGCCATTGCAGCTGTGTGCCTTTCTGCACCCAGGTAGCTCTAAAAAAAAAATTCTCATCTTATTGGGTAGTCGCACCCTACCTCTGTTTCACTTGACCACTAGGTCCTTCTTCCCCCAGCCTCAACTGAAGTTAGGAATGAAAGTGATGCTCACCAGCATATGCTGGCATGAAAGGTCCCAAGAGCTTTCACTCAGGCTATAAAGGGCTGGGAAGGGAGAGCAGCCAGCTGACTACAGGAAGCTCCCAAGTAGGAAAAAATGTTACAGACATACCACACCAGAGGACATCTGCTTTGTTTCTTACACTGGGTACATGTGGATTGAAATTCAGCTGGTTCAGCAGGAACTGTCAGAATTTTGATTCGTATGTGGCACTCCCTGTTCGACAGAAACCGATCATTCGATCTCCTTCTGTTGAATGGGTCTACTGGAAAACTGTCTTCAATCAATGGCTTACAGTAGAGTGTCCTCACTGTCAGAATACAATGTCCCAGTGGAGGAATTCCTGCATTCACCTCGCTATTTTTTTTTTTCATTCAGCCCTAGCTTTAGTACGGTCAGTAGGAAACAGGAAAGAGGTCTTTTACATACACAAAAAGAATTACTAGGAGCATTGCTATGGAAAAAAAATAGTTCACAACTCCCCAACTATTCATTTTAAGGTTAACACTTTAATTATTCTGCAAAGTGTTTCAAAAACACATTTAAAAGAATGCCTACTTACATGAGTGCTTGATGCTAACCCAGTTCAGTTTGAGTAGTCTTACCCTTTAAGACTTTTCAGGACTAATTAGTAAACCAACTGCAATATTATACAAATTATATATGTGTAGCGGTTTAGTTTTGGGTCTGCACGTTACCTTACTCTTCCAAATGTTCGGCTCAGGGGTTCTCCTTGAAGAGTTTCTCTGGAAGAAATGTTTGCACCAACACAAAGTCTCTTTCAAGGGTTTTATTGAATAAACTTTCCAACAGAGGGGATAGAGGAATGGGGAGGACTCAGGTATCTTACTTGTCAATCACGGAACTTTCCTAGGTCCAGAGGAGCAACTGTCTCCACGCTGGACTCAGCAACCACCGGATAGGACCACTCTCACCGGCCTACCAACCGGCGCGAAGCTTGATCAAAGATAGTCTCTGCCACAGACTTGGTATTAGAATTTGTTCAATAGTCTCTGCCACAGACTCGTATAACCCCTCACTGGGTTAGCTCCCTCAGAAATAACACAGCTCTCATTGCCAGGATCTTTCAGCCGCCCCGGTTGCACTGTGAGGTCGATTTTTGGGATCCGGATACATCCTCCAATTGAGTCCTCAATTGCTCGGTCCCTTCCATCAGGCAAGGCGACACAGGATCATTCCTGGATCAGTAGGCCCCAGTAACTCCTGGGCCTACTTCTCAGTTGCGAGGCCTCGGGCCAACGTGGCCCTGAAGCGGAAACTGCCAACACATCCCTGAGGCCAGAAGGCCAGAAGGCCTCTTAAGTACCCCCTCCCAAAATGCACAGCGGGTTCACCACGCCCCCTGGGCTGCTTCTGGGAAAGAGGTACACAACATGCCCAGCCTGCTGCCTTTCCAACCCTCACCAGCGGTGACAGCGACACCCACCGATGGGGGGGGGAAATTATGCAACCAGCTGAACTGAAACAGTGCCGCAATTTGAATACAATCCCTCTGGGCTAAACTAATGCCCAGACAACTATAATTTCAACATATAGCGCCCACTCATTGGGAGCAGGGCGCTACATATATATGTACAGAAATTGTCTGTTAAGTATTTCTTTACACATGTAGGGCTGCTTTTGATGGTAAATTGAGCACTATTTTTATATTGTAACATGTAAAAGTAAAAAATAAAAAGCTATTATAGTTAATAATTCTAAAACAGAATAACAGGTATAAAGCTATTGCTAAATGTAAACCTATGGTCAAGACATAGAGTGTTTACATATTCTTTTTTATTATTTTATCTTAATTACATTTTATCACAAACAATCATATACATTTACAACACCGTAAAACACATTTATACATGTACATAGGTCTGGGACGGGGAGGGGGGTGACAAAAAAGGCTCTGAGGAAGAAGGCAATCCTTCGAAACGTGTCAGCCAGCAGTGGTTCTGAGATCCTCCTCTATGCTTTCTGGAAACTGTCAGCTCTATGATTGATTGCCACATCCAAGTGGTCTTCACAAGCTTTTGATTCATCACATGTTTGTAAGTAGTATTTTGCTGAATTTTTTTTATTAATAAATTATCTTGGGATAATGCACAAAGCTGGTGTGCCATTTTTTTTTTTTTTGCCCTTTTCGTTTTATCTTTTCGGTGCCAAAGAGGTACCTGCCCTTGGTGCAGTGTTGAGGGAAGCGCATTGGCAGCTTCAGCTTCTCCCACAGTCTGTTAACTGCTGGGTGGGCCGGCGGGTGGGGACAGCAGCAAACAGAGAATGCAGAAAATGTGGGACTTAATCTGGAAGATCCAAGGATCCTGAAGCTGGTGGGCCAGTCAGGCAGGGGCAGAAGCTGACAGGGAAACAAGAAAAAACAAAAGAAGGGCATATGGCTGTGTGGTGCACACAGGTAATGACTAAAGCCCCGTACACACGGTCGGACTTTTGCCCAACAAACTTCGTTTTGAGCAAGTTGGACCAACAATCCGACCGTGTGTACGCTCCATCGGACAAACTTTTTTTTCGTTTGGTTTTGGATTTCATCGGACAAAAGTTGGGTCTGCAAACGGACAAACTTTTGCCCAACAAAAGTCCGATGGAGCAAAGTCCGACCGTGTGTACAGAAAACCATCGGACTTTTGTCCGATGGACAAAACAAATCATGTTAAAATCAACCAACAATAGCAGAAGTTGACCAAAGGGTGGCAGTAAAGAGCAGAAAAGAGCAGAAAAACCATGTGATGTTGTAAGAAGTTTTAAGAAAGTTTGCAGAAAAGTCCGAGCGTGTGTATGCTATGGGTGTTCCCAACCAACTCCGTTCGGACAAAAATCCACGGAAAAGTCCGATGGAAGTCCGACCGTGTGTACAGGGCTTTACTCACAATGTTAACCCAGTATGGGTGGTGTCTCTCTAGTCGTATGGAACTGCATATACAAAAAAAGGGGGGTTGTCCCACACCACGGTGAGGGACCAGAAGACCAAAATGAGTGACACTAATTCAAAGGGTAAGGATTTAAAAAAAATTGAAAAGATTTATTGATAGATAAACAATTTAAATATCATAAAAAAAGCTCTCTTATATGAAGAGAGTAAATAATTCCTGAGGATCTGACACAGTGTATGTGGAAATGGCTAACAAGAGGGCCAATCTCCACAAGGAGTCACAAAAATATGATACAAAACATGGGACATCACAAACAGCATAAACACAATACAAAAAACGTCCGGACGCCAGTGGTCTCTATGTGGGTGGGTATGTCACGACAAGAAGTCGTATAAAACTATTGAATCATGTGATAGGACATAGGCATCCACATGTAGATCCCTGGAAGGCTTAAGCCCAATGAGGGGATGGAGGGGTGGGAAGAAAGGGGAGGGAGAGAGAGAGAGCCGAGAAGCCTCCAAAAGGGCACAGTGTAGGGAGGAATGCTCCAAGGGTGCACTATATCAGCCAAAGGACTATAAGTCTGTGTTAAAATCAAAGTTCCACTACGACAGGTATTGTAAAGTTGGAAGTCCAAGGTGGTGCTGAAATAGAGCATAGAGGTAGAGGATGATATTAATTGCACAGAAATAGATGGCATATCATGCGTGGTACCCCTAGGGGTGACGTGGGTAGCAGGTGGACGTATAATGAATGATATCATATACTATAAAGGTCCGGGTACATAGCACATATATGGACAAAGATGTAGTTCACTGAGTACATGAGTGCATCAAGAGAATAGCAGAAAAAAGGCAATGTAAAGCGATGCTTGTGATCAAGCTAACGATACTCATCTTGAGGAGCCTATCTGCAGAGGCATCTGTCAGTCATCCTCCATATAGCAACCATGTATTATGTTGAAGGTCCGGACCTGTTGTCTTGGAAGATGTCGCTGTTGCCACGTAAGCTGTAGGTGTCAGGCAGGAAAAGGAGCTATCCCTCCAGGTAAATGGCGGATAAATCGCTGTAGATTCTCGGTGTTCTCGTCCCTTCTGCTTCCCATACCCACCGCAGGCTTGCTTCCAGGATGCGTGAAGGAGACAGCGTCACGTGACGGTGATGACGTCAACGCGTTTCGCGAAAGGGGGAATCACGTAGCTTCGTCTGTCCATATATGTGCTATGTACCCGGACCTCTATAGTACATAATATCATTCATTATACGTCCACCTGCTACCCACGTCACCTCTAGGGGTACCACGCATGATATGCCATCTATTTCTGTGCAATTAATATCATCCTCCACCTCTATGCTCTATTTGAGCACCACCTTGGACTTCCAACTTTACAATACCTGTCGTAGTGGAACTTTGATTTGAACACAGACTTGTAGTCCTTTGGCTGATAAAGTGCACTCTTGGAGCGTTCCTCGCTACACTGTGCCCTTTTGGAGGCTTCTCGGCTCTCTTTCTCTCCCTCCCCTTTCTTCCCACCCCTCCATCCCCTCATTGGGCTTAAGCCTTCCAGGGATCTACATGTGGATGCCTATGTCCTATCACACGATTCAATAGTATTTTATGACCTCTTGTCGTGACATACCCACCCACATAGAGACCACTGGCGTCCGGACGATTTTTGTATTGTGTTTATGTTGTTTGTGATGTCCGGTGTTTTGTATCATATTTTTGTGACTCCTTGTGGAGATTGGCCCTCTTGTTAGCCATTTCCACATACACTGTGTCAGATCCTTGGGAATTATTTACTCTCTTCATATAAGAGAGCTTTTTTTATGATATTTAAATTGTTTATCTATCAATAAATCTTTTCTATTTTTTAAAAATCCTTACCCTTTGAATTAGTGTCACTCATTTTGGTCTTCTGGTCCCTCACCGTGGTGTGGGACAACCCCCCTTTTTTTGTATATACAGAAGCTGACAGGACATGCAGAAGAAGCCAGGACCAGACCCGGCAGATCTACTGAAGACTAAAGCAGAATACCAAAGCTTTACAGGCAGTCTCTGAGTTACATACATCCAACTTACATACATACATCCACCCCTTCCTGTCAAGGCCACACCCCTTTCTGAAATTTTCGAGTGTGGACACTAGTTCTGAGGGCCTGGGGAGGGAATGGATTCCCTTTCATTTGCATAGATTTCCTCTCACTTCCTGTTTGGCTATGGGGCAGGAAGTGAAGGGAAATCTCTGCAATAGGACAGGGATGGTAAAAAATAAACTGATAGGGGCTATAACCCTCCCATACTCTATCCAAAATGAAAAAAAAAGGGTTGCACATAGTTCTTTTTGTAAGCACAAATTTCTGATAATTTTATGGAGAGGACTAAGAAGATATAACCATGCCAATGGTGCAGCAGAAAATATATAGCACAGTGAGGAAGGTTTGTGATCCAGAATGATAGGACAGTCAAAATTATAAGCAGCGCCCCCCCCACCCTACACACACACAGTTGCGGAATGCTGGCCGTCCGCATACTAGAAGCAGTGTGGCAGCTTTATGGGGGTGCTAGACTAATTTGCCTCTCAGCCCAGTCCGCCCCATATGACTGACGCTACACTAACAGTGTAGCGCAAGCCGGCGGGGACTCTTTCTGTGCTGCCACCCTGCAAAGTGCTGCCCTATGCCTGGGCCTTGTTGGCCTAGGCCAGGATACAGCATTGGAAAAAGGTGTCTCCACTGAAGCTTTATCACCAATCTTTGTTTCCATGACAACCCACAATTTTTAAAATCCAATTTTCTCAGGAACAGAAAGTGAAGCAAAATCTTCTGAACAGGGGCACAGACAGTAAAACAAATGTTACAGGCGTGTTAACCCTTCCCTATGCTATCCCAAAAAACATAAAAAATATTATTTTGGTGGGAATTATGCCGCGTACACACGGCCGTTTTTAATGTCATTGTAAAAAAACAAAGTTTTTCTTGACATGATTCTTCTCAAGCCTGCCTTGCCTACACACTATCGTGAAAAAAAAATGCTCGAGCAAGGTGCGGTGACGTAAAACACGTTCGACAACATGTACGATGGCACTATAAAGGGGAAGTTCCATTCGGATGGCGCCACCCTTTGGGCTGCTTTTGCTGATTTCGTGTTACCGTGTGTTCGTAAAAGTTTGGTGTTAGCCGATTTGCGCTTTTCAGTCTCTGTGCTTTTCAGTCCATTACAGCATGACGAATGTGTTATCTCCATTACGAACGCTAGTTTTACCAGAACGAGCGCTCCCGTCTCATAACTTGCTTCTGAGCATGCAGGTTTTTTCCCGTCATTAAAGCGTACACACGGCCGTTTTTCATGACGACAAAAATGACGACGTGAAAAGTGACGAGAAAAAATAGAGCATGTTCTAAATTTTTAATGGCCATTTTTCGCCTTCGAGAAAAATGCTCTGGAGCCTACACACGATCATTTTTAATGACCATTTTATAAAATGGCATTTTTCTCATCATGAAAAACGGTCGTGTGTACGCGGCATTACACTTAAAAAATGTACTTGTTCCAACTTACATACAAATTCAACTTAAGAACAATCCTACGGAACCAAGGGACATGTGGTGTGCGGCCTGGCCGGATGGGGACAGACGCTGACAGAAGATGCCAAACCAAACCCAGGCAGGTGTAAGAACCTACCTAGTTATGGTCAACACTTTTCAGTTCAGGATGTTAGCACTGCAGATTAGTGATGAGCCGAACACCCCCGGGTTCGGTTCGCACCAGAACCCGCGAACGGACCGAAAGTTCGTACGAACATTAGAACCCTATTAAATACAATGGATGCGAACGTTCAAATTCTAAAGTGCTAATTATAACAACTATTATGCATGTTATTGTCCTAAAAAGGGTTTGGGAACCCGGGTTCTGCACCAGGGGACATGTATCAATGCAAAAAGAAGTTTTAAAAACGGTCGTTTTTCGGGAGCAGTCATTTTAATGATGCATAAAGTGAAAAAAAAAAAGTAAAATATTCCTTTAAATATCGTACCTGGGGGGTGTCTAAAGTATGCCTGTGAAGTGCCACGTGTTTCCCGTGTTTAGAACTGTCCCTGCACAAAATGACACTTCTAAAGGAAAAAAAAGCCATTTAAAACTGCTTGCGGCTTTAATGTAATGTCTGGTCCCGGTAATACGGATGAAAATCTTTAAGAAAAATGGCATAGCTACCCCATGACCCCCCCCCTACCCCAGCCCATTACCAGCCCCTTTGGGTCTTGTATGGATATTAAGGGGAACCCCGCACATAAAATAAAAAAGGCCCTATATACTCTGAACAGCCGTATACAGGCGGTGCATACAAGACAGGGACTGTAGGTTTGTTCTTATGTAGAATCTGTTTGTAATTTTGAACAGGTACATTGTTTAAGTGTAGCTCCAGCCCAAAAATCTATTTTTAAACTTTTTGGAAAACATAGGTAAGGGTTATCACCCCTGTAACATTTGTTTTGCTGTCTGTGCCCCTGTTCAGAACATTTCACCTCACTTTCCGTCCCAATGACAACTGTTTTTGAAATGTGGTGTTTTTCTTGAAACAAGGATTGGTGATAAAGCATCAGTACAGAGGAGACACCTTTCTCCCATATTAATTCTTACAGGAGAGAATTTTCCTTCCTAGGGGTAGATTTCCTCTCACTTCCTGTTGTCTTCTTGCGTTTGCAAGTAGGAGTCATTTGTAAGTTGGATGTTTGAAAGTAGGGACCTGCCGTATATACTCTGCAGAAATAGGCCCCTTAGTTGTTGGTGTTGGCACAACACTGTAAGCACTCACAGTTACTCTTGGTTGGTGCTGGAACGCCCTGCTGTCAACTATTATATCAGGAATTTTAAATACATATAATTGTTGAACAGTGGTAGTAAAAATTGGGCCTTTGATGGTGGTGCTGGTGCCACAACACTGTAAGCCCTGACAGTTACTCTTGGTGGGTGCAGGAATGGGCCCTGCTGTGAATTATTAGATCAAGAATTGTAATTACATGCCCCTTTTGAACAGGGGCTGAAAAATTGGGCCTTTCGTGGTGGTGGTGGTGGTGGCGTTGCCACAACACTGTAAGCCCTCAGAGTTACTCTTGGTGGGTGCAGCAATGGGCCCTGCTGTGAATTATTAGATCAAGAATTGTAATTACATGCCCCTTTTGAACAGGGGCTGAAAAATTGGGCCTTTCGTGGTGGTGGTGGTGGCGTTGCCACAACACTGTAAGCCCTCAGAGTTACTCTTGGTGGGTGCAGGAATGGGCCCTGCTGTGAATTATTAGATCAAGTTTTGTAATTACATGCCCCTTTTGAACAGGGGCTGAAAAATTGGGCCTTTCGTGGTGGTGGTGGTGGTGGCGTTGCCACAACACTGTAAGCCCTCAGAGTTACTCTTGGTGGGTGCAGGAATGGGCCCTGCTGTGAATTATTAGATCAAGAATTGTAATTACATGCCCCTTTTGAACAGGGGCTGAAAAATTGGGCCTTTCGTGGTGGTGGTGGTGGTGGCGTTGCCACAACACTGTAAGCCCTCAGAGTTACTCTTGGTGGGTGCAGCAATGGGCCCTGCTGTGAATTATTAGATCAAGAATTGTAATTACATGCCCCTTTTGAACAGGGGCTGAAAAATTGGGCCTTTCGTGGTGGGGGTGGTGGTGGCGTTGCCACAACACTGTAAGCCCTCAGAGTTACTCTTGGTGGGTGCAGCAATGGGCCCTGCTGTGAATTATTAGATCAAGAATTGTAATTACATGCCCCTTTTGAACAGGGGCTGAAAAATTGGGCCTTTCGTGGTGGTGGTGGTGGTGGCGTTGCCACAACACTGTAAGCCCTCAGAGTTACTCTTGGTGGGTGCAGCAATGGGCCCTGCTGTGAATTATTAGATCAAGAATTGTAATTGCATGCCCCTGTTGAACAGGGGCTGAAAAATTGGGCCTTAGGCACTGGTGGCACAACACTACAACCCCTCACAGATACTGTACTTGGAGCACAGCAATGAGCCCTGTTGCAAAGTATTGCTTCAAAAATTGTAATGACACGCCCCTGTTAAACAGGGGCTGAAAAATTGGGCCTTAGGCACTGGTGCCACAACACTCCAACCCCTCACAGATACTGTACTTGGAGCACAGCAATGAGCCCTATGGCAAATTATTGCTAAAAAAATTGTAATTACACGCCCCTGTAAAACAGGGGCTGAAAAATTGGGCCTTAGCCACTGGTGGCGGCACCCATAAACAAAAATGATCTTCCAAGCTATCATCATCAATCGTATCATTGAGGACTCGGAGGAGGATAGCCAGTCAACATAACAGCACAGGCACTCAGCATCAGCATCAGTCTTGAAGGGATGTGACATGTTAAAATCAATTAGTCTGTTATATCAGCATCAGGTGTGTGGTAGCTGGTGGTGATCCAAGACTGGTTCATCTTGATGAAAGTCAGTCGATCAACCGAGTCGGTGGACAGGCGCACCCTGTGATCCGTGACAAATCCTCCAGCAGCACTGAATGTGCGTTCCGAAAGAACGCTGGATGCAGGACAGGCCAGTAGCTCAATTGCATACTGTGCAAGCTCTGGCCAGTGATCCATCCTCAAGACCCAGTAAGCCAGAGGATTTTTGGTGGGGAAAGTGTCCAAGTCTGACCTTGCCCCTAGATATTCCTGCACCATGTTTATCAGACGCTGGCGATGGTTGCTGGAACCGATCATACTTTGGGGCTGCGGACTAAAGAATTGTCTGAACGCATCGGTCAGACGGCCACCTTCCCCACCGCTCCTTCTTTGACTGGCCGAAGCCTCAGCAACTCGTTGTCCAGGACCAGGAGTTTGTAACCTCCCAGTCTCTGGGAACGCGTTGCACAGACCTTTCTGCAAGGCCTCCCGGAGTTGTCTCATCCTCTGCTCCCTCTGCGACGGTAAGATAAGGTCCGCAACCTTACCCTTGTACCGTGGATCAAGGAGAGTGGCCAGCCAGTAATGGTCCCTCTCCTTGATCCGAAGAATACGAGGATCCTTCCGCAGACTTTGCAGGATCAGGGAGGCCATGCAGCGTAGGTTTGCTGAGGCATTCGCTCCGGAGTCCTCTGGGTCACTAAGGACGACATGATCCGCAGCCACCTCCTCCCAGCCACGTACAAGTCCACTGGTTTCTTGGGACTGTAAATCATCCCTAAAAGACTGCTGCTGATGATGCTGAGTGCCAGCCTCCACCTCCATGCTGACACAATCCTCCTCCTCCTCCTCCTCCTCCTCCTCTTCCTGTGCGATGGGTGGGACAGAAGGAACACTGTCTGGGTAAAGGGGGCCTTGAGAGGCAAGGAAGTCCTCCTCTTCCTGCCTCTGTTCTGCCTCAAGTGCCCTGTCCATTATTCCACGCAGCGTGTGCTCCAACAGGTGGACAAGAGGTACAGTGTCACTGATGCATGCACTGTCACTGCTCACCATCCTCGTGGCCTCCTCAAATGGTGCCAGGACAGTGCATGCATCCCTGATCATGCCCCACTGGCGTGGAGAAAAAAAACCAAGCTCCCCTGACCCTGTCCTGGTGCCGTAGTCGCACAGGTACTCATTGATGGCCCTCTGCTGCGTGTGCAGCCGCTGCAGTATGGCCAACGTTGAGTTCCACCTGGTGGGCATGTCACATATAAGGCGGTTCTTGGGCAGGTTCAACTCCTTTTGCAGCTCAGCCAGGCGAGCACTGGCATTATAAGATCTGCGGAAATGCACACAGACTTTCCTGGCCTGCCTCAGGACATCCTGTAAGCCCGGGTACCTGCCCAAGAAGCGCTGCACCACCAGGTTAAGGACGTGAGCCACACAGGGCACATGGGTCAGTTGTCCCTGTCGGAGGGCGGAGAGGAGGTTGGTGCCATTGTCGCAAACCACCATTCCTGGCTTAAGCTGGCATGGCGTCAACCACCTCTCGGCCTGGCCCTGCAGAGCAGACAGGACCTCTGCCCCAGCGTGGCTTCTGTCCCCCAAACACACCAGCGCAAGCACGGCATGGCATCTTTTTGCCTGCGTACTTGCGTAGCCCCTTGAACGCCTACGGAGCACCGCTGGTTCCGAGGACAAACCACAGGAAAAGGCCATGGAGGAAGAAGAAGAGGAGGGGGTGGAGGAGAGAGGTGTGTCACAACCAGTAGTAGCATTTTGGAGGCGTGGCGGTGGAACAACCTCCAACACTACTGCACCTTGTCCTGCATCCTTCCCAGCTGCCAAAAGAGTGACCCAATGGGCCGTGAAAGAAAGGTAACGTCCCTGTCCATGCCTGCTGGACCATGAGTCAGCGGTAATATGCACCTTACCGCTGACCGCCCTGTCCAGCGAGGCCAAGACATTGCCTTCCACATGCCGGTAGAGAGCCGGAATAGCCTTCCGTGAGAAAAAGTGGCGTTTGGGAACCTGCCACTGAGGAACCGCACATTGCACAAACTCACGGAAGGGGGCCGAGTCTACCAACTGAAAAGGCAGCAGTTGAAGCGCTAGCAATTTAGCGAAGCTAGCATTCAACCGCTGGGCATGTGGATGGCTGGGAGTGAACTTCTTTCGACGGTCCAGCAGCTGGGGCAGGGAAATTTGCCTGCTAGAATCGGATGTCGGTGTACTGCTAGCAGAGTGGCCGCAAGTACTTGGCTGTGACACACCTAATTCTACACCTTCATTCCTCTCAGTGCATGTTTCAGAGAGGACTGAAGTTATAGTGGGGTTGGAGATCCCAGCTGATGCGGTGCAAGGAGAGGTCCGCTTTGTTCTTTGGTGTGGGTCTTTGAGGAAGGCTTGCCAACGAGCTGCATGGCAGGTCAACATATGTCTGGTCAGGCATGTGGTACCCAAGCGGCTGATGTTTTGGCCACGCGATATACGCTTGAGACATATGTTGCAAACAGCAGCTGTGCGATCTGATGCACTAGCCTCAAAAAAGGCCCACACCAAAGAACTTTTTGAATGACGGGCAGAGGCAGCGCCCTGCACAGGCGGAGCTCTGCGGTGTGATTCCGTCGGTGTACTGCCCTTACGCTGGCCACCAAAGGGCATCCTGCCTCGTTGGAGATGTGCCTCCTCCTTATCCTCCTCCTCCTCCTCCTCTCTCCTATTAGGCACCCACGTGGAGTCAGTGACCTCATCATCCCCTCCCTCCTCATCACTGGAGCCAATCTGGCAGTATGCTGCAGCTGCTGGAACATGACTGCCAGATTGGTGTCCTTCTTGAGCATCCCCTCTGTCTGCTCTCACGCTACTGCCTTCCTGTAGCTGGGTTTCATCATCAGACCCTTCGAAACGCTGGGCATCCTCCTGGAGCATGTACCCAACACTGTGCTCAAACAGTTCGGGGGACTCCTCAGGAGGAGGACATGGTGGGTCTAGGGAAGGAGTGACTGATGATGAGTCTGACATTGATACCAGGGAAGAGGACGCTTTGGCAGCTGCTTTTCCAGTACCCTGAGCCTGGGTGAGAGAGGATGAGGAGGAGGAGGAGGGCTTGGTCATCCACTCTACCAAGTCTTCGGCATGATGTGGCTCAACATGTCCAGCTGCCGAAAAGAAGGATAAGCGTGTCCCATGGCCATGTGCTGATGACAATGCACCGCGTCCACGACCAGCACTGTTGCCCCCAGACACAGAGCCTGCTTGCCCTCTTTTATTGCCTCCTGACTGTATGCCTCTCCTTGTTTGCCTTCCAGACATTCTAATAGATGGCCTGCAGGGAGATGGGAAAAAAGCAATAAGAGCTACCTTCAGATGTCCTTCTCTGTCCCTTTACTTAAGGATTTCTAAATATGGTTGAGGATGATTGCTTTTGCACAGAATAGCACAACGACAATTTCCCTGACTGTCCAAAAAACAAGGATTTCAAAGATGGTTGATGAGGAATGCTTTAGCACACTATAGCACAAGGAGAATTTCCCTCACTGTCCTTCCCTGTCCCTAGAAACAAGGATTATCACAGTGAAAGAAACTGACACTCTTCCTACCTATAGTTTTCTGTCCCTAGAAAAAATGTTTTTTAAAAGCACACTATAGCACAAGGAGAATTTCCCTCACTGTCCTTCCCTGTCCCTAGAAACAAGGATTATCACAGTGAAAGAAACTGACACTCTTCCTACCTATAGTTTTCTGTCCCTAGAAAAAATGTTTTTTTAAAGCACACTATAGCACAAGGAGAATTTCCCTCACTTTCCTTCCCTGTCCCTAGAAACAAGGATTATCACAGTGAAAGAAACTGACACTCTTCCTACCTATAGTTTTCTGTCCCTAGAAAAAATGTTTTTTTAAAGCACACTATAGCACAAGGAGAATTTCCCTCACTTTCCTTCCCTGTCCCTAGAAACAAGGATTATCACAGTGAAAGAAACTGACACTCTTCCTACCTATAGTTTTCTGTCCCTAGAAAAAATGTTTTTTTAAAGCACACTATAGCACAAGGAGAATTTCCCTCACTTTCCTTCCCTGTCCCTAGAAACAAGGATTATCACAGTGAAATAAACTGACACTCTTCCTACCTATAGTTTTCTGTCCCTAGAAAAAATGTTTTTTTAAAGCACACTATAGCACAAGGAGAATTTCCCTCACTGTCCTTCCCTGTCCCTAGAAACAAGGATTATCACAGTGAAAGAAACTGACACTCTTCCTACCTATAGTTTTCTGTCCCTAGAAAAAATGTTTTTTTAAAGCACACTATAGCACAAGGAGAATTTCCCTCACTTTCCTTCCCTGTCCCTAGAAACAAGGATTATCACAGTGAAAGAAACTGACACTCTTCCTACCTATAGTTTTCTGTCCCTAGAAAAAATGTTTTTTTAAAGCACACTATAGCACAAGGAGAATTTCCCTCACTTTCCTTCCCTGTCCCTAGAAACAAGGATTATCACAGTGAAAGAAACTGACACTCTTCCTACCTATAGTTTTCTGTCCCTAGAAAAAATGTTTTTTTAAAGCACACTATAGCACAGGGAGAATTTCCCTCACTTTCCTTCCCTGTCCCTAGAAACAAGGATTATCACAGTGAAAGAAACTGACACTCTTCCTACCTATAGTTTTCTGTCCCTAGAAAAAATGTTTTTTTAAAGCACACTATAGCACAAGGAGAATTTCCCTCACTTTCCTTCCCTGTCCCTAGAAACAAGGATTATCACAGTGAAAGAAACTGACACTCTTCCTACCTATAGTTTTCTGTCCCTAGAAAAAATGTTTTTTTAACCACTTAAGCCCCGGACCATTTCGGGCCATTAGGACCAGGCCTGTTTTTGGGATTCGGCACTGCGCTGCTTTAACTGTAAATTGTGCGGACATGCAATGTTGTACCCAAATGAAATTTGCGTCCTTTTCTTCCCACAAATAGAGCTTTCTTTTAATGGTATTTGATTGCCTCTGCGATTTTTATTTTTTGCGATATAAACAGAAAAAGACCGAAAATTTTGAAAAAAAATTATATTTTCTACTTTTTGTTATAAGAAAAATTGAATAAACTCAATTTTAGTCATACATTTAGGCCAAAATGTATTCAGCCACATGTCTTTAGTAAAAAAAATGTCAATAAGCGTATATTTATTGGTTTGCGCAAAAGTTATAGCGTTTACAAACTAGGGTACATTTTCTGAAATTTACACAGCTTTAAATTTATGACTGCCTATCTCATTTCTTGAGGTGCTAAAATGGCAGGGCAGTACAAAACCCCCCCCCAAATGACCCCATTTTGGAAAGTAGACACCCCAAGGAAATTGCTGAGAGGCATGTTGAGCCCATTGAATATTTTTTTTTTGTCCCAAGTGATTGAATAATGACAAAAAAAAAAAAATTACAAAAAGTTGTCACTAAATGATATATTGCTCACACATGCCATGGTTATATGTGGAATTGCACCCCAAAATACATTCTGCTGCTTCTCCTGAGTACGGGGATACCACATGTGTGGGACTTTTTAGGAGCCTAGCCACGTACGGGACCCCGGAAACCAAGCACCGCCTTCAGGATTTCTAAGGGCGCAAATTTTTGATTTCACTCCTCACTACCTATCACAGTTTCGAAGGCCATAAAATGCCAAAATAGCACAAAACCCCCCCAAATGACCCCATTTTGGAAAGTAGACACCCCAAGCTATTTACTGAGAGGCATGTTCAGTCCATGGAATATTTTATATTTTGCCACAAGTTGCGGGAATATGAGAAACCTTTTTTTTTTTGCACAAAGTTGTCACTAAATGATATATTGCTCACACATGCCATGGGCATATGTGAAATTACACCCCAAAATACATTCTGCTGCTTCTCCTGAGTACGGGGATACCACATGTGTGGGACTTTTTGGGAGCCTAGCCGCGTACGGGACCCCAAAAACCAAGCACCGCCTTCAAGGTTTCTAAGGGCATAAATTTTTGATTTCACTCCTCACTACCTATCACAGTTTTGAAGGCCATAAAATGCCAAGATGGCACAAAACCCCCCCAAATGACCCCATTTTGGAAAGTAGACACCCCAAGCTATTTGCTGAGAGGCATGTTGACCCCATTGAATATTTTTTTTTGTCCCAAATGATTGAATAATGACAAAAAGAAAAAAAAATGTACAAAAAGTTGTCACTAAATGATATATTGCTCACACATGCCATGGTTATATGTGGAATTGCACCCCAAAATACATTCTGCTGCTTTTCCTGAGTACGGGGATACCACATGTGTGGGACTTTTTGGGAGCCTAGCCGCATACAGGGCCCCAAAAACCAAGCACCGCCTTCAGGATTTCTAAGGGCGTAAATTTTTGATTTCACTCCTCACTACCTATCACAGTTTCGAAGGCCATAAAATGCCAAAATAGCACAAAACCCCCCCAAATTACCCCATTTTGGAAAGTAGACACCCCAAGCTATTTGCTGAGAGGCATGTTGAGTCCATGGAATATTTTATATTTTGCCACAGGTTGCGGGAATATGACAAACTTTTTTTTTTTTGCACAAAGTTGTCACTAAATGATATATTGCTCACACATGCCATGGGCATATGTGAAATTACACCCCAAAATACATTCTGCTGCTTCTCCTGAGTACGGGGATACCACATGTGTGGGACTTTTTGGGAGCCTAGCCGCGTACGGGACCCCAAAAACCAAGCACCGCCTTCAAGGTTTCTAAGGGCATAAATTTTTGATTTCACTCCTCACTACCTATCACAGTTTTGAAGGCCATAAAATGCCAAGATGGCACAAAACCCCCCCAAATGACCCCATTTTGGAAAGTAGACACCCCAAGCTATTTGCTGAGAGGCATGTTGACCCCATTGAATATTTTTTTTTTGTCCCAAATGATTGAATAATGACAAAAAGAAAAAAAAAATGTACAAAAAGTTGTCACTAAATGATATATTGCTCACACATGCCATGGTTATATGTGGAATTGCACCCCAAAATACATTCTGCTGCTTTTCCTGAGTACGGGGATACCACATGTGTGGGACTTTTTGGGAGCCTAGCCGCGTACAGGGCCCCAAAAACCAAGCACCGCCTTCAGGATTTCTAAGGGCGTAAATTTTTGATTTCACTCCTCACTACCTATCACAGTTTCGAAGGCCATAAAATGCCAAAATAGCACAAAAACCCCCCAAATTACCCCATTTTGGAAAGTAGACACCCCAAGCTATTTGCTGAGAGGCATGTTGAGTCCATGGAATATTTTATATTTTGCCACAGGTTGCGGGAATATGACAAACTTTTTTTTTTTTGCACAAAGTTGTCACTAAATGATATATTGCTCACACATGCCATGGGCATATGTGAAATTACACCCCAAAATACATTCTGCTGCTTCTCCTGAGTACGGGGATACCACATGTGTGGGACTTTTTGGGAGCCTAGCCGCGTACGGGACCCCAAAAACCAAGCACCGCCTTCAAGGTTTCTAAGGGCATAAATTTTTGATTTCACTCCTCACTACCTATCACAGTTTTGAAGGCCATAAAATGCCAAGATGGCACAAAACCCCCCCAAATGACCCCATTTTGGAAAGTAGACACCCCAAGCTATTTGCTGAGAGGCATGTTGAGTCCATGGAATATTTTATATTTTGCCACAGGTTGCGGGAATATGACAAACTTTTTTTTTTTGCACAAAGTTGTCACTAAATGATATATTGCTCACACATGCCATGGGCATATGTGAAATTACACCCCAAAATACATTCTGCTGCTTCTCCTGAGTACGGGGATACCACATGTGTGGGACTTTTTGGGAGCCTAGCCGCGTACGGGACCCCAAAAACCAAGCACCGCCTTCAAGGTTTCTAAGGGCATACATTTTTGATTTCGCTCCTCACTACCTATCACAGTTTTGAAGGCCATAAAATGCCAAGATGGCACAAAACCCCCCCAAATGACCCCATTTTGGAAAGTAGACACCCCAAGCTATTTGCTGAGAGGCATGTTGAGCCCATTGAATATTTTTTTTTTGTCCCAAATGATTGAATAATGACAAAAAGAAAAAAAAAATGTACAAAAAGTTGTCACTAAATGATATATTGCTCACACATGCCATGGTTATATGTGAAATTACACCCCAAAATACATTCTGCTGCTTCTCCTGAGTACGGGGATACCACATGTGTGGGACTTTTTGGGAGCCTAGCCGCGTACGGGACCCCAAAAACCAAGCACCGCCTTCAAGGTTTCTAAGGGCATAAATTTTTGATTTCACTCCTCACTACCTATCACAGTTTTGAAGGCCATAAAATGTCAAAATAGCCCAAAACCCCCACAAATGACCCCATTTTGGAAAGTAGACACCCCAAGCTATTTGCTGAGAGGCATGGTGAGTATTTTACAGCTCTCATTTGTTTTTGAAAATTAAGAAAGACATTTTTTTTTTCTTTTTTTTTTTCTTTTTTTACATTTTCAAAACTTTGTGACAAAAAGCGAGATCTGCAAAATACTCAACATACCTCTCAGCAAATAGCTTGGGGTGTCTACTTTCCAAAATGGGGTCATTTGGGGGGGTTTTGTGCCATCTGGGCATTCCATGGCCTCCGAAACTGTGATAGGCAGTGAGGAGTGAAATCAAAAATTTACACCCATAGAAATCCTGAAGGCGGTGCTTGGTTTTTGGGGTCCCGTACGCGACTAGGCTCCCAAAAAGTCCCACACATGTGGTATCCCCGTACTCAGGAGAAGCAACAGAATGTATTTTGGGGTGTAATTCCACATATGCCCATGGCATGTTTGAGCAATATATAATTTAGTGACAACTTGTTGTATATATTTTTTTTTTTTTTGGTCATTATTCAATCACTTGGGACAAAAAAAAAAAAAAAATATTCAATGGGCTCAACATGCCTCTCAGCAAATAGCTTGAGGTGTCTACTTTACAAAATGGGGTCATTTGGGGGGGTTTTGAACTGTCCTGGCATTTTATGCACAACATTAGGAAGCTTATGTCACACATCATCCACTCTTCTAACCACTTGAAGACAAAGCCCTTTCTGACACTTTTTGTTTACATGAAAAATTTTTTTTTTTTGCAAGAAAATTATGTTGAACCCCCAAACATTATATATTTTTTTAAAGCAAAGGCCCTACAGATTAAAATAGTGGGTGTTGCATTTTTTTTTTCCACACAGTATTTGCGCAGCGATTTTTCAAACGCATTTTTTGGGGGAAAAACACACTTTTTTTATTTTTAATGCACTAAAAAACACTATATTGCCCAAATGTTTGATGAAATAAAAAAGATGATCATAGGCCGAGTACATGGATACCAAACACGACATGCTTTAAAATTGCGCACAAACGCGCAGCGGCGACAAACTACATTCATTTTTAAAAGCATTTAAAAGCCTTTACAGGTTACCACGTTAGATTTACAGAGGAGGTCTACTGCTATAATGACTGCCCTCGATCTGACCTTCGCGGTGATACCTCACATGCATGATGCAATTGCTGTTTACATATGACGCTAGACCGACGCTTGCGTTCGCCTTTGCGCAAGAGCAGGGGGGGACAGCGGTGCTTTTTTTTTTTATTTTTTTTTTTTATTATTTATTTGGCTTTTTTATTTTATTTTTAAACTGTGCCTTCCATATTTTATTTTTTTACCATTTTTATCGTTATCTCAGGGAATGTAAATATCCCCTATGATAGCAATAGGTAGTGACAGGTACTCTTTTTTTGAAAAAAATTGGGGGGTTAGACCCTAGATCTTTCCTCTGCCCTCAAAGCATCTGACCACACCAAGATCGGTGTGATAAAATGCTTTCCCAATTTCCCAATGGCGCTTTTTATATCCGGGGGGGGGACATTCCCTCCCACTGCTTGTAAAAGCAGTCTAGAGGCTAATTATCTGCTAGAATTGCTTTTACATGAAAGCCGGCCGCTGGCTGAAAAGAATGATACCAAGATGATACCTAAACCCGCAGGCATCATTCTGGTATAAACATTCAAAGTCCAGCAACATACCAGTACGTTGCTGGTCCTTGTTGGACATGTATTGTAATCTTTTTTTTCATACAGCCTATTGGCTGAACGAAAAAAAGAGATTGATTGGTGGGTATGCCCACCATTAGAATACCTCCCTTCATCCACCCACTTCTAATGATGGGCATATATGCCGAAGCATGGGGGCATCCTCCCGCAAAAAAGTTATGCCGCGTACACACGGTCGGAATTTTCCACGGGTAGGCCTCCGTCGGAATTTCGACCGTATGTAAGCGGCATTAGGAGCAAAATCGCTCCTCCGCCCCTGCTGCCCCCATGCTTCGGCATATATGCTCTTTTTTTTAACTGTGGTGGTGAAATCACCTCCTACAGCGTTGGAGTCACGGCTTTATGTATCGTGGGAGCAAACGCTGTTGCTGTCAAGATAAATAGATCCGCGCTGCAACTGAATGGCGTACCTGCTAAGCAAATGGTGGTTAACATTAAAACAAAGTAACATTACAGTACAACAGTAAGACCTTACCATGCCATACCTGCAAAGCAAATACCAAAACAAAACCTAGTAAAAAATAAAAAAATGTTTTAACGCAACCTGTGCCTAAAATATATATATGCCGAAGCATGGGGGCATCCTCCCGCAAAAAAGTTATGCCGCGTACACACGGTCGGAATTTTCCATGGGCAGGCCTCCGTCGGAATTTCGACCGTATGTACGCGGCATTAGGAGCAAAATCGCTCCTCCGCCCCTGCTGCCCCCATGCTTCGGCATATATGCTCTTTTTTTTAACTGTGGTGGTGAAATCACCTCCTACAGCGTTGGAGTCACGGCTTTATGTATCGTGGGAGCAAACGCTGTTGCTGTCAAGATAAATAGATCCGCGCTGCAACTGAATGGCGTACCTGCTAAGCAAATGGTGGTTAACATTAAAACAAAGTAACATTACAGTACAACAGTAAGACCTTACCATGCCATACCTGCAAAGCAAATACCAAAACAAAACCTAGTAAAAAATAAAAAAATGTTTTAACGCAACCTGTGCCTAAAATATATATATGCCGAAGCATGGGGGCATCCTCCCGCAAAAAAGTTATGCCGCGTACACACGGTCGGAATTTTCCACGGGCAGGCCTCCGTCGGAATTTCGACCGTATGTACGCGGCATTAGGAGCAAAATCGCTCCTCCGCCCCTGCTGCCCCCATGCTTCGGCATATATGCTCTTTTTTTTAACTGTGGTGGTGAAATCACCTCCTACAGCACTGGAGTCACGGCTTTATGTATCGTGGGAGCAAACGCTGTTGCTGTCAAGATAAATAATTCCGCGCTGCAGTTGAATGGCGCACCTGAAAACAAAAAATTACATACCTGAAAAGCAAGCATGATAAAACATTGCAGAATAGAATACAGTAAAAAAGAGCAGAACAATAGAGAGAAAATAGAGAGAGAGAGAACAATAAAACGACAACTATTTTTGGTTTTTTTATTTTATATTTTTTTTGTGTTTTGTTTTTTACGTTTTTTTTTTCTTTTTTACACTTTTTTTTGTAACTTTACAACTGTAATGGTTCGGGTCTCTCAAAATGTAATGGCATCTTGGAAGACCCTGTGTAAGTGTGTCCTTGTCTGTGAAATGCTGTACCCTACGCTAAAACTTCACTTTTGAGTGGTAGCGTTCAAAACATTCACCTTGGCAAAGACCAGGCTTGTCAGGACAGAGTGGACAAAAACTACGGGTGTCACGCCTAAATCCGCGCTTGCTACAGACACGACATCTTTTTTGGGGGTGGCTTTGGGTAGGGGTACTCGGGAGGACATACGAATAATGCCTCTCATGCAGCCGGCTTACTGCATTTGGTTGGGGATGGTGAGGTGCAGAACCGCCTGGATACAGGAGTTCTGTGACTATCTCATTCTGGAATTTTAGAAGAGATAACGTCCCGCCTGAAGCTCTGTATAGCACATGAGCGTTCAGCAAAGCCAATTGGAATAATGATAGAGACACTTTTTTGTACCAGCGTCTCGCCTTACGGTCAATTAGATACGGCGCCATCAACTGGTCGTTGAGGTCCACCCCTCCCATATTTTGGTTATATTCGTGGACACAGAGGGGTTTCTCCACAACACCAGTCGCCGTACGAATTTGGACTGTCGTATCTGCATGAAGGGAGGTAAGAAGGAAAACATTCTTATTGTCCCTCCACTTCATAGCGAGCAAGTTATTACACTTCAAGCAGGCTCTCTCCCCCAGCCTAAGACGGGCATCTACAAGCCGCTGGGGAAAGCCCCGGCGATTAGGTCGCACGGTGCCACATGCTCCAATCTTATGATCAAACAAGTGACTAAACAGTGGCACGCTCGTGTAATAATTGTCCACATACAAGTGGTACCCCTTTCCGAATAAGGGTGACACCAAGTTCCACACTATCTTGCCAGCGCTCCCTATGTAATCCGGGCAGTTGACCGACTCAATCTGACTGTCTTTTCCCTCATAAACCGTAAAGTTCACTACATAGCCTGTTGCCCTGTCACAGAACTTGTAGAGCTTGACCCCGTATCTGGCACGCTTGCTGGGAAGGTACTGCTTGAAAGACAAGCGGCCAGAAAATTTAATCAGGGACTCATCAACGCAGACAACTTGATCGGGAGTAAACAAGGCTGCAAAACGTTCGTTGAAGTGGTTTATGAGGGGCCAAATTTTATAGAGCCGGTCGTATTCAGGGTCCCCACGTGGACGACAAAGTTCATTGTCGTTGAAGTGCATGAACCGCAAAATCTGCTCGTATCGTGCCCTGGACATGGAGGCAGAGAACACGGGCATGTGGTCAATTGGGTGCGTGGACCAATAAGCACGCAATGACGGAAATTTATGTGTGCCCATGTTGAGGGAAAGGCCCAGAAAGGTCTTAAATTCGGAAACCGTAATTGGTTTCCAATTTCTGGCAATTTTAGGCAAATGGGGGTTAGCGGCGATAAATTGACCAGCATATAAATTACTCTGGTCCACAATAGATCTATAGAGATCTTCCGTGAAAAACAGCGAATAAAAATCTATTGGAATAAAATCAGCTGTTTCCACCTGAATACCGGGTTGGGCAGTGAATGGGGGAAGTACGGGTTCTGCAGAAGTGGTGGGGACCCAATCAGGATAGGCGAATTCTGCAGGAAGGGCAGTATGGGCACGATGGGCCTGCCTTTGTCTTCTTGGTGGCAGCGGGACACTACTTGTGCTTGCCACCTCGCCAGCTTGAACTGCACTTATGGGACTCGCCACGTCACCAAGTGTTACTGCAGTGCTGGATGTACGTCCAGGCTGTACTAGGCCGTTGGTGCTTGCCAGTTCACCAGAAGGAATAGCGGCGCTAGTACTACTCTGCTCCATGATACAAGAGACCTGCGGTTCTTGCTCCTCAACAACCTCAGAAGATCGGGATCGGGTACACCTGACCTTAGCAGGGACCTCAACTTCGTCGTCAGAGCTATCTGACGTGGGGCCGCTGACGTCACTGTCTTCTACGGGAAGATATTCTGAGCCTGAATCTGACAGATACGTGACCTCCTCTTCACTATCTGTCATGCTCAGAATCTCGTAGGCCTCTTTACTAGTGTACCTTCGTCTTGCCATTTTGGGCTCTAAATTTAGGGGTACACTAGTAAGATTCACAGGAAAAAAAGCACCTGACTGTCGTCAGCAAATATATCAAACGCTACAAAAAAACTGTTAGCGATCGCAGGGATCAGGCCTGTCTCTGCGAACGCTGCAGTTATGTGTGTTGTGTTTGGTAAGTGACAGTGATCGATCGATACTGCACTTGGGTGGGCTGGGCTGGGCTGTGCTGGGTCGGAGGGGCTAAACGCAGGCGCTAGCAGGTATCTGGGCTGATCCCGCTAACACTGCGTTTTTGGGAACCCTAAACCGCTGGGGATGCTAGTATAGATCTGATCAGATACTATACCACTAAGGGGGATGTATGCTTTGCGCGTGGGTGTTAGCGTTACTGGAACTAACCTAACACTGCCTGGGGCGACGCAGACCCTCTCTGGCGCTAAAACCTAATTGATCTCACCCGCCGGGCGATCAGGGGGGTTAAACCTTTATTGGGTTATATACGGCGGGTGCCCTGATGCTATAAAAAGCAAACTAATCAACCAGCGTCACCTGTAACCTTTATATGGTGATCACTGGTGAAAGGGTTAACTAGGGGCAATCAGGGGGTTAAAACCTTTATTAGGTTAAATATGGGGTACCCGACGCTATATAAAAACCTGACGGGTTACCTAAATAACTAGATAACTTACTGGCTAACCAGTGACACCAGTGACGCTTATACGGCGATCACTGGTGAAAGGGTTAACTCTAGGGGCAATCAGGGGGTTAAAATAATATATGGGGGTACCTGACACTAATAAAAACCTGCGGCGAACCTAAAAAAAAATAACTGCCTATCTAAAACACCAGCGACACGAATACAGCGATCGGAAAAACAATCGCTTAGTGACGCTGAAGTTAGGGGGTGAAAGGGTTACCCTGGGGGGTGATCAAGGGGTTAAACCTTTATTAGGGGGGGGGGTTAGGGGGCTACCCTGGACCTAAAGGGGCCTAATCCTAACTGCCCTGCAACTTTTTACAATCACAGATGACACTAAATGCAGTGATCAGTAAAATAAATGATCACTGCAATCAGTGACACTGTGATTGGGGGCTTTGGGGTGACCTGGGGGTGACTGGGGGGTGATTTGTGTGCCTATGTGTACCTACGTGTCAGTGGACTGTTGGACCACTAACCTGCTTCTTCTCTGCTCGGCGCCGGGAACGAAAAGACCGCGGCGAGGGAGATGACATCACTTCCTCCAGCCTGTGTTTACATCACATGGCGGAGGAAGCATTTTCATTGGCCGGGAGCGATCGCGAGGGGGGGGGGCGGAATCGAGCGGCCGCCCCCTCATGCCTGATCGCTCCTGAACACTTAACGGCCGCTCACTGCAGTGAAGGGGGGTCCGGATGGACCCCCCAACTGCACAAAGGCGATCACGTAGATCTACGTGATTCTGCCTGTCCGTGCCATTCTGCCGACGTAAATCGGCGGTGGGCGGTCGTTAAGTGGTTAAAGCACACTATAGCACAAGGAGAATTTCCCTCACTTTCCTTCCCTGTCCCTAGAAACAAGGATTATCACAGTGAAAGAAACTGACACTCTTCCTACCTATAGTTTTCTGTCCCTAGAAAAAATGTTTTTTTAAAGCACACTATAGCACAAGGAGAATTTCCCTCACTGTCCTTCCCTGTCCCTAGAAACAAGGATTATCACAGTGAAAGAAACTGACACTCTTCCTACCTATAGTTTTCTGTCCCTAGAAAAAATGTTTTTTTAAAGCACACTATAGCACAAGGAGAATTTCCCTCACTGTCCTTCCCTGTCCCTAGAAACAAGGATTATCACAGTGAAAGAAACTGACACTCTTCCTACCTATAGTTTTCTGTCCCTAGAAAAAATGTTTTTTTAAAGCACACTATAGCACAAGGAGAATTTCCCTCACTTTCCTTCCCTGTCCCTAGAAACAAGGATTATCACAGTGAAAGAAACTGACACTCTTCCTACCTATAGTTTTCTGTCCCTAGAAAAAATGTTTTTTTAAAGCACACTATAGCACAAGGAGAATTTCCCTCACTTTCCTTCCCTGTCCCTAGAAACAAGGATTATCACAGTGAAAGAAACTGACACTCTTCCTACCTATAGTTTTCTGTCCCTAGAAAAAATGTTTTTTTAAAGCACACTATAGCACAAGGAGAATTTCCCTCACTTTCCTTCCCTGTCCCTAGAAACAAGGATTATCACAGTGAAAGAAACTGACACTCTTCCTACCTATAGTTTTCTGTCCCTAGAAAAAATGTTTTTTTAAAGCACACTATAGCACAAGGAGAATTTCCCTCACTTTCCTTCCCTGTCCCTAGAAACAAGGATTATCACAGTGAAAGAAACTGACACTCTTCCTACCTATAGTTTTCTGTCCCTAGAAAAAATGTTTTTTTAAAGCACACTATAGCACAAGGAGAATTTCCCTCACTTTCCTTCCCTGTCCCTAGAAACAAGGATTATCACAGTAAAACACACTGACACTCTCCCTACCTATAGTTTTCTGTCCCTAGAAAAAATGTTTTTTTAAAGCACACTATAGCACAAGGAGAATTTCCCTCACTGTTCTTCCCTGTCCCTAGAAACAAGGATTCGCACAGTAAAACACACTGACACTCTCCCTATCCTATAGTTTTCTGTCCCTAGAAAAAATGTTTTCTTAAAGCACACTATAGCACAAGGAGAATTTCCCTCACTGTCCTTCCCTGTCCCTAGAAACAAGGATTCGCACAGTAAAACACACTGACACTCTCCCTACCTATAGTTTTCTGTCCCTAGAAAAAATGTTTTTTTAAAGCACACTATAGCACAAGGAGAATTCCCTCACTGTCCTTCCCTGTCCCTAGAAACAAGGATTCGCACAGTAAAACACACTGACACTCTCCCTACCTATCCTTCTCTTTCCCTAAACTAAAGGAATCCAGGTTAAGCAAGAAAAAATAAATGTCACTGTCCCTGCCTATGCTTCTCTTTCCCTGCTCCGGAACACACTACACTAGGCCGCCGTGCTGGCGGCCTTTTATAGTGTGGGGCGTGTACTAAACACCCTCAGCAATAATTGGCCACAGGCATCCTGCCTGTGGCCAATCATTGCTCTCCTCGCTGCCGGCGCTGTGATTGGCCAAGCATGCGGGGTCACAGTGCATGCTTGGCCAATCACAGCTCCTGGATGACACTGCGATGGCGTAGTGCATTGTGGGCCGTTCGCGTCACTCGAATTTGGCGCGAACGGCCCAAATCGTTCGATCTTCGTCGAACGATCGAACAGCCGATGTTCGAGTCGAACGTATGTTCGACTCGAACACGAAGCTCATCCCTACTGCAGATGTGATTGCTAAATCGGGGAGTATTCTGTGGACTTTTAAATAGTTTGTTTATGTGGCTTTGTGCTAGTCCATTAATTACGTTGGAGGCACTATGCTATGTGCATTTTATTATACTGTCGCTATTATACCAGGTTCATACCTATACTTTTGCTGTGGCTGCTATAGCTGTGGGAAAAGCAGGAAAAAGCCACTTCACCTTTTTAAAAACGCAGCCACGTGGAAATCCCATGGTGCACCGTGTGATTTCCCACACCCAAAAATGCACTCTGTTTTCCGATGTGTGGAGGTGCCATAAAGAATGAAGAACAGAAAAAAAGAATAGTATGGACTGCCTGCGGAAGGTTGTTGGTGCAGGATTAGATAAGATTTATATGCTGTCCCACAACCACCTGCAACAGTGTGAACCTAGCCTTAGGGCTCGTTTACACTTGTGGTGGAGGGGGCACAATAAAAACATGCGGCTGGGCTGCATTTTTACCGTCCCCCTGTTGCTTCCCTTTAAGCTACAGAGGCAGCAGCTGGGGGTGTACAGATGCCACGGCTGCAATAATTTGATGGCAGTGGCAGTGTCAGGAATTATACCCCCTGCCACTTTTAGCATGCACTACTGGTGGGGTGCCATCTTTGCCCTGGGCACTGGATAGCCTTGTCCTGGCACAGCTAGTACATATTCTAAACAAGCTGTGAATTAGCTGATAAACAAACCGTCTCTGAATTCTGCAGATGCAGGTACTGTGGAGTAACTTATCTTTAAAAATCATGACATAGAATCTTGAGTCTGGTTGCTGTCAGTTACACCTGTGCTAGAGTAAGTGAGAGAAGATGATCTGTGATTTCAGTGCCTCTGTTGTGAATGTTAGGGGACTTGTTCCATGGTACAGTATGTGCAGGTATGAAGGTTAGTGAGAGTTTGTTTGTTTTGTGGCTTCACACTTATGCAAATTGGATGTGAGTTTCCCTGCATCCAACTCACATGACAGGTTCACACACCTCCGGGGCGGCCACGGTCCACACTTGAAAAGGGTCCTGTTCATCTTTGGCTCAGTTTCAGGTCCGAATTCAGGCAATAATTCGGACCTCATTTGCACCTAAAATGGAGAACAGGGACACACCGGACCCTTGCTACAAGCCACAGCTAGTGTGAACCCAGCCTTAAAGGGGTTGTAAACCCTTGTGTTTTTTCACCAAAACGAACTGCACAGTGGAGGTAAGTATGATATGTTTGTTATTAAAAAAAAAAAACTTGATGCTTTACAATCGCTTAATTTACTGCTGGTTAAGAATATGTAAATATTTAAATGTTATAGACTGTCCATGGGTAAGTTGCAGGTTAAACCTTGTGGATCATTGAAATTATCAAACTATAACAGACAGATGACTTCATAATTGGTCAAAACATACATCATGCCTTGCTATTGCCACTTCATCACCACCGTTAGCCCTCCTGAATTAACTGTACAATACCATTCCAAGGCCTGCTTACAAGTTGTATATGCACTGAATGTGGATAACCTCTGCTCTGTAAGCTTAGACTACACACACTGTTAGGCTCCGCCCCATGGCATTTTATCTCTATGATGAATTTATCAAGAGGCATAGTGATGAAATGCCATTGGGGATGGAGCCTAGCGGTGTGTGCTTTCTCAGCTTACAGAGCAGAGGTTATCCACATTCAGCATGACCGGCTGTATCATTAGTGCGGTCTTAGGGACTCTGTTGTGCTGCGGAAGCTGACAGCTTATGTTCATGGCTGAATACTGTTGTTAATATGTAAGTGCATTACTGTTTCTAATAAATGTAGGTGCTTTTTAATACTACACTATGATGGATTTCTTTTTATTTATTTTCTGAGAAACCATGAGGAGGGACAACCCAAGCACAGATAAGCTAGTCTCAACCTGACTGAATGCTTCTTGAATTAGTATACCTGTGGCCAGGTTGTTCCAAAGTGATTTTGCCTTTCTTGAGAAAAATTGGCAATTAAAGTTGGTGAGTGTGTGTCCAACAGATAGTGGAGGAAAGCACTGCTGTGAACATTATTTTCTGTCTAATACAAAGAGGACTTTTGTGAACACTATTGTGTGGATATCACATTTTTTTTAAGGCTTTTATGTACCTGATCATTTGTTTGGATGCTGGATGGACTAATTTCATAGGATAATATTTATTTATATATATACTTAAAGCGTTTGTTACCCTAAACAAAAAAAAAATGGATCCCGTTTCTTTAAAGCATGTTATACAGCACAGTGCTTGTGCTGTGTAATTTGGCCCTATCTATCACCTGAAATACCTGGCTGATCCTGCCTGGTTGTGCCCTCCCCCCTGTAAACGGACCACAGTTTATCATGGCTTCTGAGCCCTGACATCATGGTCAGTTTACATACCTACGTCATCCACAGCTCTCCTCTGTCCTCTCCCCCCTCCCTGCCTGTCAGCTCATACCAGTCTCTGCCCTGCCCCTCACTTCCTGCCGCTAAAAATTACTTTTAATTTTTCATATAATCCTCTGTGGTTAATAATGCTGTGTGCCCCTGTGTCTGTGTTTTATATTTAAAAAAAAAGCCGTTCTGTACCTATTTCAGAGCGCCACTCGGCGCTCAGGTGACCGGCCACCTCTCTCCTCCTCTCCTCCCAACTGACGTCAGCGGGGGATTCTCGGCCCCCGCTGATCTTTGCTGTCAGATCGAGAGAGGCGGCTGATCACCTCAGCGTCTACTGGTGCTCTGAAATCGGGAACAGAACGGCTTGTTTTTTATAAAACACAGACACAGGGGCACACAGCATTATTAACCACAGGGGATTATAAGATAGATATGACAGTGGCTTAACAACCACTTTAATTGGGAGCATTGTGCATGGTGATTTTTTTAATTGTTAGTCAGTATCTAATTACATCAGCACTTTGTATAGCTCTTTATAATATTGAGGTGAAACGTGGATTGAGGATTGTTATTGATTTTCTGTTTATATAAATTTTTTGAGGGGGATTAATGCAGCACGACACTAATGCCTAGTACACACGACCGGTTTTTCCGTCGGATAATAAACAGACGGTTTTCCCGACAGAATTCCTCTCAGCCTGCCTTGCATACACACGCTCAGACAAAAGTCCGCCCGTCCAAAGGGCGGTGACGTACAACGCGTATGACGGCATTATAAAGGGGAAGTTCCATTCCAACGGCGCCACCCTTTGGGCTGCTTTTGCTGATCCTCGTGTTAGTAAAAGTTTGGTGAGAGACGATTCACGCTTCTCATCCTCGTGTTTTTCAGTCCGTTACAGCGTGACAAATGTGATATCTCCATTACGAATGCTAGTTTTACCTGAAAGAGCGCTCCCGTCTCATCATACTTGATTCTGAGCATGCGCGCATTTTTGCCTGTCGGAAAACCATACAGACGAAAGTTTTTTGCCCGTCGGAAAAACTGCGATGGAGCATACACATGGCCAGGATTCCTGACGAAAAGCTCTCATACCTGTAGCAGTTTTCTCATCGGAAAAAACGGTTGTGTGTACTAGGCATAAGGGATACATTTATATGCTGTATATTCACATTCATTTTGATTTACTGTATATATTCTTTACCTCCACACTCCACAGAAACTGCCCTCCTAAAACTCACAAATGACTTACTAACAGCCAAAACCAATGGTCATTATTTCCTACTCTTACTCTTGGACCTTTGATACAGTTGACCACCCTCTCCTCCTCAAAAAACTATATTTGGTTGGTCTCCATGGCTGCGCTCTCTGTCTACTTATCTCACCGCACCTTCAGTGTCACTTACAACTCCACTTCCTCCTCTCCAACTCCTCTTACCGTTGGGGTCCCCCAAGGTTCTGTCCTTGGACCTCTACTATTCTTGATCTACACGTCCTCCCTGGGTCAGACTCCCATAGCTTCCGCTACAATTTATATGCCAATGACACCCAAATCTATCTCTCTGCCCCTTAGCTCACCCCATCAGTCTCCTCACGCATCACTGATTTACCAACAGACATATCAGACTGGATATCACACCACTCCCTTAAACTGAATCTATCTAAAACCGAGCTCTTAATATTTCCTTCCCCACGTGCCCCTTCCCCTGACTTCTCTGTCAAGATCAATGGCACATCTATCAGTCCGTCCCCACACGCCAGGGTGCTAGGGGGTAACCTTAGACTCTGAACTGTCCTTTCAGGCCCATATCCAATCCCTGTCAAAATCATGCCACCTTAGCCTCCGCAACATTTCTAGAATACGCCCCTTTTTAACTAATGATACCACCAAGCTTCTAATTCACTCCCTGGTTATCTCTCGCCTTGACTACTGAAACTCCCTCCTCATTAGAATACCTTCACATAGACTACCCCCCTTCAGTCTATAATTATTGCCGCTGCAAGACTCATCCACCTTACCAATCATTCAGTGTCCTCCACCCCTCTCTGCCAATCCCTCCACTGGCTTCCACCCACCCAACGAATAAAATTCAAAGTACTAACAATAATTTACAAAGCCATCCATATCTCTGCCGCCAGCTACATCACTAACCAAGTCCCAAAATACCAACCAAGGCGCTCTCTTCGGTCCTCCCAACACCTCCTGCTCCCTATCTCCCTTGTCACCTCCTCCCATGCTCGCATCCAGGATTTCTCCAGAGCTTCTCCCATCATTTGGAAATCCCTGTCCCAATCTGTCTGACTGTCCCCTAATCTATCCATCTTTAGACGATCCCTGAAAACCCTTCTCTTTAAAGAAGCCTATTCTGCTTCTAACTAATACACTGTTTTACTTTCTCAATTAGCTCATCCCCCACAGCTATTACCCTTTGTATCAATTGACCTTCCCTTTTATATTGTAAGCGCTAATGAGCAGGGCCCTCTGATTCCTCTTGTACCAAATTGTAATGTAACTGTAATGTCTGCCTTCATTTTGTTAAGCGCTGCGCAAACTGTTGATGCTATCTAAATCTTGTATAATAATAATAATAATATTAATAATAATAATACCTTACTGTGACGAAGCGCTGAGGGGGATCCAATATAAAATACTCCTGATTGTTATGTATCCTTCTCAGCTTTCGCACTTTGTCACATTCTGAATAAATGTAGATGAAAATCACCTTTTTTGGAAAAAAGGTAGTATAGCCATTTTTCTTGGCAGGGTGAATTTTTAGTTTGTTATCTGTTCTACTGCTACAGCCTTTACCAGTCTCTTTAGCATTTGACACAGCGATCAAATATGTACAATAAAAAAATATAACATAGTTTAAATGTTCAAAATTCAGGATTTCTGTAGATCAGTGGGCCAATTTTAGCATTAGCAAAACAGGCACACAGACCTACCTTCTAAATAAAAGTATAACAAGTAAGGATAGTGTGGTGAGATCAGCAAAAAAAACTGATCAGATTTACTATCTTGCTTGTTATCTTCCTTATCTTGATAAGGACCCGCTGCTCATTTACTGTCCACTCAGAGGGCTATGGTGAAAAAAGGACAACAATTGGTTACTTTACTGTAAGTGGTGGCATCCAGTTGGCTGTGCTGTGTGTGTGTGTGTGTGAAGGGGGGGGGGGGGGGTTGGAATTTCAGTACCGGATGAACAGAAATACAAATGTTTCAGAAGGTAAAACAGCTTCTTTGTGTATCTTTCATATGCATAGGTTTTCCTGAGGTAAAACTATAAAGGAACCAAAAAGCACTCCAACCAGGGTTGGCAACTTTCAGTAATTCTATGAACAGTTTGTAAAATCCATACTTTTTGCATCTGTCCTTGAATGTCCATTACAGACATGTAGGCTGCATGTCAGTAACTGACATTCATGGACAAATGCAACAATTATGGATTTTACAAACTGTTTGTAAATTTACTGAAAGTTGGCAACCCTGACTCCAACAATCCACCGCAAAGTACAGCAGAGTCTTCTTAGGTTAATCTAAAACATATGATGTTCTTTTTTAGGGTGGATGTTTTTGGTAAGTTAGCCATTATCAGAACAGTGCATGGAAACCAGGCACTTAAAATGTAGTGCTTGAGAAACCCCTAACTTTTTTGATTTGTGATTGGAGTGATGACAAGTAAATGCTGTTTTAAGAAGGCCCTGGCATGCTTTGCAACAGATTATTGAAGTGTATTAACCTGGCTGGTTATATATTAATGTTTTTCGCTATGTTCCCCAGTTCCCAAAGCCTAGCTCCATGAAAGCGATGGTTTCCATACACTGCCCTAATGATCTGTTTATGCACTGATGGATCAACAGTGACTCTATAGAAGTGGGCTATATTTGTGCTATACACTGGTGATTCTGGTTGTACAGGGCATCCAAAGGCATGTAGGAATAAATGTACTTGTCAATTTTTAAATTAGGAATAAACCCAATATTTTTTTGAATGTGGTAAAAGTGACAACATGCACATTTTTTTGTTTCAGAAAGGCCCTGCTGTGCTTTGATATAAAGATTAAAATATGCCAATATTCAGGAATTATCAACCTGACATGTACATTATGTTGTCCATGATATATTACAGCTTTGTTAAGTTGTCTAACATGTTCTCTGCCTGAGTGGCACAGAATTTTAAGACTAGACAAGATCAGTTTTTTATAAATCACTTCTTTGGAAACAAAAAGAGCAAATTCTGCTGATGTACAAATTGTCCTGATTAAATTAAACCTCAAAGATGAGTCATTTATCTTTTTTAAACTACATAACGCTTAGTGTGTCATGCTATTAAGTCTTTCATTATTCCTTAAGAATTTTCATATCTTAAAGAGGAAGCAGATGCGTCTTTTCTTCCTTTTCCTTTTTTTTTAAGAAGGAGGGGAAGGGGGGAAAGGGAAGGGAGGGAAGGAAGGAAAAAGGAGAAGCAAGTAATATGGGACATACAAGATGGGGTTGGAAGGCCCTATCAATTATTTAGGAGGGGAGGGTGTGGGAGGGGAAGAGAAAAACACCCTATATATTTTTTTTTTTTTTTTGCGGATTCCACTGCATAGCAGTGACATCTCTCTGTCCTATCTGTCTTGTTTTATATATTTTTATATCTGCTACTTTATGAGGAAATTTGTGTCAATTTGGGTAATAATGACGGTATACTGCAATTAATGATGAACCCGCCATATGTCTATATGAAAGAAAGTGTCGTTAGGTTTTGTTTTTTGTGTGTTGGGAGGGTTGAGTTGAGAAATGTTGGGTACTGACTATGGAATAGATACCAAGGTCGGTAAAATAGGGATTGGTCAAAATGCCTCTCCATTCTCGTCCAAGTATGAATGGAGTTCTAGATCTAAGGAGGAGATGGGGAGGGATAGGGTGGGAGGGGAGGTGGGAGGGAAGGGTGGGGTAAGAATGAGATGTATAAATGCCCAGAGGTGTAATATAAAAGTCCAGAAGAGACTGCCTACCCAAGATGGAAAAGGTAATAGACAGCCCCCGAGGTTAAAGTACAATGTCAGGAAAAAAAAGTAACGATAATATTTATTCGATAATATCGTGGAATGTCAGAGGACTAAACTCTAGATTCAAGCGAGCACTAATGTTCCAGTATATAAAAAAATACAACCCACAATTAATTATACTACAGGAGACACATTTAATGGGAAAAAAAACAACTACACTAAAAAAAACTTGGATACAAAAAGAGTATCATGCTACCTACTCAACCTATGCCAGAGGTGTTTCAGTGCTAATAAATAAGTCCTTTCCTGGAAAGGTGGAAAAAGCTTATATAGATGTACAGGGAAAATATGTGATCTTGTCGTACAAGATTGGGCAACAGAGATATATTGTAGTAGCGATATACATTCCCCCTCCATTCTCAGTTGAAATCTTAAATGAGATAATGGAAAAAATTATGCAGTATCCCTCAGCAAAATTGATGCTCATTGGAGATTTCAACTCAGTAATGTCCGCTGAACTTGACAGGCCGAAGCTTACAAAAAATCATTCAGACGATTTTATATAATTGGGCACAAACCATGGGGGTAACGGAAATATGGAGATGGAAAATCTGGAAAAAAAAATGTACTCCTGTTATTCTACATCATATAAAACAGCATCCAGGATAGATCTGGCATTTGCAGACTCTGCAATGTTAACAGATATAGTTGATGCTAAATATCTGCCAAGTGGACTATCAGACCATGCTTCCCTACAGGTGGTAATACGTATCCATACCCCAAAAGACACAACAATGTGGAGGCTGTCTCCACAATGGGTGATGTACCCAGAAATATCAGAAAAAATGGTAACCATAATAAATGAATATTGGGAAAACAATGAGGGAACATCCTCAGTAGACATAGTGTGGGATGCATTTAAAGCATATTTACGGGGTCAATATATATCAAATATTGTAGCAATAAATAAAAAGCAGAAGGTTAAGGTGCAGCAGCTACAGACACAGATAGAGGGTAGTAAAGAACAATACAGCCGAGACACAAGTAACTCCAACTTCAATTTAATGATGGCTGCACAAAGAGAACTACAATTACATATGGAGGAGATAACAAGACTAGACGTACATAAAAAGAAACAAAATATCTTTGAAATGGGAGATAAAAGTGGGAGGTTCCTAGCAAGATTGGCACAACAGGAATACCAACCAACAAACATTGCAGAAATAGAAACATCAGAAGGAATAAGAATAAATAAACCAGATTAAATACTGAAGGCCTTCGGCGATTACTATGAAAGGTTATATACCTCCTCTCTCCCCTCTGGCCCCCATCCAGGGGCTATGTCGGATCTACTGGACCGGATAGCCCTAGGGTGGTTGTCAGACAGGGAGAGGGAGGCACTGGTTAAACCAATTACAAGTGAGGAAATAAAAAAAGCCATAAATACATTCCCAGGGGAAAAAACACCAGGGCCAGATGGAATTCCAATTGAATTCTATAAAAAATATAAAGATATATTAGCTTCAAAATTAGAAAAGGTATATTCTGAAGGATTGCTGAAGGAGATGTTGCCAGACTCAATGAGAAAAGCACATATAACTCTGATATATAAAGAGGGCAAAGATCCAAAACTGTGCCCCTCATATAGGCCGATAGCATTACTAAATAAAGATGTAAAAATATTAACAAAAATATTAACCTTTTAGACTACAACCCCTATTAAAAACTATAATAGACCCAGACCAGACGGGATTTATGCCGCAAAGGACGACAGATGTAAATCTGCGTAGATTATTTACGAATATACATGCGCACCATAACTGCGAAGGGTCTAGGACGATAGTCTCCCTAGACATAGAAAAGGCCTTTGATACTATAGAATGGCCCTTTATATGGGAAATACTTAGGAGAATGGGGTTTCCTTCAAAATTTATTAGTTGGATTCAAACAATATACAGGAAACCTACATCAGCAGTTAAACTTAAGGGAAAGCTATCAACGTACTTTGAGTTGTACAGAGGTACAAGACAGGGCTGCCCTCTCTCTCCAGCACTATTTGCGATAGCAATAGAGCAGGTGGCAGAGGCTCTGAGGATGTCACAAGAGATTCAGGGACTTTGAATAGGAAAGCTGGAAGAGAGGGTAGCCCTATATGCGGATGATATGCTGCTATTTCTAGAGGAAGCGGGTCCGCAACTGAATGGGGCATTGAAGTTATTAAATATCTTCTCACTATATACAGGACTTAAGGTAAACTGGGGTAAATCACTACTATTTGCTATAGACCCAGGAGCACATACACAGCGACCCCAAATATCCCATTAAAATGGGTAGCAGAATTTAAATATTTAGGTATAGTTATATCACGACAGGTTGATAAATTTTAAAGTTAAAATATGGACCCAGTATTACAGGAAAATAGGAAAAAATAAAAAATGTGGGAAAAACTACCCCTATCCTTACTAGGACGTATAAATTTGGTAAAAATTAAGATTCTCCCCCAGTTGTTATACCTGTTTAGAAACTCACCACAATGGTTACCAAAAAGTTTCTTCACACAGATACATGGTAAATTATCTTCATTTATATGGCAAAATAAATTGGCTAGAATAAAATTAAATACACTTATGCGCCCGGTGTCACAAGGAGGGTTGGCCTTCCCAGATTTATATAGGTACTGTTTAGCAGCACAGCTGGTAACAGTAGGAAGGTGGCTGAGCCCTGACGGACACGATCCTGCTACAGTAGTAGAGGCTGCGGTGGTACAGTCTTTGGAGACATTGCAGGCACTGCCATTTCGTGGGATAAAAAGTAGCCGAGATCTAACTCTATCTATGATAACGACAGTAAAAGCATGGAAGGCAGGGATGATAAGGGAGAGTAATTCAAAAATAGATATATCTCCAAATACCCCATTGTGGAGAAATCCGCAGCTTAGGCACTTAGCTACTATTCCAGATGCGGGAGTATGGACAAAATTTTAAATCAAGAAAATATCTCAGGTAATACATGAGGGAAAATAATTTCATTTGTAGATATGAGAAAAAACTGTAACATCCCTGAGAGCTATCTATTTAGATATATTCAGCTAACACATGCACTGTCAGCCCAGTTCTCACAAGGCATCCCTCAGCTAAAAGAGACAGGCTTAGAAAAGATGATGCGGAAAAAAAGAGAAAGGGGGATGATTTCAAAATTATATAACCATTTATTAAAGATAGAACAATCAGATATGAATAAATTAAATGAGTGCTGGTTAAGAGATATCCCAGGACTATCCGCAGAATACTGAGAAACGATATACAAATTTCCATTTCAAATTCTAATTTCACTTAGGGATAAACTAATTCAATTTAAAATAACACATAGAAGTTACTTTACACCATATAAATTATTTAAAATATCACCATCCAATTCTCAAAACTGCTGGAGATGTGCAGATATCCCTGGAAACTTTATGCATATCTTCTGGACTTGTCCAAAGATAGTGATATTTTGGAGAGAAATCCTGAGAATAATTGATGAAGTGACGTCAGTTAAACTGGACTTAGAGGCAGAAATCTGTCTACTCGGGCTAGTTGGGAAAAGCACACTGTCTATAGAAAAAAGAACACAGATCATACTCCTTCTTTTCTATGCAAGAAAGGTAATAGTATTGAATTGGAAGAAGGCCGAAGCTCCCCCATTGGCACAATGGAAAAACTTAATAAATAACAATCTAGAACTGTATAAAGAGACATATTATAATAGAGGAAAAGAAGAGAAATATGAGAAAATCTGGGCAAATTGGCTAGAAAACTCTATGACAGCTGCAGGGGAGAGGGGGCGGAATTGGGATGAATTACACCAAGGGATGAAAGGGTGAATTTGATTGATGGATTAAATTTTTTTTTTTTTATAGTCTAAAATAATGTATGATGAAAGATAAATGATGTATAAATTATTCTAATTTAAGATAACAAAGATGTATAATATTTTGTATGGAATAATATGTGAAGGAAAAAAGTGAAAATTTAATAAAGAGATCTAATATAAAGAGGAAGTAAACCCACTTTTACAAAAAAAAAAACACCACCTGCAAGACAAAGGCATAATGAGCTAGTATGCATAGCATACTAGCTCGTTATGTAATACTTACCTCAGATTGAAGCCCCCGCAGCCGTCCTCATACACCGCTCGGGTGGCCAACATCTCTCCCGGGGGTTACTTCCGGGTATCACGGCTCCGGCGCTGTGATTTGCCGGAGCCGCGATCACGTCACTCCCGCGCACGCGCCGCCAGTCACGGCACGGCCTTCTTTAGGAATGGCAGGATCGCCGTTGCTAAAGTGCGCCTGCGCTGTTGTCTAAGGCGCATGCGCCGTAGACATCGGCGCCCATCATTTTTGTAAATATCTCCTAAACCGTGGAGGTTTAGGAGATATTTCAAGCACCTACAGGTAAGCCTTAATCTAGGCTCACCTGTAGGTAAAAGTGGTTGTAAAGGGTTTACAACCACTTTAAGATGAACATGGCCCAGATGCATATTGTTTGATTTAAGATAACTAAGAAAGTTTATTTTATTAAGCTGGCTATCTTTAAATTTTAAGTTAATCTATTCTTCCTTGCAACTTTACAAGTACAGATAACCTTGAAAACATCATACATGCTGCAAAACCATATAACATGCTCACTTGGCGGTAGTCAGTCCCCTGTGCAGCACATCCCGCTTTCACATGCACTTTGCTTTCGGATCACAGTCCTTTCTAACCTCAAGGTAATCCTCTTGAGAGTTCTTTCACTTTCTTTTCTGTTTTTTCTCACACTTTTCAGCCATAGGTCTTCCACTTCACATTATCACCAGCTTTCTTTCTGTCACTTCTACTATGATTTTTGGTCACCACTCTCCCACTCAATTTCTTCATTTTGGGCTCCTCCTATTTTTGGGACATTCATTACTTTACTATAGACCACACATCTATGTTATATAATTTACTTATATCCACAGAAGAGGAGCCCGCACCCACCGTCATTTGGACATTGTTTCTTTGGGACTCTACGTGTGCTTCTGGCCAATTTCCACTTGCCTCAGTCACCTCAGCTCCCATGGAAGTCCTTGTCCTCTAGCCTTACAGATACAGCATATGTGAGTACTTTAAGGGACAACAAGTCCGTCCCTTTTATTTAATATTCTTTCCATCCTTTAGACGTACATTAGATCCCTGGTTATCATGTTCTCTCTTTTTTTGTAGAGCATTGTTGCATCTGCCCCTGAATAGTTGGTATTATCCAATGAAACGCATCGGGCTCATATTAGATGCACCATGTTTACACAGATGGCTGTACAAGCCTTTTTACTTCATCATATTCAATAATTTGTTACAAATTTTGTCCATGACATTGAGGCCAGCCTTTTACACCCTAAAATGCCATGTGCTATGCTATTCCTTTTGTTATGTGGTATATGGTTTTGCAGCATGTATGATGTTTTTGATTTCATATGTATGTACCCTTTATGAGATGTTCTTGTCATCCATGATATAATAAATATATGCTTTCCAAAATACTGGCTATCTCATAGCCTCTAAAATGATGCCTCATTTAAAGTCCCAACCGCCTTCTTTTACACATGTATAGGGATGGAGGCGCATGGATCCATGCATCTCATTTAAAGTCCCAAAACCCCCCTCTTTTTATACAGATAACCTCTGTAGAGAAAACCCTAAGGGCTCATTTACATTTTTTGTGGTGGTTTAATGCATGTACGTTAATGTGTGTTATTTCACACATTAACATGAATTGCAACAATGGAGCCCACCATTCAAATTAAAATGGTCTGCCAACGCACCCTCATGTGCCAAAAATCAGATGTGACCTTTTTTTTTAATGCAACACGCTAGTATTGATGTACGCTGCGGCTAACTGCAACACAGACTTAGTGTTATGGGGTGCTATTGAAAATGATGGCACTGCAATACAGTATGTAACATGCATTATACCCATGCATTTCCGCAATATGGAAACCTAAATGGGCCCTAAGTGAACATTAAAACATTTATTGTATTATAATATGTTATGAGAGCAATGGCCTTTTTTCTCCATATACACTGTAATTTTAAAACATTTAATTTTAGCCAGTCACTTATAGGACTAATACCCAACAAACCATATCTGGCAACACCAATAATGTAAAGTAAGTTTTGTGCAAGATTGCTGGTTTTGTTCTCCATAACTGATTAGATATTTAATGGACCTGAAACACATTGCAACAGAGCTACTGCTTCTTTGCAATGATCCATTAGAGGAGGATTAGACTTATTTTAGGGATGTTATTTTAAGGCATATTGGTGGATTGATATCGCAAAGTTGTCTTGCTAATTAATGTCTTGGAACTCAATTTCCATGACCAGGGCTTTTTTTCTCAGAGAAAAGGTGCAGGAACTCTTCATCCCCGGCCAACTTCCCGCCCCCAACCACACCCAAGCCCACCCCAACCATGCCCAAACTCCACCCCAACCACGCCTTCCTTAGGGTAGAGAAATACAGCGACACCAAATAATGGTAATAAGTAGAAATCCCCCTCTCCCATTTTTCCACTCTGCACAAATCTCCCCCTTTCCCACTTCTCCTCTCTGCACAAATCTCCCCTTCCCCACTTCTCCTCTCTGCACAAATCTCCCCCTTTCCCACTTCTCCTCTCTGCACAAATCTCCCCTTCCCCACTTTTCCTCTCTGCACATATCTCCCCTTCCCCACTTCTCCTCTCTGCACAAATCTCCCCCTTTTCCACCTCTCCTCTCTGCACAAATCTCCCCCTTTCCCACCTCGGCACAAATCTCCCCCTTTCCCATCTCTGCACAAATCTCCCCTTTTTGCAGCTCTCCTCTCTGCACAAATCTCCCCCTTTCCCAGCTCTCCTCTCTGCACAAATCTCCCCCTTTCCCACCTCTCCTCCTTTCCCACCTCGGCACAAATCTCCCCCTTTCCCAACTCTGCACAAATCTCAACTTTTCGCAGCTCTCCTCTTTGCACAAATCTCCCCCTTTCCCACCTCTCCTCTCTGCACAAATCTCCCCCTTTCCCACCTCTCCTCTCTGCACAAATCTCCCCCTTTCCCACTTCTCCTCTCTGCACAAATTTCCCCTTCCCCACTTCTCCTCTCTGCACAAATTTCCCCTTCCCCACTTCTCCTCTCTGCACAAATCTCCCCCTTTCCCACTTCTCCTCTCTGCACAAATCTCCCCCTTTCCCACCTCTCCTCTCTGCACAAATCTCACCCTTTCCCACCTCTCCTCTCTGCACAAATCTTACCCTTTCCCACCTCTCCTCTCTGCACAAATCTCACCCTTTCCCACCTCTCCTCTCTGCACAAATATCCCCCTTTCCCACCTCTCCCCCTTTCCCACCTCTGCACAAATATCCCCCTTACTCTTTCGTTCATGGACCGACACAGCTTCTCTATTGACATAGTGGGTATTATCCATTATTTAGGAGTGACTAGGCAGAAAACTTGTAAAAAGTGTTGCATCACACCTTCTACAGTACCGCCTAGGGGGTGGACCCTCTGGTATGTCCCCTCACTCTGCATCTCGCAGATCATTTTTTTTCTGTCTAGCAGGCTCACTGTTTGTTTCAGTGGCTGGTCCCTAGTAGGGCCCAGGGGTTTAGTCCGCCACCATCTCTAGGTGGATCCGATAGATTGTGATCAGGCTTACACCATGAAGGGTCAAGCGCCTCTTTCCCGGCGCAGTCGACCAGGGCAAGAGATGCCTCTTGGTTTACGTCAGTTAGACAGTTTTCTGAGCCGGCAGCCTTGTCATGCAAGGCTCCTTATCTGATCTTCCACAAGGATAGGTGGTGCTGCTTTCACAGCCTTCTTCTTCCTAGGGACGTTCGACCTTCCATCTAGGAAGACATTGTGCTGCCATCCTTGTGTCCTCATCCGTCGAATCCTAAGGAGTCAGCGTTGCATTTCTTGGATGTTGTCCGAGCTTTGAGAGTATACCTATCTGCTACTTCCCGATTCCGGAAGTCAGACTCACTGTTTGTTTCGGTGGCTGGTCCCAAAAAGGGCCAAGCAGTCTCGTCGGCCACCATCTCTAGGTGGATCCAACAGATAGTAATCCAGGCTTACGCCTTAAAGGGTCAAGCGCCCCCCTTTTCCGGTTACGGCGCATTCAACCAGGGCAATAGGTGCCTCTTGGGCTTTCCGACATCAAGCGTCTGTTTCCCAATTATGTAAAGCGGCGACTTGGTCATCCGCTCACACTTTCACAAAATTCTACAAAGTTAATGTAGGTGCATCTTCGGATGCCTCTTTCGGCCGCAAGGTTTTACAGGCGGCTGTTTAGAGTTGCAACTCCCCTGTTGGAGGAGTGCTGTTTTGTGTTTGAGGTGAAGTTTACTTTTATGCTGTTACCACCCCTCGTTTTTTTCTCTGACACTGCTTTGGGATGTCCCACTATGTCAATAGAGAAGCTGTGTCGGTCCATGAACGAAAGAGTAAATAGGATTTTTTACTCACCGTAAAATCCTTTTCTCTGAGTTCATGGACCGACACAGCACCCACCCCTCCTTTTAAGTTTGTACTGCTTTTTTACGAACTAATCTGCGAGATGCAGAGTGAGGGGATATACCAGAGGGTCCGCCCCCTGGGCGGTACTGTAGAAGGTGTGATGCAACACTTTTTACAAGTTTTCTGCCTAGTCACTCCTAAATAACGGATAATACCCACTATGTCAATAGAAAAGCTGTGTCGGTCCATGAAAAGAGTAAAAAATCCTATTTTCCCACCTCTGCACAAATCTCCCCTTTTCCAAGCTCTCCTCTCTGCACAAATCTCCCCCTTTCCCAGCTCTCCTCTATGCACAAATCTCCCCCTTTGCCACCTCTCCTCTCTGCACAAATATCCCCCTTTCCCACCTCTCCTCTCTGCACAAATCTCCCCCTTCCCCAGCTCTCCTCTCTGCACAAATCTCCTCCTTTCCCAGTTCTCTCTGCACAAATCTCCCCCAATCTGCTCTCCTCTCTGCTAAATTTGCCCCCAACTCCCCTATCTGCATAATTCCCCACCCCCAGTTCTCATCCCTACTAACCCCCCATCCCACCTCTCTGCTGAAATCCCCCAGCTCTCCTCTTTGCACAGAACCCCCCCCCGTTCCCCTTTACAATACACAGCACCCTGCACCTCTGGACCCCTTTACATTACACAGCCCTTGTACCTCTGGACCCCTTTACATTACACAGCACCCTGCACCCCTGGACCCCTTTACATTACACAGCCCTTGTACCTCTTGACCCCTTTACGTTACACAGCACCCTGCACCTCTGGATCCCTTTACATTACACAGCCCTGGATGCCTGTATGTTACACAGACACCCCCTAACAGTTCTGGACCCCCTGCATGTTACACAGACCCCCCTACAATGCAGACCCCCCATTCAGTACAGAACCCCCCTACAGTGCAGATCCCCCTACAATACAGGCCCCCCTACAGTACAGACCCCCTACAGTGCAGACCACCCCCTTACAGTACAGTACTCTGACTTAGAAAAAGGTTCCTGTACTACTTTTGGGGGCGACGCAGGGCGACTTGCATTGACTTCTATACAGAAGTCATTATGCAAATCGCCTCGGCGGGCGTCTCAAGTCGTCTTGAGATCGCGCCGCCGAGGTCGCCCCCGAAGTCGTGTCGCCCCTGTGTGAACCGGGCCTTATCCTTGATAAGTGAGTACAGCCCTCACATTTTTGTAAATATTTATTATATCTTTTCATGTGACAACACTGAAGAATGACACTTTGCTACAATGTAAAGTAGTGAGTGTACAGCTTGTATAACAGTGTAAATTTGCTGTCCCCTCAAAATAACTCAACACAGCCATTAATGTCTAACCCGCTGGCAACAAAAGTGAGTACACCCCTAAGTGAAAATGTCCAAATTGGGCATAAAGTGTCAATATTTTGTGTGGCCACCATTATTTTTCAGCACTGCCTTAACCCTCTAGGTTAAGCTTCACAGATTGCCACTGGAGTCCTTTTCACTCCTCTATGACAACATCACGGAGCTGGTGGATGTTAGAGACCTCGCGCCCCTCCACCTTCTAGTTGAGGATGCCCCACAGATGCTTAATATGGTTTAGGTCTTGGTCAGTCAGTCAGTCACATGGTCACATGCTTGGTCAGTCCATCACCTTTACCCTCAGCTTATTTAGCAATGCAGTGGTCGTCTTGGAGGTGTGTTTGGGGTCGTTATCATATTGGAATACTGCCCTGCGGTCCAGTCTCCCTAAGGAAGGGGATGATGCTCTGCTTCAGTATGTCACAGTACATGTTGGCATTCATGGTTCCCTCAATGAACTGTAGCTCCCCAGTGCCGGCAGTGTTCATGCAGCCCCAGACCATGACACTCCCACCACCATGATTGACTGTACTCAAGACATACTTGTCTTTGTACTCCTCACCTGGTTGCCTCCACACACGCTTGACACCATCTGAACCAATTAAGTTTATCTTGGTCTCATTAGACCACAGGACATGGCTCCATGTCCTTAGTCTGCTTGTCTTCAGCAAACTGTTTGCGGGCTTTGTTGTGCATCATCTTAAGAAGAGGCTTCCTTCTGGGACGACAGCCATGCAGACCAATTTGATGCAGTGTTCAGCGTATGGTCTGAGCACTGACAGACTGACCCCCCACCCCTTCAGCCTCTGCAGCAATGCTGGAAGCACTCATATGTCTACTTCCAAAAGACAACCTCTGGATATGACGCTAAGCATGTGCACTCTTTGGTCGACCATGGCGAGGTCTGTTCTGAGTGGATCCTATCCTGCTAAACCGCTGACTGGTCTTGGCCACTGTGCTGCAGCTCAGTTTCAGGGTCTTGGCAATCTTCTTATAGTCTAGGCCATCTTTATTTCGAGCAACAGTTCTTTTTTTCCAGATCCTCAGAGAGTTCTTTGCCATGAGGTGCCATGTTGAACTTCCAGTGACCAGTATGAGAGAGTGAAGCCTCGTACACACGGCCGAGATTCTCGTCGAAAAAAACATGTCGTTTTTTTCGACGAGATTCTTGGACAAGAAACTTGTCCCGGCCGAATGTACAGACGCTCGATTCATAGAACCCGCGGTTCTTTGAATGGAGCGTACGCTGTGACGTCATCGACTACGACGAGCATGCGCTCGTCACATTCGATGCCATCGCCGCCATCTTGGTATACCCTACCTATGCCTAGGAAGCTACCGCGCATGCGTCAAATTCATTTTGAACATGCGCGGGCTTCCCGGAGGACAGGTAAGTGTACACACACTCACTTTTCTCGTCGAGAAACATGCCGACGAGAATCTCGACGAGAAAATAGAGAGCAGGTTCTCTATTTTCTCGTCGAGATTACTTGTCGCTTTTCTTGACGAGAAACCATACACACGAACGAATTTCTCGGCAAGACATCTCTGCCAGCAAGTTTCTTGCTGGTTCTTGCCGAGAAACTTGGTCGTGTGTACAAGGCCTGAGAGTGATAACACCAAATTTAACACACCTGCTCCCCATTCACACCCGAGACCTTGTAGCACTAACAAGTCACATGACACCGGGGAGGCAAAATAGCTAATTGGGCCCAATTTGGACATTTTCACTTAGAGGTTTAGACATCAATGGCTGTGTGGTGAGTTATTTTGAGGGGACAGAAAATTTACACTTATTACTTTGCATTGTAGCAAAGTGTAATTTCTTCAGTGTTGTCACATGAAAAGATATAATAAAATATTTACAAAAATGTGAGGGGTGTACTCACTTTTGTGAGATACTGTGTATATGTATATATATATATATATATATATATATATATATATATATATATAATATTATTATATATAAATTATTAGGGCTGTGGAAATTAACTATTAATTCCTCGATTAATCGATTAATTTTTTTGATCGATCAAAATTCTTTTGATCGGTACTCACCTCTCCGCCGGCTTCCGGGTCTTCAGGGAGTTCCGTCGGAGATCCGGTGATGTCACGGACACCGGCGGGGCTTACCATGTCCATCTGAAGGGTTCCTTTGATGTGCCTTCATATCTGCATGCCGGCAGGACCTTACTATCTGCCACACGCAAGGGTTGTTACACTTTCCTCTATCACTTCCCTCTATCAACCTGGGATTCTACAGCCATCCACTGGGAGTTGTGATAGTTCCCTTCACGGGACATCTACATGCCGACGGACTGATGTTAACCCCTCCTCATCTGGATTCAGCAGTGGTATCGTTGTACACATTTTTATACCAGTATCATACTTGGCTACATGTTTTTATGACTGCTTTTGCTACCGCTTGGTATTACTTGCACCATTTTTACAGTTTATGTAGCTACATCGATTTTATCTCCAGTGCAATATTTATTTTGTTACCTACTTGAAGACTATAAAAGCTTTAATGCTATTCCCATCGAGCACTGCCTTTGTGTGTTTTTTGTATCCTGCTATCCATTTTTCCAGTGGTTGGTAGCTGCACTGGGAATCAGTCTGCAAGGAGATCAGCTAAAAGTAGTTGGATCTGTATGTGCGTTATAATTAATCGAAATTAGTCGATTAATCGATTAAAAAACATTGATTAATTGAACACGAAAATGTTAATCAGTAACAGCCCTATAAATTATTATATTTTAAACTGAATAGGTTGTTTTACAAGGTAAATGTTCACATATACAGGTGAGACTGGAAAAATTTGAATATTGTGCAAAAGTTCATTTATTTCACTAATGCAACTTAAAAGGTGAAACTAATATATGAGATAGACTCATTACATGCAAAGCAAGATAGTTCAAGCCGTGATTTGTCATAATTGTGATGATTATGGCTTACAGCTCATGAAAACCCCAAATCCACAATCTCAGAAAATTTGAATATTGTGAAAAGGTGCAATATTCTAGGCTCAAAGTGTCCAACTCTAATCAGCTAATTAAGTCATAACACCTGCAAAGGGTTCCTGAGCCTTTAAATGGTCTCTCAGTCTGGTTCAGTAGGAATCACAATCATGGGAAAGACTGCTGACCTGACAGTTGTGCAGAAAACCATCATTGACACCCTCAATAAGGAGGGAAAGCCGCAAAAGGTAATTGCAAAAGAAGTTGGATGTTCCCAAAGTGCTGTATCAAAGCACAATAATAGAAAAGTTATGTGGAAGGGAAATGTGTGGAAGAAAAAGGTGCACAAGCAGCAGGGATAACTGCAGCCTGGAGAGGATTGTCAGTAAAAGGCCATTCAAAAGTGTTGGGGACTTTTCCAAGAAGTGGACTGAGGCTGGAGTCAGTGCATCAAGAGCCACCACACACAGACAGATCCTGGACATGGGCTTCAAATGTCGTATTCCTCTTGTCAAGCCACTCCTGAACAACAAAAAACGTCAGAAGCGACTTACCTGGGCTAAAGAAAAACACACCTGGTCTGTTGCTCAGTGGTCCAAAGTCCTCTTTTCTTAAGAGAGCAAATTTTGCATCTCATTTGGAAATCAAGGACTCAGAGTATGGAGGAAGAATGGAAAGGCACACACTGTAAGATGCTTGGAGTCCAGTGTGAAGTTTCCACGGTCTGTGTTGATTTGGGGAGCCGTGTCCTCTGCTGGTGTTGGTCCACTGTGCTTCATTAAGTCCAGGGTCAACACAGCCGTCTACCAGGAGATTTTGGAGCACTTCATGCTTCCTTCCACAGACGAGCTCTATGGTGATGCTGACTTCATTTTCCAACAGGACTTGGCACCTGCCCACACTGCCAAAAGCACCAAAACCTGGTTCAATGACCGTGGGATTACTGTGCTTGATTGGCCAGCAAACTCGCCTGACCTGAACCCCATAGAGAATCTATGGGGCATTGCCAAGAGAAAGATGAGAGACATGAAAGCGAACAATGCAGAAGAGCTGAAGGCCGCTATTGAAGCTTTCTGGTTTTCCATAACACCTCAGCAGTGCCACAGGCTGATAGCTTCCATGCCACGTCACATTAAGGCAGTAATTGCTGCAAAAGGGGCCCAAACCAAGTACTGAGTACTTATGCATGCTTATACTTTTCAGAGGTCCGATATTGTTCTGTGTACAATGCTTGTTTTATTGATTGCATGTAATATTCAAATTTTCTAAGATTGTGGATTTGGGGTTTTCATGAGCTGTAAGCCATAATCATCACAATTATGACGAATCACGGCTTGAACTATCTTGCTTTGCATGTAATGAGTCTATCTCATATATTAGTTTCACCTTTTGAGTTGCATTAGTGAAATAAATGAACTTTTGCGCAATATTCAAATTTTTCGAGTATCACCTGTACTGTTCTTTATTGGCTCAGCTTCTACACACATTCATTTTTTTGTGTTCACTGGAGTGATCCTACTAATCCTTTTGTATTCCTCATGACAGAAGACAAATCAAGATACATGTGCAGACCACAAAAAAAAACTAAATTGACCAGATGTTATTCCTTCGGTCCCTGAAATACAAAAAAAAGTTACTCAATTTTACATTTCAAAATCTGTTAAAAAAGTAAAATAGCAGTTTTAGTTAAAATAACCCTTTAAAGCGGAGGTGCAGAGGAAAAAAAAATATTAAAAGCCAGCAGCTGCAAATACAGCAGCTGCTGACTTTTAATATATGGACACTTACCTGTCCTGGAGTCCAGCGACGTCCACAGCAGAGGACGAGCAATCGCTCGTCACTCTGCTGCCCCCACCGCCATCGTCGGTGAGGGAACTAGGAAGTGAAGCCTTGCGGCTTCATGCCCGGTTCCCTACGGCGCATGTGCGAGTCGCGCTGCGCCGTTCTGAATGGTCCCCTGTGTTCTGGGAGCCGAGTGTCTCCCAGAACACAACGGGGAATCTGCAGGAAGTGACGTGCTTCCCACAGATTTCCCGCAGAGAGGACTCCCGGAAGTGGGTGCAAATACCTGTCTTAGACAGGTATCTGCACCCCCCTCCCCCCTGAAAGGTGTCAATTGTGACACCGGAGGGGGGGAGGGTTCCTATCAGCAAAAGTTCCACTTTAGGGTGGAGCTCCGCTTTAACTTGTTTCCAGTTGGGAGGCCTTGAATTATTGGTTGGGGAATGCTAATCTAAAAAATACCAGAGTAAGCCATCCAAAATGCACCACATGTATTTCAACGGTGTGTTAAAATGACTATGCATATTTTTATTGTAATGCTTTTTTAGCTATTGAAATAAATTCTAGTAAATTGTCTGAATGAGTATCTATATTTTACACTTTGAGTTACCTTGAGGTAAAGGACATATGAAGTTTTCATTTCACTATTGGCTCCCTATTAATAATTAATACTCTTCTTCCTCCTAAACCTTAAAAGTTCATTTCCTTAACAAGTTCAGTTTTCTCTGCCTGTGGCCCATGTTCTTGTTCTCATTTTTGTTCAACCTGGCTGAAATATTCTTATGGATTATTTGCACATTCACATTCACATAAGTGTGATTTTCCCATATTTTATTAAATTAGCAAATTCAAGATTGTTAACCACTTCCCTACCTCCCACCGTCAAATGACGTCCTTGACTTTGTGCGGTGGTATCTGAATGATGCCTGCAGTTGCAGGCATCATTCAGATATCATTATTTTCAGCCGGCGATTCTGTGCACGATAAAAATGATCATAGTGGCAGTTCCACTGCTTGATCGTTCTTATAGGCGGCGGGAGGGGACGTCCCCCCTCCCGCCACCATCTGGTGCTTCTCCAGGCTCTCCCGTGCCATCGGGGGCCCGGAGAACGAATTGGCTGGCGCAGGATGGGAAGCATAGAGATGACTGGTGACCATATGGTCACCAGTCATCTCTATGACTGTCGGAGGCCCGGGCGCGACGTTATGACGTCACGCCGGGTTCCCGTATGTAAACAAAGCCGTGATCTCGGCTGTCAGCATGAGATCGTGATTTTTTTTTACCGATCTCATGCTTTCCAGCCTGGAGGAGAGATGTGGGGTCTTTTTGACCCTGCATCTCTCCAAAAAGAGGACCTGTCACAATAGATTCCTATTACAAGGGATGTTTACATTCCTTGTAATAGGAATAAAAGTGATAAAAAAAAAAAAAGTGTAAAATAAATAAATAACTAATAATAAAAAAAATAAATAAACGCCCCTGTCCCCGGTAGCTTGTGCTCAGAAGAGAACACAAACGTAAGTCCCGCCCACATAGGTAAACACAGTTCAAACCACACATGTGAGGTATTGCTGCGTGCGTTAGAACGAGTGCAACAATTCTAGCACTAGACCTCCTCTGTAATCTGAAAATGGTAACGTGTAAAAAAATGTAAAGCATCGCCTATGGAGATTTTTAAGTACTGAAGTTTGGTGTCATTCCATGAATGTGCGCAATTTTAAAGCGTGACATGTTAGGTATCTATTTACTCAGTATAACAACATCTTTCACATTATACAAAAAATTGGGCTAACTTTACTGTTTTGTTATTTTTTATTTCATGAAACCGTTTTTTTTCCCCAAAAAAAGCGTTTGAAAATGTATTGCGCAAATACCGTGCAAGATAAAAATTAGCAATGACCGCCATTTTATTCACTAGGATGTCTGCTAAAAAACATATATAATGTTTGGGGGTTCTAAGTAATTTTATAGCAAAAATATTATGATTTTTACATGAAGGAGAGAAGTGCCAGAATAGGCCCAGTGCTGAAGAGGTTAAAGTGTAAGTATAGGCAGATATAGAAGTGTGCCCTTTTATTGTTAAAAATGATGTGTATTTTAAATAGTAAATCAGTATATCTATGCACTAACCCTCTGTAATCTATTCATATCACTATATAGGGAAATTAAGTGTCACTGACTCACTACTATAAGTCAATCAGAATGCTGTGAATTTAAAACTATAACTTACTGATTAGAGTAATAATATGACCCCATTTGTGAGCTTTTGCTACTTCACTTGCCAGTCATAGTCTTAGCCTTAGAGCCGGTTCACACAGGGGCGGCATGACTCTGGCCGAGGCGACCTGAACACGACCTGAGCGCGCACCACAGCGCGACTTGGGGCAACTTACAAGGCGACTTCAAGTTGCCTCCAGGACAGGAGGCTTTCCAGTGGCCAATCAAACAACCATCAGCTCTGTGGGAGGGAGGGGGAGGGAGGGGTTTGCCTGGAAAACAATTTTCTCTTCCTGTATTGTTGCTTCAGTTAAGACAGGGGATCCGACTTGGAGGCGACTTCTATTGAAATCAATGGGTACAAGTTGCCTAGAAGTCGGATTGAAGTAGAACAGGAACCTTTTCTGAAGTCGGTGCGACTTCAGTAGTGTACATTAAGACGGCTCCATTCACTTACATTGACTTTCTCAACCGCGCGACTTGGGGCGACTTGGAGCGACTTCAAGTCGGATCCCAAGTCGCCCCTGTGTGAACCGGCTCTAATGCTTTGTCTGGAGTGGAGAAAAGAAGATACTACTTTGTTTGGCAGTGGAAAATATAGTTTGTCGGATAAGAATTCACAAATATGCATAGTAACTGTGGTTTGTCTACATGTTCACTTGAAGTAAAATTGTTGGTGAGAAATAGCACATTAGACAAAAAAAGACAAGCCGAGAATGAGAAGGGGTGAGAGGGGTGAGGTCGCTACAGTTGTTGGAAAATGAGAAGCTGTTGCATCCCCATATGTAACCAGATAATATTATCAGCTTGCTTTGCAATAAAAAAAGCAGCTCTTTGGTGACAGCTCATGTCCCGAATTAAGTCCATGAGTCTTTAAGTATCCCTAACTAGTTCACGAAAAAATAAATAAATCTGAAGCCGAAAATGTGTGCTTGTTTATGAAATCCTAAATGATTTGGCTAGCAAGGGTAAATGGACACTGACCAGGCTTGCCAGCATCCTTCATTAAAGTAGAACTTTAGCCAAATTTTTTTTAATTTTTTATTTTGATAGAGTAAAGCCCTGTACACACGATCTGATTTCCTATGGATTCTAATCCGATGGATTTTTCCATCGGAAATCCGATGAAGCTGACTTCCATCAGTCTTGCCTACACACCATCAGTCAAAAATCAGACCGTCCCAAACGCCGTGACGTAAAACACTCCAACAAGCCGAGAAAAATTAAGTTCAATGCTTCTGAGCATGCGTCGACTTGATTCTGAGCATGCGTGGGTTTTTTGTCCGATGGAGTTCAACACAGACGATCGGAATTTGCTATCGTTTTTTTTACCATCAGATACATTTAAAACATGTTCTATTTTTTCTCACCGATGGAAAAAAGACAGATGGGGCCCATACACGATCGGTTTGTCCGATGAGAAAAGTCCATTGGACTGTTTTCATTGGTAAAACCGATCGTGTGTACACGGCATAACCCTTATAACCCCATCAGTTTTTTTTTTTCATCTATGTCCCATTGGGGAGATTTACCTTCACTTCCTGTTCTATATGAAAAACAGGAATGGTGGAGAAATCCCTGCAAATTAAGGGAATCCATTGGGGGCCCCCATGTCATCAGAACTAGTGTTACCATCTGAAGATTTCCTCTCTGTTCCTGTTCTGGAGACAACCCAAAATTCTGTATTTCCTTTTGCTTTCACTTTTGATAATAACGTTAAACAGGGCAAAAAGAGAGGATGAATCTCCCTACCACTGGCAGAGGTAGCAAAAAAAACTGACAGGTGTTCTAATCCATCTTCACTCAATCCAGAACTAAAAAGAAAAAACTTAAAGTTGTATCAAATACTTACCGTAATTTTCCTTTCCTGACGCCAATCCATGGCTACATACTAGTGCTAGGCTACGCCTTTCTTCCACTCTCTCCGGATCAATGACTAGATTTAAATAAAAGCTTAGTTAGGCCCCGCCCCATTCTTCGTAATTAGCTAGATACCGAAATGCACAAGGCTGGGTCCATATGCTGCCATGGATTGGCGTCAGAAATGGAAAACTACGGTAAGTATTTGATACAATTTTCAGTTTTCCTGACGCCATCATGGCAGCATACTAGTGATACATAACTTAGCTGACAGGGTGGGTTCTACTTGACAAACCAATTTTTAATTTTGTAATTAAAATGGGACAGAAGACTGAACAGTCATTCCTCCGAAGCCCACTGATGACAAGGCACCCAGATGTACTCTGTAAAGGTTGAAAAAGTATGCTGGGAACACCATGACACTTTCATGTAGATTGATTCCATAGATGGTTTCAACTGGGCTGCCTATGAGGCCGCAACCACTCTGGAAGAGTACGCATCCTGCCACTGAAGGAGGCTCATGGCTCATCGCCCATCTGCACAACCAAGCCCGCTAGAGTCCAGGAGGTAACCTCTCTTGCCTGATGAATTTCAGCTGGAACAATGAAAGACTTATCATATGAACTGAAAAGTACATAAAATCTTCTTTCGTTCTGGGAACGACCAATTTGTGTGATTTTCTTGCGTGAATGTCTAGAAAGGTAGGCAATGGACAGATGATTGTTAGATGGAGGGCTGTCGCTACCTCTGATATAAGATGATCTACAGGATGCAACTCTACTCCTTCTGTAACAAAAGCAATATGCTTTCCTGAAGCTCTAAGAGCTTGAAACTCAAACAGCCTTCTGTTTGAAGTTTGCGCTAGATACTGCTTAGTAAGCGATGTCTTAAACCAAACACTGCTCTGTTGGAATAAACGGTTGAACTGAAATAAACACCAGCAACATCGATAGACTTTATTGTAAAAGATTCTCTTTCACGGTTGACGAATCCTCATGGCTGTCTTCAAAATTTGTGCGAACTAAAGCACCTTCAGCCAATTTAAGCCCTCTTATTGCAAACATAGACGACACCTGCAACCTTTAAAAGAGTATAGGGTAAGGCTCATGTCTAATCTGAACCTACAAGAAGTACAGAACAGCTACAACCGGAGGCGCAGTAGGATCGATATCTCGCCGTGCCAAAAAGAAAAATTGTTCCAGATCTTGGCAAAGAAGTTGTTAGTAGAGTGCCTTTTCACACTCCACAAAGTAGAGCTCACTCTGGAGCAACTCTGAAACAAGCTAGGTTCTCCGGCTTCCCCTTCTAGGCACCATGCTTGCATCTCCGGTCTGCGCATGTGCGAAGGGGAATTAGCTTCTGTATTCTGAAGTGAATGGCTAGGAAGAACCAAGACTCCCTTGGTCAGAATGGAAGAGTGGTTGTAACTACCATGTTCATTCTTGACAGCTTTAAGAGGAATTTTATTATGAGAGAAGTTGGGGAAAATGTATATACTGTAGGCTTGATTGCAGTTTCATGGAGAAAATCAGCCTCTGTCCTCTCTGCCTTGAGGTGCGGAAACCGAGTCAGACATCTTCTTAAATTGGTAATTGCTGTGAGAAGCAAAGAAGTCTGTGATAGGCTTCTGTGGACCAACTTCCCACTCGTGCTCTGGCAAGTTTGCATGATGGACAGTCTGTCCATGTATTCAAGTCCCCAAGGAGGTAAACTGCTTCTGGAATTTGCTGGTGATCTTCCGACCCAGACATTATGAGTTTTACATCTCTCAATAGCATATTGCCACAAATTCCTCTTTGGAGCAGAATATACCTAATTGCTGTCCTGTTGCTCAACCGCAAGATGACTGGTCTCCCTTTATTCTGTGAAGCAAGGCCAAAGTGATAAAAAAAGGCTGCTGGAAATTCCAGCACTTTGGAGACTACCCTCCTTGGCTGGGAATCTCTGCTTGCCTTGACTGACAGTCCCTCGCAGTGCGCCTTCCAGGATGTCTCGCCGATATGATTCATAACAATGATCCAGTCCAACAGTTCTAACGGTTCGTGACATACTCAAGGTCTTTCCATCACCGTGGACCGCTATACATACTGCGTGGCACTGTTAATAACTGTGCCAGATCCTGTTTCCACCGTTGTAGTTGAAACTGGCACAGGTGCCCATGCACCCAAGGAATCATCGGTATGTATGACAACATTGCGCCCAGAAGGCTGAGACACTGAGAAGTCATCCAAGAAGTATAGGTATCTGTCCTCAGAATTCTCTTCCTGACTGTCACTGCCCTTCTCTGATGGAAGCAAAACAGAGGAACCAGTACAGCCCCCACAGGCACTTTAACTGTTGGATTGCAAAAAGTTGGCTTTTCTTCCCCATTCTCTTTTTCTTTCTTTTTTTTTTTTAGAAAGCTGATAACTCAGTCAAATCTCTGGGGGGTATATATGAGGACCTGTTGGTGTGACAGCAATTGTTCCAGTCTCCTGGGTAGAAAAGGAAAGATGCCCAGGTAGTGGTGAACCTGGAGATCCTGTTCTCCGAGTGGAACTGACACGGCACTGAGACCTTTGCGAGCATTCTTAGAGATATTTAAAGGCTAAAAGGTAGGCTGATAAAGTGGAGATGCGTCTAACCGATCGCCAAACTTACTTATTTTGGAAAGAAAAGGAAAAGAAAAAAGTTTGGGATGTAAGGATAGGAATCCTGATGATCTAGCGAAAGCCTCCAGCCGTCTGCTGCAAGTGGATGCTAACCTCCGACCCCTGCAAACTACAAACAGGGCTGGGTAGGGAACATGCAATCTCTCCTTTGAATGGGACCAGGACAACTCTCCCCTGAGTCTGAAGTGTCTACAAGTATTGTAGTAGCCCGCCCGTTGTTGCGGTGGATTTGGGAGGTCCGTGGGGGAGAAAATGGTCCGGAGGAGGAATAGGGAGGAATCCACCAAGGCACCTGGTTGAGACTATTGCTGCTTCTGCAGTAAAATTTGCTGATACATCTTGGCCAGGGCCCAAAAGATATCAGCTTTAAGGATTTCCTCCCCAACTGCTGTCTCTACATCCAGGCCCTTCCCAGCAGCCTTATTATTGGACTACAGCCAGGCTCACTGTAGGCATGGATTTCAGCAATGCTATATCCGCCTTGATTTAAACCTGTTTCCTAATGGAAAAGGGATTGCTCATTTGAAATGGTAAATATGACTTTTTCTTTTTACCCATGTAATGGCCTGTGTGACTGCCTGGATACACAGTTCCACTAAGGAAAATTGAAACCAAGCAGCTCCAGATCTTCCTCTGGTGAAGAGGAGATAAAATCATTTGCAGGCTGCCCCCCTCATCAGGAGAACTGAGTGGATGAGGGATCCATGTGCCAGGCTGCACTGCTAGTGGCTAGACCAGCAATGAGGGCGCTGCCTAGCTAGGGTAATTAAAGTGAGTTCAAAATAGAACATTGTGTAACCTTTATAAATAATAAAGATATTTGGCGTTACCTGTTAGCTGCAAACTTCCTCCAGGCAGACTCTACTCACCAGCCTCCTGGGCATAGGCACTGCGCCACAGGTCCTGCAGGACTCTTGTTGGGGTGCTGGCTCTGGGAAAGAGGACTAAGATGTCTTTAGGGATAAGCTTTATGTTCGGGTCGAACATGAGTTCGACTCGAACATTGGCTGTTCGCCCGTTTGCCGAATAACGGACAATTTGGGGTGTTCGCGGCAAATTCAAAAGTCTTCTCCCATAGACCACGGGTCACACGTACACGGGTAATTAAAGGGGGATTCCATATTCCGATAAGCCCCCCGCCCGGAGACCCCCATAACCACCGGGCAAGGGTTGTGGGGATGAGGCCCTTGTTCTCATCAACATGGGGACATCCTCCCAATGTTGAGGGCATGTGGCCTGGTACGGTTCAGGAGGGGGGGGCGCTCTCACGTCCCCCCTCTTGTCCTGTGGCCTGCCAAGTTATGTGCTCGGATAAGGGTCTGGTATGGATTTTTGGAGGGAACTCCACACCATATTTTTTGAATTTTGGTGCGGGGTTCCCCTTAAAATCCATACCAGACCTAAAGGGGGACCCCTACTCCATTTGAAAAAAAAATTGGTGCAGGGTTCCCACTAATATCCATACAAGACCTGAAGGGCCTGGTAATGGAATTTGGGGGGACCCCCACGCTTTTGTTTTGTTTTTTGGTTCGGGGTTCCCCATGGCGTTTTTTTCAATGACTTTTATCTGTATTGCCGGGACCCGACAATTCATTATAGCCGCGAGTAGTTCTAAATTACTTTTTTCCTTCAGAAATTACATTTTGTGCAGGGACAGTTCTAAACACGGGAAACATGCGCTACTTTACAAGCATACTATAGGTACAAAATTTAAAGGAATATTTCACTTTTATTGTTTCACTTTAAGAATTATTAAAATCACTGCTCCCGAAAAAACGGACGTTTTTAAAACTTTTTTTGCATTGATACATGTCCCCTGGGGCAGGACCCGGGCCCCCAAACACTTTTTATGATAATAACTTGCATATTAACCTATAAAATTAGCACTTTTGATTTTTCATGTTCGTGTCCCATAGACTTTAACGGTGTTCGCGTGTTCGAATGAATTTTTTGCCAGTTCGCATGTTCTGGATGCGAATCGAACCGGGGGGTGTTCGGCTCATCCCTAGATGTCTTCCTTGGAACCTTTCTCCTTAGTGGGTGCGGCATCTGGGCTATGCTCCTCTGAAGATGGCCCGCCTTTCCCTGGCCTCTGGCTATGATCTTTGAGAGCGTGGCGTGCAGGGCTGAAGCAAATCAAAGCAATCCGCATGAGAGGGCACACTTTTCCTGAAAACTTACTGACACGGTGGTCCCCACCCTAAGTTTTGAGGGTCTGTTGTATGGGTGGTGACTGATTCCTGATCTGTGGAGAAATGGGACGGCCAGCTGAGAAACGGATAGCCAAAGAAACGAACGAGAAAGAGAAGGCATAGATATTCTCCCGGCCGGCCAGTGCGCATGCGCAAGCCGACGCACTCTAATGATGTCACTGAGCGTGATCCAAGCCTAGAAAAACAGAGCTGGGTGGCCGCGCTTGCCCTAAAGGGATGCTAAGACATCAAGGAACAGAGATCCCAATTTGGGGAGAGTAATGTACCTAGAAATGAGCCACTGCAGGAGGAAAGGAAACAGAAGGTGCAGGAAGTGTGAGATATAACAGGAGACATGGGCAAAGGTAAAGAAAGGATGCATAGCTGGCCCCACCAAATCCCACAAGCGCTGCAGTCACTAACTTTAAAATAAGATTCTGTTCCTAAAGATGAAACACTGCATGGCCCCATCGAGACCCACAGAAGGGGCTCCCAAGCTACTCTGGTGCATTTAGCTGCCTGACGCTGGGACTTCGCACTGAGAGAGGCTTAACCCAGACGAATGCTGCCCGGAGGCAGAGGTGGGGACACAGAACTGCTTGCTCTTCACTGGTGCGTGGAGGTATGAGGAAAAAAAGAAGAATGGGGCGGGGCCTAACTAAGCTTTTATTTATGCTATTCATTGGTCCTGAGGGAGTGGAAGAAAGGTGGAGCCTATCACTAGTATGCTGCCGTGGTGATGTCAGGAAAAGTTTTGCCCTTTGTTATACCTTAAATAAATCAAATTCTTCACTTTACAATTAATCTCGAAAGGAAGAAAGTCAGGCATAACATGCAATAAAGTTTATGGCAAGATCTAATTACAGTGTGCAGCTGTCATTTATTGGATGTGAAGTCAATTTCTGTGTTGTGTCTGTGCACAACTCCACTGCAACACACTGTGCCGATTTACTGTACATTACACATAGGAGCAGAACTACTGCATTATGGGATCTGAGCTTTTATATCTCTTTCCCAGAAGAAACTTAGCTAAGATATACAAAAATAGATAGAAAGATAAATAGGAGGATACTGAATGCTTAGACTTAGAAAAAATAAATAAATTGCATTTCATTGAACAAATGGAACGGATTAGTGAATTGCTAATTCTATGCAGGACATATTTCAATTGTTAATTCAAACATTTCTGCACTCTCCTAGAGTGTGGCCTTCTCTTAGTGTGCTGACATCAGAATATTCATACCCTGCCCAACATGTTTTTATCTATACAGACGTGTTTTGCTTCTGATGTTGGCTTAATGGGGCTTGAGTACATACTCTCCCAGAGACAAGCCGCAATTTTCTTAAATTTCTATACCTGAGACAGGTCCCAATCACCGGGAAAGCAGTTATTTTCCTTTGTTAGTATATATAATATATTGTAGAGTATAAAGTGCAGTCAGTGTAGTATATATAATACAGTGCAGGGTATATAGTGCAGTGCAGAGTATATAATACAGTGCATTGAAGCGGTTAAGGGAAACACTATGACAGAATGAAAAAAAAAATGGCATGGGGTCCCCCCAAAATCCATCCAGGCCCTTTGGGTTTGGCATAGATTTTAAAGGGAACTCCACACCATAAAAAAAATGGTGTCGGGTCCCCCCCCCAAATCCATACCAGACCCTTAACCGAGCATGCAGCCTAGCAGGCCAGGAAAGGGAGGGGACGAGCAAGTGCCCCCCCTTCCTGAACCGTACCAGGCCATTTGCCCTCAACATGGACGACTGCTGCCTTTTCGCTTTGACAGCTCATATATAAGCAAGGGCGGGGCCACCCGCTGACGTAACTGGATGACCCCACCCCCTCTGGTGTCACATGATGTCAGAGGGGGACGGGGTCACTCGGTTACATCACCGGGTGGCCCCGCCCTTGCCTATATAACAGCTGTAAAAGTCAAAAGGCAGCAGTCGCTGGGAGGCCTCCCATGGAGGCGGAGCTTTTTAAAAAAATTCTATTTTCCAGGTCCATCGGGCGGTGTGATTAAAGATGGATGGACCCAGGGGGACACTTTTTTTTTCTTTTTTAATAAAGGAATACAAAAAAAACAGCCAGGTACCCGCGATCGGCCGTTACAGAGACAAGGACGTGGATCTCTGTGTGTAAACACAGAGATCCACGTCCTGTCAGGGAGAGGAGACCGATGCTGTGTCCCTTGTACATAGGGAAACAGATTGGTCACCTCCCCCAGTCACTCCCCTCCCCCCACAGTAAGAATCACTAATAGGGAACACATTTAACCCCTTCCTCGCCCCCTAGTGTTAACCCCTTCCCTGCCAGTCACATTTATACAGTAATCAGTGCATATTTATAGCACTGTTCGCTGTATAAATGTGAATGGTCCCAAAAATGTGTCAAAAGTGTCCGATGTGTCCACCATAATATCGCAGTCCTGGCAAAAATCGCAGATAACCACCATTACTAGTAAAAAAATAATAATAAAAAAAAAATGGCAGAATTCTATCCCCTATTTTGTGGCCAAACTTTTGCGCAAACCAATCACTATACGCTTATTGCAATTTTTTTTACCAAAAATATGTAGAAGAATACGTATCGGCCTAAACTGAGAAAAAATATATTTTTTTTTAAAAAAAATTGGGATATTTATTATAGCAAAAATCAAAAAATATTGTGTTTTTTTCAAAAATTCTTATTTTTTTTATTTATTTTCTATTGGAAAATTATTCAACATGTAATTACATGCACCCACATTTGTGTGGAAAAAAACAAATTTTCACACAAAAATATCTTTACATATTTCCATACTTTTCCTTTTCCCTATTTCCCTCCCTATGTTCTCCCCCCCCTCCTCCCCTCCCTTCCTCCCTGATCTGTCCCCCTCCTGTCCTATTCTTCTTCTTTTCCTATCATTCCCTGAACATATTTATCTGATCGTTTAAATATTCTCCATTTTTCCCATGTTGTTCTGTAATTTTTCCCTTTTCCCTGCTCTCCCTGGCTCAGATATTCAATTTCTGAGATATACTCTACCCGTTGAATCCATTCTTTAATAGTCGGTTTCTTTATAGATATCCAGTTTCTTGGGATTAACCCTTTTGCTGCATTAAGTAATGGTGGGACTAATGTTTTCTGGTATTGCTTTTTTGTTTTATTTGTACCGTGAAATAGGCATGTCCACGCGTTTTGTATTATTTTTTACCCCGTGACTACTTCAATGTGATCCAGAATCTCTGTCCAATACTCCTCTATTATTGGGCATTCCCACCACATATGCATCATTGTTCCCACTTGCTTACAACCCCTCACACAGAGTTTTTTTCAAAATTGACGCTTTTTTTTGTTTATAGCGCAAAAAATAAAAAACACAGAGGTGATCAAATACCACCAAAAGAAAGCTCTATTTGTGGGAAAAAAAGGACGTCAATTTTGTTTGGGAGCCACGTCGCACGACCGCGCAATTGTCATTCAAAGCGTGACAGTGCCGAAAGCTGAAATTTCGCCTATGCAGGAAGGCGGTATATGTGCCCAGTAAGCAAGAGGTTAAAATCACCTCCTGAAAAAACAATTGTTTTAAAAACTTATTTTTTGCATTGTTACATGTCCCCTAGGACAGTACCCGGGTCCCCAAATACTTTTTATGACAATAACATGCATATAAGCCTTTGAAATTAGGACTTTTGATTTTTCAGGTTTGTGTCCCATAGACTTTAATAGGGTTCGCATGTTCGCTAGAACTTTTTGCCTGTTCGAGGTGTTCTAGTGCGAACCGAACTGGAGGGTGTTCAGCCCATCCTTAATGGTCAACAGGATTTTTTTGCACATATATTTTTGCAAGATTACAGAGCTGGTGTTTCTACAATTCCACCATTATCACTATTTGAATTTGTGTTGATTTTTTACATACACATAACCATCTTATTATCGAGAAGAATTTATTTTTTACCCTTATCATTTGTTGTGATGTTTATTTATTAGCGCTGCACACAATTTATTGTTTAAGTTATTGTTATAATTTAAGTTCTGTGAGTGACATTGTGCTGGCTTGCTGTTTTATAACTTTGTTACGTGGGCATATATATTGGTTATTTTGACAGGTAGCAACTTGCCTTTTTGTTTTGAGATTCTTGATAGAGACAGCTGCCCCTCTGCTTCTCTGTTCTAGTTTCTCTGAAGATGTGCCTTACAAATATTTATCTTCCTGTTCTAGTTTTCCTGATGAATGCTCCATACATGCAGTTGTCTTTCATATCAGATTCCCAAGGCCATAGCACAGCCCAGCTTAGATTCAGTGAGGCTTCAGTACCTGCCCATCTCTGGGCATGGCCCATTAAGAAGCTTTCTCAATGTTGGATCCTCAAAGCCCAGGAGGGAAGAACCCTTCTAGAAGGTTGCTCTAAATGTTTATCATCTTCCCCCAGACCACACCACTGGCCAAAAACTCTCAATAATTGCCTTTGACATATACATTTTCATAACTCTTAAATCGTTACCTCTCATAATAACTACTGGAGACAATTCAACAGCAGAAGAAATAATCAATGTCCTGCGCTTAGATAAAACCTACCAAACGCAAAAAATATAATCAAAGCTCAAGATGGGTCAGCCTAGCTGCAAAACACACTAAATTTGACTAGGGGCCCTCAAGTTTAAGATCAAGGTCCTTACGAGATTTACTAGCAAAAGCAGTGAGTTCATCTGGTACACTAAAGCTATGCCTACAAAGCTTAATTTTCTGTTTTGACTGGAGGATATTTCCTCACAAAAATCTAAAAATAAAATTTTTCTGCTGTTCTTTTTTGAGGTACAAATGCACTTTTTGGTTTTTAGGACCTCTTTTATCTAAATGTAGAGGTCTTCATTACTATATTTCCTTGATGTTAGTGCACGGAATGTTGTAGTGTCTCGTAGGTCAGAAACCAGTGACATCATTCTGCCTTCATACTCTTTGGTGTTTACTTGAACTAAGGTCTAAAATTACTGAATTATTTTAAATGTTATTATTTATTATGTTGAAACTAGTTTATTTTATTTTATCATTAGTAGGTTACTTGTATGTTTTCCCTTGTTTCATTATACAGATTGACTGTTCATCTGTTCTAATTCAAAAGACTGCAAACATTGCTTTTACTTTATAGTAATGTTCATCTGTGCTACCATTTGTCAAAATACTTCACTAATTTCTCTTCAAGATTTTTTTTCTGATTTAAAAAAAATTGTGTTTCAATACCGTAGCATGGAAAGAAATAAAACAAGCTGATTAACAGCTCCATTATTTAGATGTCTTTGAAAAATTAAGTACTTCATAAAATATTTTTTTGACATTACATTTGTTATGCTTCAGGATCTCTATACCCTAAAATCTTAATTACAATATGTAAATTTGCCCCTGATAGTACATTTTGAAACAAAGGATAAAAGAAAAGAGAATGACAAATTAGGTTATGTTCTCATATCCTTGCAGCAATGGAATATAAAGTATTTTTATGCTGAATGACATTCTCATTCAGAATTTGTTATTTTATCTACAATATGTAGCAAAAATGTGTTACAAAATAATGAAACTTCTCAGGTATGTAATTTATTCAGTCTAACACATGCTTGCTAGTTTATTATATATATATATATATATATATATATATATATATATATATATATATATATATTTATAAGTGCCTTGGAAAAGTATTCATACCCCTTGAAATTTTCCACATTTTGCCATGTTACAACCAAAAACTTTAATTTATTTTATTGGGATTTTATGTGATAGACCAACACAAAGTGGCACATAATTGTGAAGTGGAAGGAAAATGATAATTGGTTTTCAATTCTTTTTACAAATAAAAATTTGAAAAAAGTGTAGCATGCATTTGTATTCAACCCCCTTTACTCTGATACACTTAACTAAAATCTAGTGAAACCAATTGCCGTCAGAAGTTGCCTAATTAGTAAATAGAGTCCACCTGTGTGTAATTTAATCTCAGTGTAAATTCTGTGAAGCCCTCAGAGGTTTGTTAGAGAACTTTAGTGAACAAACGGCATCATGAAGGTCAAGAAACACACCAGACAGGTCAGTGATAAAGTTGTGGAGAAGTTTAAAACAGGGTTAGGTTATAAAAAAACTATCCCAAGCTTTGAACATTTCACGGAGCACTGTTCAATCCATCATCCGAAAATGGAAAGAGTATGAAACAACTGCAAACCTACCAAGACATGGCCGTCCACCTAAACTGACAGGCCGGTCAAGGAGAGCATTAATCAGACAAGCAGCCAAGCGTCCCATGGTAACTCTGGAGGAGCTGCAGAGATCCACAGCTTAGGTGGAAGAATCTGTCCACAGGACAACTATTAGTCATGCACTCCACAAATCTGGCCTTTATGGTAGAGTGGCAAGAAGAAAGCCATTGTTGAAAGAAAGCCATAAGAAGTCCTCTTGCAGTTTGTGAGAAGCCATGTGATGGACAAAGCAAACATGTGGACGAAGGTGCTCTGGTCAGATGAGACCAAAATTTTACTTTTTGGCCTAAAAGCAAAACGCCTTGTGCGGTGGAAAACTAAAACTGCACATCACCCTGAACACACCATCCCCACCTTGAAACATGGTGGTGGCAGCATCATGTTGTGGGGATGCTTTTCTTCAGTAGGGACAGGGAAGCTGGTCAGAGTTGATGGGAAGATGGATGGAGCCAAATACAGGACAATCTTAGAAGAAAACCTGTTAGAGTCTGCAAAAATCTTGAGACTGGGGCGGAGGTTCACCTTCCAGCAGGACAACAACCCTAAACATACAGCCAGAGCTACAATGGAATGGTTTAAATAAAAGCATAGTTATGTGATGAGAGTGGCCCAGTCAAAGTTCAGACCTAAATCCAATTCAGAATCTGTGGCAAGACTTGAAAATTGCTGTTCAGATTCTTTAAATCAAATCTGACAGGGCTTGAGCTATTTTACACAGAGTAATGGACAAACATTTCACTCTCTAGATGTGCAAAGCTGGTAGAGACATCCCCAAAAAGACTTGCAGCTGTAATTGCAGCGAAAGTTGGTTCTACAAAGTATTGACTCATTTTCCTTCCACTTCACAATTATGTGCAATTATGTGCCACTTTGTGTTGGTCTATAAAATCCCAATAAAATACATTTACATTTTTGGTTGTAACATGACAAAATGTAGAAAAGTTCAAGGGGTATGAATACTTTTTCAAGGCACTGTACATTTTAAGGTAGAAGGTCACACAAAACACAAAATGTAAAAAAATAAAAATAAAACATAAGAATTGCCATTTTCATTTGCTTGTATTTTTTGTTTTTAATTAGAGGTAGGGTAAAGGTTATAGTCCAGTCAAGAAAATTGCCCCATTCCCCCATCAACACTGAGCCAGTGAGGAGTGTTATCCTGGCGGTGGGCAGGGGAAGCCATACCCGCCGGGAGAAGACAGTGATATTTGTTAGCGGCTATACCAGTCCCTAGCAATAATCACATGTAAAATCCGACAGGCTGGTTGTACCCAAGTTGATTGATCAATTAACTTGGGTAAATTCAGCCTGCCCATACATGGTTTATATCTCAGCCGGTTCCTGCTGAACTGGCTGAGATTCGAACCAGCTATGGTCAGCTTAAATATAGATACAAAATCATGAGCCAAGATACTAGCATATCTTAAGTCCTGCTATGCCTGCATGGGTCTCCCCTAACCAAATCAGATCTATTTCCTAGCAAAATAGTCACAGACAATGCTCTGAGAACTCTATTCCTGATCCATATAACTAATCAGTACAATTCTCCAGTCCTAGTCTTGTGTAAGAACTGTTTGACAGGGTAGACTGGGGATTCGTGTTAAAAACCCTTAAAAATGTGGTATTAGGCCTGAAAATGCTTGCCTGAATTGGGACACTCTACTAATGCCCAACAGCTAGTGTGAGGATCAATGGCATACTGTCTCCTCCTTAAATCTATATAAAGGGACCAGTCAGGATTGTGCCCTGTCACCTTTATTTTTGTTTTATCCCTGGAACCACTCCTAACTACCTCCTACTTGGGGTAGTAGGAGAGCAACTAGAAGTCTCTGCACTTTATAGCAACACACTAGTTTTGGAGGGCTTTATTTATCAGATCTATACAATTTAGCCTATCTCCCTAAATATATATTGTTGGGGGTTAGATTTAAGGTACCTTCATATATATTGACTCTAGTCTTGACCAAAACATGTTGCCTCATATTAATTTATTATACCCTCTTTGGGTTAATTTACTAAAACTGGAGCGTGCAAAATCTGGTGCAACTGTGCATGGTAGCCAATCGGCTGCTAACTTCAGCTTGTTCAACCTCTTGGCACCAAACACACGCAAATATGTGGCTGCTTGGCGCCAAGGCCCAGTGCCAACAATGCTGTGTCGAGAGCGCATGTCCTGTGTGCTCCAGGCACAGTGACCGGCGGCTCACGGAAACCTCCCAATCGAAAGCAGTTTTCTGATCATGTGACCGCCGTGACAGTCAATCACAACAGTCACATGGCTATAAGCCCCCCCCGCCTCCCGGAATAGCAAACCCCTCAAAGGGTCAGTGCCAAGGTGTTAATTAAGCTTTGATAAGACTCTGGAAGGAAGCCCTGGGAAGTGAACTGACCAAAGGGGGTTGTGAGCCTAGGTGCCAGAAGTTCTAAGTAACGTGAGTAGAATTCAACAGGAATTCCATCAACTCCAGGTGGGAGTTGGCCTATTGCTTTCTGTACATCATCAATAGAGATATCCTAGCTATCCCAAGCAGCAGTATCCAGGGTGGGAAAAATTCAGACGATGTAAGCAAACTCCCATCACTATCCCTAATGCGCCCAATATTGGTAACTGTAAATTAACCCTTAACTAACCAAGCTAACAACTTTCCATTGTTACCGCCATACTTGATCGCCCTTAGTGCTGTGTAAAGCAGGGATTTATTGGTCAGATCAATATGTAACAACGCCACTTCCCTCACGGCATGATGCCATGGCACATAATTAGCTCGGTCTGAGATCTCCACGTAAACAGCCTCCCTCTGCCGAAGCTCTAACAGCTCAAGGGAATGCATAGAATATTTTTCAATTGCAGCAATACAAGAGATTTATTCCACTCTGAGTAGTAAAAGTATCCTATTTAACCAAGGGGTTAGCCGAATCATCATTAGCAATCCAAAACTGACAGAGCCTCAGGCCTGGTTCACACTGGGGCGACAAACGCTCCGACATTGGGAGCTCATGTCGCATGACGTGTGAAAATCAATGTTTCCCTATGGGAGCCGTCTTAACTGGTCCGACACATGTCGGTCCGACTTTGAGAATGCTCCCTGTACTACTTTGGTCCGACTTTGATCCGACTTCAGCCCATTGACTATCATTGAAGTCGGATCAAAGTCGGACCGCAGTCTTGCATGATCCGACTTTGGCATGCGACTTGTGCTGTACTGCTCTTGAGGGGGAACTCCAGGCCAAATTTTAAATAAAAAACCGGCATGGGTTCCCCCTCCAGGAGCATACCAGGCCCTTGGGTCTGGTCTGGATTTGAACGGGCACCCCTACGCCGAAAAAACGGCGTGGGGGGTCCCCCCAAAATCCAAACCAGACCCTTATCCGAGCACACAACCTGGCAGGCCGCAGGGGAAGAGGGGGGGACGAGAGAGCGCCCCCCCTCCCTCCTGAACCGTACCAGGCCGCATGCCCTCAACATGGGGGGTTTGGTGCTCTGGGGCAGGGGGGCGACCTGCGGCCCCCCCACCCCAGAGCACCCTGCCCCCATGTTGATGAGGACAGGGCCTCTTCCCGACAACCCTGGCCGTTGGTTGTCGGGGTCTGCGGACGGGGGGCTTATCGGAATCCGGGAGCCCCCTTCAATAAGGGGGCCCCCGGATCCCGGCCCCCCCACCCTATGTGAATGAGTATGGGGTACATCGTACCCCTACCCATTCACCTGGTGGAAAAAAAATGCAATAAAAAAACCACACAGCTTTTTAAAGTATTTTATTGCACAGCTCCGGGGGTCTTCTTCCGACTTCGGGGGTCTCCGGTGTCGTCGCCGCGCTCTCCGGTTCTTTCTTCCGCCGGGCCTCCGCTAACTTCTTTTTAGCTCTTTTGCTAACGGAGGCCCGGTCTTCTGCGTCGTCTCGTCCGGCTCTCCGTTGTCCTTCTGCCGGCCCCTCCACTAACTTCTTGGTAGCTCTTTCGCTAGTGGAGGAGCCGGTCTTCCCGTCGTCGCCGTCGGCGTCTTCTTCCCTCTTCTCCTCGATGTTGACGCGTCGCTTCCTCCCGCTGTAATACTGGCTCTCCGCTCCGCTCCGCATTAATATAGGCTTCTCATGACGTCACAGTCACATGTTCCGGGGCACATGGCCCCGGAGCATGTGACTGTGACGTCATGGGAACATGTGACTGTGACGTCATGGGAAGCCTATATTAATGCGGAGCGGAGCGGAGAGCCAGTATTACAGCGGGAGGAAGCGACGCGTCAACATCGAGGAGGAGAAGAGGGAAGAAGATGCGGACGGCGACGACGGGAAGACCGCGCCCCTCCACTAGCGAAAGAGCTACCAAGAAGTTAGTGGAGGGGCCGGCAGAAGGACAACGGAGAGCCGGACGAGACGACGCAGAAGACCGGGCCTCCGTTAGCAAAAGAGCTAAAAAGAAGTTAGCGGAGGCCCGGCGGAAGAAAGAACCGGAGAGCGCGGCGACGACACCGGAGACCCCCGAAGTCGGAAGAAGACCCCCGGAGCTGTGCAATAAAATACTTTAAAAAGTTGTGTGGTTTTTTTATTGCAATTTTTTTCCACCAGGTGAATGGGTAGGGGTACGATGTACCCCATACTCATTCACATAGGGTGGGGGGGCCGGGATCCGGGGGCCCCCTTATTGAAGGGGGCTCCCGGATTCCGATAAGCCCCCCGCCCGCAGACCCCGACAACCAACGGCCAGGGTTGTCGGGAAGAGGCCCTGTCCTCATCAACATGGGGGCAGGGTGCTCTGGGGTGGGGGGGCCACAGGTCGCCCCCCTGCCCCAGAGCACCAAACCCCCCATGTTGAGGGCATGTGGCCTGGTACGGTTCAGGAGGGAGGGGGGGCCGCTCTCTCGTCCCCCCTCTTCCCCTGCGGCCTGCCAGGTTGTGTGCTCGGATAAGGGTCTGGTTTGGATTTTGGGGGGACCCCCCACGCCGTTTTTTCGGCGTAGGGGTGCCCGTTCAAATCCAGACCAGACCCAAGGGCCTGGTATGCCTCTGGAGGGGAACCCACGCCGTTTTTTTATTTAAAATTTGGCCTGGAGTTCCCCCTCAAGATTCATACCAAACACAGTGCCTGATATTGGCGGGGATCCAAGTCGGATCCCCGTTCATTGAAAGTCGGACATATGTCGGCTTCATGTCGCAGGGCAAAGTCGGATCCAAAGTAGGACAGATGTCGTGTCGCACTAGTGTGAACCCAGCCTCAGGGATAGATTCCTGAATCTTCGAATCCATGACTCAATATCTGGACAGCCTCTACAACACCTGACCAGTGGACAGAGACGTAGTCCAAATAATTTGCAAGAGGGCATAATCAGGGATACGTCTAGGGAGTATCTCAATAGAGGTTACTCCATGCAAAACAACAGAAGCGGTATAAATCCAAGTTTAAAAGGAGAGAAAGTTTAAAAAGTGCCTGAGTGGCATGTAAACTCTCTGCTGGAGGGATGAAAATGTCGCCAGACATCAGTCAAGGCAAAAATAGACACCCACTGGGTAAAGTCAGGGGGCCATCTAGAGGTAAGGGAAAGTCTGTCCAGATCCAGGGATGGTACCAGATTAAAATCACCCAGTTACAATCACCCACATTACCAGTGCCAAACTGTGAGACCATCTGCACTAATGTGTAAAAAAAAATCACATTGGCTAGGGGAAGAAAGTTAGAGAGCAACAATCACAAAAGCAAATCAGCAATAAAAGCATGCACTATGACATATTTGCCTTCTGGGTCTTTTTTTTATATCAACGGGTCGATATGGTGAAGATTTATGGACTATAAAATACTAACCCCCAGCATAGTTAGATTGGGTGATAGTGAGCACCCACCCACACTTTCTTCAGGCCTAAGAATAGGGGAGCCCCATTGGTGAAGGGCAAATCTATTAACCGCTTAAGGACTGGAAGGATTTACCTCCTTAATGACCAGGACATTTTTTGCGATACAGCACTGCGTTACTTTAGCTGACAATTGCAGAGTTGTGCAACACTGTACACAAATAAAATTGATGTTGTTTTTTCCCCACAAATAGTGCTTACTTTTGGTATTATTTGATTACCTCTGCAGTTTTTATTTTTTGTGCTATAAACAAAAAAAATGACAATTTAAAAAAAAAATATATATTTTTTATTTTCTGCTATAAAACATACCCATACAATTTAAAAAAAATCGAATTTCTTCATCAATTTAGGCCAATATGTATTCTGCTGCATATTTTTGGTAAAAAAAAAAAAACGAAATAAGCGTATATTGATTGATTTGTGCAAAAGATACAACGTCTACAAAATAGGTGATAGATTTATGACATTTGTTTTATTTTTTATTTTTTTTACTAGTAATGTTCAGTGATCAGTGATTTTTAGCGGGACTGCGACATTGCAGCAGACAGATCAGACACCTAACTGACATTTTTGACACTTTTTTTGGAAACCAGTTAATTTATTACAGTGATCAGTGCTAAAAATTTGCATTGGCTTTGAACTAATGACACTGGCAGGGAAGGGGTTAACATCAGCTGCGATCAAGGGATTAACTGTGTCCCCTGGGTGTGTTTACGAACTGTATGGGGGATGGGCTGCCTGGGATAAAGGGATTTTTATAACAGCTTACCTGTAAAATCCTTTTCTTGGAGTACATCACGGGACACAGAGCGACTTAGTCATTACTAATGGGTTATATAGTTTACCTTCAGGTGTTGGCACTGGCCAATTCCAAACCGGAAGTACCCTCCCCTATATAAGCCCCTCCCACCCGGGAGCACCTCAGTTTTGTAGCCAAGCAATAAGTGTCCCAAAAAGAGGGGTGGGAGCTCTGTGTCCCGTGATGTACTCCAAGAAAAGGATTTTACAGGTAAGCTGTTATAAAAATCCCTTTTTCTTTTTCGTACATCACGGGACACAGAGCGACTTAGTCATTACTAATGGGACGTCCCAAAGCAATGCCAAATGAGGGGGGGGGTACATAAGCTGGGCGCCATCAGGCATGAGGATCTTTTGCGGCCTGCAACACACTGCGCCCAAAGGCGACATCCTCCTGACTTCTAACGTCTACCTGATAGAATCTAGTAAACGTGTGTACCGAAGACCATGTTGCGGCCTTACATACTTGAGCCAGGGAGGCCTGGTGATGCACTGCCCATGAAGTTCCAACCGCTCTTGTGGAGTGCGCCCTAACTTTGAACGGAGGCGGTCTCTTTCTCAAGCCATAGGCTTGTATTATGACCTGTCGAATCCACTTGGCTAAAGTAGATTTTGATGCTGCCTGACCCCTTCTGGGGCCTTCCGGCAGAACAAACAAAGAATCCGTTCTGCGAATCTGAGCAGTGGCTTTTAGATAAGCTTTAACTGCTCTTACCACATCCAAAGAATGTAATAACTTTTCCTCTACTGAGCTAGGTTTGGGGAAAAAAGAAGGAAGAACCACATCTTGGTTCAAATGAAACCTCGATACCACCTTAGGAAGAAAGGCTGGATGAGGACGTAATACTACTCTGTCCTTATGGACAACCAGATATGGCTCCTTACAGGACATAGCTGCTAATTCCGACACTCTTTTAGCCGAACAAATGGCTACTAAGAAAACCAATTTCCTGGTGAGAAGAACCAAGGAAATGTGTTGTAATGGTTCAAACGGTTGTTTCTGTAGAACCGACAGAACCAGGTTTAAGTCCCAAGGACATATGGGAATACTAACCGGAGGGCTAATACGCATCACTCCTTGTATAAAGGCTTTGACTAGTGAATGCGAAGCCAAGGGCCTTTGAAAAAATATTGACAAGGCCGAAATCTGACCCTTGATAGTACTCAAGGCCAGTTTCCTATCTACAGCCCACTGTAGGAAGTCCAGAATCCTCCCTATCATGTACTTACGTGGATGCCATTTCTTGGTCTCACACCACGTAATGTACGCTTTCCAGATCCTATAATAGATCTGCCTGGATACCGGTTTCCTGGCATTGATCATGGTAGATACCACAGAATTAGAGAGCCCTCTCTTTTTCAGAATGTGGGCTTCAATAGCCAGGCCGTCAAACCTAGGGCTGGTAAGGAAGGGTGGTATATCGGTCCCTGCGAAAGCAGGTCCGGACGAAGTGGGAGGGTCCAAGGACTCCTCACTGACATTTTTACCATCTCCGCGTACCATGCCCTTCGGGGCCACGCTGGAGCCACCAGAATCACTGGTTTCTTTTCTACCCTGATTCTGCGGAGTAATCGCGGTAACAATTTGTGGCGGTGGGAATGCATATATCAGCTTGAACCGATCCCAAGGGAACACTAGGGCATCCGAGTCGCAAGCTAGGGGATCCCTTGTGCGAGACACAAACCTGTCCACCTTTGCGTTGAATCTGGATGCTAGCAGATCTATATCCGGTGTTCCCCACCGCTGGCATATTGCCTGGAAAACCTCGGGGTGAAGAGACCATTCCCCCGGGCATAATTGTTGGCGACTTAGAAAGTCCGCTCTCCAATTTTCCACTCCTGGGATGAAAACCGCAGATATGGCTGGGACATATCTTTCTGCCCACTCCAGGATGCAATTTGCTTCCTTCTGGGCTGCACGACTTTTGGTGCCACCCTGATGATTGATATATGCCACTGCCGTGGCATTGTCTGATTGAATTCTGACAGGGGACCCCTGGAGTTTGGATGTCCATGCTACTAGGGCATACCGGGCTGCTCGTATCTCTAAGAGATTGATGGGCAGGGCCTTTTCTGCTTCTGACCACCTGCCCTGGAGAGACCATTGCTCCAGCACTGCCCCCCAGCCGATGAGGCTGGCATCTGTAGTGACCACCTTCCAAGAAACCGGACTGAAGGGTTTCCCTCTTTCCAGATTCTGGGGCACCAACCACCAATGGAGGCTCTTGCGAACGGAAGGGGACAGGGACATTGGTAAGTCTAAAGCCTGAACTTTTTTGTTCCAGGCTGACAGTATGGCCCTTTGCAAATTCCTTGAATGGAATTGACCGTAGGGTACCGCTTCGAATGAAGCCACCATCTTTCCCAGCAGCCTCATGCAGAGACGTATGGATGGTTTTCTTTTTGTACCCACTAAGTGGGTCAAATTTCTTAAAGACGACACCTTCTCTGGAGGTAAGAAAATCTTTCTCTGATTTGAATCCAGCCTTAGCCCTAAGTATTCCAGACTTTTGACTGGTCTTAGAGCTGACTTGTCCCGGTTGATAATCCAACCGTGATATTCCAGATACTCGATTGTCTTGTGAATAGCTACTTCCAGCTTTTCCACTGAGTGGTCTATTAGTAGCAGGTCGTCTAGATATGCCATTATCGTTACACCCTGTGTTCTTAGATTGGCCAATAATGGGGCCAGAATTTTTGTGAACACTCGTGGTGCTGTGGCCAGACCGAAAGGTAAGGCTCTGAACTGAAAATGGCGCCCTTCTACTGCAAAGCGTAGAAATTTCTGATGGGCCGGAAAGATGGGAATATGCAGATAAGCATCCCTTATGTCGATCGAGGCTAGCCATTCCTGCCCTTGTAGGGCGGTGGCCACTGATCGGATCGACTCCATCCGAAAGGTCCTGATATTTAGGAACTTGTTTAGCCCTTTTAGATTTAATATGGGCCTCACGTCCCCATTTGGTTTGGGGACTGTGAAAAGGTTCGAGTAAAACCCGAATCCGCTTTCTTCCAGGGGAACCTTCATGATTACCCCTTGGAGCAATAGTTGTTCTAGTGCCAGAAGGAGGGATCCTCTCTTTTGGGGATCTCTTGGCACGTTTGACCTCATAAATTGGGCAGGAGGAGTGCCTTTTAACTCCAGCTTGTATCCCAGACTTACTGCGGAGAGCACCCATCTGTCTCTGATGGTGTCCCGCCAGGTCTCTGTGAACAACTGAAGTCTTCCCCCCACCCGATTGAGCGGGGGCAATACTTCATGCCTTAGGGGGAGGTTTTGTACCTCTCTTGATCCAGGGCTTCTTGTTACCCTGTGATTGTCCCTGATTTCTGCCCCCTGAATTTGACCGCGGAGGCCGTCGGAACTGCTTCACAGCCGATGTGCCCGGGACTGGAGAGGTAGGCCTCTTAAAAGAAGGACTTCTACCCTTGTTCTTAACCGGTAAGAGTGAACTTTTACCGGCAGAAATTTTCTGGATATATTTGTCCAGATCTTCTCCAAATAAGCGTTCTCCATGAAATGGGAAGCTAACCAGCAGTTTTTTACAGGGAGCTTCAGCAGACCAGTTTTTGAGCCACAGAAGCCTACGCATATGTACTATAGACAGCGTAAAGCGGGAGGCCTGTTGGATTGTATCCTTTATGGCGTCCACCGCAAAACACAAGGCTCTAGGCAGGTCAGCTAGGGCATGAGCCTGCTGATCTGGTAAGTCCCTTAAGACTTGTTTCAACTGATCTTTCACTGCTTGGCAGACTCCAATCGCTGCTACCGCAGGTTGTGTCACCATACTTGCTGTAGAGAAAGCAGATTTTAGTAAAGACTCCAATTTTTTATCTATTGGGTCTTTGAACATTGGAACATTATCTACTGGACATGTCAGTGATTTGTTAACAGAAGAGATGGCTGCGTCCACTATAGGGACCCTCCATTTTCTTATGAACTTATCCTCCATGGGATAGATCACCGGAAATCTCTTGGGGGGAGCAAATATTTTATCAGGATGCTCCCAATCCTGGTAAATAAGCCCTTCTAATAAAGGGTGGATTGGGAAGGAACAGACCGCCTGGGGAGCTTTTAGCGACCCCAGCGAGGAAACCGTAGTGGATGGTGGTTCCGCCAGAGGCATTTTAAATGCTGATCGGACCATGTTAGTCAGAGACTGAACCCATAATCTTTCAGCCTGAGAAGCTGAGAAAGGTTCTTCCACTGTTGATTCCTCTATAAGTGAATCAACCTCATCCTGATCCCCTTCAGGTAGGTCGATCTCTGTGTGGGGCTGTTCCTCCACTAACAGGCACTCTGAAGGAGGAGACGGAGATCGGACGCGCTTTTCCTGTGACAGGGAAGCAGCGATCAATGCTGTTAATCTCTCTTCCAATCCTCCCAGAGTTGAGGATAAAACCTCCTCTGTTATATATACAGGAGCAGGTGGACTGGGGACAGCCGCAGCACCAGGCATTCCTGCGGGGTTTCTACGGCTACTGACCTCTGCATTCTCAGGGGAGATTGGTGCAGTGCAAGCATGCCCAATATCCTCAGAGCCCGATGGAGACCCTTTTGGCTTCCTGGAAGATTTATTTCCGGAGCGTCTGGACGACATATCCTTTAAGCACAAAGCTGAGGTATTCCCGTCGTCATACACCAATTTTTGCTGGTAATAGTCTAACACAGGTGCTGCTATATACCAGCTGGTGTCCACTAAAGTGCCTTTCTATGGGGATGCCTGCATCAACCGCCTCTGTGTGCCACTGTTTGTTGCTAGCTCTGTTTGCATGCAGCTGACACTTGTACTGTGTCTTTTAACCATGCTGGGACGCCCGCACATGCGCAGAAGCGCCGCGGCGCGCATCGAGCGTCATCCACCCGCCCCGCCCCTTTTTTTTTCATAGGAGGCGCGTGCACGCGCCCGCGCGCGCGCCCGTGCGCCAATGGCGCCCTTTTCGAAAACCAACAGAGGACTAGGAGCCAGGGCCCTTTTTGCCGGAGGGCCTGTGCGGTGGATGAACGCAGCAACAGGGCAGAGGAAGTGGATTCCCTCAGAGAAACTTACCAGCTGCCTGGATCTTTTGAGTTGAGAAAACCAAAGATCCACATTTACAAGAAAAATGGACTACAGCGGCCTCTAGTGGTTTAACACAGGTACCGCGGTCCCTGTTTTTTTTTTTTTTTTCTTGACTACTATTAAAATTTTACATTTTCAGTAGTTATAGGCAAACACAGATATTTAGCGGGAATACCGTTAGGTAACAGACAGAAAGACAAATTAGGCTTGGGGGTCCCCCAATAGAACCAAGTTCCTGAGGGCCCCCACTTACCTGATCCCCGCCGCAGGACTTTGTTTGGTCCACAAAAGTCCAAACTTCACCTATCACGGCAGGCATTGTAATTAAACCTTCAGGGACCGGGTTCCCAAGGATTCCACTCCCCTGGACCTGTATAGCACCCTGCACAGACAGCGTCTTGGTCGTGGGTATGACCAGAGCTCTGGATCCCAGGGTCCAGCCCTCCTAAGAGAAGCATTACAGGCAAAACCTTGCTCTTCTGCTGCAAGGCCCGGGTACCGACCGTTTAGCTATGAAGCTTTTTTGGTGGGATCCGGAACAGCTTACTAAGGCCCAAAAGAACCTGTACGCAAGCCCAGTGAAAACACATGTTACTCTTTGGCCAACACCTTAGACACTGGCAAAAAACTGAGGTGCTCCCGGGTGGGAGGGGCTTATATAGGGGAGGGTACTTCCGGTTTGGAATTGGCCAGTGCCAACACCTGAAGGTAAACTATATAACCCATTAGTAATGACTAAGTCGCTCTGTGTCCCGTGATGTACGAAAAAGAAAACACACAGATCCATCTTTCTGCTTAGCAGAAAGACAAGATCTCTGTGTGATCCCCTGTCAGAACGGAGATCTGCCTTGATTACTTTGGCAGATCCCCGTTCTGTCACCGCAGGGAACAATCGCGGCCGGCGGACCCCCTGATTGGCTTCCACGCTGGCCAATCAGCGTGTGCCCGCAGAAAGCTGCAAACGAGCCAGACGTACACCTACGACGATTCAGGCAGCTGAGCCAGCTTGCAGCAGTATAACTGCAGCGGCTGGTCGGCAAGCGGTTAAGGTAATGAAATACCAGGGATCTTTTAACAGCTGATTTAAGACCTCATACATTCCACGATAATATCAACAGTGCTGTCATGCTTTAAAAGAGGAGGTATAACTGTGAAGATAATGGTAAGCAACTTACTAATCGTAGGCCTGAATCAGGAAGGGGTGACCTCCAGAGGGAAGACCAGCCATATGCATACAGAGTACCACATGTCATGAGGGCAATATACTGTATATAAAAACATAAAAGTCTATGCCACATAGATAAAGACAGCATTAAAAAAATCAAAACCAAATTAAGGTTGCAAACGGTTCGAAAACACCCACCTTGCCCCGCATATCCCTCAAAAATGTTGTCCCATAACAAGCCCTATAGGAGGATGTGAACTCATGTGGAGGTTGTCCAAAATAAAACGTAGAAAAAAATAAAAAAATAAACAAAGTTCCCAACAGAAGGTGCTGGAGTAAATAAGACAGTGTATTTCTTCAAGACCTGGTCAGTCTGGGTGGCTGTATTGGTGATCCTCTCTGGAGGTGCTCCAGACCAGCCAACTCCACTGCACATGGGAAAACTGAGTTTCTTATCCCCTTTAGGCCCTCTTGAGAGTCTATGAGGCATCCAGAGCTATTTTACCACCATAGGAGTAGAGAATGCCCCAGAATAGGAGAAAACTTAGATCTGTCACCAGCAGAGCTCAGCTCGCCATCTTGGTCATGCCTCTTTAATTTAGAGTGGAATGAATACCAATAATAAAACAGGCACAGGACTGTATTGAAATAAAATGAAGTAAAAATGTATATCTGGTCTTTATGTTGATACATTCCTCAACACTGGGATCAATTATCACTGTGCAAAAATAAGACTTTGCGGTTTCTGCTGTTGCTACATGTAAAATAAATCATCACATACCTACAAGTTTGCAGTCATAAGATGTTACCTTGCAAGAAGCAGGATTGATTTGTTCAGATTCAAACATAGTTATGGTATACAGTATATCAGTGGGAGGCATGTTATGTATTCAGCCAATATTCTCCTGAATCTATGTTCCTATGCAGCCTCTGTTGGAGGATAAGCTCTTTAATATTATAAATACTGAGGGATCTTTGGCTGTTAAAATATACATTTACTACTAGATTGATCTCTTCTCAGCTGTAAATATAGAGCCCTTATTTCTGAAAGCTGCAGTAAATGCATAAAAAACAATAAAGGCACAAAATAAAATAAGTTGATAGCAAAAAATGTATATATATATATTTTTAACCACTTGCCGACCAGCGCATGCACTTTTACGTCGACAGAATGGCACGGACAGGTAAATGGGCGTACAGGTACATCCCTTTAAATTTGCCGCCGTGTGGTCGCGAGCTCCGTGACCGTGCCCACGGAACCCACGGACTCGATGTCCGTCAGTGTCCCGTGATCGTGTCACGGAGCTGAAGAACGGGGAGATATCAGTGTAAACACAACATCTCCCAGTTCTTCCTAGTGACATGTCGCTGATCTTACGCTCCCTCTCATCGAGAGCAGCGATCAGTGACGTGTCACTCGAAGCCACGCCCCCTAACAGTTATAATCACTCCCTAGGACACACTTAAAGCGGAGCTCCGCCGAAAAGAAAAATATTAAAAGCCAGCAGCTACAGCTACAGCAGCTGCTGACTTTTAATATTTGGACACTTACCTGTCCTGGAGTCCAGCGATGTCCGCAGCAGAGGACGAGCAATCACTCGTCACTCTGCTGCCCTCTCCGCCATCCTCGCTGAGGGAACCAGGAAGTGAAGCCTTGCGGCTTCACTGCCCGGTTCCCTACGGCGCATGCGCGAGTCGCGCTGCACCGTTCTGATTCTTCCTCCTGTGTTCTGGGAGCCAAGTGTCTCCCAGAACACTACAGGAAGTCTGGGGGAAGTGACGTGACTCCTGCAGATTTCCCGCAGAGAGGACTCCCGGATGTGGGTGAAAATACCTGTCTTAGACAGGTATCTTCACCCCCCTCCCCCCTGAAAGGTGTCAATTGTGACACCGGAGGGGGGGAGGGTTCAGATGAGCAGAAGTTGAAATTTAGGGTGGAGCTTTACCTTAACCCCTTCCTAGCCCCCTAGTGGTAAACCCCTTCACTGCCAGTCACATTTACACAGTAATCAGTGCATTTTTATAGCACTGATCGCTGTATAAATGTGAATGGTCCCAAAATAGCGCCAAAAGTGTTGTAGGTTTTGGATGTAATATCTCCTCCCTCTGTCCCAGAAAGTGTTGGCTAGGCATTGCACCTGTCTCCATTGACGTCTGAAAAGGTCTTTATCAGTAAACTCTCCATTTGGAGCACTGACCGTGTTGGTTTTTTGAGTGAGTAGAGTTGCAGGTGTCAGCAATATGGAGTCCTCTGGATCGTTAGTAACTGGGATCAGAGGTCTAGCATTTATGATGGCTGAGACCTCAGCCATGAAGGTGGACAGACACTCATGCGTGAGTCTGGCATTCCCCATTTGAAGGAAAATAGAATCCAAGATCTTGCGGGCTACGCCTATCATCCTTTCCCACACACCACCCATATGAGAAGAATGAGGAGGGTTAAATGTCCAGGTACATCCCTGTTTGTTGAGATACCTTTCCATGCTGTTGTTGTGTAGATTGGAAAGGATCTGAAGTTTCTTGACCGCTCCAACAAAGTTGGTGCCCCTATCAGAGTGGATGTGCTTAACGGGACCTCTAATGGCAATGAAGCGCCTGAGAGCGTTGATAAAGCTGGAAGTGTCCATTGATTCAATCAACTGTATGTGAACAGCTCGAACATTCATACAAGTACAAATAACTGCCCAGCGTTTGCTGCTGGCGTGACCTCCCCTGGTTTGGGGAGTGGTAACAGACCAAGGACCGAATATGTCAAGGCCCACACTTGTAAAGGGAGGATCTGAGTTAAGTCTGTCAGGTGGAAGGTCAGCCATCTTTTGGGTTTGTAAGAGTCCACGGAGCTTGTGGCAGGTAACGCAATTAAAGATACACTTGCTCACACATCTTTTTGCTCCTATTATCCACAGTCCAGCAGCCCTCAAAGCTCCTTCAGTAAATTGCTGGCCTTGGTGTTCAACTTGACTGTGATAGTGTTGTACAAGCAGGGCAGTGACATGGTGCTGAGCTGGGAGAATGAGAGGATGCTTCTAGTCATACTCTAAGGTAGCTTCTTTAAGGCGACCTCCTATCCTCAACAGGTTACTGCTGTAGAGGAATGGATCAAGTTTCCTTAGGACGCTGTCTTTAGGGATAGTTTTTTTGTTGTTAAGACAGTCAATCTCTCTAGCAAAGGTCTCTTGTTGCACAGTGTAGATGATCAGATGTTTTGATTGCTCTAGGTCAGTCACTGAGTAGGTATTTTTACAGCCGTGCCAGCCTTTGCAGTTAGCCCTTTTCCCAAAGGAACGGGCTATGTGGGATAAGTAAGTAATGGCTCTAATGAGTGATTTCCATGTGGAAAACCTGGTGAATCGATGAGATTAGAGTGGGTTTTGTGAAGCCACCGTGACTAATGCAGACACTTGTGGACTAACGTCTGCATCCTTGACTGCATCTATCAAGCTAAAGGTCTCTGATTCAGAAGTGTTGTGTTCTGAATTGTTTAGGAATTCAGGGCCTGTAAAACATGTTGTGTCCTTAAGACAGTTGGCTGGGACAGCTCTGGTCGCTAGGTCTGCGGGATTGTGTTTAGTTGGTACAAAGTGCCACTGTTTTGGGTGTGTGGATCTCCTAATCCTCAACACTCTATTACTGACGTAGACGTAGAAGCGTCTGGTTTCGTTGTCAATGACAAGGTGAATTCTCTTTTTCTGAACCTCAGGAGAGAGAAAGGTATCCTGGAGACATAACATTTATTATAGCAAAAAGTAAAAATTAATTAATTCGGAACGAAACAAACTGCACATGTCTAGTTATTCAAAGATCCCGAAAGATCATAACAAAGACTCTACAGTTAGGTTCAGTTGGTTTCTTAGGCCTTATGTACACTGCTGCTGGTAATTGGACGTTTAGAAGCAGTTGGGTGTTTTTTTCAGCTGTCCCTGAACTCTCCTCTATGTTATCTCATCAGTACATGTACACATGGTTGTTTATAGTCGTTTCTAGGAAGTTGAGTTTAAAAGTATTTTTTGGAAAGCAAAAAAAAGCGTTCAGGACGGATGTTCAGAGGTATTTGAAACGTCAAATGTCTGTAACAGCTTGTAAACTGCCGTGTTTCGTTTACAGGTGTTTTTAATGGAGATACAGTTTTGACTATTTAAAAAATATATATATTTAAACGCTCCTAAGCGCGGCATGTTAACGCGGCAAAATGGACGTTTTTAAACGTTGTTTACTATCTGTCAAGTTAAATTGTTCAGGGGAGGTTTTAAAACGTCCGTGTACATTAAGTCTTAAGCCCCGTACACACGATCGGATAACCTATGGATTTTCGTCCGATGGATTTGACCATCGGAAATCCGATGAAACTGTTTTTCATCAGTCTTGGCCACACACCATCAGTTAAAAAACTGACCGTTCCAAACGCGGTGACGTAAAACACTCCGATGAGCCGAGAAAAATGAAGTTTAATGCTTCTGAGCATGCGTTGACTTGATTCTGAGCATGCGTGGGTTTTTGATCCGATTGACTTGCCCATAGACGATCGGAAATTACCATCGGTTTTTGATCCATCGGAAAATTTTAAAACAAGTTCTATTTTTTAAAACCGATGGAAAAAAGACCGATGGGTACCATACACGATCGGTTGGTCTGATGAAAACCATCCATCGGACGGTTTTCATCAGTCAAACCGATCGTTTGTATGGGGCTTTACAGCTTAGACACATTTGCTGTGTGTTTATATTAGAGAGTTGGCGGTCTACCAAGATCTACTAAAACACAGTGACTGAGTTGTGAATCCTAAAAATTAGTTTCTCTTCAATGCATACAGATACAGTGGTGAATGAAGGCTTGTTATAGGGCTCTTTTTGACAGGAGTTATTTTCCTGCATTTGATGTGCATCCAAAAAATCCTTATGATTTTAAGGCCTCTTGCACATGGATTTAATAATTTACTGATGTTTATACTCAGGATCTTGTTGACAATAAAAATGTTCTGTACATACCTTGCATAAACACATGTAAAAGCGCAAAAGCAGTACAGATGGCAGTTCAGAGACTATGGTTGACCTGTTTTGTTTTGCACAGCCTTTCTTTGAATAAAACACATACTATTAAGGTGTATTTAAACTGCAGCCAAATGCAGCCTTTTTATGTCAAACACTGGATTTTCCATTTGAAAGCAGCTGCATGCTGGATAAAAGGCCTGTCAGCGTGAACCTGTAAAGTGCTATTAATGCTTCAATATGTAAACACTATAATATGTAAATACTTTGAGTAAATAATGGACACTGGTTCACAGTAAAAGCTGTATGTCTTGCCCTACTTTCATGTATTTTTTATGTCTTGTATTGATATCCATTAGATTATTATTGTGCATTAGCATTGTAACATCTAGTGGCAGTTTCTGGCCACAACAACTTGTTTACAGTGTGATTTTGATATATTTCTCTGTCCTCCCATCCTGTTTAGTGCTAGTTAGTTTAGTCCTAGCTAGACCCTCCCCACTTTTTCCATGTTACCTTAGTCAGTGTTAGTTATTCACAGACATGAGGATCAAGAAATCCATAGTCTTGTCACACTTTAAAAGACTAGAAAAACATTCTCTGCACTGCAGTTATCTAAAGTAAAATTGCCATGGATTCAACCTTTGTGTATTATATCCACTGCCTGTGGATGCTGCTAACTTAGCAGCTGACCATACTGTCTGCACAGACTGGGTATAAGTAGGTATGTTAATGCATCAAGTGCCATCTAAAACCGAACACTGTAAACCATAGATAAATAATTTGACAGTTATAAAAAATTGCTAGTCTCTGACTGGTTAAATAGGAAAAAACATAATAATAATAAAAAAAATATATGTACTGTGTATATATATATATATATATATATATATATATATATATATATATATATATATATATAAAATCATGCACACCATATTTATTATACACTGTTGTTATAAAAAATATGCGCTGACATATGTTGTGGGAATTATTTTTTACCAGACAGCAGGAATTAACGAAGAAATTAGCAACTTGGTTTTTCAGAATGCTAATTGAAACTGGTGCCTATACATTCTAATATATATGCTTATATTGTCTGATTATGTCAGGTTTGCCAAAAAAAAAAAAGAACAAAAGGAAATCTCTGTACCCTCAGAAGGCAGAACTTTTTCTTTTGGATCACCAAATGAAAATAAAAGAAAATAGTCTAAAAAAACAAAAACAAAACAAAGACAGCCACCACTTCCAAGGACCATAAGTTGCAATATATTATATTTTGTTTTGGGATTTAAGTACACTTTAGGTACCAGTGTGGTAAGCTGCAACAAATACAATGAGACTGATTTATTAGGCAAATGAACCAGAGCATTAACGCAGAGTTCCTACGAAAATAAAAATATTAAAAGTCAACAGCTACAAATACTGCAGCTGCTGACTTTTAATAATCGGACACTCACCTGTCCCAGGGTCCAGCGATGCGGGGGAACAAGCAGCCCCACTCGTCTCCCCCTCCTCTCCGTGGCGCCGGCATCACTACTGTAGGCGCCCGGCTGTGGCTTTACAGTCGGGCACGCACTGCGCATGCATGAGCCGCGCTGCGCACCGTGATTGGCCAAGCAATTATCTGGGACCTGTGACGTGTCCCAGATGATTGCCGAGAAGGAGGGGGGAGAGGCGACCTTCCTTCCGGCGCCGCGGTGCCCAGGAAGGAAGTGGGAGCTGGACCCCTCTAAAAAGAGGGTTTCCGCTCACCCCCCCCAAAAAAATTACATGCCAAATGTGGCATGTTAGTGGGTCATCTTCCCTTAAAGTGGAAGTTCCATTTTTGGGTGGAACTCCGCTTTAATAAATAAAGTATGGCACACTTGTACTGCAGGTGCACATGCGTGCGTATGTACATAGACATAGCTATTGCATTTACTATGTAAATTTAGCCAATAGCATGATGTTGAATGTGAATGATAGGGCTCTAGTTTACAGTGAACATTTAAGTGTCTTCTGTTCATATAAGATGCACTTCAGCATCTGTGCATCATCATTTTTCTTTATAAATCTGTCTGTACAAACTTCCATATGTCATGTGTGTGCAATGCATAGGCGTGCGCAGGGGGTGTGCCGGGTGTGTGCCTGGGCACACCCTAAATCACTGCTTAAGGTGCAGATTCCCCCTGCTGATATTGCACCAATGCCCCCAAATGTATTTATTTTTTAAATAAAAAGATTAAAATAATAAAAATAAAAAGCTACTGACACTGTCCATGGCCCTACTAACACCAACCTCTGCTCTACTGACAAGTCCACTGTCCACCGTCCATGTTTTAATACATTTGGGGTGCACACCCAAATGCCATATGCTGTGCACACCTATGATGCAATGTAAATTCCATGATGCTAGTCTGCCCATGGTAGCGCTAGTCTGCCCATGGTAGCACCTATACACATGAAAGAAACAAAGATAAATTCTTTTTAAAATGACCCAGTCTGAAGCTGTAAGGAAAGGTTCCATCTGGTGGTAGTATCTATCATCTGGTGTACAGTACTGAGGTTCACCATCTGAAAGCAGTAATTATTGTCGCCAGGCTTTGAAAGAATGGTCTAGTGACCAGTTGTTTGCAGCCATTCGATCGGCTCACTCCCTGGTCGATTGGGGTTATATGCCGTTTGGGAAGGTGCAACCTTTAATTAAAATCTGTACTGAGCTGGCCCTGCCCTGTATTCCAGAGGGCTATGATGATTTCACTCCTCCTTTTAATTTGAATCAGGTTGTTTCCTTAGTTTGGCTTTTTGAAGACGATCCTGCGATTTTTGTGAGCACTACTCAGCCTGCTCCCCACAGGTGATTGCTGAGTGCATTAAGTCTGCTCAGTCTTTTGTTAGACAGGGAGATTTAAAGTCACAGTTTGTACAATCCATACTTTCGGCATGGTCTCGCATGGTGCAATCAGCCCCAGCCAGACAAACCACCTCTTCCATCAGACACCAGCCGACCCAAATGTATGTTTCTCCATCACCCATGGCAACCCCAGTCGCAGTTCAGTACACACTGCTTCCCACCAGATACCAATATCCAGTCTCTGCTCCCTGTACCTATCCTGCATTTAACCCACCTGTCTCTTCTCAGCTGCCTACAAACCCACAAAAACTTCCCCCAGCTACTGTTACCTCTTCTCTGCCATATTCCAACCCTCCTTTCCAGTCTGCTACACCCCTTACCTAAAGGGCTTCAGTGGTTAAGCCAAAGAAGAGACGAAAGTTCTTTCCGACCAGAATGATCCTGCCAGTAACCCAACCTGCCTCCACACCAATCAAACTGCTTCAGTCTGGCGCCCCAGTTCCTGTATGCCAACCTGAAGTTCCTGTGCCAGCCTGAAGTTCCTGTGCCAGCCTGCCAGCCTGAAGTTCCAGAGCCAGCCTTCCAGCCTGAAGTTCCAGAGCCAGCGTTCCAGCCTGAAGTTCCAGAGCCAGCGTTCCAGCCTGAAGTGCCAGAGCCAGCGTTCCGGCCTGAAGTGCCAGAGCCAGCGTTCCGGCCTGAAGTGCCAGAGCCAGCGTTCCGGCCTGAAGTGCCAGAGCCAGCGTTCCGGCCTGAAGTGCCAGAGCCAGCGTTCCAGCCTGAAGTGCCAGAGCCAGCGTTCCGGCCTGAAGTGCCAGAGCCAGCGTTCCGGCCTGAAGTGCCAGAGCCAGCGTTCCGGCCTGAAGTGCCAGAGCCAGCGTTCCGGCCTGAAGTGCCAGAGCCAGCGTTCCGGCCTGAAGTGCCAGAGCCAGCGTTCCGGCCTGAAGTGCCAGAGCCAGCGTTCCGGCCTGAAGTGCCAGAGCCAGCGTTCCAGCCTGAAGTGCCAGAGCCAGCGTTCCAGCCTGACGTCCCGATGCCTGTCTTCCAGCCTGATGTTCCGGTGCCTGCCTTCCAAACAGAAGTCCTGATGCCGGTGTCCCAGTCTGAAGATCCGGTGTCCCAGTCTGAAGATCCGGTGTCTGTGTCCCCGCCTTAAGATTCGGTGTCTGTGTCCCCACCTGAAGATCCGGTGCCTGTGACCCCGCTTGAAGATCCGGTGCCTGTGACCCCGCCTGAAGATCCGGTGCCTGTGACCCCGCCTGAAGATCCGGTGCCTGTGACCCCGCCTGAATATTCGGTGCATGTGACCCTGCCTGAAGATTTGGTGCCAGTTTCCCGGCTTGAGGTTGTGGTGCCCATTTCCCAGCCTGAGGTTGTGGTGCCCATTTCCCGGCCTGAGGTTGTGGTGCCCGTTTCCCGGCCTGAGGTTGTGGTGCCCATTTCCCAGCCTGAGGTTGTGGTGCCCGTTTCCCGGCTTGAGGTTGTGGTGCCCGTTTCCCGGCCTGAGGTTGTGGTGCCCGTTTCCCGGCTTGAGGTTGTGGTGCCCGTTTCCCGGCCTGAGGTTGTGGTGCCCGTTTCCCGGCTTGAGGTTGTGGTGCCCGTTTCCCGGCTTGAGGTTGTGGTGCCCGTTTCCCGGCTTGAGGTTGTGGTGCCCGTTTCCCGGCCTAAGGAGCCTACTGCCCAGCCTGATGTGTTCCTGTCCGCTGCCCAGCCTGAGATGTTCTTGTCTGCTGCCCAGCTTGATGTGCCACTGTCTGCTGCCCAGCTTGATGTGCCTCTGCCTGCTGCCCAGCTTGATGTGCCTGTTGCCCAGCTTTATGTGCCTGTTCCTGCTGCCCAGTTTAATGTGTCTGCTGCCCAGCTTGATGTACCCATACCTGCTGCCCAGCTTGATTTACCTGCTGCCCAGCTTGATGCACCTGTACCTGCTACTCAGCTTGAGGTTCCTGTGCCTGCTACCCAGCCTGATGTACTTTTTGCCCAACCTGTTGTCACTTTGTCTACTGCCCGGCCTGATGCCATAGACTTTCTCCAGCAACGGCTGGTTGGAGCACCCGGAGGTCTTTCCTTCGAGGTGGGGTACTGTAAGGAAAGATTCCATCCGTTGGTAGTATCTATCATCTGGCGTACAGTACTGAGGTCCACCAGCAGGTGTCTCCTGCCAGTTCTGAACTGTCAGGGGAACTTCTCTCTGCTGGTGTTATATCATCCTTGGGCCGCAGTGCTGGCGTCCACCAGCGGATGGATCCTGGCAGTGTGGTGCAGATGTTACTTCCTGCAATCAGGGGTCACCTGAGCCTGTTAGCAGGTATAAATACCCGGCACGTGCACACACACACTTACCTGGTATCGTCCTCTTGCCCTGACCTGCAGCCTGGATACCTGATACGTGTTCTGCTCCTTATCCCTGGATCTTTGCTCTGCTCCCTGCTTGTCCCTGTCTGTCCACTCCCGGCCCCCCATCTTCTGATCTCCCATTAATGATTCTGGCCAGGCTTGACTATGATTCTGGTTCCCCCTTTACTACTTATGCTGGTTGGTTATCGTCACTGTTTGATTGTTTGGTTGTTCACTTTGTACTGGTGGTGTGTTCTCATTTTATATTTACTTATCTTAATAAATGATTTACTTCACCTATTTCTGTTTGCGGTTTCCTCTGTTGCAGTCCACACAGTTCTGATCATATCTGATTCCTGACAGAAGCACTCAAACAAACTGCAATCACCAGTTTACTCATGTCTCCTTTATCAGCCTCTTTGTTTTTTGTCACCCTTATACATCATATATTAAACCGTTTTGGCTATTCTAAATATGCTTACGCTTATGCTTTGTATACTGTACAATATAACCAGCTACTATATCCAGCTAGGTTCACACATGTCCGGTGCAAATTTTCCCTTGGTTTTCACTGCAAATTTCCAAAGTAGGTTTTGGTGAATGAGTAGTGGTACAATGTACTCTGTGCTCATTCACATGGAGGGGGCTGGGATCTGGATGCCCCCTTGTTTAAAGGGGCTTCCAGATTCTGATAAGCCCCCTGCTCGATTCCACAACCACCACTCAGGGTTGTGGGGAGCAGGCCCTTGTCCCCATCAACACGGGGGGGGACACACGCCATTTAAAAAAATAATTGAATGAGGTTCCCCTAAAGCCTGTACCAGACCCAAAAGGGCCTGGTATAGATTAGGTCCCACCCTGAGCGGTGGTTGTGGAATCGAGCAGGGGGCATATCAGAATCTGGAAGCCCCTTTAAACAAGGGGCCTCCAGATCCCAGCCCCCTCCATGTGAATGAGCACAGAGTACATTGTACCACTACTCATTCACCCAAAAAAGTGTCAAAAAGAAATAAAAACACAGACGATTTTTGACAACTCCTTTATTAAAAAAACCCTGTTGTAGATCCATCGGCAATTATAATTCTGCCACTGCCGACCCAAAAATAGAAAAAAAAAGGTACCCTCACGCTGAAGGCTTCAGCCATCTGCCTACTCTGCTGCCTGATAGTTCTTAATAGCTACAGGGCGGGGCCAAGCAGCGATGTCACCTGGTGGTACTGCCTCTTTGGGAGGTCACCAACCCAGCATGCATCAGTTGAAAAGGGGTGACATCATCAATGAGAAAGCTCTATTTGTGTGAAAAAAAAAGATAACAATTTTGTATGGGTACGGTGTTTCATGACTGTGCAAATTTCATTCAAAGTGCGACAGCACTGAAAGCTGAATATTGGCCTGGGCAGGAAGTGGGGTAAAAGCACCCAGTATTGAAGTGGTTAACTCTGCTATGACTCACTAGGAACAGACATTTATAATCAAAGGATGCAATACCAACAGGTGTTGAAAAAAAAACGAAAAAATTTTTTTAGATAACATAAATGCACTTACAAAACAAAGTGAGGGAGCAGGAGACCATGAATGACAGCTCTGTCTGAACAGAAGTATGTGTATACAGCCAGCCCAACCCTCTGTGGATGTTACATTCCTGGTCAGAAGTGCAGAAAGGGATTTCTGGAGCACTCAGAGTGGAAAAGGCTAAAAGATGCTGAAGCCATGAGGGGAACATCACCAACACACCGGTACATAAACATTAGCTGTGCATAGATCAATAAAAAAACTAAATACTTGCCAGTCAGTATTTTTGTGTGTATGTACACAAAAACTTGCAAATACACACAAATACACACATGCCACACTTTCTTCATTAAAATAAAGCTAGAATAATTTTTATGCTTGTGTGCGGTTTTTTATGCCAGATGCTCATAAATCAGTACAGTGTGCAAGAGGCCTGAGTAGCCTTAGCGTGTAAAGTTATTTAAAGTTGTAATCCTTATGATGTGCCTTTCCTTCACCCTTGTGACTCCTGGGTATATATATATATATATATATATATATATATTACACATGTGTGAATACCACTGCGCTCACCTCAAGTACAGATCTGACTTCCTCAGGGGTCCCCTGGAGACAGGTCTATACTTCAAATATTTGGATTGTTTGTTTTCACTTATTATGTCACTGGATGGTTTTTATTTTGCATTTATTGTTGAAGATTAGGCACAGCCAATTTACACAGTTTTGATTTAATTTCAGTTGTGGGAACACAATTATTTGGTGTGCAGCCTTTATTTATATAGGGTAGAGTAGATTTAGGGTGCACAGGATAATACATCAGTTTTTATTTATTTTTTCAGTTTTACATAATGTTTATCTGTATAAGGACATTTAATCTCTTTTCAATGATTGTCCTCTGAATAGTAGAAGATTTACATGCTCTCTGCAGAAATGAAAAAGTAAACCATTGGGTCAAAAATACTATCTGTCTGGTGAGAAGATCAGCTGGCCCTTTTCAATCTCTGAGACCAGGCAGGAGATAGGGATGATTTTTTTTTACTGTTTAACAGCAGCTTGTAAGGCTAGAATAGATAAACTACCTGTACCTACATGTCATAAGTCAGGACTCTCATCCTACATAATTGTTTTAAATCAGCAACAGCAAAGGAAACTTCCATCTGGAGTGTCTAGGTATGTGTTTAATCTATTTTTATTATTATCCAGAAAGAATATAAAAAGTATAAACCCAAACAACATGCATTACGGTATACAGTACCAGTAAGCCCATAAAACATCAAACATAGTTTTCTCAGTTATACATTCATGCTACAAATGCACAGATACCATTAGATTGTTATAAACATGTCACATAGGGGTTCATTTTATCAAGGGAACAAGGGGGTTGTAGGCAATAGGTAGATATAACAGAATTGATGTCATACAGGGCCAAAGAACTAAGCCAACAGTCATTGAGCTATAGAGGGATTATAAACCTCTAATGCTATCTAGAGAACACAGAGAGAGTTTCAGGAAAAGGAAAGGAATGTTCTATCTATATGGAAATGACAAAGAAGGCAAATAAAATTGGTGGCAGTAAGGAATACATGAAATGCATGAACACAGCAAAAAGGAAATAAATAAATAAAAATCACAACAGGGCACTGTTCCCATCCACCCCTCACTGAGGAGAGGTCCAAACAAGGAGGGTAAATCTCAAAACAAGTGCTTCACAGGTACAAAGTAAAGTCTGCAAAGTGTCTGAAATTAAGCCAAGTTGACCATGTCACGATAAAAGTATCCATCATGTCTCTGTCTCTACAGAACACCTCTTCCATTTGATGCACAGAATTCATATCACATACACACATTGCTGAAGTGAAGGAGAATATGTCTTGCACCAGCATTTGGAAATAAGTATGTGGGCCAATACCAAGAAGTGTTGGAGTCAGCCCACCTAATCTTTCTAAAAGAGTCTGAGATCATAGAAAGAATAGTCATTTGTTTGTGTTTTTGAAGATCTTGTCAGCTGTAAGCTTGTAGTATATTTGTAGAGTTTCATTCCAGAAGGGAATGAGGGAGGTGCATGAGCTCCAAATATGCAACTTTAATTACCTATATTTGGAGAGAAATTTTGAGGCTTGGGATGAGTTTCATGGAGTAACAGTTGGTGTAGGGTAGATACTGTGTGTTCAGGCCCATCTGTTTGAAGAATTTGTTTTTCATAGCCAGTATGAGCCCTAGAGAGTAGGTTAAGAGGTGCAAGAAAGCCAAGATAATGGGCCAGTTGAGAGTACTTACACCATGCTTTTTGTTTGCTGTAGTAGGTGGGTCGGGGTTGAGATAAATCAGGCAGCCTGCCATGAAAGATAATTTGAGGCCAACACTCCCTCTGCCATATCAAGTAATGGGTCAAACCAGGAAAAAAGTCAAATGATGGAAGAGCAGGATTAAAGGGCTAAAGCTCTTTGAGAGGAGTCCCTTTGCTAACTAGCTGTCCCATACCTGCAGAGTAGCTACTGTCAGCATTTGCAGAAGTTGCTTAACAGACCTTTTCTCTGGGAAGTGTCTAGAGAAGGGAAGTGAGAATGAGAGGGACACGGTTTTCCTTTAAACCGAACAGCTTTTTTTTTGGTCTGCTGTGGACCCAATCTAGGATCCTGACAAAAGAAGAAACATGGAGATAAAAAGGTATATTTGGCTTATCCATCTCTCTGTTTAGGTAGAGACAGTATGGTATCAAAAATCAAAAATCAAAAATGTATACACCCAGGGACTACCTCCTAAAGTTTGACATCTAAAGTAGAAAAGGATAAAACAGCACATGAATGATACTGTATATACAAAAATAAACCAATACTAACACTCCCAGCCTCCCACCCTAAAGTTGTGAACCCCCACACCCACTAGTTCCCCTATCCCCTAAGCCCATGAACCAATTCTCCGAGACCTCCCCAAGGAGCTAAGACAGTGCAGCTATACCGCTGACCCCCCCCCCCCCGCCCCGAAAATGATGAACCCCCTGGTGACTGCACCTGCAAAAAATGTGTATTACAAACAGCAGGGACTCAAGCATCCACACCAGAACCTGAATGGGAAGCACTACACCTTGAAACTGCTTTGGGTGAATGCAGTGCAATCCATCAAATCAGGTGAACCTGGGGGATAAGTACAAAAAATCATGAATGATTGGAGCCCCGCTGATTAGTCCTAATATTGTAAGACAATAACTGCATATCTATTCCCGAATCTCAGGTTATGATAGCTGCCTGTATAACCTGGTCACAGAGGTGGATAGTGCTGAGAGATTGTGTCCAGCAGTCTGCTATGAGTAGGTATATATAAACACCTTTTAAAGGGATGATGAATATATCCATTGTTTGCTCCACTAAATTGGTATGTAAATAAGGCAGTAACATCACTTGAAAGCACAGCAGGGTCAGTTCTCTAGCTGTGTTAACTCAGCCTGCTCTCCTTCAATGATCAGATTTGTCCTGACACGACCCCTCCCCACACTGCCATTTACTGAGAAGACAAATGTTCTGCTGTTTCTCCACCCCCACCTCTCTTAGCTCCATATGAAGCTGAGAACAGAGGGTATGTGATCACTTATACAAAAAGAGGAAACACAGGTATTTATAATATATATTTTTTTACACAAATGTTTTGCCTTTCATTTTTATTTTAAACTGAATGGGTTGTTTTACAAGGTGAGGGTTTACGTATACTTTAAATTTAAGTTGTCAGTGGCGGCTTGCATTTTTCCAGCTTAGCTAGTTACCCAGATAGACTTTACTAAATGTCCACTTTAACTTAAAAAAGTTTCTCTTTGCAACCATATCCTACCACAGCTCTGCTGGTGCCTATTTGTAGTAAGGCCCCTTTCACACTGAGGTGCTTTGCAGGCGCTATTGCGCTAAAAATAGCGCCTGCAATGCGCCCCGAAAAAGCCGCTCCATTGTATCCAGTGTGAAAGCCCGAGGGCTTTCACACTGGAGCGGTGTGCTTGCAGGAGGGTAAAAAAACTCCTGCAAGCTGCATCTTTGAGGCGCGGTAGGAGCAGTAAAAATACCACTCCTATAGCGCCCCTGCCCATTGAAATCAATGTAGTAGCACCTCCAAAACGCCGCAAAGAGGCGTTTTTGTGGGCGTTTGTAACCCTTTTTCGGCCGCTAGCGGGGGTTAAAATTGAGGCAAAAACGACGGTATAGCGGCGCTAAAAATAGCGCCGCTATACCACCAGCGCATCCAGCGCTTCAGTGTGAAAGTAGCCTTAAAATGCCCACTTTAACTGCCCCAATAATTAAATTAATAATTAACTTGTTAGTCACATTTAATAAATACCCTCAATTACAGGCTATGAGACTGATTTACTAAAGGTGTTGAGCATGTTAACTAAATAAATTGAGTGAAGATTAACTTCAATTATCAAACATGAAAAATGTAATTCCTTTTTGTTTTATCTGCATATCTGGGTACTCAAGCTGAACATATCTATGATTTAGATAATTCAGCTCCTGTACTGTCTGAATACCTGGCTTATTCAGACAGTACAAAGTACTATTTTTATTGAATGCATAACTAGATTTCATGGGGATTTTTTTTATGTCAGGTCATACCTACACTTTTAAAAGAACATATTCTTCCAAAACTAGGGTGCCCCAATTTCCATCATATTTTTTACTGACTGGTTTACTAGAGGTAGCTTACATAGTTTTCTTCCAGTACTACATCTCATCTTGGGGTCAAACTTCATATCAACATTTTTTACTGTTCTAGTACAAGTTATGTTCCATATAAAATATAGTTTCTGCAGTGTACAGTTAGATTTACTTCAGAATGATTTTTGCCCTTAATACCTGACACCAAAGGTATTTAAATTTCAGATCAAAAAGAAAGGATAGTGCCATGTATTCTGTTCACTGAGAGCTGTGTAGCTTGAAGGTAAATGTATTTGAATGTATTATAGATTCTATAGTTACGTAATGCTAGGACAACTGTAAATGGTATTCATAGTAAAGATAAAAAGATAAAACATACAGTTCCAGAATATATATATTATATATATATATATATATATATATATATATATATATATATATATGTGTGTGTGTGTGTGTTAAATTATTGTTTTACTCTTTTACTTTTCAAAAATGTGCCTCAGTTTCATAAACTACCTCCATAAGGCAAAGACCACAGGCAGTACCCCAATTGACTGAACAACAATACCCTTTTGTACGAATTCTGTTCCTTGTATCCTATGATTATTTTAGTAAAAACTGCTGCTGGTAAGCAGTGTTGGAATCATCATGCTGTCTGCTTTATATGCAGGAATACCTCAAAGTTTTATAGACCACCACATCATAGGAATGAACAACAACCCTCACTATGCATCTTATTACATTAATGAAACAACCTGTAATCCCGTCTGCTTCAGTATAGCTAATAACAGGTATAAAAGTTGTGAGGGCAAAAATGTGGTTAATGAGTAGGGGGATATACAAAGTAGAGTCCGAAAAACTCCATGACATCACTATCATGTTTAAATAGGGGGTGTATCATCAAAGGGAAAAAAAAGCCAAAATGAAAGATGATGATATTTCAACTACACTAAAGCATACATGGAAAGGTGCTAAAAACAAGTCACTAGATATGTGCACTGACGAAAAATGTGTTTGTTTTCGTTTCATTTGTTTGTTTTGTTTTTTCGTTTTTCGGGTTATGATCGCAATTGGTAAATTTGAAAATTTGAAAATTCGTAAATTCCTAAATTTGAAAAAATTCGAAAATCTGAAAATAAGAAAGAAAATCCGAAAATTCAAAAGAATAACTTACTAACTAATAACTAACTTTTAAATTTTAGGTATTGGAATTTCCTTTCAAATTTGGCTGTTAGTGAACATAACGAATTCAATATTATCTGAAGTTATGAATCATCCTAAATAACGAATGCCACGAATGGAACGGAATGAATTGATAATAAATAATAATAAAACGTTTTTAATTATTATTATTGTTATTTATTATTATTATTTTTTTATGTTCCATTCGTTTAGATACGGCATTTGTTATTTCCAATAATTTGTAACTTCAGATAAATTTGATTTCATTACGTTCAATAACAGCCAAATTTGAAAGGAAATTACAATGCCTAGAATTTAATAGTTAGTAATAGTTAAGTTATTTTTATTTTTTATTTTTTTTACGATTTTCAAATTTTTGGGTTTTCAGATATTCAAATTTCGAACTTCAGAATTTACAAATTTCAGAATTTTCGAATATTTAAATTTATGAATATTCGTGAAAATTTGTCAAATGAGAAATATCCAAATTAACGAATTTGTCGAAATTCATTAATAAAACAAATTCAGAACAAAGCGAATTGCACATGTCTACAAGTTACGTTCACCTATAAGTGATCAGCTAACGGGTGCTGAACATTGCAGAGATAGAAAAAGAAACAAGGGAGTGGAGGGAAGGACATGAGTGGTAGAAAGGGGATGTAAAACAAAGACAGGGAACGCCTCTTTCTGGAAGGAGATGTTTCATAAATACGGCCAACCTTGAGATTATATTGTGGATTAGAAAAAGGGAAGCACTGCTTTATACTCATCACTCATCTTGTAGTCCATCCAACAACCCCAAACAGTGTAGTATCAAGTAGGGATGAGCTTCGAGTTCGAGTCAAACTCATGTTCGACTCGAACATTGCCTGCAAGTTTGCCAAACAGCGAACAATTTGGGGTGTTTGCGGCAAATTCGAAAAGCCGCGGAACACCCTGTAAAGGTCTATGGGAGAAATCTAAAGTGCTAATTTTAAAGGCTTATATGCAAGTTATTGTCATAAAAAGTGTTTGGGGACCCGGGTCCTGCCCCAGGGGACATGTATCAGTGCAAAAACAAGTTTTAAAAACAGCATTTTTTTCGGGAGCAGTAATAATGCTTAAAGTGAAACAATAAAAGTGAAATATTCCTTTAAATTTCGTACCTGGGGGGGGGGGTGTATAGTATGCCTGTAAAGCAGCGCTTGTTTCCCTTGCTTTGAACTGTCCCTGCACAAAGTGTAATTTCTGAAGGAAAAAAAGTAATTTAAAATCACTCGCGGCTATAATGAATAGTCGGCTCCCAGCAATACAGAGAAAAGTCATGGATAAGAAAAAATAAAAATGCGTGGGGGTCCCCCCAAATTCAATTACCAGGCCCTTCAGGTCTGGTATGGATATATGGGGGAACCCTGCATCAAATAAAAAAAAAATGACGTGGGGTCCCCCCCAAATATCCATACCAGACCCTTTATCTGAGCACGCAACCTGGCAGGCCGCAGGAAAAGAGGGGGGATGAGAGAGCGTCCCCCCTCCTGAACCGTACCAGGCCACATGCCCTCAACATAGGGAGGATGCTTTGGGGGTCTCTGACCCCCCAAAGCACCATGTCCCCATGTTGATGGGGACAAGGGCCTCATCCCCACAACCCTTGCCCGGTGGTTTTGGTGGTTGTGGGGGTCTGCGGGCAGGGGGCTTATCGAAATCTGGAAGACCCCTTTAACAAAGGGGACCCCCAGATCCCGCCCCCCCTATGCGAATTGGTAAGGGTACATTGTACCCCTACCATTTCACAAAGAAAGTGTAAAAAAAAAAAACACAGACACCGTTGGAAAAAAAAAAACCCATTCCAGCGATGTAATCCAGTGTCCCGCGGTGTTCCGACGTCCAGCGCTGCAGTCTCTCTCCACTCCACACGAAACGTCATTGGCTGAGAGGACCTAAACAGCGGAGGAAGTTCATCAGGTCCGCTCAGCCAATGACGTAGGCATGGTCTGAGGTACGAGGGGGCGGGGGCACACTCGTATCTCAGACCCCTCCTACTTCATTGGCTGAGCGGACCTGATGGGGAACTTCCTCCGCAGTGTAAAAAAGGAATAGACCCGCCCCTTCTCACGTTTCCCATCAGGCCCGCTCAGCCAATGACGTAGGTGTAAGGCTGAGCGGACCTGATGGGAAACGTGAGAAGGGGCGGGTCTATTCATTTTTTACACTTCGGAGGAAGTTCCCCATCAGGTCCGCTCAGCCAATGATGTAGGCGTGGTCTGAGATACAAGGGCGCACCCACCCCCTCGTACCTCAGACCCTGCCTACGTCATTGGCTGAGCGGACCTGATGGGGAAATTCCTCCGCAGTGTAGGTCCGCTCAGCCAATGACGTTTTGTGTGGAGTGGAGAGAGACTGCAGCGCTGGACGTCGGATCACCGCGGGACACTGGATTACATCGCTGGAATGGGTTATTTCTTTTTTTTTAATAAAGGACTTTTCTCAACGGTGTCTGTGTGTTTTTTTTTGTTTTTTTTTTACACTTTCTTTGTGAAATGTTAGGGGTACAATGTACCCCTTACCAATTCACATAGGGGGGGCCAGGATCTGGTGGTCTCCTTTGTTAAAGGGGTCTTCCAGATTCCGATAAGTCCCCCAAAGCATCCTCCCCATGTTGAGGGCATGTGGCTTGGTACGGTTCAGGAGGGGGGGCGCTCTCTCGCTTTTCCTGCGGCCTGCCAGGTTGTGTGCTCTGATAAAGGGTCTGGTATGGATTTTTGGGGGGAACTCCACGCCATTTTTAAAAAAAAATTGGGGTGGAGTTCCCCTTAAAATCCATACCAGACATGAAGGGTCTAGTATGGATATTTGGGGGGAACTCCACGCCATTTTTTTTTTTATTTGGGGTGGAGTTCCCCTAATATCCATACCAGACCTAAAGGGCCTGGTAATTGAATTTGGGGGGACCCCCACGCATTTTTTTTTTAATCAATCACTTTTCTCTGTATTGCCGGGAGCCGACAATTCATTATAGCTGCGAGTGCTTTTAAATTACTTTTTTTCCTTCAGAAATTACATTTTGTGCAGGGACAGTTCTAAGCACGGGAAACAAGCGCTGATTTACAGGCATACTATACGTCGTCGTCCCCCCCCCCCCCCAGGTACGAAATTTAAAGGAATATTTCACTTTTATTGTTTCACTTTAAGCATTATTAAAATCACTGCTCCCGAAAAAACGGCCGTTTTTAAAACTTTTTTTTGCATTGATACATGTCCCCTGGGGCAGGACCCAGGCCCCAAACACTTTTTAGGACAATAACTTGCATATTAGCCTTGATAATTAGCACTTTTGATTTTGAACGTTCGAGTCCATTGTATTTAATAGGGTTCTAAAGTTTGCGCAAACTTTAGGTCTGTTCACAGGTTCTGGTGCAAACCGAACAGGGGGGTGTTAGGCTCATCCCTAGTATCTAGTCATAGAGTCATTTGAAATGGCGATCAGTTCCTCCATCTCGCCCATTTTGTTCACTCTCAGAAACCTGTCTATCATAGATGGTACACAGCTCAATAAACCCGTAACACATTGGCGAGCTGCATCTATTAAAATGCATTGATCGTGACTTGTGAAATGATCACCCCATAACAGAGGAGTGGTTTAACGAAAACTGTACAGGTGTAAATTCCAGAGGGTACAAGGTTACATACAACATTGTGTATGTAAAAAGAGTGCAGCGCTAAATAATAAAGTGCATTAGTGCGAATACAGACAAATATCAAAATATACTAATGTGCAGATAATCAACAGTATATAAGCAATAATAACTGTGAATAAAGTTTGAAGACACATATGCTGAATTACATCACATGTGAATAAAGTGCAATTGTGCAAACAAAAAGTTCATATAAAAGTGGAGAACTACAGGCCTATCTCTCTCATAAATAATGACCTAAAGATATTAACAACAATTCTCGCCATTCGTCTAGCCTTCTTTATTAACCGTTATGTCCATAAAGACCAAGTAGGGTTTATCTCAAGTAGACAGGGGCCAGACCAAATCAGAAGGGTCATTGACATTGTCTCCCTTCTACAAACTAGCTGGGAACCCTGGGCCCTACACATGAGCATCTCTTTCGTTCCTGGGGTACAGACATAACAAATATTCATCTTCACTTCACCTTCACCTCACCTCCTGTTGATTGGCTCTTCTTCCTCTCTTCTTCTATTCCCCTGACCTACCTATCTCCCTCCCTCCCTTCTCTTCTAAACTATGGCCCACTACAACAACCAAAGTGACCCTTTGGATTAAGCACCTCTAGGACTGTTGGACAAAGGACCCTTCCCTCGGGGCGTGAAGGCTTGGTACCCAAACTCCTTTTCCATATGCAAAGCTCAGTGCTTAACCATGGTGATTGTTTTCCTTTGGTTATTTGGGGGTGGTCCTCCGGGCACAGTATCTGCACATTAGTATATTTTGATATTTGTCTGTATTCGCACAAATGCACTTTATTTTTTAGCGCTGCACTCTTTTTACATATATTATCTGTGCCTGTTGTCTGGGTTATAGTGCACAGCTGCTTATTAACTTTAGTTCCTAGCGCGGCTATACCCTTTACATATTTTCCAACATTGTGTACCTTCCACCAGTATGCTTAAACAGATGAAAAACTATATAAAATAGACCCTTAAGCTAGATACTCACTGTTTAGTCTTTTCTCAACTTTGAATACAGGATAAAACACCAAAAAAATAAAAATAAAATGCTGTCTGATAATGAAAACAAATCCTCTATCACAGTGTTAAATTATCCACATTAATCCTAAAAAACAACTTTTGTTTCCAAGTGCACATGAAAAACTTAATATATGCTAAACCAGGGGTGCCCAACTTTTTGAAGAGCGAGGACCACTGAAGCGACTTGGTAACCGGCCGCGGTCCAAAATGAGTGGAATGGGCGGATGACAGGTTTGTGTCCACGCTGCATATGCTGAACAGACACGGACACAGCCCACACTACTCTTTGGGCCCTCTAATTCAATCCGCCCAGACGGATCTCCTTCTGTTTTTGTTTTTTTAGCGGATTGGATTGGGGGTAAGCAGGGTAAATGGACATAGAGGTGAAAGGAGGGTCCGATTGGGTCCTAAGGCTTTCCCACGGATGCACCACATGCACCTGTGGCTTTCCTGCAGGTTAGCTGCACTTTGCCATAGACTTCTATTATATCCTGCATGTGTGGTGCAATTTCTGAAAGCGCACCAAACCCACAGGTAACAGAAGTCTATGGCTCAGTGCAGGTAACCTTGCGGATTAGTTTGAAAGCAGCCTAGTAACCACTGCAGAACAGATATGCCCATATATACACTGTAATTTCAGTAATAAACTTACCTTTAATAACAAGCTTCCATTCAGTTTTCCCTGGCTGTTGCTGGCCCAGGCAGAGTGCATTTGGTAATGATTGTGACAGGAGCTGGCGCTATACAGGAAGCTTCAGCTTATGTGGCTCTACTCTGCAGCTGCTTGCTTTCTCTACCGCCGGCTTCATTCACAACACTGATGCTCTGGTATGACGGGTCAGCAACCTGCGATCTGGGCTTGCCAAACCACCATCCCAGAGCAGGAGGTTGCGGGCCACATCAGAAAGCTCTGCAGGCCACATGGGGCCCCCGGGCCACTGGTTGGGCACCCCTGTGCTAAACAGTAAATCTTCAAGCAAATACTACATATACAGTGCCTTGGAAAAGTATTCATACCCCTTGAAATTTTCAAAATTTTCTCATGTTACTACCAAAAAGGTAAATGTATTGCTGAACATATTACAGGTTACACCCTAAATACGGATGTAACATGTTCATAAAGGTGAACTTATCCTTTAAAATCAGACCTTCACTTTTTTTTCCCAATACAGCACATCCCAATTCATAATTAAAGGATACGTTCACCTTTCTGAACATGTTACATGTTACACCCGTATTTAGGGTGTAAAATGTAATATGTTCAGCAACCTCCCCCCGGCACCGCTGGTGGGCTCTGCCACTGGACAGCCAATAGGAATATTCCATGTTACCCTGGCAGTAATAAAGACACCTGAAGATGGACCCTCCACCCTGCAGCAGTGATTAGTAGGAGGATGACATGGCCATTGTTTGGGGGGGGGGGATTGTGATCAGAATACAGCTTTAAAATACGGTACTGATGGTATTAACTACGTGTATACCAATCAGTATGTCTTTTTTTAAAATACAGAATGCAACTGTGAATAAATACTGAACAGCAATTGTGGTGCTGGGCATTAAACATGTTTGTGTTTGTCATGGACAACTGTCAGGAACCATGAATCGGACTAAGACAGAAGTGCACTAAAAAAATCACACTTTTTAATAAAATGGTATAAACAGAGCAAACATAGTCAAAACATAGCCAGGGTTCGGTAACCAGAGCGGGTAGTCAGAACACGCCAGTGAAACAGGAATCCAGAGATCAGCGTAGTAGAGGCAGTACACAGGATCAGGAACCAGAAGGGAAGTCAGCCAGGCAGAGAAAACACAACAGAGATTATCCAGATATGTTGACCAGGAGAAGGCACAGGAGATCTGATCCAGGCAGTTTAAATAGCCAGCAGGGCTAGCTGACGAGCAGGAAATGAAGACCAGGTGAGTCACTGTGGAATAAAGAGTACTTGCAATTAACCAACAGCTGAGCACAGAGCTCTGAGAAGGAGGGCTGAGTCCAGCCCTGACAACAACACTGTGAGTCACTTTTATTTGCAAGGTCTAATATTATTATTAAAACCCATACAAAAAGATGGCAACCACCCCAATTTATAATTAGCCTTTGCAGTAAGATACACATGGAAGGGCAATGCACAACACAAAGACAAACATTTCTCAGCACACTTAGCTAGCCTGCAAAACTAATTGACACGGTCTAACAGATCACGTTAAAAACAAAGGTTTAAGATGCACACATTTGCAAATACATGTGGAAGCTGCAGTGCCTATGTCAAGGTTCCTCTGTGTACTGCAGTCCTAACTCTATATTTTTAAGAGTCTCCAAGTTGGAGCATATATAGCAGTGGATAAATTAAAGTGGTTATAAAGGCACAAGTTTTTTTTACCTTCATGCATTCTAGAATAAGATAAAAAACCTAGTGCAACAGCCCCGCAGCCCCACCTAATACTTACCTGAGCCCCCTCTCGATCCTGCAATGTCCACAATCTCCAGGGACTTGCACTCCTGATGGGCTTTTGGCAGCAGTGGGTGCCATTGGCTCCTGTTGCTTTTAAGTGAGCCAATCAGGAGCAATGGCTCTGTGTGTGAATGGACACACAGAGCATGCCTGCTTGGAAGAGGAACCAGCAGAACCGGGGGGGACCCAAGAAAAGAGGGATCCGCGCTGCTCTGTGCAAAACCATTGCACAGAGCAGGTAAGTATAACAGGTTTGTTATTTAAAAAACAAAACAAAGTTAGGCTTTAATATCACTTTAAAGGCACAGGGACACATTAGATGCCCAGCAAGAGCACAATGGCAGGTAGAGGCATCCAATGTGTCCCCATGCCAAATCAAGCAAGCAATCTATAAAAAAAGCTGGAAACCACTCCAATTTTTAACTAACCTTTGCAATAAGGTTCACATGGAAAGGTAAATACTGTAGTAAGCAGAGGCGCAATGGCGTAGGCACTGTGGCTTCCACATGTATTTGCAAATGTGTGCAACTGTTTTTAACGTGAATTGTTAGGCAGGATTAATTTGTTTTTGTTTTTTTTGCAGGCTAGCTGGTAAGCGTGCTGGGAATTTTTTGTCTGTTTGTGTTATAATGCAAAAACCTAACGCTGTCATGCTTTTATTGCTTTATATAGGAATTGAGAGAAACTGACGTGAATATAAATCTAACAAATTTATTATATTTTTCCACTCCATCCAAAATACAAAAAAATACAAATTTGGCTGGAGCTGGGATTAAAGAGCCAATACAAATTTAAAGAAAATATATAATAAGTTGTAAGGTGGTTATTGCCCTCCTTTTAATTTTCCTAGGAAAAGTGAACTTTAGACAGACATGTAATTCAACTGCAATAAATAGCAATCCACTGAGAACGACTGGCTAGATATATAGTCTTTTCATTTTAAACACAGCCACAGATATGATTTAATAAAATGACTGCTTAAAGCTTTTAAACTTCACCAAGGACCAAGAGTAGCATATCCTCATTCTTGGCATTGACAAGTTAATTTATAAACCTCATCATGAATTGTCACAATCTAAAGCTGATGATACCATTCAGCTAAAAGCCTAGCATCTCATTCCAATATTGCTCAAAATCTAAGTTCTGTTTTCTACATGAAAAGCAAATTACATGCTGAGTACACGCTGTTCATATCCTTTTTATCCAAAAGTGATGGTGAATTAAACAGTATCACATCAAAGCCAAAGTGACAACTACCTAGAGATCTAAGTGTTGCTCTTCTTAAATACCTTTGATTATAATGCACTTTTTTCCAAGCTAGCAGAAAATATGAATTAAGAATAATTTGTTTGTTGCCTATATAGATTAAACTCATGAACTTTTGAAACCACAGCGGCCTGATTCTATTTGTTAAGTGTAAGCAAGGTCACACTCTGATGTATGCTGTTTTCTCTTGGAAATAACCCTTCTTCCGCATTTGTAAAATATAAAGACTTCCATGACCGCCTATCACCATAAAAAAAAAACTGTAACACCTGGGACCATTTAGACCTATCTGGTCTTTCACAGTGTGCATTAAGATGTATTATGTTGCAAGATAACGTTCATTGCTTTTTGAAAGCTCATTCATGTAAATGGTCTGCCAATGCAACACAATAAACTTAAAGGATAAGTTCACTTTTAAAAAAACAAAATAAATGCACATTTTTTGTAGGTAAAAATATGCACAGTTATTATTTTGGTTGCAGGAGCCTGTAAAGCATTGCACCAGTGATCAGCAGATCCCTGGTTCCATGCAAGTCTCCTGCAAGTCTCCTCGTACGAGCAAGCCGATACATGCTAACAGGAAGAGAGAATGAACTCACAGCGCCGTGGTAGTTCATAGAAAACTACAAGCCGTTACATGTTACAAAAGGTGAACTTATCCTTTAAAATCAGACAATCACAATTTTTTTTCCCAATGCAGCACATCCCAATTCATAATTAAAGGATCCAATCACCTTTCTGAACATGTAATATGTTCAGCAACCTCCCCCCCGGCACCGCTAATCCCCTTCCCTTCCCCTTTACAGTGGGCAGGGGATCCTCTCCCAGCACCAACTGTTACAACTGAAAAACAGCGCAGCTGTGTGGGGCTCCACCCAGACATCTGCATCATTCATTTACATAGCTCTGTAAATAAATAAACTACAGGTCCCATCTGTCACTGCGGCAGATGAGTTGTAGTTCTCAATGAACTGAAAAGGCACTGGTGAGAGCTTTCATAGTTCATTGATTCTTCCTGCTCTTCAGTAACTGTCTGCCTGTACATGAGGTAAAGGCAGACAAGTGTACTGAGAGTCTACAGGAGCCTGACATTGCACCTGTGCTCTGCTGATCGTGTAATGCTCCTCAGACTCCTAGTAAAAAAAAATATATATATATATGTACATTTCTTTACCTGGAAAAAAATGTGACTATATAATAATTATTTTTATGTGTTTTTTTTTTTAAGCGAACATATCTTTTTATGCACTGCAGTGCACCCTGGTACATGTTTTGCTATTCTTTGCAGTAATGCACATTCAAAAATGCCTGTTTAACTGAGCATTACTGCAGTGCATAGATCTGAATGGGCCTTTCAAATTTTCATACCTATTTTCTAAATATGCAGTAGAAGACATTGCATGCTTATTCTGCACACTTTTTTTGCATTTTGTCACCCTGGAGAAATGCAGGACTTTTGGTGCACTTTCAGAAATAGCACCAAAACCATAGGACATAATAGAAGTAAAAGGGAAAGTGTAGCTAAGCAGCATAAAACCCGCAGATACACTGGCCTGCAACCTCGGTGTGGTTGAACTGCACCACATCAGAGAGAGACACTGGGGTTAGCCATGTGAGTGGAGGAGACAGGTGTTCGTCTGGATTCAAGTAAATAGCTTACACACTGGACTGCCTGAAGGACTTGCATGCAGGGGCGTATCTGCTCTGAGACAAACAAGGCATTTGCCTTGGGCAGCATTTTTCAGGGCGGTGGCACTGACCCCCCCCCCCCCCAGGTGACTGCACTATAGCCAATTGATAGCTACAGAGCAGTCTTCCAGTTCTGGGTAGGCCTCTATTGCCTGCTGCGGCGGGCACCCGGCATGTAAAGAGCCAATCACAGCGGCTCTTTACCACATGATCAGCTGTGTCCAATCACAGCTGATGATGATGAAAATACACTTGCTGGGGGCGTGGCTAACCACCGAGCTGGGGAACCAGACCGGGACCTCCCGCAAACGGAAAGATTACAGGCAACCGAGAAAATTGACAGATTTCTTCTCTCTGTCTCCCGGAGAACAAATCCAAGATGGCGCCCGTGATCGCTCACCGTGCGGAGAACGGGCCTACACTGAGCTGCCTGATGCAGAGGATCCATCCATTCTGCCACAGAAACTCTCCTCGGATCCCTCTTCACACCCTGGGCCATCCTCTACCTCCAACAGCCCGGCAAAAGCGTGGATGCGCCTGGATACAGGAGCCCAGGCCTCTGGGGTAAGACCTGCACTGGACAGTCTCCTCACACTGACGCCTGCATCATCCCCCATAGCGGCCTTCCCTACTACTAACCAGCCGGTTATAGACACAATGTTGAAAGACATGCTGATTTCCCTGCACAGATCTTTACACAATGACATTTCATCTATGTTCTCAGCATTTAGATCTGAGATGATGCATATGGGGAACAAAATGGGCCATATTGAGCATAAGATGAGCGCCATGACAGACACAGTAAATGATCTAGTGGACGCACATGATCACACTAGAAATGAACAGCAGTGGGTTGCGGGCCAAAATGGCGGACCTCGAAGACCGATCGAGACGTAATAATATAAAAATATGTGGTATTCCAGAAACGATCGTCCCAGCCGTTCTGAATTCATATGCTAGAAAGATGATTTCTACTCTACTGCCAGAACTCCCACCGGTGGAGCCTATCATTGATCGCATTCACTGCCTACCAAAACCCCCTCACCTCCCCACGGAGGTTCCCCGTGACACTCTTATGAGAATCCACTTCTTTCATGCTAAGGATATGCTCCTAGCCAAAACCAGACGTATGGACCAACTACCACCACCACCAGCTTTTTGCTGACATCTCCCAATACACCCGCCAACAGCGGCGTCAACTTCAAACCATCACCAAACCCCTCAATAACCACAAGATGCCCTACTAATGGGGATTCCCGACCAAACTTCTGGTCACCAAAAATGGGGTGAAGCACAGCATCCATACAGTGGAAGAAGGCATTCAACTTCTCAGGAAATGGAAAATGATCCCTGACTGCGACGCCTCGCCGCAGGTGACAACCATAGAGAACTCTCATTCCCTCATCAAAGGACCCCGTTCCAATGTTCACAAGTGATCTTGAGGTTAGTGTACTCATTATGCAAGTTTAAATATGCACTCCGGTTCAGTGCCTGCTCGTTGCAGATAGCTCACGAACTTATACCCTCCAAAGTGATCAGTAGTTTAACTGGTATACTACTGACCCCTGTTTTTCTTTTTCCCTTTTTGCTTCCCCTTAACCCTTTTGTTACTGCTACATTGACTGTTTTGCCTGCCTACCCTACTTCCTTGCCTACCCTGATCCCCGGAGAGCACAAGACTACTGCAATAAATACCTTCTCTGAGAACACCTCCTTCCTGAACCACAGGATCCAACGGAACCACAAGTTTCCCAACTGAAACAACCATACTACCGGCGAACTGTAAGTACTACTTTATCTTCATATACTACACAACACTTTCCAAGATGCCAAAATTTCTTTCACTAAATGTGAAAGGCCTAAACCATCCAGCCAAAAGGGCCTCAATGTGGAAAACGGCACAGAACGGCACAGAACTCCCTCTGCGACGTTCTCTGTATACAAGAAACACACTTCAAAATCACTGCAGAGCCCTCCTGCACCAACAAGAACTTTCCCAACCTTTTTAAAGCCTCAGGACCTGACAAAAAGAACAGTCCTGATAGCCATCAAAAAACGGCCTCTTTCACACTCCACAATACCCTAGTTGATTCCAATGGCAGATATCTGCCTCTGGACTGCTCTTTAAACAACATCAGATATACCATTGTGACGGTATATGTCCCCAACAAAAAACAAATCAGCTTCCTGTCCAAAATGATGAAAAAAATCAACCGATTTAAGCAGGGGCACCTCATTATTTGTGGGGACTTCAATATTGTCCCAAACAATTCAATTGACACTTCGTCCCGTTCTAGCAGGATTACCTCAACTATGGGCCCCTTTATAAGATCACACAATCTTTATGACGTCTGGAGATGCCACCACACCACCGAAAGAGACTATTCCTACTTCTCCCCTCGCCACAATTCCTATACCCGGATTGACAATTTTTTGGTAGATAAGTGGTCCCTGCCCAAGGTCTCCGCCTCTGAAATCTCTACCATTACGTGGTCCGACCACGCACCTGTCACCATGACTTTGAATGACTCACCCTCTTCTCCGCATGCGCGGATCTGGAGAGCTAACGCCTCCCTTATCAACTCCCCAACCTACTCAGAATATATCAAGGACCGTTTAGAAGAATATTTTGCTCTTAATGCAGGTTCTGTTAATGACAACTTTGTTCTTTGGAATGCTCATAAAGCGTTCATAAGGGGAATCTTTGTTCAACTGGGAGCTAGAGGGAGGAGGAGGAGGAGGAGATCACAGCGCCTAGACACCCTCACGTCTGAAATAAAAACACTAGAAAACCAAAATCAATCTCATCCTAACCCTGCTACCAAAAATAAACTAGGTCTTCTTAGGCAAAAACTGAGAGCCCATCTGTTAGATTCTTTTGAAAAAGCCCCTTCTCATACACAAAGACCAGTCCGGTTTCACCAGGGGGAAGACAAACCTTTGATGCAACCCGTAGAATTATTAATATCATTCACAGTGCTGGGTCGACTCAAACGCCTTCTCTGCTTCTCTCCCTAGATGCAGAGAAGGCGTTCGACAGAGTCAACTGGGAATATATGAGAGCAACCCTCACAAAATTTGGTTTTCAAGGACCCATTTTATCCGCTATAATGGCATTGTATTCTTCTCCCTCAGCCCAGGTATATACCTCAGAAATGCTATCTAAACCTTTCCTTATCACCAATGGCACCAGCTAAGGCTGTCCATTATCGCCACTCATTTTTAACCTAGTAATGGAACCTCTGGCAGAACATGTAAGAAGCAACAACAAAATAACAGGTTTTAAAATTGGCACCATAGAGCACAAAATCTGTTTATTCGTCGATAACCTGATAATGATGATTACAGATACCCTCTCCTCGCTGGCTTCGGTACAAATGCTATTACAAAGATTTTGCAATGTTTCTTATTACAAAGTAAACAAACATAAATCTTACATTCTGGAAATGGGTCTAGACGCTGTTACTAGCAACCTTCTCAGGAATAAATATCCTTATCCATGGGCAGACACTGGGATACCTTACTTGGGTATCACACTTACTAAATCCACAAAAGGACTCTTCGTCCACAATTACACTGACTTGAAGCAAATGCTGATCAGAGAAACAATGAAAATTTACAAATACGAAATCTCATGGGTAATATCATCATTAAAATAATGATATTACCCAGGTTACTGTACATCTTTCGTACGCTTCCTATACCGCTCCCTCACTCCTACCTTAAGTCCCTACAATCTATTTTAACACAGTACATATGGCAAGGTAAAAAATCCAGATGCAATCATACAAAACTTATCAAACACAGATCTGTGGGTGGGATGGGACACGTTGATATAAGAGACTACTATATACCAACTATTCTTTCACAACTAAGGGAATGGATGTCCGCAAATCCCACTACACTTTGGGGCAATATAGAAAACAGCATGACTCCAGGAACTAATCTATCTCACTGGCTATTTAGCACAACTACTAGAAGCCTGTGACTAAATCTTTACTCCCCTACCATACAAGCTTCTGTCAAAACTTGGAAAATAATTCATTCCTCCAAATGGGCGACTCTCCCGATCAAACCCATACCCGTACCCATTGGGACTTTGAAATTACTGACTCCAGACCTACATATTCCCCACTGGATTACTAAACGAGTAACTCACACACATAAACTTCGTTCCTTAGCTACCAATACATAATTTTCACATATCCAAAAAGAACTCGAAGCACCTACTACAGACTATTTTAAATACTATAGAATACAACACTGTCTGTCAGCAAACCCTTCCATAGAAGGATCCATGCCCATTAATCTGTGGAACTATCTTTTCTTAGACAAGCAAAAATCCAAGGGTACCTCATTGATATATTCAACCCTACAAGAAAAAGACACATTCCACAAATCCAAACCCATCACTGATTGGGAAACTGACCTCCAAACCCAATTCTCTGACCAGCAGTGACAATCAGCAATCAAATCTATATACAAGTATACGTCCTGTACCTGCTTGTGGGAACTTACCCAAAAAATACTGATGAGATGGTATATGACACCATCCAAGGTGGCCAAATTCCATACACACACCTCCCAAGACTGCTGGAGGATAGTGATGAGCCGAACACCCCCGGGTTCGGTTCGCACCAGAACCCGCGAACGGACCGAAAGTTTGTACGAACATTAGAACCCTATTAAATACAATGGCTGCGAACGTTCGAATTCTAAAGTGCTAATTATAACAACTATTATGCATGTTATTGTCCTAAAAAGGGTTTGGGAACCCGGGTTGTGCACCAGGGGACATGTATCAATGCAAAAAGAAGTTTTAAAAACGGTCGTTTTTCGGGAGCAGTCATTTTAATGATGCATAAAGTGAAAAAAAAAAGTCAAATATTCCTTTAAATATCGTACCTGGGGGGTGTCTAAAGTATGCCTGTGAAGTGCCACGTGTTTCCCGTGTTTAGAACTGTCCCTGCACAAAATGACACTTCTAAAGGAAAAAAAAGCCATTTAAAACTGCTTGCGGCTTTAATGTAATGTCTGGTCCCGGTAATATGGATGAAAATCTTTAAGAAAAATGGCATAGCTACACCATGACCCCCCCCCTACCCCAGCCCATTACCAGCCCCTTTGGGTCTTGTATGGATATTAAGGGGAACCCCGCACATAAAATAAAAAAGGCCCTATATACTCTGAACAGCCGTATACAGGCGGTGCATACAAGACAGGGACTGTAGGTTTGTTCTTATGTAGAATCTGTTCGTAATTTTGAACAGGTACATTGTTTAAGTGTAGCTCCAGCCCAAAAATCTATTTTTAAACTTTTTGGAAAACATAGGTAAGGGTTATCACCCCTGTAACATTTGTTTTGCTGTCTGTGCCCCTGTTCAGAACATTTCACCTCACTTTCCGTCCCAATGACAACTGTTTTTGAAATGTGGTGTTTTTCTTGAAACAAGGATTGCTGATAAAGCATCAGTACAGAGGAGACACCTTTCTCCCATATTAATTCTTACAGGAGAGAATTTTCCTTCCAAGGGGTAGATTTCCTCTCACTTCCTGTTGTCTTCTTGCGTTTGCAAGTAGGAGTCGTTTGTAAGTTGGATGTTTGAAAGTAGGGACCTGCCGTATATACTCTGCAGAAATAGGCCCCTTAGTTGTTGGTGTTGGCACAACACTGTAAGCACTCACAGTTACTCTTGGTTGGTGCTGGAACGCCCTGCTGTCAACTATTATATCAGGAATTGTAATTACATATAATTGTTGAACAGTGGTAGTAAAAATTGGGCCTTTGATGGTGGTGCTGGTGCCACAACACTGTAAGCCCTGACAGTTACTCTTGGTGGGTGCAGCAATGGGCCCTGCTGTGAATTATTAGATCAAGAATTGTAATTGCATGCCCCTGTTGAACAGGGGCTGAAAAATTGGGCCTTTCGTGGTGGTGGTGGCGTTGCCACAACACTGTAAGCCCTCAGAGTTACTCTTGGTGGGTGCAGGAATGGGCCCTGCTGTGAATTATTAGATCAAGAATTGTAATTGCATGCCCCTGTTGAACAGGGGCTGAAAAATTGGGCCTTTCGTGGTGGTGGTGGCGTTGCCACAACACTGTAAGCCCTCAGAGTTACTCTTGGTGGGTGCAGCAATGGGCCCTGCTGTGAATTATTAGATCAAGAATTGTAATTGCATGCCCCTGTTGAACAGGGGCTGAAAAATTGGGCCTTTCGTGGTGGTGGTGGCGTTGCCACAACACTGTAAGCCCTCAGAGTTACTCTTGGTGGGTGCAGGAATGGGCCCTGCTGTGAATTATTAGATCAAGAATTGTAATTACATGCCCCTTTTGAACAGGGGCTGAAAAATTGGGCCTTTCGTGGTGGTGGTGGTGGTGGCGTTGCCACAACACTGTAAGCCCTCAGAGTTACTCTTGGTGGGTGCAGGAATGGGCCCTGCTGTGAATTATTAGATCAAGAATTGTAATTACATGCCCCTTTTGAACAGGGGCTGAAAAATTGGGCCTTTCGTGGTGGTGGTGGCGTTGCCACAACACTGTAAGCCCTCAGAGTTACTCTTGGTGGGTGCAGCAATGGGCCCTGCTGTGAATTATTAGATCAAGAATTGTAATTACATGCCCCTGTTGAACAGGGGCTGAAAAATTGGGCCTTAGGCACTGGTGGCACAACACTACAACCCCTCACAGATACTGTACTTGGAGCACAGCAATGAGCCCTGTTGCAAAGTATTGCTTCAAAAATTGTAATGACACGCCCCTGTTAAACAGGGGCTGAAAAATTGGGCCTTAGGCACTGGTGCCACAACACTCCAACCCCTCACAGATACTGTACTTGGAGCACAGCAATGAGCCCTATGGCAAATTATTGCTAAAAAAATTGTAATTACACGCCCCTGTAAAACAGGGGCTGAAAAATTGGGCCTTAGCCACTGGTGGCGGCACCCATAAACAAAAATGATCTTCCAAGCTATCATCATCAATCGTATCATTGAGGACTCGGAGGAGGAGGATAGCCAGTCAACATAACAGCACAGGCACTCAGCATCAGCATCAGTCTTGAAGGGATGTGACATGTTAAAATCAATTAGTCTGTTATATCAGCATCAGGTGTGTGGTAGCTGGTGGTGATCCAAGACTGGTTCATCTTGATGAAAGTCAGTCGATCAACCGAGTCGGTGGACAGGCGCACCCTGTGATCCGTGACAAATCCTCCAGCAGCACTGAATGTGCGTTCCGAAAGAACGCTGGATGCAGGACAGGCCAGTAGCTCAATTGCATACTGTGCAAGCTCTGGCCAGTGATCCATCCTCAAGACCCAGTAAGCCAGAGGATTTTCGGTGGGGAAGGTGTCCAAGTCTGACCTTGCCCCTAGATATTCCTGCACCATGTTTATCAGACGCTGGCGATGGTTGCTGGAACCGATCATACTTTGGGGCTGCGGACTAAAGAATTGTCTGAACGCATCGGTCAGACGGCCACCTTCCCCACCGCTCCTTCTTTGACTGGCCGAAGCCTCAGCAACTCGTTGTCCAGGACCAGGAGTTTGTAACCTCCCAGTCTCTGGGAACGCGTTGCACAGACCTTTCTGCAAGGCCTCCCGGAGTTGTCTCATCCTCTGCTCCCTCTGCGACGGTAACATAAGGTCCGCAACCTTACCCTTGTACCGTGGATCAAGGAGAGTGGCCAGCCAGTAATGGTCCCTCTCCTTGATCCGAAGAATACGAGGATCCTTCCGCAGACTTTGCAGGATCAGGGAGGCCATGCAGCGTAGGTTTGCTGAGGCATTCGCTCCGGAGTCCTCTGGGTCACTAAGGACGACATGCTCCGCAGCCACCTCCTCCCAGCCACGTACAAGTCCACTGGTTTCTTGGGACTGTAAATCATCCCTAAAAGACTGCTGCTGATGATGCTGAGTGCCAGCCTCCACCTCCATGCTGACACAATCCTCCTCCTCCTCCTCCTCCTCTTCCTGTGCGATGGGTGGGACAGAAGGAACACTGTCTGGGTAAAGGGGGCCTTGAGAGGCAAGGAAGTCCTCCTCTTCCTGCCTCTGTTCTGCCTCAAGTGCCATGTCCATTATTCCACGCAGCGTGTGCTCCAACAGGTGGACAAGAGGTACAGTGTCACTGATGCATGCACTGTCACTGCTCACCATCCTCGTGGCCTCCTCAAATGGTGCCAGGACAGTGCATGCATCCCTGATCATGCCCCACTGGCGTGGAGAAAAAAAACCAAGCTCCCCTGACCCTGTCCTGGTGCCGTAGTCGCACAGGTACTCATTGATGGCCCTCTGCTGCGTGTGCAGCCGCTGCAGCATGGCCAACGTTGAGTTCCACCTGGTGGGCATGTCACATATAAGGCGGTTCTTGGGCAGGTTCAACTCCTTTTGCAGCTCAGCCAGCCGAGCACTGGCATTATAAGATCTGCGGAAATGCACACAGACTTTCCTGGCCTGCCTCAGGACATCCTGTAAGCCCGGGTACCTGCCCAAGAACCGCTGCACCACCAGGTTAAGGACGTGAGCCACACAGGGCACATGGGTCAGTTGTCCCTGTCGGAGGGCGGAGAGGAGGTTGGTGCCATTGTCGCAAACCACCATTCCTGGCTTAAGCTGGCGTGGCGTCAACCAACTCTCGGCCTGGCCCTGCAGAGCAGACAGGACCTCTGCCCCAGTGTGGCTTCTGTCCCCCAAACACACCAGCGCAAGCACGGCATGGCATCTTTTTGCCTGCGTACTTGCGTAGCCCCTTGAACGCCTACGGAGCACCGCTGGTTCCGAGGACAAACCACAGGAAGAGGCCATGGAGGAAGAAGAAGAGGAGGGGGTGGAGGAGAGAGGTGTGTCACAACCAGTAGTAGCATTTTGGAGGCGTGGCGGTGGAACAACCTCCAACACTACTGCACCTTGTCCTGCATCCTTCCCAGCTGCCAAAAGAGTGACCCAATGGGCCGTGAAAGAAAGGTAACGTCCCTGTCCATGCCTGCTGGACCATGAGTCAGCGGTAATATGCACCTTACCGCTGACCGCCCTGTCCAGCGAGGCCAAGACATTGCATTCCACATGCCGGTAGAGAGCCGGAATAGCCTTCCGTGAGAAAAAGTGGCGTTTGGGAACCTGCCACTGAGGAACCGCACATTGCACAAACTCACGGAAGGGGGCCGAGTCTACCAACTGAAAAGGCAGCAGTTGAAGCGCTAGCAATTTAGCCAAGCTAGCATTCAACCGCTGGGCATGTGGATGTCTGGGAGTGAACTTCTTTCGACGGTCCAGCAGCTGGGGCAGGGAAATTTGCCTGCTAGAATCGGACGTCGGTGTACTGCTAGCAGAGTGGCCGCAAGTACTTGGCTGTGACACACCTAATTCTACACCTTCATTCCTCTCAGTGCATGTTTCAGAGAGGACTGAAGTTATAGTGGGGTTGGAGATCCCAGCTGATGCGGTGCAAGGAGAGGTCCGCTTTGTTCTTTGGTGTGGGTCTTTGAGGTCGGCTTGCCAACGAGCTGCATGGCAGGTCAACATATGTCTGGTCAGGCATGTGGTACCCAAGCGGCTGATGTTTTGGCCACGCGATATACGCTTGAGACATATGTTGCAAACAGCAGCTGTGCGATCTGATGCACTAGCCTCAAAAAAGGCCCACACCAAAGAACTTTTTGAATGACGGGCAGAGGCAGCGCCCTGCACAGGCGGAGCTCTGCGGTGTGATTCCGTCGGTGTACTGCCCTTACGCTGGCCACCAAAGGGCATCCTGCCTCGTTGGAGATGTGCCTCCTCCTCATCCTCCTCCTCCTCCTCTCTCCTATTAGGCACCCACGTGGAGTCAGTGACCTCATCATCCCCTCCCTCCTCATCACTGGAGCCAATCTGGCAGTATGCTGCAGCTGCTGGAACATGACTGCCAGATTGGTGTCCTTCTTGAGCATCCCCTCTGTCTGCTCTCACGCTACTGCCTTCCTGTAGCTGGGTTTCATCATCAGACCCTTCGAAACGCTGGGCATCCTCCTGGAGCATGTACCCAACACTGTGCTCAAACAGTTCGGGGGACTCCTCAGGAGGAGGACATGGTGGGTCTAGGGAAGGAGTGACTGATGATGAGTCTGACATTGATACCAGGGAAGAGGACGCTTTGGCAGCTGCTTTGCCAGTACCCTGAGCCTGGGTGAGAGAGGATGAGGAGGAGGAGGAGGGCTTGGTCATCCACTCTACCAAGTCTTCGGCATGATGTGGCTCAACATGTCCAGCTGCCGAAAATAAGGACAAGCGTTTCCCATGGCCATGTGCTGATGACAATGCACCGCGTCCACGACCAGCACTGTTGCCCCCAGACACAGAGCCTGCTTGCCCTCTTTTATTGCCTCCTGACTGTCTGCCTCTCCTTGTTTGCTTTCCAGACATTCTAATAGATGGCCTGCAGGGAGATGGGAAAAAAGCAATAAGGGCTACCTTCAGGTGTCCTTCTCTGTCCCTTTACTTAAGGATTTCTAAATATGGTTGAGGATGATTGCTTTTGCACAGAATAGCACAACGACAATTTCCCTGACTGTCCAAAAAACAAGGATTTCAAAGATGGTTGATGAGGAATGCTTTAGCACACTATAGCACAAGGAGAAATTCCCTCACTGTCCTTCCCTGTCCCTAGAAACAAGGATTATCACAGTGAAAGAAACTGACACTCTTCCTACCTATAGTTTTCTGTCCCTAGAAAAAATGTTTTTTTAAAGCACACTATAGCACAAGGAGAATTTCCCTCACTGTCCTTCCCTGTCCCTAGAAACAAGGATTATCACAGTGAAAGAAACTGACACTCTTCCTACCTATAGTTTTCTGTCCCTAGAAAAAATGTTTTTTTAAAGCACACTATAGCACAAGGAGAATTTCCCTCACTGTCCTTCCCTGTCTCTAGAAACAAGGATTATCACAGTGAAAGAAACTGACACTCTTCCTACCTATAGTTTTCTGTCCCTAGAAAAAATGTTTTTTTAAAGCACACTATAGCACAAGGAGAATTCCCTCACTGTCTTTCCCTGTCCCTAGAAACAAGGATTATCACAGTGAAAGAAACTGACACTCTTCCTACCTATAGTTTTCTGTCCCTAGAAAAAATGTTTTTTTAAAGCACACTATAGTACAAGGAGAATTTCCCTCACTGTCCTTCCCTGTCCCTAGAAACAAGGATTATCACAGTGAAAGAAACTGACACTCTTCCTACCTATAGTTTTCTGTCCCTAGAAAAAATGTTTTTTTAAAGCACACTATAGCACAAGGAGAATTTCCCTCACTGTCCTTCCCTGTCCCTAGAAACAAGGATTCGCACAGTAAAACACACTGACACTCTCCCTACCTATAGTTTTCTGTCCCTAGAAAAAATGTTTTTTTAAAGCACACTATAGCACAAGGAGAATTTCCCTCACTGTCCTTCCCTGTCCCTAGAAACAAGGATTCGCACAGTAAAACACACTGACACTCTCCCTACCTATAGTTTTCTGTCCCTAGAAAAAATGTTTTTTTAAAGCACACTATAGCACAAGGAGAATTTCCCTCACTGTCCTTCCCTGTCCCTAGAAACAAGGATTATCACAGTGAAAGAAACTGACACTCTTCCTACCTATAGTTTTCTGTCCCTAGAAAAAATGTTTTTTTAAAGCACACTATAGCACAAGGAGAATTTCCCTCACTGTCCTTCCCTGTCCCTAGAAACAAGGATTATCACAGTGAAATAAACTGACACTCTTCCTACCTATAGTTTTCTGTCCCTAGAAAAAATGTTTTTTTAAAGCACACTATAGCACAAGGAGAATTTCCCTCACTGTCCTTCCCTGTCCCTAGAAACAAGGATTATCACAGTGAAAGAAACTGACACTCTTCCTACCTATAGTTTTCTGTCCCTAGAAAAAATGTTTTTTTAAAGCACACTATAGCACAAGGAGAATTTCCCTCACTGTCCTTCCCTGTCCCTAGAAACAAGGATTCGCACAGTAAAACACACTGACACTCTCCCTACCTATAGTTTTCTGTCCCTAGAAAAAATGTTTTTTTAAAGCACACTATAGCACAAGGAGAATTTCCCTCACTGTCCTTCCCTGTCCCTAGAAACAAGGATTCGCACAGTAAAACACACTGACACTCTCCCTACCTATAGTTTTCTGTCCCTAGAAAAAATGTTTTTTTAAAGCACACTATAGCACAAGGAGAATTTCCCTCACTGTCCTTCCCTGTCCCTAGAAACAAGGATTATCACAGTGAAAGAAACTGACACTCTTCCTACCTATAGTTTTCTGTCCCTAGAAAAAATGTTTTTTTAAAGCACACTATAGCACAAGGAGAATTTCCCTCACTGTCCTTCCCTGTCCCTAGAAACAAGGATTATCACAGTGAAAGAAACTGACACTCTTCCTACCTATAGTTTTCTGTCCCTAGAAAAAATGTTTTTTTAAAGCACACTATAGCACAAGGAGAATTTCCCTCACTGTCCTTCCCTGTCCCTAGAAACAAGGATTATCACAGTGAAAGAAACTGACACTCTTCCTACCTATAGTTTTCTGTCCCTAGAAAAAATGTTTTTTTAAAGCACACTATAGCACAAGGAGAATTTCCCTCACTGTCCTTCCCTGTCCCTAGAAACAAGGATTATCACAGTGAAAGAAACTGACACTCTTCCTACCTATAGTTTTCTGTCCCTAGAAAAAATGTTTTTTTAAAGCACACTATAGCACAAGGAGAATTTCCCTCACTGTCCTTCCCTGTCCCTAGAAACAAGGATTATCACAGTGAAAGAAACTGACACTCTTCCTACCTATAGTTTTCTGTCCCTAGAAAAAATGTTTTTTTAAAGCACACTATAGCACAAGGAGAATTTCCCTCACTGTCCTTCCCTGTCCCTAGAAACAAGGATTTGCACAGTAAAACACACTGACACTCTCCCTACCTATAGTTTTCTGTCCCTAGAAAAAATGTTTTTTTAAAGCACACTATAGCACAAGGAGAATTTCCCTCACTGTCCTTCCCTGTCCCTAGAAACAAGGATTCGCACAGTAAAACACACTGACACTCTCCCTACCTATAGTTTTCTGTCCCTAGAAAAAATGTTTTTTTAAAGCACACTATAGCACAAGGAGAATTTCCCTCACTGTCCTTCCCTGTCCCTAGAAACAAGGATTCGCACAGTAAAACACACTGACACTCTCCCTACCTATCCTTCTCTTTCCCTAAACTAAAGGAATCCAGGTTAAGCAAGAAAAAATAAATGTCACTGTCCCTGCCTATGCTTCTCTTTCCCTGCTCCGGAACACACTACACTAGGCCGCCGTGCTGGCGGCCTTTTATAGTGTGGGGCGTGTACTAAACACCCTCAGCAATAATTGGCCACAGGCATCCTGCCTGTGGCCAATCATTGCTCTCTTCGCTGCCGGCGCTGTGATTGGCCAAGCATGCGGGGTCACAGTGCATGCTTGGCCAATCACAGCGCCTGGATGACACTGCGATGGCGTAGTGCATTGTGGGCCGTTCGCGTCACTCGAATTAGGCGCGAACGGCCCAAATCGTTCGATCTTCGTCGAACGATCGAACAGCCGATGTTCGAGTCGAACGTATGTTCGACTCGAACACCGAGCTCATCCCTACTGGAGGAACTGTAGCCTCCCGGGTACACTTATACATATTTTCTGGACATGCCCATATGTGCGACAACTCTGGACTGTGGTGGAGTCAGTGCTACGGGACATACTAAGTTTCCCCGTCTCACTGACCCCCTAACTAGCTATTCTCAATTTGACCATTGATGACATACCACCTAACCTCAGGCTGGTGGCAACACACATTCTCTTAGCAACAAAACTTCCAGAAAATGGAAATCTAAAGAAATCCCCACCCCTGCAGAAGTAGTAACTCTGGTAAAAACTCACTATACTTATGAGACTATCCTCTCTCGGGGAAAACACACAAACCCTACTCTAATGACCCTCTGGAACCCATGAAAACTTTGGTACAACAACAGGTACAACCATTGATATTACCATATGATTTATAGAATCCCTATTGATGCTCTCATTCCCCCTCCCCCCTTATACCCTCCCATTTCTACTCTCTTTCCCCTCTCACCCTACCTTTAGTGTGGATGCATTTTGTTTCGGAAACAACTTACTGTTCGAATTTGTCATATTTTGATTCTCATAATACGATAGTGCGTGCTATATCAGTGCGTACCTCTACAGTTCATTATTGTAATCTACACTGATCATTACATAGCATTTATGTTTCTGCATAACTGTATATTTGAAAAACGTTTCAATAAAAATATTTTGAAAAAAAATAAAAAATACACCTGCTGGTTATCGGCATTCCTTTCTTGTGACAGTGTGAGGAGAGGAGAGAGTCGGTAACAAGCCAGTGTAAAAGGGGATATCTGATCATCAGTGTCCTGATTATTCATGCAGTCCCAACAGTGCTCATCAGTGCTGCCAATCAGTGCCCATCACTGCTGCCAATCAGTGCTGCCAATCAGTGGCCATCAGTGCTGCCAATCATTGTCCATCAGTGCTGCCAATCAGTGCCAATAAGTGCTGCCAATCAATGCTGGCTATCAGTGCCCATCAGTGCCGTCTATCAGTGCCGCATATCAGTGAAGCTTCATCAGTGCCCATTAGTGCTGCCTCATCCTCTGCTCCGCTGGCCCCATCTTCTGCTCCATTGACCACATATGTGGCACTTGGATGAATCATGTCTCAGGGTCTGATGAGAATTCCACAGCTGTTCACTGTGAAAGGCTGCATCTTCCTCATCAGACCCTGAGAAAAGAATGCTATACTGCAGCTGGGGTTGGACAAATTTAGATGGGGGGCGCCCAATTTTAGTCTTGCCTGGGGCAACACATAACAAAAATACACCACTGCTTGTTTGTCAAGGAATTTCTCCTCTGGCTGGTGAGTCTGTGTAATGAACTTTTTGTACTGTGCTGAAGCAAAGTACATACCTCGCCATGCTTAAAGAGTAACTTCACTTTTTTTGAGAATTTTTTTTTTTCCACTGGGTGTTTATTTTACATTGCAAGGATTTTAACAAACTTTGTTGTCGATTCCTACCTTGTGTTATTCAGAAGAAATAGTTGTTTTTTTGTCTGTGTCCATGTGAAAAATGAATCTGTATGGGAGTGGTTTTATAATTATCAGTCAGCTTCTGCACCTGTAGGTCTCTGATGAGGAAATTGGCAAGATCTGCATCACTTTAGACATGATTTCCCTATTGGGTATATTTTACCAAAAATAACATTTTAGGGGCTGCACAAAATCTGATTTGTATCTTAGTGCAGACTTTAAAATCAGCCAATCACTCAAACAGGAAATTACATTTTCAGGGGGGGTTTAGTACACCATCTGTGTAGAGAAGGCCACCAGGTTGCCATATTTGATTGCATTTTGCATAAAATTACAGCAGCTGCAGAATGAAAGTGAAAGGTAATTTTTAATACCATTCAACTACAATATGACTTGAGTCACAATTGTATACACTATATTATTTTTTTTAAATATTTTTTTTTCGGGTTTACCATGAAAGTGGAGTTATCCTTTAAAGATTGGGTTATGTGATAAAGAAAAGCTTTGGGGGAGATTTACTGAAATTGATCCACACAGAATCTGGTGCAGCTGTGCACAGTAACCAATCATCTTCTAGGTTTTATTGTCAAAGCTTAATTGAACAAGCTGAAATTATAAGCTGATTAGTTACTATGCACAGCTGCCCCAGATTCTGTATGCACCAATTTTAGTAAATCTTCCACTTTATGTTCAATTTGCACTGTTATAAAGGAAAGGACAGTTATTTTGTGTGTCTGATGACAAAGCAAATTCACAAATTCAAGTTTATAGGACTGTGCTACGAAGGCCTGCATTCCCCTGATCCCCTACAATTGTTGGAGAATGCAGGCAGTTTGAGGGGTATAGTTCTGGGTTAAGTCTGTACAGGATTTTAAAAAAACACAGAAAAAGCAATAGAAGGCCTGATAAAGCAACTGGAATTGGCCAAAAAAAAGCACAGGCCTGTCATGAGCAGGCAACAGCTGCACAACAGCAGGCCCTGGCACAAGCACAGGCCTCCATGAACAAATGACAGCTGCACAACAGCAATGCCCTGGCTCATGTAGTCATGGTCAAACAAGAGACTAACTTAGCAAAATGAACAAATGGCGGACTTACAAAATGCTCAAAAGCTCCATGACCATTACAGACAATGTTAAATCCTAGATGGTGCTGTTAAAGTGTATTGCCACTAGAGAAGGACTGCCTGGGACAAACTGGGTGGATGTGCTGGTTGCTTTTCATATTTGCAGATCCTCAGCAGGCATGCATTGACCTGGCTCAGGAATCATTAGAGACTGTTGAAAGGTGAAATAAGGGCCAGCCTGACTCTTATGATAAAAAGCAAGCTGTGCTCAGTGTCATACTCCTCAACTCTAGGGGGAGTGTTGTTACCCTGCTCTATTTGGATATGTTGTTGTGGGGAAAGCTGATACTGCAGAACAAGACGGTGTCATCTGTATGCACAGCGATGGGAAAGAAAATCCCATGGCCTGTGTAACCCTGTCAACCCCAGTCAGAACTGCTTGACTAAAGGTTGGGAGGGTTGCAAAATGACTTTCTGCTTGGGGGAGACTACCAGATACTGTGGGACTTATATGAACAAAAGCTGAAGGGTTCAAACGCATCTCCTGAAACAAACTAACTTATAATACACTTCAGCTTAAAAACAAAGCTGATAAGTATCAGAAGTAATGTGAACCTGCAAGACTGACCTGGGTCTCTTTGGAGCTGTTTTCAGCATTAGAAGTGGAAGCCCCAGCCGTTGAGCCAGACCTGCCCAATTTCAGGATCTCAAGAGAAAATTATCTTAGCATTCAGAAGAGGCACCCTACTGTAATCCCCCCCCCCCACCCAAGGTTCCAGGATACAATGTTAAATTAAATGGTAAAGCACAGCAACCTGGGGCCTGGATCGCCTCAGGTTGTTGTGGCTCATCATTTAAAACTGTGCCAGCAACCTAGGCTGGATGTGAAGTTCCCCATCACTAACATCTGCATGAATGTGAGATCATACCACATACCTAAAGCCCACAATGAGATTATATTGGAAAAGCTTAAAGGTATGTTGGAGCTTGGGATCACTGAGGAGTCTTCCTGTAGTTGGCCAAGCACTATAATTCTAGTGCCTAAGCCAAATGGAAGCTGGAGATTCTGTAATGACTTTTAAAAGTTAAATGATGTCTCCAAACTACATGCTTGTCTGGGAAGATTAATTCATTAAACGATTAGGTCCAGCCAAGTACATTACTACTGTCAATTTAATGAATGGTTATTGGCAGATACCATTCTCCATGGAGGCTAAGGTAAATAAACAGCATTTGTCACACCAAAGGAGTTATGACAGTGTAGCACCCTTCCCAAATGGTTGGGACACTATGTGTAAATTTAGGGGTATGTCTGAGCCATAGTTGGGCTCAGATCGGTTGATTGTTCTAAAATTGCTTCTGCTCTAGGTGTGATGCTGCCTGGCTGTAGTGTTCCCTGTTCGTATGTAGGTGGCACTGCCACCACTGGCCCAGGTTAAACTACAGGGGTATCACAACACATTGGGTGTCCTTTCCCGGCAGCCGTGCAGTGGGCGTGGTTAACCCGCTGTGCATGTTGGGAGAGGGTACATAAGGGGCAGACGCCATAGATTTTCATTCGTTCCTGGAGGCCCATTGGGTCTGTTCCTGTGTGCACGCGCCTCGTGGCCCGCATGGCACGAGGTGCGTGTGTGTTCCAGCCCCGGGCACCTTCAGCCCGAGGCTGCATCGTTACCTGGTAGGCCCCGCTCTGCTGGCTGGGGCCTATACCTTCGGAAGAGATCCAAGGCTACCCACCTGTGGGAAACCTGCTCTTAGGAAAGGAGGCCAGGGGAGGATCTGCCCCAGAGGAGACTGGCAACGGTACTGCTGTCTCGGGAGGAGGCCTGGAAACTCACCTAAGGAGGGATCCATTGCTTAAAGCCCTGCAATACGCCAATCTGGCCTAAAGGTTCTTTCTCTATTGCTTGGCTGGGAGGATCGGGACTTTGATAATCTTGTGGCAGAGGATTCCTGATCGCATCCATACGTTTTCTCAGATTACATTGATCCGTGCATCATCCCAGCTGCTAGGACCAGTGAAAGGGACTATCCGGGTGAGCAATACCCACTCAGGCTTAAGTGGTGATGTTTTGTCTCTAGTTTCCTACTTTCCTCTCAAGTTCCCTAAGCAAAGTAAATAAAGCCTTTTTGTTGGGCTTAACATCTTTATACCCTGACAACGGAAGCCTTGGAGGTAGTTTGCATGACCCAAAAAAACAAACAGCAGCCTGGTTTCAGAGAGAGGGGGTATCGCTACAACAGTATGTCAATCAGGTTGCAAGAGCCTTAGCCACTTTTCTGAAAGCCATGGACAAAGTCCTGAGACTCCATAGGAATTCTCAGGAACTTACCTAGATGATTGTCTTTAGCCAAGACTAAGAAAGTCATCTAAAAAAGGTCCAGTTAGCCTTAGATGCCCTATGAAAGGTGGGATTCATGGAGAACCTTGAGAAAAGAAAGATTGGATTAGAGGAGACCCACTATCTGGGGTACACTGTAGGCAAAGACATGTTCAAACCCTATGTACTTGAACTAGAGCCTGCTGTATCTTATCAGGACAGACACCCTTTATATGGCATTCACATAGGCTAAAGACAATACAGAGATGTGCATACCCACGCACCAAGGCCAAAGGGAGAAAAAGTAGCCTCACATTTATTAGGACTTAAATGAGTTGTAGGATCATTGTGTGTGATTTTACTTATAGGAGGGGGAAGCACAAGAAATCTTCAGACCAAAATGGGAAATAGTATCTGAATTATTCACACTAAATATTATGGCAGCGGGAGGCTGGAGCAGGCTGGCTTAGCTGAGTGCCGAATGCATCAATGTGAACGTCTGACGCAATCCGCCACAACTAGGAACTGGGTGGAAGGGCAGAGCACAGGGAGGTCATCGGAGACAGATCACGGGTGGACATCGGGGACAGATCCCGGGCGGACATCGGGGACAGATCCTACGCTCTGCTGCCCAGCCTGTGGCCGGCTCCATACACCGGGGACCCGCCGCCATCTTGAGGCCTATGAGACCTCTGTAGCCTCTGCGCTCGAGTGCCGCTAGGGACGAACGGCGGCCCCATCTGTGAACACCAGCGACAGCTTCACCGGACTGGGAGGGCAGCAGTCATAACATCCGAAGTCCGGAGACCGGGTGTACCAGTACTACACACCCGCGGCCCGACGCCATCTTGAGGCCTAAGAAGTCAGTCAGCCGCATCATCATCTCTAAGGTACACTTCTTCCCCTGTGTCAGCACTCCTAATAGCGGTGGACTGTCTGAATATCAGCTAGGGACAGTTCTGAGAGCTCTGCCCTAGACGGAGCGACGCTCCTCCGGACGGTGGCTGTTTTAGGAAAGGCTGCGGCTTCAGCCTACCCCTGGAGGTCAGCGGCCATATTGCTGCACCCAGACTCCCGGCCAGTTCTTGATCCCGGTCTCCCTGGCGCATTATCTTCCCTACTTGGTTGCTAAGGCACTAGCTAGACATCCAGAGCCATATAGCAGCACACTCACTAGGCCTCAGCTTGTTACATCCTTGGCCTAGTAGCAGCAAAGGCCCAGTCATCCCTGTCCTCTCCAGCTCAACCCCTATTCAGCAGATGAAGCTCAGCATGAGCCTGAATAACCATATGTTCCACAATACGCTGTACACATGTTGTTAAGCGAATGAGACTGAGGGGCGCTCCACTTAGCATTCATTTCTGAAGCTCCAACTATGCCAGCAAAGATACACAAAATCCGCTCTACAACTCCCAAGACACATAGTAAAGGAACGGCGACTAACCAAACCACCTCTAGTTCCATACAGCGATTCCTGGTTGCTAGTGGAACCGGCCCCGGCGCATGTAGCAGTCAAGCTAGACGCACGAGATGCAACGCATCTCTCGCTTCACTAGCAACCTCTGTAAGAGAAAGTTCGCCTGTATCATCTTACTGCTCAGATCTCATGGAAGAACCTGAGTCTCCTACAGGCTCAGATTTGGCGAATCTGCTGAGCGGCATTAGAAAAGAGTTAGCCGGGATGTTCCATGGACTCGAAAAATCAATAAAAAAGGAAATCACAGGGGTAAGAACAGATATGGCGCATATTCTCGATAGGGTGGAGGGCACAGAGCAGAGACAAGATACTCATGAAACAGCTATAAGAGAACTACAAAAGTCTGTCACACAGCTAGCCCTTGCTCAACGTGCCTCACTATATAAGTTAGAGGACCTCGAGAATAGAAATCGCAGAAACAACCTACGAATTAGAGGTCTGCCCGAAGTGACTGGAGATAAAGATTTGGAGTCGCAGATTAGAGGTATATTTAATTCAGTGTTGGGAAATGAACCCACTGATTCGTTGCGTTTTGATCGGGTCCATCGGGCTCTTAGGGCTCGTACCGTTGCTCCTGAGCAACCCAGAGACGTAATATGCCGTCTACATTATTTCACAGATAAGAACGCCATTATGGCCAAGTTGAGGAGCATTCCCAACATTGACCTTGATGGAGCAACTCTCAATATTTTCTCGGATTTATCTAAAGAAACCTTAGACCGCCGCAGAGCCCTTAAACCACTTTTGGAACAGTTACGTTCTAAGGAGATTACCTATAGATGGGGTTTCCCGGCGTGCCTTATTGCTACCAAAAAATGGTCGCTCCCACACCCTCCGGTTCCCAGAGGAATTGTTACAATTTTTAAAGGACCTTAATCTGCCCTTAGTGGACCTTCCGGGCTGGCATGATCCGGTCCCTAAGTTTTTACATATCCAGGACTCCCATTGGCAAAAATCTCCTACTACTAAAAAAGGGCGCTCTTCAGCGTCAGGTCCTGTATAATAACATAGATGAGTAAAGGGTGATTATGCCTATGTACTTTCCTTTTTTTTCTTTGTTTGAGTATGCCTGTAAGTTATTATATCTAATGAGATGTGACTTGGCTGCTAAAGTATATTTGTTATAAAAAGGTTTATGGTTTACTGTTGGAGCAAAAAGTATTCTTCTGCACATTATTTGACGCAAGCTGAATGCGGGTGGAGCACAATGCTCCTATGTGTCTCTTATACGACACGTTCCCCTCCCCTTCTTCCCTTTTGGGGTTGTGGAGAGCGGGTAGCCTTCGAGTTTCCTTATCCGTTCTCCTACGGGAGTTCTGGACGGCTGCCCGTGCTCTCTCCCCCCATAGGGACCACCGCAGAAATCTGCGTGATAAATTAAGGTTTCCCACATGCGTCCAGATGGACGTTTTTGTTGTTTATGTAAATTTGTCTTTTTGTTTTTCTCAATACTTACCCGTTTCTTTTTTGTTTTATTTTCCCTATCAAGGCTGGCATGCATGGCTAAGTAGGTTTAAGGGTTATGCTCTACGGTGATAAATGGCCACACTTAAAGTTATTTCTTATAATGTTAGGGGTTTAAATGCCGCGGCAAAACGGCATCAGGTTATCCGTGAATTACGGAAACTTGCCTCTTCTATTGTGTTTCTTCAGGAAACACATTTAACTCATACTACGCAGGTCAAATTGACCTCGCTTTATTTTCCTCAGTGGTATTATAGCCTTTCAGATACGAATAAAGCTAAGGGGGTGGCTATTGGTTTTAGTAGTAGCGTACCCGGTCCGTTTTTTAGAGATGCAAGCGGATGACCATGGTCGTTTTCTTTTTTTAAAGGGCTTTTTAGGTACTACCCAATGTACTCTAGCAAACATATACTGCCCGAACCAAAATCAACCTACCTTTTTTTCTCAAATTCTTACTGATTTATCACAATTTGCTGAGGGTTTAATCATACTGGCAGGAGACATAAATATGTCTCTAGATCCTGTTTTGGATACATCCCACGGTCGCTCTAACATCTCTTTTAAGCGCCTGTCCTTTGTTAAAAAGAGACTAATAGACCGACAATTGATAGACGTATGGCGTATTTTACATCCAAAAGAAAAAGATTTTTCCCATTTTTCGAAGACTCATCAGTCTTATTCCCGAATAGATAATATCTTTTTAGACCATTACCACCTCCCATTAGTACAATCGGCGAATATAGGCACTGCGACACTGTCAGATCATGCACCTGTGTCGATGAGTATGACTATGCCCACTTTGACTCAGCGCTCCAATAATTGGAGACTCAATGATTCTCTTCTTTCAAATCCAACAGAAGTTTCTGTGTTGGCCTCTCATATATTGCAATATTTTAAAGACAATAAACCTTCCGAGACATCCCCTGCTATTGTATGGGAAGCTCACAAGGCAACTATGAGAGGCCGACTCATAGAACTTGGGGCAAGGAAAAAAAGAGAGCGTGGTCAACAACTTGAACAGGTACTGCACCAAATAACAGAACTTGATAAACAACATAAATTCACTTTGCATACATCCCAGCTAGAAGCTCTCACATTGAAACAAGAGGAATTAAAAAATCTTCTTAACCTTGATACAGCTCGGAAATTCCAACGATATTCGCAAAAATTCTATGAGTGGGGGGACAAACCTAGCAGACAATTAGCAAGATCCCTCAAAGAAAAACAGACTAGATTGTTTATTCCTAAAATAAAGCTATCAAACGGAAATTTAGTCCATGCGACTCCTCACATTTCTAAAGCTTTCAGGGACTATTATGCAGATTTGTACAAAGTACAGTGTGACTCTCCGTCTCTGACTGTGAAGGAGAGACGTAACCTTATGCTTACATATTTAAAAGAAGCAAATTTGCCCAAACTTTCAAATTTGACTCTCAGGGAACTTGAATCTGAACTTTCGGTTGAGGAATTTCAGGCGGCTCTGAAGTCTTCACCGACAGGTAAAGCCCTGGGACCGGATGGTTATACTATCCGGTACTATAAAACATTCAGTGATATCCTTCTGCCCCGCCTTACGTCTTATGCCAACTCAATCTCACAGACCTCGGGACTACGCCCGGAATCTCTTACAGCCCATATTTCAGTTATCCTTAAAGCAGATAAGGACCCCACTCAATGCAGTAGCTATAGGCCAATTTCCCTATTAAATGTTGATATCAAATTATATTCTAAGGTAATGGCCAATAGACTACTCCCTCTTATACCTAGTTGGGTTTCTACGGATCAGACGGGCTTTATGCCACACAGAGAAGCCAAGGATAATTCTCTCTGGGCGATATCTCTTATACAATACGCCCAAAGGTCTTCCCAGTCCACCCTATTCGTATCTACAGATGCTGAAAAAGCGTTCGATAGGGTGGACTGGGATTACTTAAAATTGACCCTGCGACATTTTGGGCTGGGACCCAAGATGTTTTACCGCATTACTTCCCTCTATTCTAACCCCACGGCACAAATTCGCATAAATGGCACTTTGAGTGACTCATTCCAACTATTTAATGGGACTAGACAGGGCTGCCCTCTTTCTCCCCTCTTATTTGCCCTTACCCTCAAACCCTTTTTGGCAACCATAAGATGTAATTTAAATATACATGGGATTCAAGTAGGTAATAAAACGCACAAATATGCGGCATATGCGGACAATATTTTATTTTTTATCCAGCAGCCTCGTATTTCGCTTCCTAATTTAATGTCAGCGTTTTCTACTTTTCAGACACTCTCTAACTTTAAAATTAACCTATCTAAGTCTGAAATTCTAAATATTAATCTACCTGGAAGGGAGGTGGAAAATTTAAAACCCCTCTTTCCTTTTAGATGGGTTCAACGAAGTATGAAATATCTGGGAGTGAATCTTGTGCCTCACATTCAGTCCCTCTTTAAATATAATTACATCACATTATTGAATAATATTAGAAGGGATTTACAAAAGTGGAACACGCTGACACACTCATGGTTGGGTAAAGTGAGTATAATTAAAATGAACATTCTGCCTAGAGTTCTTTTTTTCTTTCAAATGATCCCATTGGGTGTGCCTATAGGATTTTTTTCCCTATTACAGACCATGGTCTCCCGCTTTATTTGGAGGAACAGTCACCCCAGAGTAACTAAGGAAGTATTATTTCGCTCCAAGGAAGCTGGGGGACTGGCCCTTCCAAATTTTAAGGCTTATTATAATGCTGTGATTCTGTCTAGAATATCCGAATGGAAATATGCTGCTAATTCCAAACTTTGGGTGAGTTTGGAACATGTTCTTAGTAACACAGACCTAGCAACTACACCCTGGTTGCCACGCTTACATAGACACCTTGCTCCAAGTACCTCCATTTTAACCACTTCCACCCTTGATGTATGGGATGCCTTACACAGGAAGTTCTCGTGGTCATATGCTTCTCCTCTGTTACCGCTTTTGGACCACGATTATTTCTTACCTGGCCTACTAGATCCTGGCTATAGGTCGTGGTTGCCAGAAGAACCTCTTCTACTACATCATGTTCTTCGAGCAAATGCGCTTAAGCCTCTTAAGGAGATTCTCGGCCTTAAGCCCATTATGTTTCTTGATAAATGGAGATATAATCAATTGCAAGGTTTCCTTAGAACTCTGCCTCAGCCGCTTAGAGGGATACAGGACTTAAACAGTATTGAGGAAGTTTTTAATTCAATGGATCCACCTGAACATTGTATCTCGGTATTCTACAAATTACTTATCAAGCTCCAAGGTGATACTTATCCTCCCTTTCTCGCTAAGTGGGAGGCAGACTTGGAATCCTGCCTCTCAGACAGCCAAAAGGATAAAGTCCTACAGCTGACTCATATCTCTTCAATTGCATCGAGGATGGCTGAGGTCAATTACAAGCTACTAACCAGATGGCACTACACCCCATCAAAGCTTCATCAGATGTTCCCCGACAACTCCCCGTTGTGTTGGAGGAATTGTGGGAACAGAGCAACCCACGCTCATATATGGTGGTCGTGCCCACTCATCCGCCCCTTCTGGTCTAGCATTATTCGAATTATCCAACAAATATCCAATATTAATCTTCCTGCTGATGCATGGACCATTCTTTTTCATGCTACTAAGGAACCCGTCAGAAAATACAAATGTTCTTTAGTTCCACATTTGCTTAATACGGCTAAAGCACTTATACCTACCCTTTGGGGTCAGCCTGAGACTCCATCCGTGAAAAAGTGGTTTCAAAAAATTTCAGAGGTCCATCTTATGGAGGATATCACTCATTGTAACAAGGACACTTTTCATCGACACACTTTAACTTGGACTCCATGGATGGAGTTCAAGGACACCACAACCTATAGAGAGATACTTGCACAATCCCACTGAGACTCGTTTACACCTATTGAATAAGCTATCTATATCTTAAGGATGATTCCCTGTGGTTATTCTTTGGCTTATCCCTTAAGAGACTAAAATGTAATGTGACAAACATTTTATTGGATACCATGCATGCCGGCCTTTCCTTTCCTTCTTTTTCTTTTCTTTTTTATACCCCTAATTATGTTTTCTTCCTTTTCCCGGAGAGAGTGAGAGAGGGGGATTAGATTTTGTTCTTCGTTGAGGCTCCCCATACCTTCCCCCTCCTCCCCCCCTCCCCCCCTTTTTATTTATTTATTTATTTATTTATTTATTTATTTTTTTGGGCACAGGTGACGATAATTTTACCTGTTATTTTTCTCTCTCTATATATGTTTTGTCACTTCATCAGTGTAGTCACTTGTAAATTCATCCCTTAGTCTTTTATATAGTCCACTTTTAGATTTTAACACGTGTCTTTTAGTTTGTAGTAGTTTTTGAAATCACTTTTTTTTTACACTCTTTTTTTAATTAATTTTACGTTAGAAGACATCAACACTAGAGTGATAGCACATAATATATCTGGGGGAGAGTATGGGGGATCGTATTCCCCCATCCCCCCCCCTTTCTAAAATCCTTCCCACTCCCCCCCTTTTTTTTTTTTTTTGGCACAGGTGACGATAACTTTACCCCTCACTTTTCTCTTTATATACATGTTTTGTCACTCTATCAGCACTGCCACTCATAAATTTATCCCCTAGTTCTTTATATTGTCTATTTTTAGATTTAACTCCTGGGGGTTAATTTTTTTTTTTTTTTTGTTTATAGTAGTTTTCGGAACCACTTTTGTTTCCCTTTATTATTTAATTTCACTTTAGAAGACATTAACACTAGAGTGATAGCACATAATATATTTGGGGGAGAGTATGAGGGATTGTATTCCCCCATCCCCCCTCTTCTAAAATCATCCTCACTCCCCCCCCCCCTTTTTTTTTTTTTCTCCTTCTCTCTCTCTCTCGCTCCATTTCCCCATTTCCCCATCTTTCCCTCTTTTCTCCCCCCCCCTTTTTTTTATGGGAAATATTGAGACTGTAAATGTGTTTTATGTATTGTAATGTGTGTTATATATGTTTTTGGAAAATTAATAAAAAAGATAATAAAAAAAAAAAATATTATGGCAGCACCAGAGGAAACTCAGAAAAATTGTGGGCAAAAATCTCTACTCCATACTAAAAATTGGAAACACCAAACAATACCTCTTCACAATATAGTTATAATTGTAATATAACATCAATCTCACATTTGCTCTGTATAAATTGGTTTGTATGGTATCTACTATGGAGATTGAATAACAACTTTCCCACCAAAATAGTCAGCCCACTTAAACAATGTCAAAATACAGCAGAGGAGATGTGTCAAACAAAATCAATGGGTTTAAAGGTAGTAGCAATAATTACAAATCCTCTTATAATATTGCTTCCACTAACAGGATAATCAGTCACTCTCCTAAAAAAACATGAGTGTCCCTTAACAAACAAAAAAGAAACAAAAGTGTGCATATCCTAAAGAAAACTTAACATCTTTCGCTCCTGGGGCTTAGGAACAGATTTGAAGCCATCTTACATTACTTGGTTTAGTTTTGGTCATAGTGAGTCGGTATCCTGTGTGTGATCGGTTGCAATTTTTCTGTAGCATATTGTAGATTGGCAAGCTGTTTTTTTATGAACCAGTTCATTACATGTCATGTTGACTGATTTCAGTGATAGGATCATTTTAGTGGTACTTTTACCCTGCAGCAAACATTGAAAATTTTAGTCTGTAACATCAGCAGCAGAGATTTTATGTTTATTGGTAATCCAAGATTAATTTCATTTTAACCACTTAAGCCCCGGACCATTTTGGCTGGTTAAAGACCAGGCCCCTTTTTGCGATTCGGCACTGCGTCGCTTTAACTGACAATTGCATGGTCGTGCGACGTGGCTCCCAATCAAAATTGACGTCCTATTTTTCCCACAAATAGAGCTTTCTTTTGGTGGTATTTGATCACCTCTGCGGTTTTAATTTTTTGCGCTAAAAACAAAAATAGAGCGACAATTTTTAAAAAAATTCAATATTTTTTACTTTTTGCTATAATAAATATCCCCAAAAAATATATTAAAAAAAGTTTTTTTCCTCAGTTTAGGCCGATACGTATTCTTCTACATATTTTTGGTAAAAAAAAAAATCGCAATCCGCAATTATTGATTGGTTTGCGCAAAAGTCATAGTGTTTACAAAATAGGGGATAGTTTGACATTTTTATTAATATTTTTTTTTTACTAGTAATGGTGGCGATCAGTGATTTTATTTTGTGACTGCGACATTATGGTAAACACATCGGACACTTTTGACACATTTTTGGGACCATTGTAATTTTCACAGCGATCAGTGCTATAAAAATGCACTGGTTACTGTGAAAATGACACGGGCAGTGAAGGGGTTAACCACTAGGTGTCGCTGTAGGGGTTAAGTGTTCCCTGCATTGTGTTTTTAACGGAGGGGGGTTAGGCTCTGTGTCACATGACACCGATCTCCGCTCCGAGCACACGGAGCCGAGATCCGTGTCATGGTCACTAGTCAGAGCGGGGAGATACACAAGCATTTCCCTGCTCTATACCTCCGTGAGACAATCGCGGGGATCCCCGCGGCGATCGAGTCCACGGGACCCGCAGTCCGACTCACGGAGATGGCGGCAGGGTTGCGAGCGCGCCACCGGCGGCACACACGCGACCACACGGACAGGCACTTAAAGGGGACGTACAGGTACGTTGATGTGCCTTTCCGTGCCATTCTGCCAACGTATATCTACAGGAGGCGGTCGGCAAGTGGTTAATGAAAGTGTATCAGACCACACCATAATGCGACACACAGATTTACATTTCCATAACAAAACCTCCTTCTGCTCTAAAGACCCTCTCAGACAGCACACTAGCTGTAGCACAAAACAGTAGCTCCAGCGCATACTCTGCAAGCTCTGGCTATTGGTCCAGCATGGACACTGCAAAGTCAATTGGATTTTTGCTTCTAAGGGTGTAGACATCAACCCTGGACCCCCATGTGGTTAGCAACCATGTTGTTCAGGCACTGCTTGTGGCCGCTACCACCAGACAGGCCTGTCTGCTCTGGTTTTAAATCATTTTTAAAAGTATCGCTAAGGCAGCCACCACTACTGCTGCATCTGAGGCATTTTGATCAATAGAGGGGATCAGGCCACCAGCAGGAAATGTTACAAAGAGGTCTTTGGTAGCAGATGTGTAAAAAACACAGAAGGTCCTGGGGATAACAGTGGCATGTACCTGTGGAGCAGTGGCTCCAGATGGATTCTCCTGCCTCCAAACAAAATCTTCCCTTGTTGTTGTTCTGCCTCTCCCTCAAAACTTTCAGCCTCTTTTTTCAGGGGCACCTAAAGAAGGTCTTCAACTTTATCATCCGCCACCTCCTCATTGCTGGAGCTCAATCAGAAGAATGTACCAGCTGCTGGAATATCACTGCCTCTTGCTGTTACCTGCCTGCTGTCCCCTCCCTGTGTGGTCATGATCCTTCCTTCCTCATCCTCACTATCTAATAGGAGGAATGCTTGTGCATAACCAAAAGCATCCTCCTGCAGCAAGTCATTGATTGTGTGATTATATAACTCTGCCGTCTCCTTATTGCCATTTTGTAGGGCTATGACAGAATTTGCAGAAGTGGAGGAAGAAGAAAAGGGTACATTAATAGCAATTGCAGACAACTGTCTGCATTTCACCTGGGAGGAGGAAGAACCACCCTACCACCAAACTACCCCTCCTGTGCGTACTGTAGCTGTATGGTTAGGCCACTTTCTGAGAATGCAGTCATTATATAACTGCAATGACTACTGGCATACACAAATAGGTAGTCCTAGAAAGGGTTGTGGGCGTCTCTAAATTACTGTCCCTGTTAAGCTAGCGGATCTAAGTTCAAACGCCAGGCAGTGCATTATGTTTATCATTTGGACCAGTGAAATCCAGCATTAGTTCTTGGGGACAACATGCTGAATTGGTTTTATACCCACTGTAGAGACGCATCTGAACCTCATCCCTAATGATAACATATGCAAACCAGGAAAAAAAAAGACACATTAAATAAATAATAGTAAATATTCATAATAATCAGAATTACTTACTCAACAAATCCATACTTAAAACAATATTCATCAAATAATCCATTTTCATTTGTAGCATGACAGTAAACAGTCAAGTCCCAGCTTGACAAGTGAGTCAACAGTATAGAATGAATAGAGCTCATTTTTATGAGTGACATTTAAAAAAAAAGCCTATAAAATTGCTTATGAATACGTTTCATGAAGTCATTGTAATTAAAATGCTAGACTTATCCCGGGTAATAAACGAAAAGCAAATCATTACATACTGCACAAAGCTGCTTAGGGTTGTATTTTTAGCTACATGTATTACTGGGCAATTGAAAATGGATGCTTAACAAAACAGTTCCAATCCGTCTGAAACATTAGCAGAAAAATTGTTGTGCAGAATGTGCAAAATATAACCTCTTCCTGGACAATAATCTAGGCTTGACAATGTTAAGTTTACTTTATCAAGATTTCAAAGCATTAATTTTTAATTTATTGTATGCAGTGTCCGGCTGTATTACAATTTACCTGGCATCTGAAACTCAAAGTGGAATACCAACCAATTCTTTGTAATTTTAAAGAGCGTGGGAAGGGTAGAACCATTTTAGTACTAATGAAACACAAACAAATTGCTCTACCTCTGCATCTCATTGTGCTGTTGGGACTCACCTGTGCTAGGTCCAAGGCTCATGTGCACTCATACACAGAACAATAAACCAACTTAGGCCTGGTTCACACTGGGGCGACAAACGCTCCGACATTAGGAGCTCATGTCGCATGACGTGTGAAAATCAATGAATCCCTATGAGAGCCGTCTTAACTGGTCCGACACAAGTCGGTCCGACATTAAAAATGCTCCCTGTACTACTTCTGTCCGACTTTGATCCTGCTTCAGCCCATTGAATATCATTGAAGTCGGATCAAAGTAGGATCCTCGTCCTAACCATCCGACATTTGACATCCGACATGGTGATTACAGCAGCAGTAAAAGGAATTTATCTCACCCTGGGATTGTTTTGATTGGTCTAAGGACAAGTCAGACTATCACAAAGTCGGATCAAAGTAGTATCCTGTTCATGAATGTCGGATGGATGTCGGACCAATGTAGGATCAATGTAGGACTGATGTCGCAGAGCAAAGTAGGATGAAAGTCGGATGAATGTCGTGTCGTATCAGTGTGAACCCAGCCTAAAAGTCTTGCACATGGCACAAGTCCTTAGAAGTGTTTATTGATGATATTCAAACAGCTCCACAAAAGCACAATCTACAATCTACAATATATAGTGGGGCAAAAAAGTATTTAGTCAGCCACCAATTGTGCAAGTTCTCCCACTTAAAAAGATGAGGGAGGCCTGTAATTGTCATCATAGGTATACCTCAACTATGAGAGACAAAATGTGGAAACAAATCCAGACAATCACATTGTCTGATTTGGAAAGAATTTATTTGCAAATTATGGTGGAAAATAAGTATTTGGTCACCTACAAACAAGCAAGATTTCTGGCTCTCACAGACCTGTATCTTCTTCTTTAAGAGGCTCATCTGTCCTCCACTCATTACCTGTATTAATGGCACCTGTTTGAACTTGTTATCAGTATAAAAGACATCTGTCCACAACCTCAAACAGTCACACTCCAAACTCCACTATGGTTAAGACCAAAGAGCTGTCGAAGGACACCAGAAACAAAATTGTAGACCTGCACCAGGCTGGGAAGACTGAATCTGCAATAGGCAAGCAGCTTGGTGTGAAGAAATCAACTGTGGGAGCAATAATTAGAAAATTAAAGACATACAAGACCACTGATAATCTCCCTCGCAAGATCTCACCCCGTGGGGTCAAAATGATCACAAGAACGGTGAACAAAAATCCCAGAACCACACGGGGGGAACTAGTGAATGACCTGCAGAGAGCTGGGACCAACGTAACAAAGGCTACCATCAGTAAAACACTACGCCGCCAGGGACTCAGATCCTGCAGTGCCAGTCATGTCCCCCTGCTTAAGCCAGTACATGTCCGGGCCCGTCTGAGGTTTGCTAAAGAGCATTTGGATGATCCAGAAGAGGATTGGGAGAATGTCATATGGTCAGATGAAACCAAAGTAGAACTGTTTGGTAGAAACACAACTCGTCGTGTTTGGAGGAGAGAGAATGCTGAGTTGCAACCAAAGAACACCATACCTACTGTGAAGCATGGGGGTGGCAACATCTGCTTTGGGGCTGTTTCTCTGCAAAGGGAACAGGGCGACTGATCCGAGTACATGAAAGAATGAATGGGCCATGTATCGTGAGATTTTGAGTGCAAACACCCTCCCATCAGCAAGGGCATTGAAGATGAAACATGGCTGGGTCTTTCAGCATGACAATGATCCCAAACACACCGCCCGGGCAACAAAGGTGTGGCTTCGTAAGAAGCATTTCAAGGTCCTGGAGTGGCCTAGCAAGTCTCCAGATCTCAACCCCATAGAAAACGTTTGGAGGGAGTTGAAAGTTCGTGTTGCCCAGTAACAGCCCCAAAACATCATTGCTCTAGAGGAGATCTGCATGGAGGAATGGGCCAACATACCAGCAACAGTGTGTGACAACCTTGTGAAGACTTACAGAAAACGTTTGACCTCTGTTATATATCCTTTGTTGGCAATGACAAAGTATTGAGATGAACTTTTGATATTGACCAAATACTTATTTTCCACCATAATTTGCAAATGAATACTTTCCAAATCAGACAATGTGATTGTCTGACTAATATATTGGGGTACTCTTGGTCAAATCAAAAAGCACCACATCCCATTGTAATTTAATATGAGAAAAGGGGGGGACAGCGGGTATACTCAGTACCCAGGGATTTTTTGAAAACACGGTGCTTGATAGAGATAAACACAATTGTCAAAATCAATAAAAGATTAAATTTTATTACATGAAGCATAAAAACAATACACAAAATTATTAACCATCCTTCAAGATATGTAGGTCAGTTTTCAAAAAGATGCAATTCACTGCTTGATTTCCACTCAACTAGTTTCGCTCCCAGCGGAGCTTCTTCAGGAGTGTAATAGAGTAATAGCAGGTTTAAACTGTGAATACAGGATGTACAACAATTAGCAACATAGAATGGTTAAAAGTATGTAAGACTTTAATGTTGAACATTTCAGAAAAATTGATAAATTGACGTGCCCAAAGCACGCTAATGGTTAAGTAGTTCATAAGGGTAGATCATTAACACAATAGATCCGTTCACACTGAAATGGTGATGGCCCATGCTGAGCATCATACAAACACATATGTATACACTCACCGACTTACATGTGTAGCTACAAACTGGAAGAACAAATGGCATTTCCACTGGTATTAGTTGACCGGTTTGCCCAATCCACTGAAACAACCCATAGGGTTAGCAACCACAAGGGTAAAGAAAATCTATTGAAGACTGGAAATAGAAAGCATACAAAAGGTATATAGTGAATAGATGTTAAATCTAGCAAATTCAACATAATTCATCCTGAAATGGATGGAAAGACAACCTCTTACCTTGAGAGGTTGTTAGTATGGGTCACTAGATCCAAAGTCAGCAGTATGCCAATAGGGAGTTGTAAAAATCCTTATAGAGCACAAAGTGTCTATTTGTGCTAAGAAAGACAAACCCTCGGGCTGAATGATTGGAAACACATAGTGAAAAAATAACTTCACTGGTTACATTGCACTCAAGATGGTTGGGTGGGATGGATGAGCTGGTCACCAGCTGTAAATAAAAAAAAATATAGCAGACAAAGTGATGAGCAACCTCGGCCACTGCGAGGAGAAAGTTATCAACACAGCGGACAAGCGATTGTCCATAACAGCAGCCTACCTGGGCAAGTTGAAAAGGGGTCAGAATCCGTCCGGCTGGAGCAGGTATATCTCCAAGCCCCAGGGCGGCGAAAGATCCTCGCAGACTGTCGGCGGACCGGAGCCGCATTTAAAATACCCCCATCGCGGCGGCGTCTGACGTCATCGCCGCGATGCGGACGTACATTGGTGGATCAATGATGACGCGCACCGCCGTCCAAGAGTTGGACTGGCGTGAGCGTCATTGAGACAGCAGCCAACGTGGCGTGTCACACACCAAGCGAGGTGTGTGTCAGTCAGCTGGACGCTGCTGAGGCCAGCCGCGCCATCTTGAATAAGGGAAAACAGAATATATAGATAATAGTAAATGAACCCAGCGTCATTGAGAGAGTGGGAACAAGAATATATATGGTGTAATGACATTAATAATCAAAATCTATATTGAAGCAGCGCAGGTGGAACTCACAGAATGACTGTCAACATTGATCATCAATTTGGGGCACCCCATTGAAAGCTCGACTGGCATCACGAGTATATCAAAGCAGGGGGCCCCCGGGCGTCCGTATGGTTGCCCGGGGTGAATCATGAATTGAGCCAGTCAGCAAATACCAGATGCAATATAGAGAAAATAAATTTGGTATGAAAATTTTTTTATTATTATACAGGGACACATTGTGTCACCCAAGTAGATAAATAATCGAAATTAGATAATAACTAGAATGCCAATTTTTCACAAAGGGTAAACCCAATTTGTAGCAAGGGTCTGAAGTAAAGCAAATGGGCGGAACTGGTGAAGCTCAGGATGGAACATGAACATACAGTATGACGGATTACATGAATCATGAAAAATACATTGTAAGTTAAACTTTCCAACTTAGGAAACATGTGTTAATATATGAGGAATGCAAAGTGTTGCAAGGGATGAATCTAAGTGAGATAAAGAAATGAAAAAAGATTGAAGATAAAATAATATGAAATGAAAAAATGATAACTGGACTCAATTTGAATTTATAACAATATAGCAAAAAATTAAAAAAATATATTGATGAATATTAGATAATGGAGTAAATGTTGGACAAACAATGCTATAGTAATTCACGGCAGAACTCTATAAAAACGGCTTAAAGCTAAAGGCATCGTTTAAACCAGGGTGCCTAAGAGCTGATAACCTATGGATCCATCTGGCCTCTTTCTGCAGTAGAATTTTATCAAAATTCCCTCCTCTCTCCCCTGGGGGAATGTGTTCTAAGGCGGAAAAATGCATTACTGCACTATCAAATTGATGAAACAGACCTACATGCCGGCTAATTGGGGTTTCCATTTTCTTTTTCCTTATCAGAGAAACATGGTCTCTGACACGGTGAAAGAAGGGCCTTTTGGTCTTGCCGACATAGAATGCATCACATTGGCATTGCATTAAGTATACTATACCAATGGATTGGCACGTGACTGAAAACATAGGTCTGTGTACTTGTCCGTCCGGAAGAGTAACCGTGGAGGAGGAATGTAAATATCTGCAGAATTTACATTTATGACAAGGCCTAGTGCCCCTAAACGGGATGGGATTAGACGGCGATGAAGAAAAGTGGCTATGGACCAGAGTGTCTCGTAGAGATCGCGCTCTCTTGTAGGTGATCTGTGGATACGGTTTGATAAATTTAGAAATTTGATCATCGCTGGTTAGTAGGTACCAGTATTTTTGTAGGATGAGGCGCACCTGTTGGTGTTGGTTTGAAAATGTAGTTATCAACCTAACACCCGGGTCAGATTTTGTTTTCTTGGGACCATGCAGAAGAGCACTTCTATTTTGTTTTTTGGTTCTAGCATAAGCCTTTTTAAGGCACTTGTTGCTGTAACCTCGTTCTAAAAAACGGGCCCTCAATAGTTTAGCCTCATGTTCAAAGTCCTTTGAACTGCTACAGTTCCGCCGCAATCTCAAATATTGCCCATAGGGCACACTTGAGATCAGAGGTTTGGGATGGGCACTCCCTGCATGCAGCAGGGAGTTTCCAGCCGAAGATTTACGATAAAGGGAGGTGCTGATGGTACCATCAGTTTTGATGTTGATTTTGAGATCCAGAAAGGTCAACTCCCTTTGGCTAATTTCAAAAGTGAATTTGAGATTAAAGTTATTGATCTTTAAGGAATCAAGGAAAGTGGTAAGGGCATCTCTGGGGCCGGTCCAAATAAAGAAAATATCGTCAATGAATCGTCGCCATATTGGGATAAAATCCAAATGGCTCTGTAAATCCTCTCTAAAAAAGAGGTTTCTCTCCCACCCCCCCAGATACAGGTTCGCGTAAGAGGGGGCACACTTGGTCCCCATTGCCACCCCCTGTATCTGGAGGTAGTGGGAGTCTCCAAACAAAAAAATATTGTTAGATAAAATGAATTCGAGAAGGTTCAAAATGAACGAGATATAGGCCCGAGAGATGCCCCTATCCTCGGTGATGAAGCCCTCCACAACCTCCACACCAAGTTGGTGTGGTATGGAGTTGTAGAGGGCCTCAACATCAAGTGCCACCAACCAAGATCCCTCAGGCACAGAAATGCCATCTAAGGTTCTTAAAAGGTCAGTTGTATCCTGTAGATACGATACCAGCCCTTCAACATGAGGTCTGAGAAAGTCATCGATCAGTTGACTAGCCGTCTCTGTCAGGGAACCATTGCCCGAGACAATAGGACGTCCCGGGGGAGAGGACAAGTTCTTGTGAACTTTAGGTAATGCATAGAGAGTGGGGGTTCTAGGATTGGTGACACTGAGAAATTCCCAAGTTTTTTTGGTGATTAAACCATCATGATATGCACTGCCGATCAAATGTCTGTACCGTTCAGTAACCAGATGCAAATGAGCACTAGATACTTTCCGGTACCAACTTTTGTTGGTCAGTAGGTTCATGACCATTTGCTCATAGTCACAACAGTTCATAACCACCAAGTTGCCCCCCTTGTCGGAGGGCTTGATGATAATCTCTTTGTTGAGCTGTAGAGATCGCAATGCCTCACGTTGAGAATCACTAAGATTGGAATCGGCCTGTGATTTCCAGTTTGACTGGTTTATCTCCAACGTCACCTGTTTTGTGAAAGCCCAAATATTAGGATTTCCCTGTAGTAATGGGAATAAATTGGATTTGGGTTTGTATTCCCGTTGAACAGATTTTATTGCCAAAGGATTAGAGGAGGATGGGGCCTGGGGGGGAGGGGAGGGCAACGTTGACATACACTGTTCCTCTAGAGCCCGTGCCTCATCAAGGTCCGTGAGGTCAACGTTGCCCTCCTCCCATAGCTCCATGAGTTCCTCAAGAGCCTTTAAGTCCTCAATGTTCATTTCCTGCCATAAAGGATTGGCCAGAGTGGTAGTCTGAGACTGATCTTCGGGTTTGTCATAAAGAACTCGGAATAGTAATTTCCTGGAAAATAGATTTAAATCTTTGATGAGTTCGAACTTATCAATTTGGTGAGTAGGGCAAAAAGTAAGTCCCAGTTTTAAAACTGAGATCTGATCAGGGGTCAATGCATATGAGGACAAATTGATTACCTCAAGTTCGTTTTCGAGAATTTTTGATTCTGTGGATCTGAATTTACCTGCTTCCTTGGGTCTAGTGCCAACGACGGAGCTGGCTGAGCCAGCCGAAAATCCGCCTGATTGGAAAGACAAGGGTGCGCAGAATTGCTTACCTGTGCCGCAAGTGAGGAAGTGAGGGCTGAGGTGGAGATGGGAGTGATGAGTGGTTGGATAGAATGTGTCATCGCAGTGCCGGAAGTTGAGGAGATTTTGGCCGAGGTTGCCCTGGTCGTGATGGGTGCCCGAGACGAGGCAGTGCGCTGAGAAGGGAAAGATTTAGTGGATGTCTTACCATTACGGGCCTGAAAAAAGCCGTGAGTTTTAGGCATAGGGAGTGCCTCTGGTGCCTGTGAGGAAGAAAAAGAGGAAGCAGAAGAGTCAGATTCACTAGGATCATGGTATGATTCATTTGATTGACGTTTAGTATTTTGAAAACGTCTGCGGCTTTTGAAACTCGTGCCCAAGTGCACGCAGACGTTTTCAAAATACTAAACGTCAATCAAATGAATCATACCATGATCCTAGTGAATCTGACTCTTCTGCTTCCTCTTTTTCTTCCTCACAGGCACCAGAGGCACTCCCTATGCCTAAAACTCACGGCTTTTTTCAGGCCCGTAATGGTAAGACATCCACTAAATCTTTCCCTTCTCAGCGCACTGCCTCGTCTCGGGCACCCATCACGACCAGGGCAACCTCGGCCAAAATCTCCTCAACTTCCGGCACTGCGATGACACATTCTATCCAACCACTCATCACTCCCATCTCCACCTCAGCCCTCACTTCCTCACTTGCGGCACAGGTAAGCAATTCTGCGCACCCTTGTCTTTCCAATCAGGCGGATTTTCGGCTGGCTCAGCCAGCTCCGTCGTTGGCACTAGACCCAAGGAAGCAGGTAAATTCAGATCCACAGAATCAAAAATTCTCGAAAACGAACTTGAGGTAATCAATTTGTCCTCATATGCATTGACCCCTGATCAGATCTCAGTTTTAAAACTGGGACTTACTTTTTGCCCTACTCACCAAATTGATAAGTTCGAACTCATCAAAGATTTAAATCTATTTTCCAGGAAATTACTATTCCGAGTTCTTTATGACAAACCCGAAGATCAGTCTCAGACTACCACTCTGGCCAATCCTTTATGGCAGGAAATGAACATTGAGGACTTAAAGGCTCTTGAGGAACTCATGGAGCTATGGGAGGAGGGCAACGTTGACCTCACGGACCTTGATGAGGCACGGGCTCTAGAGGAACAGTGTATGTCAACGTTGCCCTCCCCTCCCCCCCAGGCCCCATCCTCCTCTAATCCTTTGGCAATAAAATCTGTTCAACGGGAATACAAACCCAAATCCAATTTATTCCCATTACTACAGGGAAATCCTAATATTTGGGCTTTCACAAAACAGGTGACGTTGGAGATAAACCAGTCAAACTGGAAATCACAGGCCGATTCCAATCTTAGTGATTCTCAACGTGAGGCATTGCGATCTCTACAGCTCAACAAAGAGATTATCATCAAGCCCTCCGACAAGGGGGGCAACTTGGTGGTTATGAACTGTTGTGACTATGAGCAAATGGTCATGAACCTACTGACCAACAAAAGTTGGTACCGGAAAGTATCTAGTGCTCATTTGCATCTGGTTACTGAACGGTACAGACATTTGATCGGCAGTGCATATCATGATGGTTTAATCACCAAAAAAACTTGGGAATTTCTCAGTGTCACCAATCCTAGAACCCCCACTCTCTATGCATTACCTAAAGTTCACAAGAACTTGTCCTCTCCCCCGGGACGTCCTATTGTCTCGGGCAATGGTTCCCTGACAGAGACGGCTAGTCAACTGATCGATGACTTTCTCAGACCTCATGTTGAAGGGCTGGTATCGTATCTACAGGATACAACTGACCTTTTAAGAACCTTAGATGGCATTTCTGTGCCTGAGGGATCTTGGTTGGTGGCACTTGATGTTGAGGCCCTCTACAACTCCATACCACACCAACTTGGTGTGGAGGTTGTGGAGGGCTTCATCACCGAGGATAGGGGCATCTCTCGGGCCTATATCTCGTTCATTTTGAACCTTCTCGAATTCATTTTATCTAACAATATTTTTTTGTTTGGAGACTCCCACTACCTCCAGATACAGGGGGTGGCAATGGGGACCAAGTGTGCCCCCTCTTACGCGAACCTGTATCTGGGGGGGTGGGAGAGAAACCTCTTTTTTAGAGAGGATTTACAGAGCCATTTGGATTTTATCCCAATATGGCGACGATTCATTGACGATATTTTCTTTATTTGGACCGGCCCCAGAGATGCCCTTACCACTTTCCTTGATTCCTTAAAGATCAATAACTTTAATCTCAAATTCACTTTTGAAATTAGCCAAAGGGAGTTGACCTTTCTGGATCTCAAAATCAACATCAAAACTGATGGTACCATCAGCACCTCCCTTTATCGTAAATCTTCGGCTGGAAACTCCCTGCTGCATGCAGGGAGTGCCCATCCCAAACCTCTGATCTCAAGTGTGCCCTATGGGCAATATTTGAGATTGCGGCGGAACTGTAGCAGTTCAAAGGACTTTGAACATGAGGCTAAACTATTGAGGGCCCGTTTTTTAGAACGAGGTTACAGCAACAAGTGCCTTAAAAAGGCTTATGCTAGAACCAAAAAACAAAATAGAAGTGCTCTTCTGCATGGTCCCAAGAAAACAAAATCTGACCCGGGTGTTAGGTTGATAACTACATTTTCAAACCAACACCAACAGGTGCGCCTCATCCTACAAAAATACTGGTACCTACTAACCAGCGATGATCAAATTTCTAAATTTATCAAACCGTATCCACAGATCACCTACAAGAGAGCGCGATCTCTACGAGACACTCTGGTCCATAGCCACTTTTCTTCATCGCCGTCTAATCCCATCCCGTTTAGGGGCACTAGGCCTTGTCATAAATGTAAATTCTGCAGATATTTACATTCCTCCTCCACGGTTACTCTTCCGGACGGACAAGTACACAGACCTATGTTTTCAGTCACGTGCCAATCCATTGGTATAGTATACTTAATGCAATGCCAATGTGATGCATTCTATGTCGGCAAGACCAAAAGGCCCTTCTTTCACCGTGTCAGAGACCATGTTTCTCTGATAAGGAAAAAGAAAATGGAAACCCCAATTAGCCGGCATGTAGGTCTGTTTCATCAATTTGATAGTGCAGTAATGCATTTTTCCGCCTTAGAACACATTCCCCCAGGGGAGAGAGGATGGAATTTTGATAAAATTCTACTGCAGAAAGAGGCCAGATGGATCCATAGGTTATCAGCTCTTAGGCACCCTGGTTTAAACGATGCCTTTAGCTTTAAGCCGTTTTTATAGAGTTCTGCCGTGAATTACTATAGCATTGTTTGTCCAACATTTACTCCATTATCTAATATTCATCAATATATTTTTTTAATTTTTTGCTATATTGTTATAAATTCAAATTGAGTCCAGTTATCATTTTTTCATTTCATATTATTTTATCTTCAATCTTTTTTCATTTCTTTATCTCACTTAGATTCATCCCTTGCAACACTTTGCATTCCTCATATATTAACACATGTTTCCTAAGTTGGAAAGTTTAACTTACAATGTATTTTTCATGATTCATGTAATCCGTCATACTGTATGTTCATGTTCCATCCTGAGCTTCACCAGTTCCGCCCATTTGCTTTACTTCAGACCCTTGCTACAAATTGGGTTTACCCTTTGTGAAAAATTGGCATTCTAGTTATTATCTAATTTCGATTATTTATCTACTTGGGTGACACAATGTGTCCCTGTATAATAATAAAAAAATTTTCATACCAAATTTATTTTCTCTATATTGCATCTGGTATTTGCTGACTGGCTCAATTCATGATTCACCCCGGGCAACCATACGGACGCCCGGGGGCCCCCTGCTTTGATATACTCGTGATGCCAGTCGAGCTTTCAATGGGGTGCCCCAAATTGATGATCAATGTTGACAGTCATTCTGTGAGTTCCACCTGCGCTGCTTCAATATAGATTTTGATTATTAATGTCATTACACCATATATATTCTTGTTCCCACTCTCTCAATGACGCTGGGTTCATTTACTATTATCTATATATTCTGTTTTCCCTTATTCAAGATGGCGCGGCTGGCCTCAGCAGCGTCCAGCTGACTGACACACACCTCGCTTGGTGTGTGACACGCCACGTTGGCTGCTGTCTCAATGACGCTCACGCCAGTCCAACTCTTGGACGGCGGTGCGCGTCATCATTGATCCACCAATGTACGTCCGCATCGCGGCGATGACGTCAGACGCCGCCGCGATGGGGGTATTTTAAATGCGGCTCCGGTCCGCCGACAGTCTGCGAGGATCTTTCGCCGCCCTGGGGCTTGGAGATATACCTGCTCCAGCCGGACGGATTCTGACCCCTTTTCAACTTGCCCAGGTAGGCTGCTGTTATGGACAATCGCTTGTCCGCTGTGTTGATAACTTTCTCCTCGCAGTGGCCGAGGTTGCTCATCACTTTGTCTGCTATATTTTTTTTTATTTACAGCTGGTGACCAGCTCATCCATCCCACCCAACCATCTTGAGTGCAATGTAACCAGTGAAGTTATTTTTTCACTATGTGTTTCCAATCATTCAGCCCGAGGGTTTGTCTTTCTTAGCACAAATAGACACTTTGTGCTCTATAAGGATTTTTACAACTCCCTATTGGCATACTGCTGACTTTGGATCTAGTGACCCATACTAACAACCTCTCAAGGTAAGAGGTTGTCTTTCCATCCATTTCAGGATGAATTATGTTGAATTTGCTAGATTTAACATCTATTCACTATATACCTTTTGTATGCTTTCTATTTCCAGTCTTCAATAGATTTTCTTTACCCTTGTGGTTGCTAACCCTATGGGTTGTTTCAGTGGATTGGGCAAACCGGTCAACTAATACCAGTGGAAATGCCATTTGTTCTTCCAGTTTGTAGCTACACATGTAAGTCGGTGAGTGTATACATATGTGTTTGTATGATGCTCAGCATGGGCCATCACCATTTCAGTGTGAACGGATCTATTGTGTTAATGATCTACCCTTATGAACTACTTAACCATTAGCGTGCTTTGGGCACGTCAATTTATCAATTTTTCTGAAATGTTCAACATTAAAGTCTTACATACTTTTAACCATTCTATGTTGCTAATTGTTGTACATCCTGTATTCACAGTTTAAACCTGCTATTACTCTATTACACTCCTGAAGAAGCTCCGCTGGGAGCGAAACTAGTTGAGTGGAAATCAAGCAGTGAATTGCATCTTTTTGAAAACTGACCTACATATCTTGAAGGATGGTTAATAATTTTGTGTATTGTTTTTATGCTTCATGTAATAAAATTTAATCTTTTATTGATTTTGACAATTGTGTTTATCTCTATCAAGCACCGTGTTTTCAAAAAATCCCTGGGTACTGAGTATACCCGCTGTCCCCCCCTTTTCTCATATTAATGTGATTGTCTGGATTTGTTTCCACATTTTGTCTCTCATAGTTGAGGTATACCTATGATGACAATTACAGGCCTCTCTCATCTTTTTAAGTGGGAGAACTTGCACAATTGGTGGCTGACTAAATACTTTTTTGACCCACTTTACAATCTTAGTGACAGAAGGAACCTGGGAAAATATGTGGAAAAATACAGAAATAAAACAATATAGAAAAGCATGTAGAAAACGCTGCAAGAGGGTTCAGAGGGTACATGGCAAATACCATCACTGACATTATATAATTATAAAATATTTTAAGTACAAATTACCATCCCAACAGTGCTTTAAACAAAGGAGAGCCCTTGTGTTAGTTAAAGTGAAATTTTAATCTACCAAAAAGAAAGTGCTAACAGGCAGGATTTTTATTGCAGAAGAGACATACCATGTCCCATCTGCATTACATTTCCATTACCTGCCCAACCACACTGTATACTGAGCTGCACACATGCAACACAGTGTGGAATTTTGGCAATGCCAGGATGACTGATTTCCCATGCATGTATGGGAGTGACGTAATCTCAGCAGGAAGCAGGGAGCTCCAGGGAATCACAGCGCTGGAGAACAGGAGAGTATAGTTCTGCTTTAAGCTATGATTAAAGCCATTATGTCTAAAACATATTAGCAGGACTGTTATACTGCTACTTTAGAACAATCTTAAGGTTGTTTTTACTGTGTTTTAGTAATAAGATTTCTGTTCACCTCAACCTTGAGTTCAAAGCAGGTTTCCAGTGTTAACATCTGGCCCAAATGTCAGCCTATTAAGCCTTTGCCCCTGGTCAGCTGACTCACAAGACCTATTAATCTATGGATAAATCAGTCCTTACTGTAAAATGGAGGGGCACAGCAGCCATATTGTCAGTGCACGTTGGAGCTGTTATGGAGAGCTGACAATTCTGTGCTATAGAGATACTGTGTGTAACGACACCCCAAATATGAAAGGGGTTTAACGCCGTTTAAAGATATTCCCCCTCCTGGACACAAATTCACTGTCGATCCTCCACAGCCAGACGACCACTTCCCATAGGAATTAATCCTTCTGAAAGAACGAGACACACTCTGTATCCTTCTCTGGATAGACTGACTTTATTGCCAAAAACATTGTAACTTTTATACACATCCAATACTGCATTAATCTAAAATGAACAATGGTCCAGCTCCACCCACAACATAACAAGACCCAATACACAATTGACAGTAGGCTAGCTTTTGTCTCCCAATACCCATCTCTTAGAAGGCAACAGCTAATCCCTTTATGTTTAAATAACTATGCATGACCTTTATATTCACCAGACTGTCTGTTACTTTACAATACACACAAGGACAGACTTAATTTCCCCAATCCACATCACCACAAACAATGAACAGGTCTTTTAGAAGCTGCAATTCATTAGCATTACACTGGGCAGACAGGTGATTGAGGCTGAACACATCCGTATCTCTCAATTAACCTGTTGAGTTCAGAATCAGTAAATAGTCCTTTACAGATATCCTTGGGAATATGGTGGATAAATATTACAGACCCATTTTAGGTAGTCTAAGATAAATTTCTTAATGTCCATTATTTCCTGGCTCACCCTGTGTCCAAAGTGACCCCCCTGTCACACATCTCCCCTTTCGGCAGGAGACTAAACACAGGAGGTGATCCCAGATGGGTTGACTCCGAAGTTAGTCCATAGGTCCATTCTTCTAATGCCGGTATCCACACAGTACCCCAAATAAATTGCTCCAAACAGAGCATTACTTACCCAGCCAACCTCTGCCTCTCTCAGAGAACATACCCGCCGCTGGGGAGAAGACAGGGTGACTGGGCTTAGTCCGGCATGCTGTTGGGGATCTGGGCCGACTGCCCAGCATCCCTGGGGTATACAAGTGAAGACTGAAGTCCCACCCACTTGTGGTAGGTGAAAATCCCCCAGTGCTTGCAAAGCAAGGCTGACATCCTCCTGTCTCAGTGTCACACCATTTTCTGGGGTTGGGTCAGTGAGGACCGAAGTCCCATCCGGTACCACAGGAACTCCTTCTTCTGTTAGTTGAGAGCAGAGGCCCGCGGCACTCTGCTCTGTTGCCAGCTCTTGTGCTGGGTTGCTGTGAGTGGAGACCGCAGTCCCATCCACTGATATCCGCTCAAGTGGCAGTTGTGTGCAGCGGCCAGTAGCATTCTGCCCTGCTGCCAGTGATTCAGCTGGGGATAAAAGCTTTACCACCTCAGCTTGTTGCTGGAGAGATGGGCCAACTGCCCCGGCTCCCTGAAACTCCACAGTTGTTTCCGGTGCTGGGCAGAGGTTGCTAGCACTCTGCCCTGTTGCCAGCACTTCTGCTGGGGACTCCACACCATCTGCTCTGGCTAACTGTTGGGGAGGGAAAAGGGCTGCTTCTCCTCCCTGCATCTCTGAAATCCCCTGGGAAAGAGGAACCATCACCTTCTCACCTCGGGCCTCCAAAACTGCCACGGGTGTAGAGCAGGGGTCTGTAGCACTCTGTCCTGCTGCCAGTACTCGAGCAGGTGATGCATAATCCATAACATCCTCTGAACAGTCCTTTAAGTCCATACCTTCTGTAATCTGTGGCTGGGGAGATGAGCCAACTGCCCTAGCTCCCTGGAACTCCATATCATCCACTTCGGCTTTAGGGATGGCAATCTTTAGATTTTCCACTGCCGATTCTTCAGTCAGGCTAGCTCCCTGGAACTCCATATCATCCACTTCGGCTTTAGGGATGGCAATCTTCAGATTTTCCACTGCCGATTCTTCAGCCAGGCTAGCTCCCTGGAACTCCATATCATCCACTTCGGCTTTAGGGATGGCAATCTTCAGATTTTTCACTGCCGATTCTTCAGCCAGGCTAGCTCCCTGGAACTCCATATCATCCACTTCGGCTTTTGGGATGGCAATCTTCAGATTTTCCACTGCCGATTCTTCAGCCAGAATTTCATAGTTGTCAACTGGTATTTCCTGATAGTCCCAGGCAAAGGTAGCCCCACCCTGCTGCTGAGCAGATTCTAGCAGCTGTCTGTAGGCGATCTCCGATTGCCGTATCTCCGCCGTTCTCCGCTCATGTTGCTGCTCTAGTTCTCTCTCTTGTTGCGCTAGTTCTCTCTCTTGTCGCGCTAGTTCTCTCTCTTTTCACTCTCGTTCTCTCTTTTGTTGTGCATCCTGCAGCTGGATGCCTCTAATGGCTTCCTGTATGGCGGTCTCTGATGGGTTAGCACCATTTAATGCCAAGCGCTGTCGAACTTGTTGCTGAAACAAGTCTTCAACTGACCGGGGTCCTGCATCACCAACCCTCTGGTCCATCTCGGCTAGCTCCCTGATCAAGGTGGCCTTGTTCTTTGTCCCACTGTTCCCTTCACGGCTCTCAAGTAGGTCTTTCAGCGTGGCTTTCCTGCAGGCTGCATAGCTGGTCATTCACTGTGGTGGTTTGGAGTGTCCCATTAACTGGAGGGAAAATCCCGCTGCTGCCAACCAATGTAACGACACCCCAAATATGAAAGGGGTTTAACGCCGTTTAAAGATATTCCCCCTCCTGGACACAAATTCACTGTCGATCCTCCACAGCCAGACGACCACTTCCCATAGGAATTAATCCTTCTGAAAGAACGAGACACACTCTGTATCCTTCTCTGGATAGACTGACTTTATTGCCAAAAACATTGTAACTTTTATACACATCCAATACTGCATTAATCTGAAATGAACAATGGTCCAGCTCCACCCACAACATAACAAGACCCAATACACATTTGACAGTAGGCTAGCTTTTGTCTCCCAATACCCATCTCTTAGAAGGCAACAGCTAATCCCTTTATGTTTAAATAACTATGCATGACCTTTATATTCACCAGACTGTCTGTTACTTTACAATACACACAAGGACAGTCTTAATTTCCCCAATCCACATCACCACAAACAATAAACAGGTCTTTTAGAAGCTGCGATTCATTAGCATTACACTAGGCAGACAGGTGATTGAGGCTGAACACATCCGTATCTCTCAATTAACCTTTTGAGTTCAGAATCAGTAAATAGTCCTTTACAGATATCCTTGGGAATATGGTGGATAAATATTACAGACCCATTTTAGGTAGTCTAAGATATATTTCTTAATGTCCATTATTTCCTGGCTCACCCTGTGTCCAAAGTGACCCCCTGTCACACTGTGTTATACTGAGCTTTACTGGGTGCTTTAGCACCCTGTTCTATAACACCACATACAGCTTTAAGGCATGTCCCAAGCCTACAATCCCCTTTGTATGACAATAGTTTACTTAACCTATGGTCTAAGTTGCCTGCAATTCAGCACTGTTGTTGTTTTTAGGTTAGGTCTAACTCAAGTTTTTAGTAGCTTAGGATGGTCATGTTGATGAAAGATAATTTGCCACCGGCTCTTATGTAAAACGTTAATTTTATTCCTATAACCTGGGGAAAGGACATTGTTGGGGACTAGGGATTTTCTGCACTGATGATTACAGGGAAACAAGATAGCTAGTGTGGATTGTCTGTATCAACTTTGCTTATTAGAGTACATATATTATAGTATGTACAGTTGCAATAAAAAGTATGTGAACCCTTTGGAATGATATGGATTTCTGCACAAATTGGTCATAAAATGTGATCTGATCTTCATCTAAGTCACAACAATAGACAATCACAGTCTGCTTAAACTAAAAACACACAAATATTTAAATGTTACCATGTTTTTATTGAACACACCATGTAAACATTCACAGTGCAGGTGGAAAAAGTATGTGAACCCCTAGACCAGGGATATGCAATTAGCGGACCTCCAGCTGTTGCAGAACTACAAGTCCCATGAGGCATAGCAAGACTGACAGCCACAAGCATGACAGCCAGAGGCAGAGGCATGATGGGACTTGTAGTTTTGCAACAGCTGGAGGTCCGCTAATTGCATATCCCTGCCCTAGACTAATGAGATCAACAAGAGCTAATTGGAGTGAGGTGTCAGTCAACTGGAGTCTAGGGATGGGCCCGGTGTTCGATTCGAACCCATGTTCGAATCGAACATCGGCCGTTTGTCCGCTCGTCGAGTACAGAACTCTGCGGGCCATTCGCATCAAATTCGTGTGATGCGAACGGCCCACAATGCACTGCGCCAGTCACAGTGCATTGCTGGCTGATGATTGGCCAAGCATGCACTGTGACCCCGCATGCTTGGCCAATCATAGCGCCAGCAGCGAGGAGAGCAATAATTGGCCACAGGCAGGATGCCTGTGGCCAATTATAGCTCAGGGGGTTTAGAACACGCCCCACACTATATAAGGCTGCTGCGCCGGCGGCCTTGTGTAGTGTGTTCCGGCATTCAGGGAAACAGGATTGATAGGCAGGGACAGTGTGAACTACTTATCATTCATTTCCGTGTGGGGAAAGTGCAGGGAAAGAGGATTGATAGGCAGGGACAGTGTGAACTTCATATCATTCATTTCCTTGTAGGGAAAGTGCAGGGAAAGAGGATTAATAGGCAGGAATAGTGTGTTCTTCTCAGGCATTTGCGTGTGGGGAAAGTGCTGTTCTCTATAAATCCAGCCATCTGCAGGAGTTAGTGTGTGTGCTGTGTGAGTCCAGCACAGCACAGTATAAACCTGCACCTGTATCTACCATTTAGTGCAGTTCTCCATTAATCCTGCCATCTGCAGGAGTTAGTGTGTGTGTTGTGTGAGTCCAGCACAGCACAGTGTAAACCTGCACCTGTATCTACCATTTAGTGCAGTTCTCCATTAATCCAGCCATCTGCAGGAGTTAGTGTGTGTGTTGTGTGAGTCCAGCACAGCACAGCACAGTATACAACCTGCACCTGTATCTGCCATGGTGTCATCTAATCCAGCTATCTGCAGGAGTTAGTGTGTGTGTGTGTGTTGTGTGAGTCCAGCACAGCACAGTATACAACCTGCACCTGTATCTGCCCTGGTGTCATCTAATTCAGCCATCTGTAGGAGTTAGTGTGTGTGTTGTGTGAGTCCAGCACAGCACAGCACAGTATACAACCTGCACCTGTATCTGCCCTGGTGTCATCTAATCCAGCCATCTGCAGGAGTTAGTGTGTGTGTGTTGTGTGAGTCCAGCACAGCATAGTATACAACCTGCACCTGTATCTGCCCTGGTGTCATCAAATCCAGCCATCTGCAGGAGTTAGTGTGTGTGTTGTGTGAGTCCAGCACAGCACAGTATACAACCTGCACCTGTATCTGCCCTGGTGTCATCTAATCCAGCCATCTGCAGGAGTTAGTGTGTGTGTGTTGTGTGAGTCCAGCACAGCACAGTATACAACCTGCACCTGTATCTGCCCTGGTGTCATCTAATCCAGCCATCTGCAGGAGTTAGTGTGTGTGTTGTGTGACTCCAGCACAATATACACTACCCAATTGCTGTTTTTCCCATCTCCCTGCAGGCCATTACAATGTCTGGAAGGCCAACAAGGAGAGGCAGACAGTCACGAGCCAAAAAAAGAGGGCAAGCAGGCTCTGTGTCTAGAGACAACAGTGCTGGTCGTGGGCGCGGTGCATCGTCATCAGCACGTGGCCATGGGACACGCTTGTCCTTATTTTCAGCAGCTGGACATGTTGAGCCGCATCATGCCGAAGGCTTGGTAGAGTGGATGACCAAGCCCTCCTCATCCTCCTCATCCTCTCTCACCCAGGCTCAGGGTACTGGCAAAGCAGCTGCCAACGCGTACTCTTCCCTCGTCTCAATGTCATCAGTCACCCCTTCCCTAGATCCACCATGTCCTCCTGAGGAGTCCCCCGAACTGTTTGAGCACAGTGTTGGGTACATGCTCCAGAAGGATGCCCAGCGTTTTGAAGGCTCTGATGATGATACCCAGCTAGAGGAAGGCAGTAGCGTGAGTGCAGAGAGAGGGGATGCTCAAGGACAGCAATCTGGCAGTCATGTTCCACCTGCTGCAGCATACTGCCAGGTATGCTCCAGTGGTGAAGAGGGAGGGGATGATGAGGTCACTGACTCCACGTGGGTGCCTGATCGGAGAGAGGAGGAGGAGGAGGAGGTGGCACATCTCCAACGAGGCAGGATGCCCTCCGGGGGCCAGCTTGAGGGCAGCACACCAACTGAATCACACCGCAGAGCTCCGCCTGTGCAGGGCGCTGCCTCTGCGCGTTATTACAAAAGTTCTTTGGTGAGGGCCTTTTTTGAGACGAGTGCATCAGATCGCACCGCTGCTATTTGCAACATATGTCTCAAGCGTATCTCGCGTGGCCAAAACATCAGCCGCTTGGGCACCACAAGCATGACCAGACATATGTTGACCTGCCATGCAGCTCGTTGGCAAGCGTACCTTAAAGACCCACACCAAAGAACAAAGCGGACCTCTCCTTGCTCCTCATCAGCTTGGATCTCCAACCCCACTATACCTTCAGTCCTCTCTGAAAGCTGCACTGAGAGAAATGAAGGTGTAGAATTAGGTGTGTCACAGCCAAGTACTTGCGGGCACTCTGCTAGCAGTACACCGACGTCCGATTGTACCAGGCAAATTTCCCTGCACCAGCTGCTGGACCGTCGAAAGAAGTTCACTCTCAGCCATCCACATGCCCAGCGGTTGAATGCTAGCTTGGCTAAATTGCTAGCACTCCAACTGCTGCCTTTTCAGTTGGTAGACTCGGCCCCCTTCTGTGAGTTTGTGCAATGTGCGGTTCCTCAGTGGCAGGTTCCCAAACGCCACTTTTTCTCACGGAAGGCGATTCCGGCTCTCTACCGTCATGTGGAAGGCAATGTCTTGGCCTCGCTGGACAGGGCGGTCAGCGGTAAGGTGCATATTACGGCTGACTCATGGTCCAGCAGACATTGACAGGGACGTTACCTATCTTTCACGGCTCATTGGGTCACTCTTTTGGCAGCTGGGAAGGATGCAGGGCAAGGTGCAGTAGTGTTGGAGGTTGTTCCGCCACCACGCCTCCAAAATGCTACTACTGGTTGTGACACACCTCTCTCCTCCACCCCCTCCTCTTCTTCTTCATCCATGGCCTCTTCGAGTGCTCTGTCCTCGGAACCAGCGGTGCTTCGTAGGTGTTCAAGGGGCTACGCAAGTACGCAGGCAAAAAGATGCCATGCCGTGCTTGCGCTGGTGTGTTTGGGGGACAGGAGCCACACTGGGGCCGAGGTTCTGTCAGCTCTGCAGGGGCAGGCCAAGAGGTGGTTGATGCCACGCCAGCTTAAGCCAGGAATGGTGGTTTGTGACAATGGTGCCAACCTCCTCTCGGCCCTGCGACAGGGACAACTGACCCATGTGCGCTGTATGATTCACATCCTTAACCTGGTGGTGCAGCAGTTCTTGGGCAGGTACCCAGGCTTACAGGATGTCCTGAGGCAGGCCAGGAAAGTCTGTGTGCATTTCCGCCGATCATATAATGCCAGTGCTCGGCTGGCTGAGCTGCAAAAGGAGTTGAACCTGCCCAAGAACCGCCTTATATGTGACATGCCCACCAGGTGGAACTCAACGTTGGCCATGCTGCAGCGACTGCACACACAGCAGAGGGCCATGTGCGAATACGGCACCAGGACAGGGTCAGGGGAGCTCGGATTGCATGCACTGTCCTGTCACCATTTGAGGAGGCCACGAGGATGGTGAGCAGTGACAGTACATGCATCAGTGACACTGTACCTCTTGTCTACCTGTTGGAGCATATGCTGCGTGGAATAATGGACAGGGCACTTGAGGCAGAACAGAGGCAGGAAGAGGAGGACTTCCTTGCCTCTCAAGGCCCCCTTTATCCAGACAGTGTTCCTTCTCTCCCACCCATCACACAGGAAGAGGATGAGGAGGAGGAGGAGGAGGAGGATTGTGTCAGCATGGAGGTGAAGCCTAGCACTCAGCATCAGCAGCAGCAGTCTTTTAGGGATGATTTACAGTCCCAAGAAACCGGTGGACTTGTACGTGGCTGGGAGGAGGTGGCTGCGGATCATGTCGTCCTTAGTGACCCAGAAGACTCCGGACTGAATGCCTCAGCTTACCTACGTTGCATGGCCTTCCTGATCCTGCAAAGCCTGTGGAAGGATCCTCGTATTCTTCGGATCAAGGAGAGGGACCATTACTGGCTGGCCACTTTCCTTGATCCACAGTACAAGGGTAAGGTTGCGGACCTTATCTTGCCGTCGCAGAGGATAAGACAACTCCGGGAGGCCTTGCAGAAAGGTCTGTGCAACGCGTTCCCAGAGACTGGGAGGTTACAAACTGCTGGTCCTGGACGACGAGTTGCTGAGGCTTCGGTCAGTAGCAGAAGGAGCGGTGGGGAAGGTGGACGTCTGACCGATGCGTTCAGACAATTTTTTAGTCTTTTTAGTCGGTTCCAGCAACCATTGCCAGCGTCTGATATACATGGTGCAGGAATACCTAGGGGCAAGGTAAGACTTGGACACCTTTCCCACCGAAAATCCTCTGGCTTACTGGGTCTTGAGGATGGATCACTGGCCAGAGCTTGCACAGTATGCAATTGAGCTACTGGCCTGTCCTGCATCCAGCGTTCTTTCGGAACGCACATTCAGTGCTGCTGGAGGCTTTGTCACGGATCACAGGGTGCGCCTTTCCACCGTCTCGGTTGATCGACTGACCTTCATAAAGATGAACCAGTCTTGGATCACCACCAGCTACCAAGCACCTGAGGCTGATATAACAGAATAATTTATTTTGAAATATCACATCCCTTCAAGACTGCCTATGCTGATGCTGAGTGACTGTCCTGTTATGTTGACTGACTATCCTCTTCCTCCTCAATGATCCTGATGATAGCTTGGAAGAACATTTTTGTTTCTGGGTGCCACCACCAGTGGCTAAGGCCCAATTTTTCAGCACCTGTTTAACAGGGGCGTGTAACTAAAAAAAAATTATGCAATGCTTTGCAACAGGTCTCATTGCTGTGCTCCAAGTACAGTATCTGTGAGGGGTTGCAGTGTTGTGGCACCAGCACCAGTGCCTAAGGCACAATTTTTCAGCCCCTGTTTAACAGGGGCGTGTAATTAAAAAAATGTATGCAATGCTTTGCAACAGGTCTCATTGCTGTGCTCCAAGTACAGTATCTGTGAGGCGTTGCAGTGTTGTGGCACCAGCACCAGTGCCTAAGGCACAATTTTTCAGCCCCTGTTTAACAGGGGCATGTAATTGCAAATCTTGATCTAATAATTCACAGCAGGGCCCAGTCCTGCGCCCACCAAGAGTAACTGTGAGGGCTTACAGTGTTGTGGCAACACCGTCCACCACCACCACCACCACCACCACCAAAGGCCCAATTTTTCTGCCTGCCCCTGTTTAACGGAGGCATGCAATTACAATTCTTGATCTAATAATTCACAAAAGGGCCCATTCCTGCGCCCACCAAGAGTAACTGTGAGGGCTTACAGTGTTGTAGCACCAGCACCACCACCAAAGGCCCAATTTTTCCTACCACTGTTCAACAATGGCATGTAATTACAATTCCTGATATAATAGTTCACAGCAGGGCGTTCCAGCGCCCACCAAGAGTAGCTGTGAGGGCTTACAGTGTTGTGGCAACACCAACATCTAATGGGGCAAATTTCTGCAGAGTATATACGGCAGGCGCCTACTTTCAAACATCCAACTTACAAACGACTCCTACTTGCAAACGGAAGGAGAAAACAGGAAGTGAGAGGAAATCTACCCCTAGGAAGGGAAATTCTATCCTGTTAGATTTAATTTGGGAAAAAGGTATCTCCTCTCTATCACTAATCCTTGTTTCAATAAAAAACCCACATTTCCAAAAACATTTGTCATTGGGACGGAAAGTGAGGTGAAATGTTCTGAACAGGTGCACAGACAGCAAAACAAATGTTACAGGGGTAATAACCCTTCCCTATGTTTTCCAAAAAGCTTAAAAATATATTTTTTGGCTGGAGCTATACTTAAACAATGTACCTGTTCAAAATTACAAATAGATTCTACTTAGGAACAAACCTACAGTCCCTGTCTTGTTTGCACCGCCTGTATACTGCTGTTCAGAGTATATAGGGCCTTATTTATTTTGGGTGCGGGGTTCCCCTTAATATCCATACAAGACCCAAAGGGGCTGGTAATGGGCTGGGGTGGGGGTGATGGGGTAGCCATGCCATTTTTCTCAAAGATTTTCATCCATATTGCCAGGACAAGACATGACATTAAAGCCGCAAGCAGTTTTAAATGGCTTTTTTTCCTTTAGAAATGTCATTTTGTGCAGGGACAGTTCTAAACACGGGAAACACATGCCACTTCACAGGCATACTTTAGACACCCACCATGTACCATATTTAAAGGAATATTTCATATTTTTTTTCACTTTATGCATTATTAAAAGGACTGCTCCAGAAAAAACGTCCGTTTTTAAAACTTCTTTTTGCATTGATACATGTCCCCTGGGGCAGGACCCGGGTCTCCAAACCTTTTTTATGACAATAACATGCATATTGGCCGTTATAATTAGCATTTTAGATTTCGAACGTTCGCGTCCATTGTAACTAATAGGGTTCACACGAACTTTCGGTCCGTTCGTAGGTTCTGGTGCGAACTGAACCCGGGGGTGTTCGGCTCATCCCTACTGGAGTCCAATCAATGAGATGAGATTAGAAGTGCTGGTTACAGATGCCCTGCCCTCTAAAAAACACACACCAGTTCAGGGTTTGCTTTTCACAAGAAGCATTGCCTGATATGAATGATGCCTCGCACAAAAGAGCTCTCAGAAGACCTACGATTAAGAATTGTTGACTTGCATAAAGCCGGAAAGGGTTATAAAAGTATCTCCAAAAGCCTTGCTGTTCATCAGTCCACGGTAAGACAAATTGTCTATAAATGGAGAAAGTTCAGCACTGCTGCTACTCTCCCTAGGAGTGGGTGTCCTGTAAAGATGACTGCAAGAGCACAGCACAGACTGCTCAATGAGGTGAAGAAGAAAAGTCAAACGTCTCTGGCATATGCTAACATCCCTGTTAGCGAATCTACGATACGTAAAACACTAAACAAGAATGGATTTCATGTGAGTATACCACAGAGGAAGCCACTGCTGTCCAAAAAAAAACATTGTTGCATGTTTACAGTTTGCACAAGAGCACCTGGATGTTCCACAGCAGTACTGGAAAAATATTCTGTGGACAGATGAAACCAAAGTTGAGTTGTTTGGAAGAAACACACAACACTATGTGTGGAGAAAAAGAGGCACAGCACACCAACATAAAAACCTCATCCCAACTGCGAAGTAAGGTGGTGGGGGCATCATGGTTTGGGGCTGCTTTGCTGCGTCAGGGCCTGGACGGATTGTTATCATCGAAGGAAAAATGAATTCCCAAGTTTATCAAGACATTTTGCAGGAGAACTTAAGGCCATCTGTCCACCAGATGAAGCTCAACAGAAGATGGGTGTTGCAACAGGACAACGACCCAAAGCATAAAAGTAAATCAACAACAGAATGGCTTAAACAGAAGAAAATACACCTTCTGGAGTGGCCCAGTCAGAGTCCTGACCTCAACCCGATTGAGATGCTGTGGCATGACCTCAAGAAAGCGATTCACACCAGACATCCCAAGAATATTGCTGAACTGAAACAGTTCTGTAAAGAGGAATGGTCAAGAATTACTCCTGACCGTTGTGCACGTCTGATCTGCAACTACAGGAAATGTTTGGTTGAAGTTATTGCTGCCAAATGAGATTAAACCAGTTATTAAATCCAAGGGTTCACATACTTTTTCAACCTGCACTGTGAATGTTTACATGGTGTGTTCAATAAAAACATGGTAACATTTAATTCTTTGTGTGTTATTAGTTTAAGCAGACTGTGATTGTCTATTGTTGTGACTTAGATGAAGATCAGATCACATTTTATGACCAATTTGTGCAGAAATCCATATCATTCCAAAGGGGTTCACATACTTTTTATTGCAACTGTATATGTAGCCATATTTCTAAAAGTTAACAGTAAGTGTTAAATAGACCATTGTAAGGCCCCAGGAAAGGACTGAGCTGGGGGGCATTTGCTCCCAGAGCAAGTACTAATAAGATATGTTGAGCTGGTGTCCCTGAGTGAAAATATTGTCCTATTCAGACATTAGTGGTGGGATACAAAGACAGTGAATGTACATTAGATAGTTATCTTACGACACCAATTTCCTTTGTGATTTTGAGATGTCACATAAACAAATTAAACTGATACTGGAAATGTCAAAATGTATCGCACAATAAACCATATTTTTAGGAAGACCAACTTTTCATTTGCCGACTAATTAATGTGGTACCTTTGCAAACTTTGCATGGGACACCTTCTTTAGCCAACAGGAATCTTTCCTTACCATGAAAGTTGGTTGTATTTGTCCCCCAGGCCAAATGTTCCCAGCAATCCTCTGTAGAGCTCACCAATTTGTGGCCAGTGTACGGTGCATCCCTACCACTTTTCATATCTGTAGGTAATATTCGAGGAGAGATCTTACAATAAGATCCTGGAACCTCTTTCCTTCAGTGCTTGTCATATCTGTATACTACTTCAAACAATACAACAACAATATGGAGCATAATCATTCAAATCCGAACACCACATCTTATTGAGTAATATCAAAAAAGAGGAAGGACAAGGGTATGAGAACCCTGGGATTTTTAACGGTGTTCACTTAATAAAGATAGAATTACAAAGTATTTAAAGTTTTAACATGTTTATTTATGAGAGTAAAAACCAGCAATGATAAAAACACCATCCTTGTTGGGTACAAAACATGTGGCCATAAGCAATGGTAACTGCTCTACTACTCTAAAGACATTTCTCGAGCCATGTCTTTTCAGACAGTTTTAGCTGCATCCAACCAGCGCGGGTATTCTTTTGCCCATACTAGCCCTTACCATTCTCAGGGCCTTTCCCTTAAACAAGATGGCGCCGCGCGCCATTGTGGGGAGTTCTGGTGTTCACTGACGTCAATGACTCCTGTGGTCACCTGGTCCCACCTTGATGACATGTGCGCGACTCCCTCCTCTGTCCACGCATGTAAATGGAGATTGACATGTGACGTCATACGACGCCGGGATTGTGAAGGCTATAAGAGCGCGGTCTCTGGACCGCAACATCTGTCAGGACGCTTCCCTTCAAAGTGAGAGCCTTGAGTGCTCTCCGCCATGTTCGTCCAGCACCCTTCTGATTGACCACTTGGGTGAGTTGCCTTCCATAGTATGTAGTGCCTGTTTTGAACACTGCTTGACCGACTCAATGAATGTCCATTATTTTTATATTTGATTTTTTTGTTCACATTTTCAGCATGGTAGTCCCTAGTCTGGGATGACAGTAAAGGATCCATCCCTATTATTCATCCTACAGGACTCTGTCCTTACAATTTTTGTTCCGCATTTCTGAGTCCTCACCTGGCACAGTTTATAAATCAGCGGACAAACTTTATTGACCCAACATCCTTTCAACCTTCATGACAGGTATGGACCTTTCTAACCTATCTCAGATTCATCAACACCGCCTAATTTTGGGGAGCTGTGGTTCCCATTTTGGCGTTGCAGTGGCTATTTTATATTTGTTTCTAATTTTGGTTCCTATTTATGTTGTATTCACATCTCTAGGGACTCTACATTTCTCCTTTTCCTTCTGTGGTTTCTAACTAAATGGATAGGACCATCCGGAGGGCTGGCCTTTTTTGAACCAATGTATGGGATTTTCCTAGATTAACTTTATGTGACCCCTCTCTGTTCATGGGTTAAAACCTGGCTGCACTGGTAAGATTCATTCCTCGCTTGCACCACAATTATACTTGTGATTTCCTTTTTTGATATATTATATAACTCTATAATACTGTGTTGATCAATGCAACCAACATATGTCTTTCTGATTGATTTTTTTTTTTTTTACTTGTTGTCTGATTTTGTATCATACAATACTAACTTGCTGTCCATCCATTGTCTTGTGTCTTGTTATCCTTAGCATTTATCTGCTCCAAACAGCGAAAGCTCCTGAGGAAACTCACTTGAGCGAAACTAGTAGAGCGATCGGAGTGCAGTTACCATTGCTTATGGCCACATGTTTTGTACCCAACAAGGATGGTGTTTTTATCATTGCTGGTTTTTACTCTCATAAATAAACATGTTAAAACTTTTAATACTTTGTATTTCTATCTTTATTAAGTGAACACCGTTAAAAATCCCAGTGTTCTCATACCTTCGTCCTTCCTCTTTTTTGATACTTCAAACAATAATCAAACTTCTGTCATCTGAACTCTCTTGTAATCTTAATATAATATTCAGTAGCAGGGATCAAAATAGAAAGACTACAGCTGACCTCCAGGAAAAATGATAGTCACTGGAATTTTATTAATAATTGTATTTTAATTCCAGATAAAATCATTTTGCAATTCAATGTGGGTGAAGAGAAGAAATAGTAACTAAGGATGATAGGGTTTATTGTCTATACTCCCTCATAGGTGTACCACTGAGTTGAACAATTGTTCTATATACTTTAATGTTTTAAACTGAATTCTGATTGATTACCTGTATATGTTTTGTTTTTCAATCAAAATCAATAATGGGATCAGTAAAAAGCAACCCAGTCAAGGTTTTGTTTTCTAAGAGAACAGTAAGACAATAAACTTCTTTGACTTAACATGATGGAGACAGGAACGGCACCTGGGCATGTCAGGACAAATTATTGGAGTACAGCTCATAGTAACATCCTGTACATGCTGGAGAACAATTATTAACAAGGCTATCTGAAAGTGATAGAAAAGAACTGTTATTACTGGATCACAATTATTCATTTTCTCTGGTGGAATGACACAGTTGAGAAGATCCAAAAGCATCTGCGTTCTTGCAAATACACAGTTTACAAAAGAAAAAGAAATAGTATTTTCATGTTTTTCATGTCAGCTACATAGAGTGCAGCAATCTGGGTAACTGCAAATCTGGATGAAGTGTCTATTTGTTTAGGTTTCTTATTTCATCTCTGCAGGCTAGTATAAATAAAATGAGTTAACAACCGGCAAAGTCCCTGGTTGTTATGGACTCAGCAGTGTTTTCACCTGCCAGTGTCCTTAACAACCATTGACAGCAGGAAGCTGTCATGTGTAATAGCAGAATGAATACCCCTTTTATAAATGACATTCAGCAACCACTGAATGAGAAAATGTTCAGGAGTTCAGCCAAATATGCTCAGACAGTCAAAGTTTGATTCATAGTTGTATTTGGACCAACCTTGAGCTCATCTCTACTTATCCCACATGTGATTCTGTGAGATCCTTGCATGTGCTTTGCAGGACTGTAACTACAGTCAACAAGGGGACTTTAAAGCATGTGTTGGTCTGATACGTGGCAGCAATGCCAGGTTAATGAAGGCCCTAAAGCACTTTCACACTTGACGGATTCCAATTGCTCTGTTGATCCCCACTAAGCAAACGGATGACAGTTCCATCTCCGCTCACTGTGCAGAGCGGAGACAGACAGAGTCACACTCTCCTCTGTGGGGAGATCGGATGAAAACTGACTGCCTGTCCATTTTTATCCGTTCAAATCGGATCCGCCAGACGTGGAAGGGAATGCAGCTGTTGTCAGTGTACATGTCACCACTGACATCCACTGCTCCATAGGGGTGAATGGATTGTCCGATCAGGTCCGCCTGAAAAACTGACAGGCATGCCTGATTGGAAAACCTGTGTGAAAGAGCCCTTAGAAAGAAAGTTGTGTTTTCTGTATCTACTGTATTTCCACTCTTCATTTTTACATTTTGATGAGGAAGTACATTTAAAAAGTTGTTTTCTGTTATGTTAAGTTTTCTTTACTCTTTACGTGAATCTTGAAACTCATGACACAGCAAATGCACCAAAATTAAATTATTATTATGTAGCGGGGTGTTCAATTTAGGAGAGTGTCTGAGTGGTAGTTAGGCTCAGACACACTATTGTTAGGGTTAATCGACCATTTCTGTGCCAGGGGAGTTAGTATTAGTGTATAGTTCCCTGGGGCCTACAGGTGGCGCTGTCGCCATAGGTCCAGGTTGAACCACAGTACAAGGTTGTGCCTTTTCTTGTCCCCTCTCGGCAGCAGTACGGCGGGGAGGGGAACCTGCTGTGCCTGTCGGGAGAGGGTATAAAAAGGGGCGGCCATCTTCCATTGGGGTTCGTTCGTTCATCCGCGCCCAGGCACCTTCGGCTTGGGTGTGCGTGTGTGTCATCTACGGGTGCCCTAGGCCCGGAGGCTGAGTTCCTGTTCCATCCCAGACACCTTCAGTCTGGGGTGAGGTACTAATTTGGGGGCCCGGAGCCCAGAACCTTCGGCTGGGTTTCGCTGGGGATCGAGAGCTCCCAGGGTGCCGCCTTGCGAGGGGACCCGTATCTGAGATAAGGAGGCCAGGGAGGTAACCCTTTCCGAAGACCCAGCGCAGAGTCGTGGTGACGGTGAGGGCCTCTGGTAACTCTCCGGACGGATGGATTTCTCCTTGACATGGGCCAAATACTACTTAAGAAGGAAGTTCACCAGGTCAGTGGCAGTGACCCTACTCGCTTCAAGTCAGTGGCAGTGACTTTATAGGGCAAGGCCCTATTCACCCGGTCAGTGGCAGTGATCAGTTCACCAAGTCAGTGGCAGTGACTTTGTTCACCCGGTCTGTGGCAGAGACCAACCTCACGGTCTGTGGCAGAGATCGTGCGCCATAACTGTTTGTGAAGCCTAAACAGTCAAAGAACCTGATTCAAGTTTGTGCCTGGACCTCCTCCTACCTAAGCTGTCCAGTGTCTTGTTTCAACCTGTCTGCTGTCAAAGAGGCATATTTATTATCCGTGTGAAATAAATATAGAAGTTGGACTTTCAGTTGGTGTGGACAGTTACATTACTGGGGAAAATATAAGGACTTGCATCTACCTAAGGTAGAGGTGAGAATCTTCCTCGGGAGGATTCAACCCCAGCCGCAGGCAGGCCCGAAAATTAACACCGCTCAACCTCCTTACTCAGGAGGGTACGGGCTTGTGGTGCGGTGTGCCTCTCCCCTCCCTGCGAGGATGCTGAAAACACACAAAAAAGGCAGGTAGGGGGAGAGGTGAGGGCGCTACAATTAGATTCCATGTCAAATTATAAGACGTTTTGTCAAAATATGTTGTTTAGCATGGCTCATGAGTGACACTTTTCCATAGAAAGAGCCGCTAAGTAATCACTATACCTGTATATGCATACAGAGAAGAAGCCCCATTGTATCCTCAAAGTGCTACTAAACTTTAACGTTTATTTTATCCCTTTGTGAACTTATTGACAGTTATTTGTTCTGTAACCCTATACATTCATACTACATATGGTCTAAGTATTTTTTTCAACATCTGAAATTATTATGTTTGAAGAAATTCCATAAAATTTTTCAGAACTCTCATCTTTGCACAATACATAATCATTGTCATATTACTGTTATGTAAATGTGCACCTTGTGGATATTAGGGAAGATCTTAATGGTATTTGAAAGTCACAATAAATATTCTGGCTGCTGTTAACTTAGCCTTGATCTTAGATTTGTTTTCGTTTTGTTTTTGCTGTGATGTGCAATCCAAGTCATTTGAAGTCTAGCTTTCTTTCTGTGATGTGCCAACTAATACTGGGACTGTTAATTATAAAACTTGTGTTTTCATCTTTGTTTTTAAAAATGTATTTAGTTTTCTTTGTGCTAACAAACACACAACCTGCTACTTTAGCTAGTTCAAGTCCTCAGCTAATATTGGTGCACACTGAGCCACTACTCCTTTGAAGAGTAGAGCTCAACTGCCGTCAACCTTTTTTTTTAGTTTAGCATTTAGGATATTTTGTTAGCCAGATTTCAAAATAGTTGTAAACCTTAGACATTAAATATGAACAAAGCATATCTCTTTATAGTGTGTACCTGGTTCATATAAGAGCACTAATTGTAATTTTGTTTTGCTGCTTCATTTCTCTGCTATCAGCATGAATCACTTCTGACAAGTTTTCCTGACACCAAGAGAAAGATAGGTGACAGGGGAGGGACCTCCAGCAGGTTAACAGACTCAGCTCTGTTCCTGTGTGCTGTGTGAAGGGGGTGTGTGTCTTCCCTCCAATCAGCTCTCAAAGCTCTCCTTACTGAACTCTGCAGAGTGTAATTTCAGCTCTGTATCCTCTTTTATCGGAACTCTCAAACCACCTTTATAAATTCAGCACTTTGTACGGATGTAGAGAAGAGAAGACTGCAGATAGACAGGTACAACCTATGTAGGAGGATTTGTGTCATCTCTGTGTAGGCCAGTCACTTCATTGGGTATACAAAGAGTGGAAAACCGCGCGGCCAATGGTGGAAGGAAAAGCTGCCTGCACAATAGATGTACTGTGTTTATCAAAAGGTGTGTATGTGAAAGAGCGCGGCGCTCAAAATGATAATATACTCAAACAGTGTATATGATGTGTGTAATGTAGCCACCGTGAAATGATACACAGGTGAATAAATCCAAAAAATGAGTGATATCTGATAAACAAATGGATGCAAACATGAACACTCCTGGTAACTATAAACTGTTATATCTTAATTAGCAAGTGAACCAATTGCAATAATATGTGAATAAACATAAAATAGCAAAAATAGAAATCAACATAAAATATTATACAAAACACAATTAGCACCATCAAAGTGGTAATCAAGTATAATAGTGAATAAGTGAATATAAAGTCCAAATATTCCAAAAGTGAAAAGGTAAATGTAGAACAAGTTGTCTGCAGGTAATCCACCACCGTGAAGATTTGAGACTTACCAGACGGGGTGGACTCAACAAGGCTTACGCCTGGGGAGTCAAACGGGCTTGATGGTGTAGCACACCAAAAGGGAGGTACAGCAAGCACAGCTTCCAATGTAAACCAGGCAAGGATGTATCACAGCATGACGTCATTGTATATCCAGTATGGAATGAGCAAAGATACTTCATGTAAAAACTACTCCCAAAGTATTTATATAACAAAAGGAGAGAAATGGGGCCACATAGAGTAATTCCATTAAAAAAAGAACATTTATTGATAAAATGATAAAATGGTCACTCACATTTGGGAAGACAAGTAAAACTTATAGTGATCAAAATGACGCAGTGGCATCAGCAGAGCCCTACCCGACGTGTTTCGTCCTAATAAGGCATCATCTGGGATTTTTATAATTTTATCAATAAATGTTATATTTTTAATGGAATTACACTATGTGGCCCCATTTCTCTCCTTTTGTTATATAAATACTTTGGGAGGAGTTTTAACATGAAGTATCGTTGCCCATTCCATACTGGATATACAATGACGTCATTGCTGTGATACATCCTTGCCTAGTTTACATTGGAAGCTGTGCTTGCTGTACCTCCCTTTTGGTGTGCTACACCATCAAGCCCGTTTGATTCACCAGGCGTAAGCCTTGTTGAGTCCACCCCGTCTGGTAAGCCTCAAATCTTCACAGTGGTGGATTACCTGCAGACAACTTGTTTTACATTTACCTTTTCACTTTTGGAATATTTGGACTTTATATTCACTTATTCACTATTATACTCGATTATCACTTTGATGGTGCTAATTGTGTTTTGTATAATATTTTCTGTTGATTTCTATTTTTGCTATTTTATGTTTATTCACATATTATTGCAATTGGTTCACTTGCTAATTAAGCTATAACAGTTTATAGTTACCAGGAGTGTTCATGTTTGCATCCATTTGTTTATCAGATATCACTAATTTTTTGGTTTTATTCACCTGTGTATCATTTCACGGTGGTTTCATGTCACACATCATATATACTGTTTGAGTATATTATCATTTTGAGCGCTGCACTCTTTCACATACACACTTCATTGGGTATATGTAAGGGTTTACAGCCACTTTAAATGTTTTCCATCCCACCATAATGGAAATTTGTCTTTACTCCTTGTTCTGTCTGACACCTGTCACCTAGACCGGAAGTAAGCGGAAATCTGTCTCAATCTGGTGATTCCAGATACTTGTTCAGGTTTCTTAAATTTACTATCAGCCGGTACTTCCCTGATGGCTTGTGAACGACAAATACGTGGGTATAGAATCCCTGGTATTGTTGTTCTTTTGGAACTGGTGCCACCACCTGCTGTTCTACCAATTCCTGGATGCCTTCCAGGAGGGCAGATCTTTTTAGGGCATCCCTGGGAGGATGTGTAAGAGTGATCATAGAGGGGGGTTTTGCCAAGAATTCCAAACAATAACCTTCTCGCAGGATCTGACAGATGGAAACAGTAGATTGTTCTTTTGCTTTCCCCTACCACAACCCCACTGTTTGTTGGGCTCCTTTTTGGTTCTATGCTGTGGATGCCCCGGGGGGCCTCGAAAAATTTTCTTAAATCTTTATTTTTTGGGCTTTACTGGAAACTTTTTACCTTTTTCTGAGGACCTTGACAGGACGTCGTCTAGGCCCTGGCCAAACAGCAATGAACCTTGAAAGGGAAGGCCACCCAAGCTTACCCTTAGATGTGATATCTCCTTCCCAGGCCTTAATCCACACAGTTCTCCTAGCTGAGTTGACTAATGCTGTCATTTTAGCTGAGGCTCTTGCAGATTCAATTGCATCATCTGCAAGGTAAGCAACAGCTTTTCCTATTACTGTCAGGGAATCAATAATATCCTCCAATTTTGCTCCCTGGGATAGGTGCTTGGTGAGCTTCTCCACCCAGGAATCTATATTCCTGGCTACACAGGCTGCTGCTAAGGCTGGACCCATGGCTGATATATTAGCCTCCCAAGCTTTTCTAAGAAGGGATTCTGCTCTGCGGTCCATCAGATCCTTAAAGCGGAGTTCCACCCAAATTTGGAACTTCCGCTTAATCCACTCCTCGCCCCCCTACATGCCACGTTTGGCACGTAATTTTTTTTTGGGGGGGAGTGGGGGCTTCAGTAGGAGTGGGACTTCCTGTCCCACTTCCTCCTTCCGCCCTGGGGCTGCCTAGGTGATTTGTCATATCGCCTTTTGGCGGCCCCTCCCTGTAGGCGATCACCTGGGACGTGACAGGTCCCAGGCGATCGCCTGTCCACTCAGAGAGCGCTGCGCCACTCGCACATGCGCAGTGAGTGCCCGGCCGCGAAGCCGAAAGCTGTCGCAGCTGGGTGCCCACACTATGAATGGAGGCACCGGCGGAGAAGGGGGGAGAGGAGCGGAGCTCCGGGCGGCGTGGCGCTGGACAGTGGAACAGGTAAGTGTATGTTTATTAAAAGCCAGCAGCTACACTTTTTGTAGCTGCTGACTTTTAATAAACATAAAAAAGGCTGGAACTCCCCTTTAATACTGCCTGCATCCTCAAAGGAGAGGTCAGACAACTTGGTGACTTGAGACAAAGCCGCATCCAGTCTTGGGAGCTTAAAGAATGTCTCCTCGTCAGTTTGATTAAAGGGAAAACTCATTTTCCACGTTTTTTGTCTGACAATCCTCCTTTCAGGCTCCCTCCATTCCTGTAGGACTAGATCCTTAAGGGATTGATGGAGTGGGAACACTCTAGATTGAGATTTGCTCAGCCCTCTATAAAACTTGTCCTGTGCAGAGGTTACTTTAGGGGCTTCTGGAATCTCCTCTGTGGAATATATTGCCTGCAGGAGTCCAACCAGATCTTCTACAGCGAAGAGGTGTCTCCTTAACCTTGTCTCCTCCTGGGATTGGCTTAAGGGGTCTATATCCAACTCTCCCTCTGAGCTGTGTTTTGACCTGGCCTGGCTTTCTATATCCCCCTTCTTCCTCTTCTTCCTCTGCCTGGCCTAGAGGGAGTGATTGTGAGGGTGGGAGGAGGGCACTGGGTCCCCTCAAAAGAGGCTTTCTTGGGAGGATGTGCCTTCTCTAGGGTAAGCTCCTCTGTGTCAGGACCTTGGGTTGCTGACTACCCAGCGGCTTCACGGAAAGCTTTGACAGTTACCAGCATTTCCGTCTGCATAGATGAAAGAATTTTTTTCATCATTGCAGAAGCCTCCTTCCCTGCTAAATTATTTAAAAATTTATAGCAAAAGGGCTTTGAGTGGGACATTGGAAGTTTATCCTTACAATACCCACATTTTTTTGAGGAGCTATGCCCTCTTGCGGCAGGAGGTTGCATTGAGGGCTCCTGGGTTCCGCTGGGGGATTCTGTAAGACAAGAAATATAACACATATGCATAACATTACTCTGTCTTCCCCTAGAACTGCAGGTTTGTACCGGGGAGGGGAAAGGGCAAGATGAGAGGTGAAGTCCAGTTCCTGTTCTGGCTGGCCCAGGGATTCTCAGACCCCTGGAAGCAAGGACCTCTCACTCCCTTTCCTCCTCACTTTCCAAGGGGGGTTTGTACTCACCGATCCGACCTGGATCTGCCTGAAGTCGCAGTGGCATTCCCTTCCTCTTGTTCCATGAGGAGGTTGGCTGGGTCCTGGGCTGCTGGTACCGCTAGAGGGGCTGGTACAGTAAGCCGACCACTTCCCACCACCTTGCTCTGCTCTACGCCACTCTCCACGCTGTCTCCCGGCATTTCTATCACTTCCGGGTTGCACTGTATCTGTGGCGCAGCCCACTTCCTGTGATGCGGCCGTGTTCAGAATGAGGCTTGGAGAACAGTGCTTCCTGTTATAGGAAACCCCGAAGTAAAGAGAGCGGCTGATGGCGGTGGTTTTTGCAATACAGCGATGGAGCGCACTCCCTTCGGCCAGAGTGCTGGTGCATGCTTGGGGCGACCTGTGAGAAGGACAAGGCCTACAGGTTAGTTCAGCCCTCCCCGGCCTCTCTAAAAACCTGTCTCAACAGGGGTACAATCAGACCCTCCCCGGTCATTAGGTCTTTAAAAAAAAAACATGTCACTGTGTTCGAGAGAAACACAATCAATAGTGGGGATCAAGGGGAAGGGTGGGGACTTATAACTAGATGTCAATTGATTGTGTTTCCTGTAGGGGAGGAGCCCTCATCACCTGGAAGGTGATAGGAGAAAGGAAAATTACAGTAAGTATTTGATAACAATTTTCTGTATTCCTGGCCATACCTCACATCAGCACACAATGGGATTTAACTAGCTGAATAAATGGGTGGGAGAGAACACATCAAAAGAAACATTGGCAATCGACAATCGCAAAAAGCTGCCAAGGACAAAAATAATTTATATGTCCTAAACTTGCAGAACTTGCTGACTGCACGCCTAGCTTGTAAGTTGAATGAATGGCTAGCCATCTCTCATATACTCTTCACGGACATCCTGGCATAACTGCCCCAAAGGCTGTCACCCCTCAGTGACAAGGAGCTTGCCCCAGTTCCTGAGCAGAAAGGCACATTTCCTGCATGCAATCTAATCAGCCTGGTGAACCAATAAAAGATGACTCAAGAACCTGACAGCGAAATGGAAAAGGATTGTCCACTTTCCCCAGGTCTTTGATCTTTGTATGTACATTGTTTAGCAACTTGTATAAGGACCTGAAGTCTTCCTGCGGTCTCCTCAGTAACTCCATGTGAATACTTGAAGGGACTGCCCCCAGGCTTTCCTGGAAACTGGATACCACTTGGAGATGGACGTAGTATCACTAAAAAATACACAAAAGGGATCTTTGCAGGAAAGTGCTGCAACCTCCAACATCCTTATGTTGGAAGCAACTGCTGTCCCAGGAACTAGTTTGACCACTAGGGACCGCAATGGAAATGAAGCTATTGGAGCAAGGATGCCTGTATGAGCACTTTCAGAACCGAGCCTAGGTTCCACGAAGAGAACAAAAATTTCCTTGGTGGTCGTATATGGACTACGGCCTGCAAGAAGCACTTGTTCAATGGAGTTGCATGCCAGACCAACCTTAACCACTTAAGCCCCGGACCAATACGCAGGATAAAGACCAGAGCTGATTTTACAATTTGGCACTGCGCTGCTTTAACTGAAAATTGTGCGGACATGCAATGTTGTACCCAAACAAAATTTGCGTCCTTTTCTTTCCACAAATAGAGCTTTCTTTTAATGGTATTTGATTGCCTCTGCGATTTTTTTTTTTGCGATATAAACGGAAAAAGACCGAAAATTTTGAAAAAAAATGATATTTTCTACTTTTTGTTATAAGAAAAATCGAATAAACTCAATTTTAGTCATACATTTAGGCCAAAATGTATTCAGCCACATGTCTTTAGTAAAAAAAATGTCAATAAGCGTATATTTATTGGTTTGCGCAAAAGTTATAGCGTCTACAAACTAGGGTACATTTTCTGGAATTTACACAGCTTTTAATTTATGACTGCCTATCTCATTTCTTGAGGTGCTAAAATGGCAGGGAAGTACAAAACCCCCCCAAATGACCCCATTTTGGAAAGCAGACAAAGTGATTGAATAATGACAAAAAGAAAATTACAAAAAGTTGTCACTAAATGATATATTGCTCACACATGCCATGGTTATATGTGGTATTGCAACCCAAAATACATTTTGCTGCTTCTCCTGAGTACGGGGATACCACATGTGTGGGACTTTTTAAGAGCCTAGCCGTGTACAGGACCCCGAAAACCAAGCACCGCCTTCAGGATTTCTAAGGGCGCAAATTTTTGATTTCACTCCTCACTACCTATCACAGTTTCGAAGGCCATAAAATGCCAAAATAGCACAAAACCCCCCTATAATGACCCCATTTTGGAAAGTAGACACCCCAAGCTATTTGCTGAGAGGCATGGTGAGTATTTTACAGCTCTCATCTGTTTTTGAAAATTAAGAAAGGAAATAATTTTATTTTTTATTTTTTATTTTTTCAATTTTGAAAACTTTGTGACAAAAAGCGAGATCTGCAAAATACTCACCATACCTCTCAGCAAATAGCTTGGGGATGAGTACTTTCCAAAATGGGGTCATTTGGGGGGGTTTTGTGCCATCTGGGCATTCCATGGCCTCCGAAACTGTGATGGGCAGTGAGGAGTGAAATAAAAAATTTACACCCTTAGAAAGCCTGAAGGCGGTGTTTGGTTTTTGGGGTCCTGTACACAGCTAGGCTCCCGAAAAGTCTTACACATGTGGTATCCCCGTACTCATAAAAAGCAACAGAATGTATATTGGGGTGTAATTCCACATATGCCATGGCATGTTTGAGCAATATATCATTTAGTGACAACTTTGTGCAAAAAAATATATATATATATATTTTTTACGCAACTTGTGTCAACATACTCGCCATACCTCTCAGCAAATAGCTTGGGGATGAGTACTTTCCAAAATGGGGTCATTTGGGGGGGGGGGGTTTGAACTGTCCTGGCATTTTATACACAACATTATGTCACACACAAAACACGCTTCTATGTCAGTGATCCATGTCATTGAGGTGAGAACATTGGGAGACAGGTGTAGGATTCACCGCAGGTTCAATACTTCAATCCGTTTATTATTTGAACTTTTTGATGACATCTACAATTTTGGAACATCTAGAATCTTGGAATTGACCATTGACTAAATACCCATTTGAACTATCCTGAACAGCAACCATTGCAATATTGAACTTTTTGCACTATTGTGTTTACACATGCACTTGCACTTTATTTTGGTGATTGCACTATAGTATATATTATATATGCACATTATCACTGAGTACTTATTTACTATTAGATTCATGTGACATAGAAGCGTGTTTTGTGTGTGATACTGGTTTTCTTTAGCGCAAATTCCCCCCCCCCTTCTTTATATTACTGTTTATGTGTGTGAACACAGATTTATTTTGCAGCCATTGATAGGCACTCTAGTCACTATTTATTACTCTTGAGTAACGCGAAACACTACCTCACATTATGTCACACATCATCCACTCTTCTAACCACTTGAAGACAAAGCCCTTTCTGACACTTTTTGTTTACATGAAAAAAAAATTTTTTTGCAAGAAAATTACGTTGAATACCCAAACATTATATATTTTTTTAAAGCAAAGGCCCTACAGATTAAAATGGTGGGTGTTGCATTTTTTTTTTTCATACAGTATTTGCGCAGCGATTTTTCAAACGCATTTTTTGGGGAAAAAATACACTTTTTTTAATTTTAATGCACTAAAACACTCTATATTGCCCAAATGTTTGATGAAATAAAAAAGATGATCTTAGGCTGAGTACATGGATACCAAACACGACATGCTTTAAAATTTCGCACAAACGAACAGTGGCGACAAACTACATACATTTTTAAAAGCCTTTAAAAGCCTTTACAGGTTACCACATTAGATTTACAGAGGAGGTCTACTGCTAAAATTACTGCCCTCGATCTGACCTTCGCGGTGATACCTCACATGCATGATGCAATTGCTGTTTACATATGACGCCAGACCGACGCTTGCGTTCGCCTTTGAGCAAGAGCTGGGCGGGACAGGGGTGCTTTTTTTTTATTATTATTAATTTAGCTTTTTTATTTTATTTTTAAACTGTTCCTTCCATATTTTAATTTTTTTAGCATTTTTTATTGTTATCTCAGGGAATGTAAATATCCCCTATGATAGCAATAGGTAGTGACAGGTACTCTTTTTTTGAAAAAACTGGGGTTTATTAGACCCCCAGATCTTTCCTCTGCCCTCAAAGCATCTGACCACACCAAGATCGGTGTGATAAAATGCTTTCCCAATTTCCCAATGGCGCTTTTTATATCCGGGGGGGGGGGACATTCCCTCCCACTGCTTGTAAAAACAGTCCAGAGGCTAATTAGCCGCTAGGATTGCTTTTACATGAAAGCCGGCTGCTGGCTGAAAAGAATGATACCAAGATGATACCTAAACCCACAGGCATCATTCTGGTATAACCATTCAAAGTCCAGCAATACCAGTACTGGTCCTTGTTGGACATGTATTGTAATCTTTTTTTTCATGCAGCCTGTTGGCTGAACGAAAAAAAGAGATTAATCGGTGGGTATGCCCACCATTAGAATACCTCCCTTCATCCACCCACTTCTAATGATGGGCATACATGCACCATTTATATATGCCGAAGCATGGGGGCATCCTCCCGCAAAAGTTATGCTGCATACACACGGTCGGACTTTTCCACGGGCAAGCCTCCGTCGGAATTTTGACCGTATGTACGCGACATTAGGAGCAAAATCGCTCCTCCGCCCCTGCTTCCCCCATGCTTCGGCATATATGCTCTTTTTTTTAACTGTGGTGGTGAAATCACCTCCTACAGCACTAGAGTCGCAGGGATCAGGCCTGTCTCTGCGAACGCTGCAGTTATGTGTGTTGTGTTTTGTAAGTGACAGTGATCGATCGATACTGCACTTGGGTGGCCTGGGCTGGACGGAGGAGCAAAACGCAGGTGCTAGCAGGTATCTGGGCTGATCCCGCTAACACTGCATTTTTGGGAACCCTAAACTGCTGGGGACGCTAGTATAGATCTGATCAGATCAGATATTGATCTGTTCAGATACTATACCACTAAGGAGGTATATGCTTCACGCGTGGGTGTTAGCGCTACTGACACTAACCTGACGCTGCCTGGGGTGTGACGCAGACCCTCTCTGATGCTAAAACCTAATTGATATCACCCGCCGGGCGATCAGGGGGTTAAACCTTTATTGGGTTATATACGGCGGGTGCCCTGATACTATAAAAAGCAAACTAGCTAACCAACGTCACCCGTAACACTTATACGGTGAACACTGGTGAAAGGGTTAACTAGGGGCAATCATGGGGTTAAAACCTTTATTAGGTAATATATGGGGGTACCTGACGCTATATAAAAACCTGACGGGGAACCTAAATAACAAAATAACTAACTGGCTAACCAGCGTCACCAGTGACACTTATACGGTGATCACTGGTGAAAGGGTTAACTCTAGGGGCAATCAGGGGGTTAAAACCTTTATTAGATAATATATGATGGTACCTGACGCTATAAACACCTGGCGGCGAACCTAAAAAAATAACTGACTACCTAGCGGCACCAGCATAACTAATACAGCGATCAGAAAAACGATCGCTTAGTGACACTGGCAAAAGGGGGTGAAAGGGTTACCTGGGGGGCGATCAAGGGGGTTAAACCTTTATTAGGTAATATATGGGGGTACCTGACGCTATAAAAACCTAGCGGCGAACCTAAAAAAATAACTGACTACCTAGCGGCACCACCGAAACTAAAACAGCGATCAGAAAAATGATTGCTTAGTCACAGTGGTGCTAGGGGGTGAAAGGGTTACCTGGGGGGGCGATCAAGGGGTTAAACCTTTATTAGGGGGGGTTAGGGGGCTACCCTGGACCTAAACTAACTGCCCTGACACTTTTACAGTTACAAATGTCACTGTTTGCAGTGATCAGTAAATAAATGATCACTGCAATCAGTGACACCGTGACTGGGGGATGATCTGGGGGGTGATCTGGGGGTGACTGGGGGGCGATCGTGGGCCTATGTGTGCCTATGTGTCAGTGGGCTGTTGGTGCACTTACTTGTCTTCTCTCCACGGCGCTCGGTATATATGAGCGCCGCAGGAGAGATGGCATCACTTCCTCATGCCTGTGTATACATTACACAGGCAGAGGAAGCATTTCATTCGCTGGGAGCGATCGCGAGGGGGTGGCCAGAAACCAATGGCCGCCCCCTCATCACTGATCGCTCCCGGAGCGATAGCGACTGCTCACTGTACCGGAGGGGGGTCCGATCGGACCCCCCACCCATACGAAGGCAGTCACGTACAGGTACGTGATTGTGCCTGTCCATGCCATTTTGCAGACGTATATGTACAGTGAGCGGTCGTTAAGTGGTTAAGCGCCAATTGTAAAAGAGTCTAGAGCTGGGGACACAGGAGAGAAAACGTTGCTGAGCAAACAGAACAAGCTTCCTTCATATGCTCATATGTAGCGTTCATGGCCTTTGCCAAGGTCTGAACCACCACGCATGAGAATACCTGCCCTCTAGTCCAGCCGATTGAACAGCCAGGCTATTCAGGGCCTCCCTGAATCGTGGTGCTGCCATTGATGTTGGCATAAAAGATCTTGTCTGACCGGAAACAGGATTGGTGGTGCTAAATGACATCTTGGGAGCAATGAAAACCAAGTCCTCTTTGGCAGGTGGTAAGCACCTGTATCACAAACGTGCTCGTAATCAAGGACACTGGAGGAAAACAAACACCAACGGAAAAAAAACCATGGCAGTGTGAATCAACCTTCTATCACTTCACCCTTGTACATTGTTACAAATACCAGAAGCTGTGTGTTCAGAGGACTCTATGAGAACTCCCGCTGGAATGTACCATAGAGCTAATACTAGTTAAGGTACTTATTGTTGGAAAATAATTTGCCTAACTGATCTGTTAATGGATCCTGTTTTCCCAGTAAGTAAACTGCCTTAAACTGCCTGTAAGCGGCTCTTCGTCCAGCGCAACGTTTATGTTACAAAAAGTAACCGGAAAAGACAGACACTTGGTGCCCCCTTTGTGGGCAATGTAATCTACTGCTGTCTTGTTGTCAATCAACTTCACCTAGGCCCCTTGTAGAAAGATCCATAAAGGCTTGAGATGCTAGAAAAAAGTTGCCTTACATTTAAGTCAGAGTATCTGCATTCCACTAGGCTCCACTGGCCTTGCACTTGTCTCTTCAGACTGGAGGCAGACTGGCATTCGACGTCAGATATTATTCCATCTCTTGGGCTGAAAGGCACATCACAAAAGAGGCACACCGGTGTTAGGGTTGCCACATCATCCCTCCAATCCAAAGGGACGATGCAGCAACACCAACCGGTGTCCAAAACTCCAGTTCTTGCTAATTTGTGCAGACACAAATACTTTCTAATTCATAGGCAGCCCATTCTATTGACAGAGGAAAACAAATTGAAAAGCCTCCCTATGTGCCACCTGGCCTTGGGCAGCACTGGAATGGCTGCTGTAAAATGTCCCAATGGGGAAAATGCAATCCCTCGATTACATAAATGCTGTCTCCATGACTCTTCATATGCAGATTTTCATTTGTGGTTTTGGAAAACCTCTTGACATATTTTGGTATGAAAAACTACTCCAAGATCCTTCATAGCTTAAGAATGGGTTAACTGTTTTTCCTGTTCGTTCACTAGTCAACTGAACATGGAAAAGGATTTCTAGGACAAGGTTTTGATGCTCTGCCAGCTCCTGGCTTACACCTGCAACAATCAAAACATTGTCCAAGTAATGGCAGGGCCTTACCCCCAAAGACGAATTACTGCCACTACTGCCTTCAAAATGTCCAAAAAGTTCCTTGGTGCCGTGCCAAAATTTTAAAAATGGCAAACACCTACAGTGGAAGTGACAGCCAGTCACTGCAAATCTTACATGTCTCTGGTGCTACACTCTGATTGATATATAAAAGTATACGTTCGGCAGGTCGATAGTCCCCATGCTGAACTATCGTCATGACTGCATGCACGGACTCGATCTTGCACCTCTTGTTGCGTATGCACCCATTCGGTTTCTTCAAACCCAGACAGTAGGGAAAGCTCCTGAAGCCTTGGGTGCTAGAAAAAATGAGGAGAAAGCCCTAGATTTATTATTTTAGTGGCACCAGCACTATGGATCTGTTGCAGTATAATTGTTATACGTAATCTTGCATTAATTCTTTCTTCTTGAGATCTGTTGATCATGAATGAAAGGATTTTCCAAACGTCTAGTAGCCTGCTCTGGATTGGTTTCCATGTACACAGGAAGTTCGAGCCCCCCTTCATTGTGATCTGGTAACTTTCAGCCTGGCCTATTAGATTTGGCTTACTGAACCCTTCTGAAAGGGTTTGAGCAAAAAGACGGCTGCTTCCTTTTGTTAAGAGTGTGACCACATTCTGGAAATTTTTTCTGTCACTCGTTTCGTCCAGTGCTTTGCCAAATAGCAACCTCCTATTATGGAGAATGTTACAAAGGGCTTGTGTGGAAGCTTCATGCTCCCTCCAGTGGGGCAACCACAAAGCTCTCATGGCTGTGACTGAATGTGCAAGCCCTAGAACTAGGTCTATTGAAGCCTCGGCCAAAAGCCAGCAGCCAGGTTCAAGTCCTTCCGAACCATGCCCACTCCCGCAGGTTCCACTTGACTAAAAGGCCATTTCTTAATGCTTTAAACGTCACAACGCTGTCGCTAGTCCACAGGCAAAAACCTGCCACAGTATACATTTTCTGCAATTCTGCAGGCCAGTTCACCACGATTTCTGAGTTGAAGAGGTTTTTCTGCATGCACAGGTGTTGAGGTGTTCAGGTGCTTTTTCAATGTGTTTGCCATGTTACAGATACATTCCATAGAGAAAAAATGCAACATGCTCTCCTTTAGTGAACTGAACTGGAACACACAGCACTGGTGTGATGTGGGCCATTGGAATCCATAGTAAACACTGTTCATGCATTTTTGACTCTACAAAAAACGCATTGTACTGCATCCAGTGTCAACCAGCCTTAAGTACATTTTTTCATCCCGTGGGTTTCCTAAAGGTATTAAAAGGCAAAAGACACTTGTGCACTTGATGCTGGCAGGCCCCATCCACTCCTGGAAGTGCGTTGCTTAAACATGCATCAGCCAGCTTCATTGGATAAAGTTTGGAGATCTTTACTGTAAATTGGCCTTCTTATAACATCTCTCCCATTCTTCATCAATGAGCTTTCAACTCCGTCATTAGGGGAAAATAAGTTCTTCCTCTTTCACATTTGGAAATATCTGCGTGCGTTTGCAAAGGGTGGGCCTGCATCTTGCCTGTTCCTTATTCATTGTCATTTGAGGCAATCCATGCTGATTAATGGCCAATGTTTGCTACAGGGCTGGGCAAAGCATTTTCTATTGTGCTGATGTAAACGCATGTGAGCCATTGCCATGTGATCTGCTTGAGGAGCCTGAAAGCCACTATGTGCGGGAATGTGAGGAATGCATATTGTCCTGGTCAGCGGATGACCAGTGGTGGGTCTTAGAGTGTTTGCGTTTAGTGCTTCTGCTCCTAAAATCATGCAAAACACCATAATGCATTCCTTGAGCATTCCTTGAGCCTTCATTCAGACACTCTTTTGACGATATGTCCCACGCTGCCCCCTCGTACCTTCGCTAATCTTCTGTGCCACTGACAGGTGTGGTGAGCTCGTATGTAAAAAAAAAAAAAATATGGAAAAAAAAACATAATTCTGTCACCAAGAAAAAAACAGGTACCTTGTCTCTTTAAGACCCCTCCGCTTTTATCTACCTAATTAAGCAGAGCAGGTGAGGTCAGACAGCCTTCCAGAGGTAGACAGGAGACACAGAATCTGACACAAAAAAAAATCAGACTGTCTAACCCCCAGGAACACACAGCACAGCAGGGATCAAACAGCAACAAGTCTTTACCACACCAGAGAAAACTGACAGGACCACAGAGAGAGGAGGGAAACCAATTCCTTAATGCCGCGTACACACAGCCGTTTTTCTCGTTGAAAAAAACGAAATTTTTCCCATTCGACGAGAAAAACGATAGTCTGTGGGCTTTCTGTCGTTTTTTTCGACGAGAAAAACGACATTAAAAACGACGAGAAAAATTAGAACATGTTCTAATTTTTCTCGTCGTTTTTTTCAACATGTTTTCCGGCGGCAGTGTTTCCCACAGACGGTCGTTTTTCTCGTCAAGAGAAAATATTACGTGAAAAATGACCGTGTGTGGGGAACAAGCTGTTCCCCCGTTTTAAATGACATTATTCACGGCGGTTTTTTAACCGCCGTGAATAATGATCGTGTGTACGCGGCATAAGACTTTTTTTATTTTTGAATAAAATAAAAAAAAACACTTAGTGTGAAATATATTTAACATTACATAGTCCAGAACATATGCATTCCATTTGGATAAACATTGCATAAAACTGACATACAACATGGTGTTAAATAACAGATTAGAAGTGACTTCGCTCAGAGGCCAGTTAAAGATATATACGATATTGAAGTCAGAATTTTACACCTCTTCTGTCCAGCAGTTCTAAGACTGTTTAAGCTGCTGCTTGGTGACTGGCGGTCGCTACCCCACGCCACCCGTCTCCCTGCCCTCTGTGGCATCATCCACTACTGTTCTCAGACTGAAGACAAAGCCAGGAGAGCGGCATGCTGCCTATTAGGGTTGCCACCTCATCCCTTTAAACCCGAACACATATTAATTACACAGGTTCTGTGGCTGATTAAGGTGGTAATTAAACTCACTTGGTGACTTATCTGCCTTTAATTAGCCTCAGAACCTGTGTAATTCATATGTGTTCGGGTTTAAAGGGATTAGGTGGCACCTCTACTGCCTATACAAGACAGGAAAACCCCAATGGTGACATTGCAGAGCTTACCAATACCACACCTGTAAAATATTGTGCTATTTAAGCAACTTCGCCCGCATCCTGGCACAAAGGATATCCAGTATCAAGAGGCTTTACCATCCAACATTCTGGGTCTTCCAACTTAATGAGAGTCTGAACATGAAGGTGCGGTGCGGTAGGGGGGATATCCTTGCAGCAAACAAAGTACTTACCACTGCAATCCACAGGTGGCCTGGAGCAGACCAAAAAAAATAACACGTCAGTGGGGGAGAGGCTGCCTTTTAATCTAGTTACAGGTGGTCCTGTGGGGCTCCGGAAGAGGCATTAACCCATTGTATGCTGATGTGAGGTATGGCCAGGAAAATAGTATGTGACAAATCCTTACAGTGACATTGGATATCTTTATACATATTTGTTACATAATCTCATCTTCTTTCCTGAACTAAGTTAAATTCTTCTAACATCAGCAAGAAGTAATCTCATTTTAATTAAGTTCAACATATTTTAGATATAAGGGATGAATTAGAACATCTGACATATTTTTTTTGCACTTTATGTTCTTTGATATGTCAAATTCAGGCAATTTTCCTCTCCTATTCTTTACAGTGTACCACTAACAAAGAAATGCAAACCAGACATTCGCTCTGTAGTTCTTATGCTGATAATAGGTTGATTGGCTTTGCTTGACATCTAGCACTATGGATAAAAAATTATATTACTGCCTTAAAGTTTATGTATAGCCAAAATGTTTGCTTTGATTTTGGATAGAGTGGTAGGGGGTTAGAACCCCTGACAGTGTTTAATTTGTGCCTGCATCCCTATTGGTGAGATTCAACACCATTATTTTTCCAGGTAACCACTCTCACCTGATATAATGCATTTGTATCTCTATGTTCCATCTGTCATGACAATTATCAAGTTTATTTATTTAGACAGTGGTAAAAGGAACGAGGATGTCCCAGGAGTCTCAACCCATAGCAGCTTAACCATTTAGAAATAATATCATAGCTTATCTAGTTAGTCCAGTTAGACCAGTTAGTCTGAACAATTTTTTTCAAAACTTGGCACCAATAACTAAATAAATCCAGGTTAAGATCCTGTTTTATTAGTAGACTAGTGTAGTTCTTCCCTATTAGAACACAGGAGGGGGGTATCTCCCCCATAACGCCCTGTTAGTTAATAATAGTGCGATTGCCATTGGGTCATGGCCCACTGATAACCCCTTTACTGGGTAATTAAAGAAGATTTTGAATGTCTACCCAATAAGGGAATTTCATACTTGCTGATTTTCTGACAACTATGCTTTGCATTTTATTATTGTTTTTTGCACTCTCTTTATTGAATACGCCTGCATGTGTTGTCACTTTATTGCTTAATCTATTTCTTCTTTATCTGCTGGTTGAAATAACTTGTCAAATGAAGGAAATATTTGAAAATAGGGAGAATACAATTAAGAACAGTACACAGTATGTGGTATTATAGTAATTTTTATATACTACTTAATCATAAAATATTGACTTACTCTAAATTATTATTCAATCAACCTAGAATTCAACTAGTCTTCTATCAAACAGGATTTCATTTAGAACTTAATAACATATATCATGCAGGGGTGATAAGTATGTTTTCCATCAAATTGATTTTCTTGTACAAATATACCATCTATTTTATCTTGCCTATTACAGGGCATAGCAAAAAGGAATTGAGGTTTTCAGAAGGTCTAGCTGTAATGTAATAATATGTTGATATGATATCAAGGACAATTTATAATATTGTTTTAAATAGTCTATTATTTTTCACTGCCCGAGGGGTAATTGGCATTGGTTTTGCAAACATAAAAACTTTCAGTTATTACAGATTTATTTTGCTTGAATAACATTACTTAGTTATGTTAGACCTTTGCAATGTGAAAGCACCTTTGTTTATTCTTTATATTTGGTTTATATCATTCCTTGCTCGTCACAGGAAAAAAAAAAAAAAAAAACAGGGAGACACGTTTCTGTTGCCTAGCCTGTCTGTAGCCCTAAATATGTTGTATTATATAGACTTGGGTTGGGAGGAGCATATATACAAATGGAAGGCAAAGCCCCAAGATGAGGATACTAGAAAAAAAAATAGTTCTTGAATTATAAATAGTTTTCTGACATGATTTTGTTTGTATTTATTTCTGATTATTCTACAACAATCTTTCTCAACCAGGGTTTGTTGGAACCCTAAGGCTCTTACAATGGTAACTAGGGGTTCATTAATATAACAACGATTGTAAAGGACTTTCTTCATCTAGTTGTTTTCCAATATAAGAGCTCTTCTGATAATGACCATCAATGTAGGGGGCACTTTTGCATAGGCCACCAAAGTAAGGGGGTAGGGGGTTCCACTAATTACCAATATAAAGGACATTCTTCCTTCAACTGTCCACCAATTTGGTGAAGGGACCCTTATCCCACTAACCATAAGGTAAAAGGCCCTTCTCTGCTAACCACCAAAAGTCTTCACTGGCCATTCATGTAGGGGCACCTTTTCTATGATCAATCTAGGGGTCCCTTCTCCGCTGACCACCAATGTACTGTCTGGTTTTCTTTTCTGGTCATTATTATTATTATTTTTAATTTGAATTTCATGAATATATAGGGCACTTTAATTATGAATATATTTATATCTCCCTGATCATGCTAATATACCATTAGATGCAGATCATTTTTAGAGTTTCATGATACCTAAACCCTATTTCAGTTCCTCTAAGAGTGGAAAGGTTGAGAAAATCTGTCCTAGAGGTATGGATATGGTGAACCTTATTTGCTCAGAAAAAAAGTGAAGTGGGAAAAGCAATGTTATTTACTGTATATAGCATTGAGAATCGTGTACAGATATGAGGAGTTGATGGACAGATAGAAAGAAAAGGTTTCTTTTGACAGGAATGTTCTTTTAATTGTATAAACTCATTAAGGTGGCATATTCTTTTTTCCTTCCATTTCAACAGCCTGTGTAGCAACTGCATATGCTATATTATTATTATTATTATTTTTATTTATTCATTTTTGGTATAATTTTTTCTATGAAAAGGGAGTTACTTTTTTAAATATTGAAGCCAAGATGAGGAAAACAACCGTGTATTGTACAGGATAATTGTTTAAAAAGACCCTGCAAGACAAAGGCATAATGAGCTAGTATGCATAGCATACTAGCTCATTATGTAGTACTTACCTCCACCGAAGCCCCCGCAGCCGTCCATGTCTCCCCCTCCAGCCGCAGACATGTTGTCTCGCAGTGACTTCCGTGTTTACTAAGCTTTAACGCCGAGCATGAGAATGCAAGGCATATTCTTGCGGTAAGTGCAAATCCTTAAGGGTGCAGAGTCACTGAAGCACAAGTGGTGTGGTGGAAGATTTATTTCAAGTTATTTTGAGAAGATTGCATGTTTGTTTAAAGTTTAAACACTTGGAAAAACAAGACAATTTATAGACTTGATTTTTTGATTTTTTCCACACTTTAGGTGTGGGTATTGGACGAACACTTATGAACACTTGTTTAGAGATTGTACACATATATTTTTATAATCTTTAAAAAAATATATTTTTATTTTTCATGTTTAATAATATTTTTGTCACTTTTTCACGTGGTGATTTAGTCTTTATATTTTACATGTTTTAGATATGTTTATATGATTTATGAACACAGCGCTACAAATTTTTCATAAAAATTTTTGCACCAATATCATACCATTGAAGTAGCAGCTTTAGGTTTATATATACACTTTGTATATATTTGTATCAATTTTTCCTGTGCGCAGTGGTGGTTTGAGAAGGTAATAGGGGGCGCGTATACTATCTTTAACCACTTAACGACCGCCTCAAGTAGATATACATCGGCAGAATGGCACGGACAGGCACATCAATGTACCTGACCGTCCCCTTTAACTGCCCGACGTGGGGGTAGCGAGCGCGCCGCCGGTGGCGCGCTGGCGACCCCGCTACCTTCCCCGTGAGTCGGACTGCGGGTCCCCGCGATCGTCTCATGGAGGGATGGAGCGGGGAGATGTTTGTCTAAACACAACATCTCCCCGCTCGCCTACTGACACTGTCACTGATTTCCGCTCTGTGTAATCAGAGCAGAGATCAGTGACGTGTCACTCGTAGCCACGCCCCCTAACAGTAGTAATCACTCCCTTAGGCACACTTAACCCCTTCAGCGCTCCTAGTGGTTAACCCCTTCATTGCTAGTGTCATTTTTACAGTAACCAGTGCATTTTTATAGCACTGATCGCTGTAAAAATGACAATGGTCCCAAAAATGTGTCAAAAGTGTCCAATGTGTCCGCCATAATGTCGCAGTCACAAAAAAAATCGCTGATCGCTGCCATTACTAGTAATAATAAAAAAAAATAATAAAAATGCCATAAACTATCCCCTATTTTGTAAACGCTATAACTTTTGCGCAAACCAATCAATAAATGCCGATTGCGATTTTTTTTACCAAAAATATGTAGAAGAACACTTATCAGTCTAAACTGAGGAAAAAAAATTATATCTTTTTTGGGGATATTTATTATAGCAAAGGTAAAAAATATTGCATTTTTTTCAAAATTGTCGCTCTATTTTTGTTTATAGTGCAAAAAATAAAAACCGCAGAGGTGATCAAATACCACCAAAAGAAATCTCTATTTATGGGAAAAAAAGGACGTCAATTTTGTTTTGGAGCCTCGTCGCACGACCGCGCAATTGTCAGTTAAAGCGACGCAGTGCCGAATCGCAAAAATGGGCCTGGTCTTTATGCTGCATATTGGTCCGGGGCTTAAGTGGTTAACCAAATTTCACACTTCTGTGTATCGCGGCTCCGGCACTGTGATTGGCCGGAGCCGCGATGACGTCACTCCCACGCATGCGCGCAGGAACGGCACAGTACAACTAAAGCAATGGCACATAGTGCCATTGCTTCAGTTGGCTTAAGTGCGCATGTGCCGATGACGTCGGCACATGCAAATACAGGGATATCTCCTAAACCGTGCAGATTTAGGAGATATCACTGTTAGCTACAGGTAAGCCTTAATATAGGCTTACCTGTAGCCAGTGGCGTCACTAGGGTTGATGTCACCTGGTGCGGTATAACATGGTGTCACCCCCCCCCCAATAATTTTTTTCACCCTAATAACACTGCATATATTGGCAACAGTAGTGCCGTTAATAACTATCAATCAACTAGCAAATTTGAATAACAAAATCATATGAAAATAATAGAAATCAAAGCTTAAACTGTTAAAGAACTGTATTTATTTTAACTTTAAACTTTACTGAATTAATAAATAAATAACACAAAAACAGGAACAAATATGAAAGCATTTAGTTAACATCTAAATCAAAACTTTGCTTTTCTAGCCTTGACAGCTGCAAAATTGTGAACAACATCATCAAAATCAATACATTTCGCTAGTTCACTTTCAACTGATAATATTGCAAGATCAGAAAGCCTTGCCTGTCCCATCGTTGAACGCAAATAGTTTTTTATCAGCTTCAACTTTGAAAAGCTCCTCTCACATGAAGCCACAGACACACAGATTGTCAGAAATATTTTTAGACATAGTGAAAGGGTTGGAAGAGATTCAATGAAGTCCCATTCTGCTATGAAGGTCAAAACTTGTAAAGCCGACCAATCTTTGACTTCTTCTAGGTTGATCTTGGCTGCTTTGAGATGTCTCCTCAGTCTGGGTATTTCCATTAACAGCTCACTCTCAGATATTTCGTCATAAAAAGTGGTCAGTTTTGGAATGGACACCTTTAATGTTTCTTCAGTTTCATATATGAGACTCTTTGCTTGAACAGCCTCAAACATGGCTGCAACTTCCATGATGGCTCTTAATCTGATCTGGAGTTCAGAATGGAAGCGATCAATGCACTCAAGCATTGCCCTCTTGTTCTCGTCTTGTAGACTTATGCCTCCAGCATCACGTGCCTGTTCCCCTGCCATCCTCTTCTTAAACCTGGCTCTTCTCTCTACGGCAATTCCATATTCTTTAGATTTTAAATGTGCCTGCTTAATTGCATGTTCCACTAGGTGACTGCGCTCTTCAAACAGAAAAAGTCTTAGTGTACTCCTGGAGAGTGGAGAGGAGGAGGAGGGCTGGGCACTGTGGGCAGCGACCGTCACACACAGCAGCCGCGCCGCCCGGACGGAGAAAGTTGTGTGTGTGCTGCAGTGACGTGTCGTCACATCATCACAGTGCAGTGTGATGATGTGACAGGCTGAGTCGCTCGCTGGCTCTGTAGGGTAGGGAGGAGGATTGGAATTTAGGAATAGGAAGAATAAGGAGCCGGAGGACACACACCAGGCGCGGCAGCGGCGCTGGAGGTGTTGTTCCAGGCTTCCAGCCCAGCGGGGTGAAATTAATCAATGAATGGGTCAGCTGTAAAAAAAAAAAAAAAAGGGAGGGTGTCACCCCTCTAGCGGGTGTCACCCGGGGGCGGACCGCACCCCCCGCACCCCCCTAGCAACGCCTCTGCCTGTAGCATAAAGTTGTAAAGAGCGTTTACAACCACTTTAAGCATTATAAAAAAGAAAGTACTGTATATACTCGAGTATAAGCCGACCCATGTATAAGCCGAGGTACCTAATGTTACCACAAAAAACTGGGAAAACTTACTGACTCGAGTATAAGCCGAGGGTGAGAATGCAGCAGCTACTGTGAGTGGGAAAGGGTCAACAATGCCCATTTGCACGCCTCACTGTGCCCATTGCAACTTCACTAAGCCAATTGTCACTGCCCATTGCCACCTTACTGTGCCCATCCTCACTGTGCCCATCCTCTCTGTGCCCAACCTCACTGTACCCATCCTCACTGTGCCCCTAAAATTGAAATTGAACATTGTAAATTGTACCTAAAAAAAAATTGAGAGGCTGCGGCGTCCATCGTTTAAAACTTGCGGTCTCTTCCTGGTCCCTTCCGTGATAGGCGTTTTCTAAGCAGACACAGTTCCGCCTATCACGAACGTTCTCTCATCCTCAGTTTCCCAGCAGACGTCCGTGATTGGCGGAACACTGAACACAGTGTCTGCTGGGATGGGTGAGGATGAGAGAACGTTCGTGATAGGCGATTCTCAGCAGACACAGTTCCGACTATCACGGAAGGGACCAGGAAGAGACCGCGAGTTTTAAACGATGGACGTCGCAGCCTCTCAATTTTTTTCAGGTACAATTTACAATGTTCAATTTCACTGACTCGAGTATAAGCCAAGGGGGGGACTTTCAGCCCAAAAAAAAGGGCTGAAAATCTCGGCTTATACTCGAGTATATACGGCAAGTGTGAGTTCTGTCAGCTAAAAGTTCTTAAAACTTAATATTGAGTTTCACTGAATGAGAAATTAGCTGTTGAAATTTTAAAATAAAGGCACATTTAGGTTGCTACGGAACAATCACAATTCCATTCTTCTCATTGCCTGGAGCAAGAAAGGACCAGGGCAAGGCCAGGAATAGCAAGGGAGTTCAGATCATACAACACTGGAGGTATGCTTCTCACTCTGTCCAGGCAACCAAGCAGAAATAATGGATGCCTGGAGGCTGTATTTCCCCATGGAATTTTGGCTTAAATGCCACAGAACGTTGAAAAACTGGCATTTCCATTAGTTAGATACATACATAAAGATATATTGTATTTATTTTAGCAGCAATTAGTAATTAACAGATGTTGTTAAATTCAGTTTAATATCTGTATACTAGTCTGTCCAATCTACTGCAGGGAATCGTGCAATTGAAGAAAAATAACATTTGAAATATCCATGATTTGTGAAACAGTTTGCTTGTCATCGTGCAATTGTTATAAATTAGTAGGACCTACCAAGGTCATTCTCTCTTCTACATCTTGCATTTGATTATTATACTATAATGGCAATTTATTTAGAATGATTGATAAATCAGTCTTTGCTTTTCCTGAATATTTCAATCTGTGCAGAATCATAAGAAACAGTTTGGGATGATCATGCTTTATAAATTATATTGCCTTTCATTGAAAAACACTGCAATTCACAATAATTTATCTTATACAGTACATGTATATCTTAATTTGTGTTTTTTGCACATTTTGTGTATGAATGTACAGTTATTAAAAATGTGCAATACAAATACTGAGCCCATTATAATGCTTGACCCTTAATAAAAAAAAAAATTATTTCACTACAAACTGTTGAACCAGTTAGGTAAAGATGTTTCTCCTTGCAAAAATTAGAAACACAAACTATATATATAGTATATATAGCTACAACTTCAAGTGTAGAACTTTCAAGGATTCAATACACTCACCAACTTATTTTTCCCAGTTACATAAAAAAAAAAACTCTTGCAGAGAAGGATTTCTCTTGCAAAGGTTCTTACAATCACATAAACAATCCTGTGCAGTAACAAATTAAAGAAGAAAAAAATGCTTAGACCAAAATACCGAAGAATAGATAAAAATAGACTGAGAACCTTAACCACTTGCTTACTGGGCACATAAACCCCCTTCCTGCCCAGGCGAAATTTCAGCTTTCGGCACTGTCACGCTTTGAATGACAATTGCGCGGTCGTGCGACGTGGCTCCCCAACAAAATTGACGTCCTTTTTTTCCCACAAATAGAGCTTTATTTTGGTGGTATTTGATCACCTCTGCAGTTTTTATTGTTTGCGCTATAAACCAAAAAAGAGCGTCAATTTTGAAAAAAAACACAATATTTTTTGATTTTTGCTATAATAAATATCCCATTTAAAAAAAAACAACTATTTTTTTCTCAGTTTAGGCCGATACGCATTCTTCTACATATTCTTGGTTAAAAAAAATCCCAATAAGCGTATAGTGATTGGTTTGCGCAAAAGTTATAGCGTCTACAAAATAGGGGATAGAATTCTGATTTTTTTTTCTTTTTACTAGTAATGGCAGCGATCTGCAATTTTTGTCAGGACTGTGATATTGCGGCAGACACATCGGACACTTTTGACACATTTTTGGGACCATTCACATTTATACAGCGATTAGTGCTATAAAACTGCACTGATTACTGTATAAATGTGACTGGCAGGGAAGGGGTTAACACTTAGGGGCGAGGAAGGGGTTAAATGTGTGCCCTATGAGTGATTGCTACTGTGGGGGGAGGGGAGTGACTGGGGGAGGTGACCGATCTGTGTCCCTATGTACAAGGGACACAGCATCGATCTCCTCTCTCCCTGACAGGACATGGATCTGTGTGTTTGCACACACAGATCCATGTCCTTGTCTGTGTACCGGCCGATCGGGGGTACCTGGTGGACATTGCGCCCCCCAGTGGCCGGAGGAGCGGAGGCCATATAATGACGGCCTCCCGGCATTTTAGAACCACTTTGCGGCCGTCATTTGTCGTATGGCGGGTGCAAAGTGATTAATAGAATGAGCTACAATTTTGCTGTAAGATATTGGCACAGTGAACATAAAAATAACATTAAAGCGGTTGAACACCCGCTGCTGCTTTTTTTTTTTTTTTTACATACCTGAAAGGCAAAAGGCATAATGAGCTAGTATGCGGTGCATTGTACTAGCTCATTATGAAATACTTACCTTAGAATGAGGCGTCGGTAACTTACCTGGTCCACGTCGAGGGAGATGTCATCTTGCCTCGGCGTGTCTTCCGGGTATCGCCGCTCCAGCGCTGTAAGTGGCTGGAGCGGTGATGTCGTCACTCCCGCGCCAGCAAGGTCTGGCGGCTGCCGGGCTTTAGCCGAGAATCCCAGCTGAGCATGCGCCACTGCAGTCAGCGGCTCATTGCGAGGGGAATATCTCCTAAACCGTACAGGTTTAGGAGATATTCTTTTTACCTACAGGTAAGCCTTATTATAGGCTTACCTGTAGGTAAAAGTTAAAAAACAGGGTATACAACCGCTTTAAAAAAAAACTTGCTTAATGAGTAATAATACTGATATAAGTGAAACATTGAAAGTGACCTCTAGATAGAGAATAGATATGAATAAGTATGCTTTAAATAAAGTTCAAGTGAATGCGCATAAAGTACAAATGAAAAATTTAAAATAAAATGTCCAAAAGGTGAAAGAATTTGGCAAAATATATACACATGTGAAAAAAGTGTCAAATCTAAAAAGAAACCACACAGTGGCGCTAGAGAGCAATATACTAACGTATTATTGTCCTTTAACAAATAACACCCTGTGACATATGTGAATATGTGCACAAACTAAATAGGTATATATAAAAAATTATATATAAAGAAGAAAAAGTCCACACAATGTATAATTAAATCCAGTGCATAAATTCTTCCAGTCTTCCACCACACACAGTGTTCAGTGATCCCTCTCCCGTCAGATGGACACTCACCACAGCAAGTTGCCTCACACTCTCGTGTTTGGCGTGAAAACATGAACAAGGTCTTACAATTCAGTGTAGTCACTCTTCCAATTCCCAGTCAGGTGATTTAAAGGATTAATCCATATGCAAATAAGAAAAGCTCCAAATAGTGTAATAACGTAAACCACTTTAATAACACACTTGAAATCACTCCAAATATTGCACTCACATATAGCCCATAACTCATGAGCATTAAACACTGCAAATAACTGTATCCAACTACACCAACAAACGAGTGTATAGGTCGCGGCAGACCCTCGGTGTAACAATGATCTCTCACTGCCTTCCCGCTGCCGTTCGCTCGTATTCGTTGCTTGATTCGACCCTGCAACGTCACACGTTCCGTCAGACGATTGCCGCACAGCCACGCCCCGACATGTTTCGTCATAAAGTCTTAAACATGTCGGGGCGTGGCTGTGCGGCAATCGTCTGACGGAACGTGTGACGTTGCAGGGTCGAATCAAGCAACGAATACGAGCGAATGGCAGCGGGAAGGCGGTGTGAGATCATTGTTACACCGAGGGTCTGCCGCGACCTATACACTCGTTTGTTGGTGTAGTTGGATACAGTTATTTTCAGTGTTTAATGCTCATGAGTTACGGGCTATATGTGAGTGCAATATTTGGAGTGATTTCAAGTATGTTATTAAAGTGGTTTACGTTATTACACTATTTGGAGCTTTTCTTATTTGCATATGGATTAATCCTTTAAATCACCTGACTTTTTATATATACCTTTTTAGTTTGTGCACATATTCACATATGTCACAGGGTGTTATTTGTTAAAGGACAATATTACGTTAGTATATTGCTCTCTAGCGCCACTGTGTGGTTTCTTTTTAGATTTGACACTTTTTTCACATATTTATTTATTTAGAGTGGCTGCTTTTTTATTTTAGGTATTGTATTGTATTTATAGTTCTCACATAAGCGCAGTGGTGGTACATTGGAAGGGCATATTTAAGCGGTACTGGTTTCTCAAAATATATACACAACCAAATTTTTTTTGCCCACGGGACTATCACCAGTCACACTCCAAAGGTATAAAATGTATAGGAAAATTTATTAATCTGAAACGAAAATGTTACATACATTTAAATACATTCTGTCATATATATTTACCAACAGTGAAAGTGCATAAGTATACAATATTGAATCAATCAAAGTTGAAAGGCTTCCATTAATATGGGTAATCTGTGCTACTGTTCTCTACGTGTTTGGGAGATAAAGAACTTGCTTCCTCAGGAGAGGCACAGATGAGTATGTTTGTTGTATAATTGCAGGGGACTTCCACATATGTATAGTGATATAACAGATAAGAAAATAAAATATAAATAATTTTAATAAAATAAGCGGGTCTTCCAGGGGAATTTGAATGGCAAACCAGACGGAGGCACCCAATAGTCCACAAAGTTCACCCCAGGAGTGGGGGGTGCTCACAAGACGCTCACAATTCAAATCCCCTAAGCGACACCAAAGGGCGAAGTTGGAAAAGAGTTGTGAATTCCAGTTGCCTCACAAACACCAGCGTCCGCACAGCCAGGTCCCACCTCAGGAAATGGACTTAAATAAAAGCCCTTGTTTCCAAGCATTGCACTAGGAATGGCTATCAAACCCCCAAAAAACTGTATGCAGTTTGCAATAAATGGCTCCATAATAGATCAGAAGTATGGGACATAAAGAAAAGATTTGCATGGCTCAATATATTATCTCAAAATGAAGAATATGTGATTGCGTGAGACGTGAATACCTTCTGTTCTAAGAAGGCTTTATTGTCCTATAAATACATGAAATGTAAAATAAATATGTGAAATGTAGCTAAAAAAATATATTACCGTACTTTTAATTATACACACATAGTATTTACAAGAATGTACTGTATATCCTGTTATTGATAGAAAATAACAGGTTCTTGGAAGAACTGAAAACAAAAGAAATATTTGCACTGTTTTCCATTATTTAAAGATTCAGAAGTACAACTAGCTACTGAATAAACTATCTGCATATGTCAATTGTTTCAGTGTTCTATACATCAGAAATACACTATTCAACCTTATACTGCACCAAATATGAAAATTACAGATGACAATTTTAAATAAATTATTTCCCTTTCACCTTGATAATTTGTTAAGCAAGAGAGGTGCCTGATTGACGTGAAGATAATTTAAATCCCCCAAACTGTCATAATGAGCAGGTGCCCTTCATGACACTATGTTAATGATGGTAAGGTTAATATTGCAGTGCAGAGACACTTATCTGGGAAAGTTAGTGATGTATAAATATTCCAAGTTTGACCCAGATATTGATAATACTGACATTTTTTGGTGGTTGATACTTTTCATTGTGCACTGATATCATCTGTTGCTGACCTTACAATTTAGGAGAATACTCAATGTCTCTGCAAGAACATTACAAGTGCAGCTGCTACAAACTTTTAATAATATCAAGAAGCAGAAATCAAAATTTTCAGTATGGAAATCTAATTCATGGATTTTTATTACATTCTCATATTTTAATCTTCTTAAATCTATAGTATCTAGCTTCATAATACAAGGACTTGGCTAATTGGATACAGATTGGTTGGATAAATTAAGTAGGTTCTCATATTACATGAGATGAAGTCTGTCATCCTGATTCCATTACAAGTATATGACATCTGCAGTGGATCGCTTTTCAGAGTGCAGTTAAGCAGCCACTGTCAGGCATTCAAGAGTGATCCTGCCACCTCCTAAATGCTGCTTTTTTTTTTTGAACAGCAGTTTATACAGTATTTCGGCTGATGCACCACAACTGAGATTAAGCCCTGGTTCACACTGGTGCGTTTTGACATGCGATTTGGCATGTCAAATCGCATGTCAAAACGGCGGTATTTGCCGCAAATTGCCGGCAATGTCACCATCCTAATCGGTGCGACGCTGCATCAGCGGCGCTGCACCGATTTCAAAAAGTAGTTTCTGTACTACTTTTTGAGATTTTGGCCCACGATTTACATTGACATCTGTGCAGAAACCTGCACAGATGTCCCTGTAATCGCGGCCGAAATCGGGACTGACCAGTGGGAGTGAAATCGTGCGAGATCAGCTGAACTCGCACGATTTCACTCCCGCAGCCCAGTTTGAACCTGGGCTTAAACTTTGTTTGTTGTTGCAGCATGGCCTCATTAAATGGGCAAGATTGACAAGTGGTGACACCTGTCAATTCAGCATTCCACATTCCACAAGCATTGTGCCCCTAGCATGTGAACAGCCCCCTCTGACTATATTTTAGGTGGCCATTGGTCAACCTTGAGTGGCCCAGATGTGGTTTCACCTCTGGGCAGGCACTGGATTTGGGTGCCAAAAGTGACATCACACCCAGGTATCATGTTAAAAAGGATGTAACGTTACATACTGCTCTTGCTACAACGTGCCATCAATGCTCGTGGAAGGTATATAGGGAGAAAAACATGGCTTCTCAGCCTTAGGATGTTGAGTGGATGGTTCAGGGGTTTCTCCACTTACCTCTCCTCCTCCCTCTGTGTGTAAGCACCTTTTCCGAACCCTAAAGGACTTTATTGAGGCACATGTGTGGATGTTGGTGGGCTATTAGTTATGTAAATTGTTACATAATTATTGATCACTTATTCCTTTGGAAATTGACAAAGCCATTATCATTATATTATTGCAGGATTAGAGACCACATTTTCAAGATTTACAGTACATTTGTTTATTGGGTGTATTTTTGAGCTTGCATGGCGAGAAGTGAGAAGAAAATATTGGCATTCCATCCTAATGTATATACATAATCAAACATAGTTCTATTGAGAATTTTGCACTACTTTTCTGTACTTGGATATCACCATTTGAATATGTTACAGTCTTTGAGGTTTGAGATTAACACTTCTACAGAGGAACTAAGGACTATCAATTTTTAAGGTCTCTTATTAAAATAAAAAAGAAAACAATGTATAAGTCTCAATTGAGATGTATAACAAGCTGTTATCCTTTTTTGTGTTTTTCCAAGCACCCCACTGGGAATGGAAATAGTGATATATATCCTATGTTGTTTTTACTTTATTGCATGAGTAACGCATTCAAGAATTGTACCTACACTGCACAAAGTATACCTACACCCCACAAAGCATGGTATTCATCTAAATAGGGTTACTTCTAATTCTGCAAAGATGCTAGAAATTTGACATGTGGAGTTATAAGAGGTAATTTATGAGTGGAAACTATTCTTACCAGTTGCAATATATATATATATATATGATATGATGATGCCATTAACTGTACATCTGTTAAAGAGGAAGTAAACCCTCGTAAATATATATATATATTTTTTAAACTAACCTGCAAGAGAAAGGCATAATGAGCTAGTATGCACAGCATACTAGCTCATTATGTGTCACTTACCTGAGATCGAAGCCCCCGAAGTCCGCCTCGGTCCGTCCACCGCCGCCGCCATGTTCCCTCTCGCTAGTTCCAGGTATCGCCGCTCCGCCGCTCTGATTGGCCGGAGCGGCGATGACGTCACACGCAGGCTGGCAAGGTCCCATTCATAAAACCAGCAATGACCCCGGCCTGCTACTGCGCATGCGCGTGACGTCATTGGCGCGATATTTAAAAGCAAATATCTCCTTAACCGTGTAGGTTAAGGAGATATTTCATGCACCTACTGGTAAGCCTTAATCTAGGCTTACCTGTAGGTGCATGTTGTCAAAGTGGGTTTACAATCACTTTTAAAAAAAATCTTTTTGGTTTATGCTTGTTTTATAAGAGATATTAAAAATATATTTACTGTATTAATAAAAGATATGCTTATGTTAAACAAATATTTGCATTAGTTGTGACTCCTGAAAAATTCAAAGCTTTTTTTATGTATTAGACTTTAGGTGGGTGGCCAGGGGGCAGGGAAACCATGGCTCAGCTGCCTGTTTTTACTGCCCTCCCGGCCAATAGAGTAAAAAAAAAAAAAAAAGGCCTTATTATTTTCAAAAGTATTGAAAATCAATTAATAACAGTGCTTTTATGGTTTCCTCATAGATCCTGCTGCCATGAACCAGTTTGTTCCACCCCAAAACAATGCAGAAATTTTCAACCACTGCCTATAGCCTTCCTCTAAAATAACAGGCTGTTCATGCAATAACACAGAAGTATTTGTCTTTTGAACTGTGTATGTCAGTTATTTTCATAATGGTCAGATAAAATGTGACTGCAGCCTACCCCTGATTCTCAGGTTCTGCTTTTTACTCTCCCCTGATGTTTCTGATCATTCATGTTACACTTAACGACGTTTAATTAAGATCAGACAATTAGGCAACTTCTTGATTGTTTAACGCCTAGATAATATCAGTTATTCATTGGTTAATTTTTTCTTTTAATTTTTTCTGTGCTTCGATCATACTTTGCAATATTTGCCTGAGAAGCCTTTGTTCAAACATTTTATTCAACGTATTTCAATGTTTATGGCTCATTGTACACCTATAAAAGCTGATAATGAAAAATGTATTGAAAAAAAAAAAAAATGTGACTGCAGCCAAAGCTTTTTTAAGTTTTTACTGCTTTGAGAAAGACAAGAAGTGCCTTGTCAAAACATCCACCAAAAAACCTGTTTATGTTGGTTCCTTTTCAACAGGACTGATCACATGTTGGCCTATTTGGCATGTAAAGCTATGTAAAACATTAAAATCAAGCGCCTATACTGTTTAAAATCCAAGAATGCAGTGTCTCACCTTGCTATGCACATGTTCCGTTGCTCTCTGTTCTCAGCACTGTGCCTAAAATCAGAGCCACTAGAGGCCGATCAGCTGACAGCTTTAAGATTTACTGTTGCTGAATGGGGAAGAAAGCAACAGGAATAACACTGACGGTGTTGAGGGAACACAGATTAGGGAAAGTGACAATGTACTGCTCTGTCTATTGATCAGAGACACTGGCTGCTACACTGATGACACTGTATGTCAGTGCAACAGCCAGTACCTCTGATGAATAGCCACAGCAATACAATATCACTGTAAAAATTTAAACATTTTCATACTATCACCATATCGGTGTCACCACTGTGACGGTGATCGTGTACAATGCCTGGCTGCTCTGATATCTTTGTATATCAGTGCAGCCAGCCATTGTCCCCAATCACTGCCACACCAGTCCCTGTGTCACCATAAGGCCTCATTCCCACGTGTGGTGCTCTCTGAAAAGGAATCTGTGTTCCGATTGCTCCGATTGGCAAGTGGTGAGAAGGTGTTGTATTGCTTCCTTACTACCTGCTTCAACCCCTTAGACCCCACATAAGCACCCCTATTCACTTCAATGAATCAGGATCGGTGGGTACTACTCCGACCGAAAGTGACAGGGGGTATAATTCCTACCATGGCGGCAAAGCAAAGCATGTACACCACCAGCCACTGCCTCTGCAGCTAAAATGGATAGTGGTTGGGGGGTAAAACTGCAGTGAAACTGCAAGGTTGTACCACCCCTCCCCTCCAACTTCACTTGTGCCTAATATTGTAGCCAGTCAGAATCTTTGATAACCACCACACCAGACAAAGTGTTGGCAGATCAGTGTAGTTAGAAACAATGTTCCTAATTGCAGCTACACCAGTGTCCCCAGACCAGTGTAAGCCAGAGCAGTGTCTCTGATCACCACATTAGTCCCAGTGTCACCAGACCAGTGTAAGCCACCATCAGTGTTCCTGACTGCTGCCACACCAGTGACAGTGTCACCAGAGCCAGTGCAGTCATCAAAATTGTCCTGATCACCACCACATAGTACAGTACAGTGTCACCAGAGACAGTGAAGCCAGTAATAATGTTCCTGATCACAGGCACACCAGTGCAGTGTTTCCTCTGCCTGACGCCCATATTGACACTGGCCTATTTATTTAGCACATTTCTGTCTGCTGCCTGAACCAATCCTTTGCCTGTTTGCTGACCATGTCTAACCCCTTTGCACATCCAAGTGACTATGCTCCTGTGAGACACCAGTCCCAGTCATCCTCTGTAGACAATTACATTCCTGGAACCCCAGGAACTCTTTTGTTTTTCCTTTCTTCAGCCTCCAGCCTCCTTCAGCCTCTGGTTAGGCTGTGAAATAATCTCACACATATAGTATTGCCAAACCTGTGAGAAGTAGCAGAATGTGTTTTGGGGTGTACTTCTAAGTATTCCTCTGCTGTGTATTAGAAATATCTTATTAATTGAAAAATTTGTGTAAAAAATAAACTATCATTTTCCTTCTGCAGACTAACTGCAGACTAACTTTGCCTTTCAGAAAATACCTCAGAGTGTTTGATTTTCAAAATGTCCTAATTATGTGGGTGTTTCCCCTGCCCTGGCACTTCAGGGACTCAATAAATAGGATAGATAGTTAGGAAGATAGTTAGGAAATTAAACAAGTAATTTATGCTCTACATTACAACTAAAATTATAGAATGGTAACTTTGTGAAAAAAACACACATTTTTTTTAATTCCTTCATTTTCCAAAAATGTACAACTTCCAAAAACTCACCATGCCTCTTATGAAATACTGTACCATGGACTATCTCTGTTCCAAAAAGGGGTAATTTTGGTAGTATGTGTACTGTCCTAGCATTTTAGGGCCTCAAAAATTAGATGGCAGTCAGAACAACAGGACTGATCAATTGTCATTAAATAAATAATATTATTTAATTGAAAAGTTTTATAACAGAAACTAAAAAAAAAGTTTTTTTTTTTTTTTTTAAGTTTGGTCTTTTTATCTTCATATAGCAAAAAATGAAAAACCTAGTAGTGATTAACCACTTCAATACAGGGCACTTTCACTCCCTTCCTGCCCAGGCCAATTTTTAGCTTTCAATGCTGTTGCATTTTGTATGACAATTGCGTCATCATGCAGCACTGTACCCATATGAAATTGTTATCATTTTGTTACGTGTTTATTATATTTAAGATTTAATATCTCAAAGATATGATGTGGGTTAAATGAGAGTTTTTTGACCAAGAGTGAAAGCTTTAACACAATAACAACATTTATTGGTAGGTAGTTGAGAGTCTATCTAATACACAACCATCTATCTATAGTCTACACCAAGGAAAAAACTATTAGGTTAAAATAACAGAATTACATGAAGGAATACAGAGTATATTCCTTAAAACATTAATCTACAAACATATTTAGTTACAAGTAAAAGGCAGACATTTCCCATAATTATCCTTTGCACCAAGGTTCCACTCTGATGGCTGCTCTCCCATAAAAGTGTGTGTTTCTCTCCCATCTAGTCCGTGTATATCATTACAGGCTGATGCCTCATTGGTTGGAATAGCGTGGCTCTGATTGGAGGGCTACCCTATTCCTGGTTAAGGACTGGCTACATCTCCAATCCCTATACTTTGCACAAGTCAGCCCCCTTTAATGCAAATCCTTGTGACTATTCTGAGCAGGAGATTAACGTAAATTTTCCCGGGACATTAAGTATTGATTACGGGTTGGCCTCCCTTCATTGCATATCCCAGCATGGGATCCTTTGAAGTGAGTATGTTTAAAACAATGAGGTTTGGATCTCCATTGTTTGTATACACAAGCCTAGGCACCGACTTGTCTGCTTAATCCTAGACTTCTTGGACGCTCTGTTACATAGATACAAAGCTATCTGAAATATATTCATAATTACAATATTTTACAGCTATTAATGGAGATTTCACATAAACTCATAAGACAACAATTTGTTTCACACACATAGGGCTTTCTTTTGGCGGGTGTTGTATTGTGTGCTAAAAAAACAAAACAAAAAACCTTTCTGTTATTAACCACTCCGCTATAGATGGTTTACCCCCCTTCATGACCAGGCCATTTTTTGCGCTACGGCACTGCGTTACTTTAACTGACAATTGCGCGGTCGTGTGATGCTGTATCTAAATAAGTTGATGTTATTTTTTTTACACAAATAGAGCTTTTATTTGGTGGTATTTATTCACGTCTGCGGTTTTTATTTTTTGCTCTATAAACAAAAAAAGACCGCCAATTTTGAAAAAAAATAAATATATTTTTTTTACTTTCTGCTATAAAGCATGCTCAATAATTAAAAAAAAAATTGAAATTCTTTGTCAACTTAGGCCAATATGTATTCTGCGACATATTTTTGTTTAGAAAAATCCAATGATTTTCACGTCCTATAAACAGGCCAGGATGCAGGGGTTGCTAACTGGGAGTTATTCAGCCAGGCTTTTTGGGGAGGGGGTGCCTAAATGGTCTACAGGTATTACAATAATATTACTGAACATTTTAAAAAGCTGTACTGTCCTTTTTACGGGGGTCCCTTGACTGCATGGACTATTTTGTGAAAAAGATGAAGCCTTTACAATATATTTTGACCTTATTTGAACTGTCTTTGGCAGGCATCATCGGTTGTATACACTTTTTTAAAACGAAAACCTACATTTTAATTTACAAGTTCACATGAAAATTATTAAACTAAATTGTTCTCTGAAGGAATTTTTTTTTTTACTTTTTACAAGAGGGAATGACAGCTTGTTTTGCAATTCAAATGAAAAGCAGGTTTACAGCGTAACATCGGCAGCTAAAAAATTAGGTTGTAAAAACAATGTCAAGGCAAATATTTTGCAGAATTACAGAGTAAGGCAACTCAATGCTTCCAGGATAAACACTGAGCGGAATGTCTTATGTTAGGGCGCAAGAAAACAATACTCTGGTTAATACTACAATTTGAAATCTACTAGCTTTATCTCATGCTAAGATACTAATGCTTTGTAGAGTATATGTATTTTTTTTCTTTGGGAAAAGAGGCTTATGCAGTTTAAATTATCCCTTTTCTCTGAAATAATGGTTTTGCTGGTTCCAAAAAGTTTTTAATACATATCTTGCAGATTCTCTTCTTGTCTAGATAACAACATTATGTGGAATGGATGAAAGCTCCACAGTTTCACAAAATTCCAGACTAGATTATAGCAATTTGAACTCTTCAAGTTGTACTGAATTCTTCTGTCTTACATGACTGTGCTATATACACTTGTTCAGCTTTCAAAATACCGTAGATGCTTTTTTTTTCCCAGAACAGACTACAGATCTAATTTCCAAATCCATATTTACTGTATTTATTGGCGTATAACACTCACTTTTTTACCCTGAAAATAGAGGGTAAACTGTGCCTGCGTGTTATACACAGGGGGCTGTGGAAAGTTTTTTTTCCTGAAACTTCCCTCTTAAAGTTAGGGTGCGGGTTATACGCCGATAAATACGGTATATAATATCGAAGATTCAAAAGTAGTAAAGCAAAACATACAAGTATGTGATATACAGGGTTTAAAGTAGGTGTAATGTTTGACCTTAATTCATTTTCTTTCTTTTTTCCCCTGTGAATGTATTTTAGAGTAAATTTATTTTTCTATTTTTTATTTTTTATTTCCTAACCAATGACACCACAAAGCTCATTAAATCACGAATTCACTCCCTGGTTATCTTTTGCCTCGACTACTGCAACTCCCTCTTCATTGGCTTACCTTTAAATAGGCTGTCCCCTATTCAGTCCATTATGAATGCTGCTGTCGGACTCATCCACCTTACAAACTGCTCAGTGTCTGCTACCATTTATTGTCAATCCCTCCATTGGCTGCCACTCACCCAACAAATTAAATTCAAAATACTAACAATAACTTGCAAAGCTTTCCACAACTTGGCTCCCAGCAATATCACTAACTTCATTACTCCCAAGACCTCCTGCTCTCTAGTTCTCTCAGGGGTCATCTCCTGCCACGTTCACCTCAGGACTTTTCCTGATCCTCTCCCATCCTTTGGAATTCCCTAGCCCTAACTGTCCAACTATTTCCTACTTTATCCACTTTCAGGCGATCCCTAAAAACATTTTTCCCATCCTGCCTCCTAGCCTATCCTCCCTCCACCTAACAACTGTACTTTTATTTTCTCCCTCAGCTCACCCCCCACAACTATTAAATTTTACATCAGTTTAAAAGGCTAAAAATAAAACTTATGTGGCTCACGGCCAAATTTAAGGAAGCTATAAACAATAGGTAAAGAGCTTTTAAAAAATATAAAAATGAAGGAATACTATCATCAATTAAATGTTATAAAAAAATAAAACAGGATATGTCAAATAGAAATCAAGGCAGCAAAAAAATTCAAAATGAACTACAGATTGCAAAAGAGCGTATGAAAAACCCAAAGAAATTCTTCAAATATATTTATAGTAAAAAGGTCAGGTCTCAGCATGGTCTCAGAAAATAATCTGGAGTGGGTGACTGGTTACAAAGAGAAGGTAAATTTATTAAATACCTTCTTCAGCTTTGTGTATACATGGGAGAGCTCATGTACATAATTGGGATGATATTGACACAACCCCAAATGATCCACTATGGCTCAAAATTGATATGTTCAGAAATAAGATAGAATAAAGGTGAATAAAGCATCTGGACCAGATGGCATCCACCCACGTATCCTAACATAATTGAGTCATTTCAAAGCCATTGTTTCCAATTTTTAGGAACTTTCTAAAGACTGACATTTGGATTGGCAAAAGGCCAATGTGGTGCCTATATTTAAAAAGGGGTAAAAGTCTTTACCGGGCAACTTTAGACCTGCTAGTTTAACCTCTATGGTAGGAAAGATACTGGAGAGTGTAATAAAAGACCACATAGATGAGTTTTTGCTAGAAAAAAAAAAAACATTTTAAGCAATAGTCAGCATGGATTCATGAAATACTAAAGTTGTCAAACAAATCAGATTTTTTATGAGGAGGTGAGCAATGCCTTAGTATGAAGAGAGAAAATTACCACTCCAGGTGAGTGAGTTCTGTTAATCCTTCAACAATCGGAAAACCATGGGTGCTGGCAATGCACAAGGCAAACAGGAACAGCAGAAAGGAAGGGATGGACAGCCGCACACCAAAAAAAAAACTTAAAGGTTGCTTTTATTGTAAAAAAGATAAAACACATGCACCACAGGTCACAGCAAGGCAGGGATCAGCTGACGCGTTTCACACTACAAATGTTAGTGCTTACTCATGCGGCTGTCCATCCCTTCCTTTCTGACATACTGTAGTATATTTGGATTTTGAAAAAGTGTTTGACACAGTTCTCCACATACGGCTAATGTGCAAGCTAAAGTCTACGAGCTTGGAAAAATCAAGTTGTAAATGGATAGAAAACTGGCTAAAAGACCATATTCAGAGAGTAGTGGTTAATGATTCATATTCTGAATGGTCTAAGTTAACTAGTGATGTCCAAGGTTCAGTGTTGGGATCCTTACTTTTTAATATATTTATAAATGATATAGGGTCTGGGATTAAAAGTACCATATCAGTCCTTACATATGTCACCAAGCTATGCAGTGGAATAACGTCCTTACAGGATGTCTCACACTTACAAGCTGACCTCAATGTGTGGCAAAGTTGTTTTATGTTAATAAATGTAAAGTTATGCACTTATGGGCTATGAATATGCATGCATCATACATACTAGGGGGAGTACAGCTTGGGAAATCAATGGTGGAGTAGGATCCGGGTGTTCTGGTAGATTATAAACTTAATAATAGCATGCAGTGCCAAGCTGTGGTTTCTAAAGCAAGCATAATCCTGTCTTGTATTAAAATAGTTATGGACTGCCGAGAGAGAGATATCATTTTGCCCTTTAAAAATCATTATTAAGACCTCATCTGGAATATGCAGTTCAGTTCTGGGCACCGGTTCATCAAAAATGATATTGGGGAGCTGGAGAAAGTGCAGAGAAGGGCAACCAAACTAATAAGAGGCATAGAGGAGCTCAGCTATGAGGAAAGATTAGCTGAACTGAGTTTGCTCTCTCTTGAGAAGACATTAAGGGGGGATATGAACAACATGTGTTCACAGATATTACCACTAAGCCACTGAACAAGATACTATAAAGCCACTGCAAAGTTATTTGGTTTATCATACTCTTTACATTTTCCCTCCTTATTTGTTGATTGTTTGCATGAAATTAATGTAAATGCACCCATTTATTTTGAGTTACTGTAATCTACAATGTTGAGTTAGAGCCGGTTCACACAGGGGCAACACGACTTTGAGCGCGACTTTGCGAGGCAACTTGGACACGACTTGAGCCTGAACCACAGCGCGACCTGGAGCGACAGGCTGTCCCCTAAATTTTGGCATGAATCATGAGGGGTAGCTCCACGCCAAATTTTAAATAAAAAACCGGCATGGGTTCCCCTCAAGGGGAAAACCAGGCCCTTCGGTCTGGTATGGATTTTAAGGGGAACCCCCTACGCTGAAAAAACAGCGTGGGGGTCTCCCCAAAATCCATACCAGACCCTTATCCGAGCACGCAGCCCGGCCGGTCAGGAAAGGGGGTGGGGACGAGCGAGCGCCCCCCCTCCTGAACTGTACCAGGCCGCATGCCCTCAACATGGGGGGGTGGGTGGTTTGTGGCAGGGGGGTGCCCTGCGGCCCCCCCACCCCAAAGCACTCTGCCCCATGTTGATGGGGACAAGGGCCTCTTCCCGACAACCCTGGCTGTTGGTTGTCGGGTCTGCTGGCGGGGGGCTTATCAGAATCCGGGAGACCTCTTTATTAAGGGGGCCCCCAGATTCCTGCCCCCCACCCTATGTGAATCAGTATGGGGTACATCGTACCCCTACCCATTCACCTGGGGGAAAAGTGTCAATAAAAAAAACACACTAGACAGCTTTTTGAAGTAATTTATTAGGCAGCTCCAGGGGTCTTCTACCGACTTTGGGGGCCAGGGTTGTCGGGAAGAGGCCCTTGTCCCCATCAACAGGGGGGCAGGGTGCTTTGGGGTGGGGGGGCCGCAGGGCGCTCCCCTGCCCTAAACCACCCACCCCCCATGTTTTGAGGGCATGTGGCCTGGTACAGTTCAGGAAGGGGGCCGCTCGCTCGTCCCCACCCCCTTTTCTGACCGGCCGGGCTGCGTGCTCGGATAAGGGTCTGGTATGGATTTTGGGGGGACCCCCACGCCATTTTTTCGGCGTATGGGGTTCCCCTTAAAATCCATACCAGACCGGAGGGCCTGGTATGCTCTTGGAGGGGAACCTATGCCGTTTTTTTATTTAAAATTTGGCGTGGAGCGATTCATGCCAAATGATTCATACCAAATACCAGCTCCGTGGGAGGGAGGGGTTTGCCTTAGAGCCGGTTCACAGAGGGGCGACTTCCTGTAAAGTTGCCTCTTTATGAACGGGGATCCGACTTGGAGGTGACTTCAATTGAAATCAATGGGTACAAGTCGCCTATAAGTTGGATTGAAGTCGTACAGGAACCTTTTCTGAAGTCGGAGCGACTGCAGTAGTGTACATTAAGACAGCTCCATTCACTTCCATTACTTTTTTAAACCGCACGACTTGGGGCGACTTGAAGTCAGATCCTAGGACGCCCCTGTGTGAACCGGCTCTTACTGTAATGATCAAATATTTGTGGAAAATTTCCATCCTAGTGGACTGTTAATCCTCTAAATATAGAAAGATGGTATTTATGACATAGCATACCAGAATATATCATTCTGTGATGTGTAAAGCCCTGTACACACGATCAGATTTCCTATGGATTCTAATCCGATGGATGTTTCCATCGGAAATCCGATGAAGCTAACTTCCATCAGTCTTGCCTACACACCATCAGTCAAAAATCCGACCGTCCCAAACACTGTGACATAAAACACTCCGACAAACCGAGAAAATGAAGTCCAATGCTTCTGAGCATGCGTCGACTTGATTCTGAGCATGTGTGGGTTTTTTGTCCGATGGAGTTCCACACAGACGATCGGAATTTGCTATTGTTTTTTCTCCCACCAGATAAATTTAAGTTCTATTTTTTCTCACCGATGGAAAAAAGACCCATGGGGCCCATACACGATCGGTTTGTCTGATGAGAAAAGTCCATCGGACAGTTTTCATCGGTAAAACCGATCGTGTGTACAGGGCATAAGAGGGATTTCTACTATCATTGCTGGATCTGTCAAAATCTCAATGTTTTCCAGCTTGTCAGGGAATGTATGTAAATATGCATGCATTATGTCTGTTTCCTGAGTCACGCTAGGGGAGGCATATCTGATCATGCTGAGATCTGACCAGGAAGTTATTGGTTTCCAGGGGGGGACTGAATAGCATGCAGAGGGAGATCAGATGGTTGGTGAGCTTCAAGAAGTGGCAAAGCAATTGCACTATCTCTCGTCAGCAACTCGCAAGGGCAAGCTGTTTCTATCTGGGGCCTGGGTGCAGTGGCTCTACTGTAGGAGCATCCTGTGGAGATGGATGCCAAGTATTTTTTCTTCTATTCCATCTTGCTGGGCAGAGATGTGGACAATGTACCCCTGGCAGTAGCCACCCACTCCAGGTGGGTGGGAATATCCTGGACTAGCTACAGAGAATGCCCAGGATGTGGATGATGACTGGCTGACTGACTGACTGATGACTGACTACCCAAAGATACTATAGGAGAAACAGAGATTGAGAACCACAACTGGCCCCAATACACTGTTGTGAGCCTAGAGCAACTGGCAAGGGCTGTCTTCTGCTACAATAATATATGGTACATTGGGGGTGCTCAGTCTGACCTGGGTGCATGACCTTACAACCGCACCCCCAGTATCATTATTTACTTCATGAGGTTTAGTATTGCTATACCTGAATATCTGCCACACAATTCAGGAGAATCGATAATCAAACATTGAATCCAGTCAGTACCCTTCTGGATTGAATCTCTGTAGACATAGACATTTAGATGTTTAAAAATTTTCTAAAATTCTGTTGTCATTACGTGATAGTGATCATCATTTATGCCCCATACACACGATCATTTTTAATGTCATTTTTAAAACTGACGTTTTTCTCGTCATTTTTTTTCTTGTTTCCTCTCAAGCCTGTCTTGCGTACACACCATCATTTTAAAAAATGTTCAAGAAAAGCGCAGTGACGTACACCACGTACGACGGCACTATAAAGGGGAAGTTCCGTTCGAATGGCGCCACCCTTCATGTTAGTAAAGTTTGTTGAGAGACGATTCGCTCTTTTCAGTCTAGTGCTTTTCAGTCCGTTACAGCGTGACGAATGTGCTATCTCCATTACGAACGCTAGTTTTACCAGAACGAGCGCTCCCGTCTCATACTTGATTCTGAGCATGCGCATTTTTTTTCACGTCGTTAAAGCATACACACTATCGTTTTTCACGTCGTTAAAAAAAACGACATGAAAAACGACGTGAAAAAAGAGAGCATGTTCGAAATTTTTAATGCCCGTTTTTCACGTCGTTAAAAATGCTCTGGAGCATACACACGATCATTTTTAATGGCCATTTTTTTTAATGGCATTTTTAACGGCATGAAAAATGATCGTGTGTACGGGGCATTAGAGTTATTGAGGGATTCACACATGACTTGCAGATAAGATAATCCCCAAGCACTTTTTTTTTATGATTTGCAGATAAGAAGTCTTGGCACACTTTACACCCACACATGTGTGTAAGGAAGAGAACACTTATGTTGTAGTTTTGTTGATAAAAATGTGATTTTCAAATTCTATATTTTACCATGCATGATGATAAAAACACTAATGTGCACTGAAAGCTTGCATTTTCTGTCCACTGAGTTAGTTAATAAAAACTAATATGCACACCCCAAACTTTCTGCTTTCCTCTGTGGCTAACATGGTAGAAAACTCAGCTGCCAGTTACGAAAATAAATAATTGACATTCAATTAAAGGGGTTGTAAAGAATTTTTTATTTTATTTTAAATAACAAACATGTTATACTTACCTCCACTGTGCAGCTTGTTTTGCACAGAGTGGCCCGGAACCTGGTCTTCTGGGGTCCCTCGGCGGCTGTCTCAGCTCCTCCCCGCAAGAACTCACCACCTATATGCTCGCATGATGGTGAGTCCTTGCGGGCACGCTCCAGTTATACAGCCGGCGGCTATAGCCGCTCACTGTATCACTTGGCCCCACCCTCCGGCACGCCGCGCCATTGGATGTGATTGACAGCAGCGCAAGCCTATGGCTGTGCTGCTTTCAATCCATCCAGTGTAGCCAATCAACGGGCAGGCTCAGAAACAAGAAGGATGACGGGGCGAGCGCGGGACTTTCGAGGGCTCAGGTAAGTAAAACGGGGGGCTCGGGGTGGGGGCGGTATTGTCGGATGTTTTTTCACCTTAATGCATAGTATGCATTAAGGTGAATTTTTTTTTACCTTTACAGCCCCTTTAATTGTTGTCTATAAGCTACAGACTTAGTCATTCAGTATGTTTGTATGGTTCTGCACAGTTTTCAGCTTTAATTATGTAGAAGAAGAAAAACAGAAGCCAGTACATTGTAATAAAAAAATAAAAATAACTTTATTTTATGTGATTGCTTTAAAGGAGGCTAGAGAGATTGCTGAAAATCATAGTGGAATATAGGGAAGCTATCCATCAAAGGACACTAAGCAATAAGGACAAAATAAAGGATAAATAAAAGAAGACAATCATTAAGGTAAGTTTTTATCATTTTGATGGTAACATACTGTATAACCAAGTCCACAAGTAAGAATGACCAGGTAAAATGTTTTTTTTTATTTGTACTGGTTTTCAGTCAATTTAGATAGCACTTACTAGAGAATTTAAACCCTTCTCTAGCTGGGAACTCCCTAACAATACTGTACTGTCCATTCCCCCCTAACAAATCACTGTAGAAAGTAAAAAAAAAAATAGCAAAAGGTCACTTTACTCACCTACAGTAAATCTGTGGTTATAGGACATGCAAGGTACTGAGTTTCTAGATTGCTGAGTGGGAGGCTCCTTCTTTGGGTGCCTATATGGCTGCCTGTGTGACATGGACCTCTTTTTGGCTGTCCAGCAGTAGAAATCTTTGAGGCCTCTGAAGACTGCAGTGGTTTCATGTGTCACAACCAGGGGACTGCTTTGCAAGGGGCATAGACTGCAATACACAAGTAAATATGCGCATGAGTCCAAATCGCTGGTATCGCTTGAGTATAGGGTCAAAATAGTGTATGTACAGTATATGTACAATCAATGAACATGGAGTCCAGGCTTTGGGAATATGTGAAAAAAAATATATATAATAAAATGTATAGTGAAATGGGGGGGAGGAGTTGTGAGGGGAAAAAGGGGTCCGGATGGGGAATAGTTAAAACAGTCACATATACAGTCTCAGGGCTGCCATCAATGGGAAACAGAAACCGTGTTCCAAAGGTACTGTGAAGAAAAGCAAGGGGAGAGGCGCCTCTGAGTGCAGATGTTTAAAACAATTTAATAAGAGATTGCAGTACAAGCAACTCACATTTTAGAGGATTAAAACAGGCATTGTACGATATCCAAGTGCGGAAGAGGGTGTCATCAGGTCAGTCATCAGTCTCCTTATCCTGCTGGGGCGCTGTGTTGCTGGTTCTTCTTTCCTCTGCACCGCTTTAGATGTATAGAATAGCCGGCGGCGGTGGAGATGCTGCAGAACACGGCCTGGATGTTGTTTTTTCCGGCAGGCGAGGGCCGATGACGTCACTGGCATGTGATGCGTTTCCTGAGCCGGCGTGCTGCGTGTGACGTGGCAGTCGCGCTCCTTTGTCAAGCTGGTGAAGGGGCTGGAGGAGCTACTTTTTGATGGACATGGAGGGGGTGGAGAAAGGACAGAGGGGCGGGACTAGAGTACGGAGGCAAAAGATGTGTGTGTCAGCAGAGAGAGCTATCAGTCATGGCGTGTTGGTAAAGCCGGACTGAGACATATAAATGGTGATTGAAACAGAATACTGAGCACTATGTATAAGGGAATATACTAAAATCTAACAAGATATGTAATAAGCGTAAAGATAAGGATAATTGTAAGGGGCTGGAGTAGCTGGTTTTTAATGGACATGGAGGGGGCGGAGAAGAGGAAAAAGGGGGGGCGGGACTAGAGTACAGAGATGAGAGATATGTGTCAGCAGAGAGAGCTATCAGTCATGGCAAGCCAGACTGAAGCGTGTATATGGTGAATGGAACGTAATACTGAACAGTACTGAGCACTATGCTGGGCACTATATATAAGGGGATAAAATAAATATATGTGGTAAGCGTAGCGATGAGAATAATTATAAGTAGAAGGCCAATAGATTAAAGGGGGGTAGATAATTTGTATATACATATAAATCCATATGTATACATACAAGTGGGGGGGAGGGAGGGAATGGGGAGGGAAGAATGTGCGTGTATGCATATGTGAAAATGCACGTGCAGACACATATAACTGTGCATACAGAAAATGGGGGAGAGACATGGATATGTGTACACAAATGTATGCGTACATGGGGATAGATCAAAATGGTCATACGAGGTGGGTGGGGGGAGGGGAGAGGAGGGGAGGGAAAAGAACTAGGCCTATGTCTACATGCGTATGTACATGGGCGTACACACCCGCATGTGCATATTTAGGACAAAAAGGGAGATAAATAGTCAACACAGTTGTTAGGTGTGCATTTACATAGGTGCATGATGAAAGGGGAGGGGGGGGGGGGAGATTAGATAAATGGAACCGTAAAGTCTAATGTAGAGGAAATGTGTCATCATACAAAAATGTGTCATCATACAAAAATACAGAAATACATAGCAAGGATAAGAATACAGAAATATATAGCAACGATAAAAATATATATAAATATATATATAAAAATATATATATACATAAAAATATATATAAAAATATATAAAATAGTGATAAAGATAGCGGTAAAAATAATGGCGATAAGATTAGTGGGGGAGGGGGGGGAGGAGAGGGGGAGGTATTGGAAAAAGAGAGGGAGAGGGATGAATAAAAGCGGGGGGGGAGGAAGAGATGGGATGGGAAAAAGAAAAAAAAAGGGGGAGGAGAGAAAAGAGAGAGAGGAAAAAAGGGGGGGGGAAGAAGTAACGGAGGGAGGGAAGAGAGAGGGGGGGGAAGAAAAGAAAAGAAAGGAGAAGAGAGAAGAAGGGGGAAGGGGAAAAAAAGAGGAAGGGTAAGACAGGATGGGGATATGGGATTGGGGGTAGTGGTTTACCTTTGGGAGCAGTAGTCGGTAAGTGGGACAGGGGAACTATACAAGTTACAAACACCCGCCACCCCCAAGTATGGGTAGAGCAATATACGATAACCTGTGAGATACATATACGATAACCTGTGAGATATATATATATAAATAATTCAAGAGTAAGATTACGTATCAAATCATGTTAACATAATAATAAAATATATATATATATGTATATATGTGTAGATGTATCTCTCTAAAGAAGGGGACAGGGAAGTCAGAGGAGAGGTATTACAGGATGGTATGAACTTCGATACTCTCATTAATACCTCCAGGTGAGAGGACATCAAGGCTATAAATCCAATAGGTCTCACGGGCGCAAAGTTTTTTGAATCTTTCGGCTGCAGGGAGGGATCTGTCGATTTGCTCGATAACCCACACTTGAAGTCCTGTGGTGGATTTTTGCATAGACTGCAATGCTGCTGCATTAGCTACCAGTACTTTGAACACATTTCTTAACCCCTTAGTGACTGAGTGTAAAACAATAATTAATGCTTGAACACAATTTTGCCACTTTGACCTGTGTTATTAAAACTCTGACTATTATGGCAACTACTTTGTGTATCCTGGTGGATTATACCGCATTTTTTAACAGATGACTTGGGCTTTTTTTGTGGAAAATGGTAATGGATATCTCCTGATTGAATGTAGCGGTATATTTCTTGTTACTACCATAACTTACCACCAAAGAACAATCCTAAATACATGCTCATGCTCCTGACAATCACAGCAATACCACATATGTGTATGTTAGCTGTTGTTTGCACCTGTAGTATGCCCTGAGAAACAATAGTGCTTTTGTAGCACTACCCCCGTAGGAGCTGCTGGTTATTATTTTGGGTCATTGCCGTCACCCCTACCCACAGTTCACCATGATAGAAACTTAGAGTCTATACTGGGCCTTGCGCCCACGGATGCATGCACAAGTCACTTAGTTCTTTTTCCGATGCTTTTATTAAACAACTTGAGCAGTAGAGGGATGGAGGGTCAGGGGAAGGTTCAGATACCTGGTGCAGATCACTGAGGAACTTGAGATCCCGGAGACAAATACACTTCAGGCAACGGATCTTGCTCACCCGGATAGGCCTCTCTCATTGACCATTGACCTAGCAGCCGGAATGATGCAGGAACAAAAGTCTCTGCCACAGACTTGATGAGAACAATAATAGTTGAACAATCCTCTGCCACAGGATTTAGTGATAGTTGAACGATCCTCTGCCACAGGATTTAGTAACGGTAGCGAACACAGCAACACAGTACCAAAGTTCCTTTAAGCCATCCGGCAGTACTGTGAGGTAGGTTGGTTAGGGTGCATCCTCCAATTGAGTCACCAGGCTCTTCTCAAGATACCAGCCTTGCACTCGGTCCGGTCCAAGATGAGTCCTCCCACGGATTCTTCAATTGCTAGGCTTCTTCCCACAGGACAGACAGCACATGACCACCTCTGAACCAGTAGGCCCCAGCCAGGTTCCGGGCCCACTTGCAGTCACATAGCCTCGGGCCAGCAGACCCAGAGGCAGAAGAGGAGTTGTCACATACCTTAGGCCAGGCAGGCCATGAGGTGAGAGAGCGAGAAAAATGGCGTCTGCCCCTTAAGTATCCTCTCCCAGAATGCACAGCGGGGAGACCACTCCCACTGGGCTGCTTCTGGGGAAAAGGACATCCAATACACTTTAGCCTGTTGCCCTTCCATCACTGGCCTGTGGTGACAACGACACCTACGGGCGACTAAGGAGGATAATAGAAAATGTCTGACATCTGTAAGTCAATAGGCACCACATCCCGTTTAAGTAGAACACAAGAAATATACCAATACCTACAGGCGACAGTGTGGAACTGCACGCAACACAGCCAATGCTGGAGCAGAGGCTAATTTAGCAATAATTGAATCTGAACTATGTACAGAACAGATAACAACCCACTAAATTTACATGCGAGCGCCTGGTCAACAGGAGCAGGGCGCTACACTTTTTTTTATCTAAAACATACTGACACTAACTGACACTAATACTAATTTAAAAAATGCTTTTAAAAAAAAAAATCCTACCCAAAATAAACTGACCCTGACCTTCGACCTAGATCATTGATCTGACCTTGACCTTTGACCCTTACATTGACCGTAATACTAACCATGACACTGACCTGTATCAAACCTTTATTTTTAATTATTATTATTATTATTATTTTACACATTTTTGTTTGTTTGCATCTTTCTTTCCTGCAAGGAGAGAAAGATGCAAAGAGGGAGATTTACTAAAACTGGAAATTGCAAAATCTGGTGCAGCTTTGCATAGAAACCAATCAGCTTCCAGATTTTATTGTCAAAGCTTAATTGAACATGCTGAAGTTAGAAGCTGATTGGCTACCATGCACAGCTGTGCCAGATTCTGAGTGCTCCAGTTTTAGTAAATCTCCCCCAATGTATCTTTCTCTCCATTCAAAAGAGAAAGAGAACACAGGGGAGAGCTATACAGAGTGTTACGTACCTCTGCGGATGAGTCTGACTTGTAGGAGGAGACCTCTCATACAACTCTGGTTCAAGAGCCACTGGAGTGGGGACAGTGGTCTCGGGAACACAGTGGGGTAGGAGTGCCTGTGGAGTCCGTGGTAGTTGGCACTATGGTTAGTTGATAGTCCTCCAGGTAAGACTGGAACTGCGGGTGACAGCAGAGACAGGTGCAGGTCAGCGACCTGGTGAGCTGGTAGCAGCAGGATCAGTAGCAGGCTGGAGCAGGGAGAGATAAGCCAGGTCAGCACAGGATCACACAGAGCTAGCAGAAAGCAGGTGCAGGGTCAATGAGCCGGGTCAGATCAGGAGGTCAGGCAGAGCAATGCAGTAGACTGGAGCGAGGTCAGATAAGCAGGCAGAGGTCTGGCAACAGGATATCAAGCAAACATAAGCAGGATCAAGGCAAGCCGAGGTCAGGATTGGAGATAACTGGTAAGTCAGCAGAGCCGGGTCGGTACAGGTAAATCAGATACGGGTATGAGGCACAAAAGCTGCAGATCAAACAGTACTGCACAAGTGCAGCTGCGGTCATTTTAAAGGCCCATTGGCGCCAAACAGAGCTTAGCGTGCACGCACGTGCGTGCGCCTGAGGCGCATGCCCGCGCACACACATGCACTGCTGCCTATTTTGTCCAGTGACCCGCGCGCGCATGCGCGCACACGCGTTCCCATGTCCCGTCATGGCAAGTCCCTGACACAGAGACTGATCACTATGATATCCAATCTGCGGCTATCACGGAGATCAGATGACTGGGAATGGGTCCCAATTTTTTGTGAGAATCCTATGGCTGAGAACTGTGCAGTGCACTCCCATCACAAAGACAGGTATGCATCAGATTAGGACTCACTTCCATGAGGCTGCATGTCTGTTAACTGTCGACGGGAAGGGGTGAAAGAGCACCTGTGCAGACATAAATATGGGAGGTGCCATTGGTAAATTGTTTTAAATGATATAGGCATTTGGGATGTCATCCTGATTCTGACTTTACTACTTAGTTAGTTTTTGACCTGGAACAAGTATGCAGGATGGGAGCTCAGTTTATTTTATTTTAATGAAGGCAAAACCAGGATGACCACCTTGTTGCCTGTACTTTTAAAAGTAAGCCAGCAATGGCAGGTTATAATATTTCTGCTCCCATGGGTTCATTTTTAAATTCTGACACTCTAGTTGGGGGTTGCAGGATGTAGGGGATTACTTCACACTTTTGAAACATCAACTCTGTAGTGACATTATGTGAAGTGAAATGTAGGTATTACCCAGAATGCCAGTACCAATTGCCACTTCTAATAGATCTCTATGGAATACATTGTCAACACAGTCCAAATCAAATCATCCAAAACCATGAGAATGTGCTTTGATGTTTCTAACAATCATATCGCAGATAATTGGATTGCATGGAGGCATTATGTGTTTTTCAATGTCAGTGAAATATTACTATACAATATTGTAGAGGAAAAACAGAAAACACGTTGGAGAAACACAGCAACATGTTTTTTTGTTGTAGTTGTTTTCTTGGAAAATACATACTGTAGGTGTGTACATAGTCTTATAGATTTCTCTATTTGATTTTACATATTTTATGTAAATCGATATGGCTTGCAAAGATGGGCACCAATGCATTTTTAAATTTTTCATACCTGCCCTTCAGATCACTTAGAGAGTTTATGTGACTTCCAGTGAACACAAGATATCTACGGCACCTTATATTGCTTCCCTTTATATGGATGCTCAGGTTGATATTTAGTCTTTGCTATGAAAGTTATTTTGCTATTAAGCTGAACTTTAGACAAAAGCTAAATCTACAATTAAAAAAAGTATACTGCTTTACCCATCGAATAATTTTTAATTCTGTTCAACCAGTGTTGTATAACACATATCCTTGCTAGTCAGGATTGTCAGGTCTGGGAACTTTCTGCATACTACAGTGCAGTTAAGCAATATAGTCTTGTAAAAGACATGTCCTAGCCATATATTGGACAATTAAATTGATATTAAAGGCAAAATTAAAAGAAAATTAACAAAAATGTCATACTTACCTGCTCTGTGCAATGGTTTTGCATAGAGCAGCCCCGCTCCTCCTCTTCTTGGGTCCCCTGCTTCTACTCCTGGCCCCTCCTTCCTGTCGAGTGCCCCCAGAGCAAGCAGCTTGCGTGCAATCCAGAGCTGCGGCTCTGCGTGTCCATTCAGACACAAAGCCGTGGCTCATCCCTGCCACCTCTATCTCTTCATTGGTTCACTGGCTGTGATTGGCAACAGCGTGAGCAAATGGCTCCCCCTGATGTCTCAGCCAATGATGAGGGAGAGTCCCTGGAGAGCCAATGCCCTTGTGCACTTCACTGGATTGACAGGAGCTCAGGTAAGTATTAGGGGGGCTGCTGCATACAGAAGGTTTTTTACCTTAATGCATAGAATGCATGAAGTTGAAAAACCTTCCGCCTTAGAACCACGCAGCAGCACAATAAGGAGATTTTTTCACATTTGCTTCCTATAAGCAGGTTTTCTTCAAAACAACAAAACTCTGACTGGCCTAGCATACCTCTGTATCCTTGTCTGATTGCTGCTTTGTAGAGGATTACAAGAGACTTTTCGATTTTCAAGATCGAGTTACATAAATACTTATACTAGTACTACATAAACATACATTTAAAGCTGTACTCCAAATGTAAAGGTTCAAATACAAAGCTATAAATACATATAAGAGAGCTGTTGTACCTGCCAAATATATGTAATTTTGTCCATCCAATCTAGGAATTTATAGAGTATTGGCAGACAGCACAGTCAGAAAGGGGGGCTTATTTTCTCTAAGGCATTTGAGCAATACAGCCCAGCCAATGTGATAAATAATAATGTCTGGAAAATCCTAAACTGAGTGAGGAGAATGGGAAAGTCATACCGAAGACTGCAATAAAACTAGTCAAATGTAAATTTTATGCCTGATAAATACTGGCATCTAAATCTTATGTCTGATAAATACAGGCATCTAAATCGTATGCCTGTATAAAAAAAAAAAAAAATCAGTTGGACATCAACTATACCTATATTATGAGGAGCAGATGATTAAAAAATTGTCTATCAAATCATAATTTCATTCTGTTTAATAATATGTTGGTTGTTGGATAGGGAAACTTTGTTATATGAAAATATAGATATGGTTAGAAAAGTTGATATTAGGGGAGTGAACACTGGAATATCATAAAGCACTTCAATGTCCCTTCATCCCACCCCTTCAGACCATTTGATTGGTTGAATTATTTCTAAAAAATACTCTTTCAGTAATCAAAAAAGATGGCTGATTTTACAGCTTAGTATCTCTCATCCCTATTGAAGCTACAAAGGATCGTATAGAGTCATTTATGAGAGAGTAAGTGACAGTGCTACATCGGATTGGACTATCTCTTCAATTGGATTGTGTCAACTGTGCAGTGTGCACGAATCGGAGGGCCATGCTAACTTTGCTAAGTACTTTTTACTTTTAATCCTAATGGTTATTTTTTTAAATCATTGAATCTACGAATGCTCTAAATCAGAAATTAAAGAATACTTATATCTTTGAAAATAGGTACCACATTTTAACCTCTGTTACTTTCCATCTTGGTCTGGTAACAAGTGTCACAGACTTTTTTTAAGGTTATAAATGCTACAGTGGATTCTGTAATTGGTTTGTGTTTCTGTTTAACATTGGTGGTGGCTACCATTTGACAATGCAAAGGGTTAATTGTGAAGACAATCAGCCACAGTTATGTTCACTTTTGGTCTACTCGTGCTTAGATTGTTGTCCCATGAGTTGGAAAATCTCCTCGCAGAAAAAGGCTGAGGGTGCAACGCATTACAGCCGCCTCCCTTCCCAGCTTTTGATTGGGTAATTGAGGAGTGGTGGCAAATTTTGCTCTTTTTCTATATGAGAGTTTTGATATTCCTACTCTTAGTCCAGGTTTTTCTGTACAGGTTATTGCAAGAGTCTGTGTAATGAGAGATTCAGGTATCTATATAAGTTACATTTAAAACCACTTTTGATGTTTTTTTTTATCTTCTATGAATTAATAAAACAAATATAGACAAGTCAAAGGTTTTCTTTAGAGAACAACCCCCCAGCTGCTAATACTCGCCTTTGCTGTCCTACTGGAGCGGAGCAGAATACCTGATGCTTCTGAAAATAAAGTGCAAGGCTTGGGCTTGAGCAGACAATGGCTTGCCATCAATACTGTCATTGAATTTAGGAACTGGTTTTCTTTCAAGAAAACTTTTCTTTAAGGTAAATTTAATGAATAGATAAATAGATGATTTTTTTTTTATATCTGCCTGCAGTTTAGATTTCACTGTGGTAACATGATGACTAATAATCTGGATAAACAGATTTGAGCTTTACCATCAATAATTTGGTTGTGAAGGCGGTAACACAGGGAAAACATTTTAAAGAATCCGTCTTAGTGTTTATTTACACAGATCTTAGTGGATAGCTTTTCAGAGGGCATTTGACAGGCTTTGAGGAGGCATTATATAACCCCACCACCACCTGCTTTAGCCCCTAAAAACTTAGACCAATGTTCATTGCATGTGGTTGGGGCTTGGTCCCTTTTAGTCAATTGGGTCAAAGAGAAGACCATTTGGTGTCCTGGAAATATTATAGCCGCTAGCAATAATCACTGTGTTCTCCCGGAGGAAAAGGCTTCCCTCACCCTCCCCGCACTGTCAGAACACATTGGCTCCATAGGAGGGATTCCCCTGTCAACACTGTCTGTGTTGATGGGGGAATCAGGCAATTTTCTTTCCTGTAACTGGTGGTTGCAAGATAGAAAATCGCACTGTCTATGGCCATTCTCATTTATTATCACCCACCTCTTTAACTACCCCTGTTTTGCTGCAGTTAGACTTCAATTATTGTTCACATATTTTAATTTTACAGGATGTGCTTGACTCAAGGACTGCACAAAAATAGGAAAATTATAAAGTATTTTTTTTTACTACAGAAATATCCGTGGCATTAATATCACTTTCTCAGGATGACACATTGATTGTGGGCTGCTGAATTTAAAAAGGAAAAAGAGAGTCGTGTTCGTGGTCTATAAAAAGAAAGGCTCAAGTTTCGTTTGATGTCAGCAACATATCTGTAAAGCTTTTTTCTTGATGAACAATAGCAAAAATGTCCTTGTGTAAAATTGCAAGCGCCAAATATAACTACAGACACAACTTACATACTGTTTAAATTCCTTTTCGAGAACATTTGATGGTACGTACAATTAGAGTCTGGTAATAATGTTTTAAAAGTTCACATCCAAGAATGCTTGTTCCGAAATCTAAAAATGCTCATTGCCATCTTAATAATGAGGCAGATGGATGAAAGCATATGGATATGTACAACGTTCTTTGTGGTGCTGTATTGCTTCACAGTAACAGCTAAAAGCTGTCACAGCAGTGCTTCAGAAGATACAGATTACTACATGATCTCCAGCCGTAAGTGCATACATACTAATGTAAAACGTCCATCCAGGGTAAAGTGAAAGGGTCAATTGAAGTGGAATTTCATCCAAAATAAACAATGGGATATATGATGCAGCCTTTTAATATCATTTACACACTTTTTTTGTTTGTATTAGCACCCCATAACAAAGTTTTTAACACTCATCTGTTCAATGCTCCAGTACCAAGATTTCTCCACTGTGTGAGGCCACTGATGTCAGCCAATCATCAGCTGTCGGCACCTCCATGGCCAGGCTCTGTCTTAAAGGGCTGACACTTGTGTTGCTCAGTATTCAGGCAACACATCCACATTCTAGGTGCTGGACTCTCTGTGTTCCCAAGTGACTTGTCTAGTGCCTCCCAGTGCCCTGCAGTATTCTCTCCATGACCTACAATGTTCCCAGTGCCTGTCTTTCCTGTATCCAGCTCTTGTGTGTCTCCATAGTCCCAGCATTTTCTAGTGTCATAAGTCAGTCTAGCCTTTTTATCCCTGTATACTCCTAGCTTGTGACCCCAAGTCCACTCCTGTGTTCCTCATGTTCCCCAGCCCGCATCCTGCTCCATTCTGTAGTCCTGCCAGCCTCCAGTCATTATTTCCCACTGTGTGTCCCTCTGCACTTCAATCCGTTACCTGCTTTTCTGCACCAGTGTGTTTCCCTGTAAATTCCAGCATGCCTCTCGTTATCAGTACCTGTGCACTCCCAGCCTGTATTTCTTCTCTGTACCTCTGTGTTCCAAAGAACTCCTACTGTGTTACCTACTGCCTCATGTAACATGTACCCCAGTGCTGCGCACGCTAAACTCTCTGTGCCTACTCTGTGGCTTTCACCACCATCTGCCCAGCTGCTACAACACAAGTCATGGTCAGCCGCTCTGCCCCTTGTGGGAGCAGGTGCCTTACCCATGAACATAGTTTTTTTTTTAACTGTTGACCATACCATAGTTATTATTTTCCCCCTTCTTTTTACAGACCAAGCTGTCCATGAATAGTGGTAGTTATAGTTACATGAAGTTCCAGTTTCTACTGATGAGAGGACTTGTCTATCAACTAGCAGTAGACATCAACATGAGTAAGATTAGAGCAAAATACAGCTGCCTGTAGTTTACACAGGAAAGTCACAAAGCTTCTACAGTGAAGGAAGGCCTCAGAGTGAGCAGAAACTATCAGTGTCAACAGGTATTTATTGAATGTATAGCAAAAGTGTTGCGCTATACAAAAATATAAATATAAATGTAGCACACAAACCCCTTTTTCTCTCCTGCCGTCCTCCACCTTCAGCGGGGCACACCTGCTACTTGCCCGGTATCTGAGCGAGCTGTGTTTTTGTTTGGGTCTTGCAGCAATTACCTCTCTTAAGTGGATCCCTTCTCTCCGTTGTCTAGGTAGAAGTTCCTCAGAATAAGGCCAATGTCCACACAGGAGTAAAACCCAAGCAGCAAGGTTTTATTCTTTTATCTTTGCAGTGAACTTGAATAGGGAGTAAGAAGATGAGAGAAGTAAGGGGAAAAAGGTTCAGGCACGTAACACATAGAGCACAGTGTTAAGCTTTCGTCGCCACTCAAGCCTGGGTGGGTATTGCTCACCCGGATAGTCCCTATGAGAGCAGTTCTAGCAGCCGGGATGGAGCACGGATAATAAAGACAGTGAATCCCTCTTCAGGCGAGTTTCCAGGCCTCTTCCCGAGACAGCAGTACCGTCGCTAATCTCCTCTGGGACTGATCCTCCCCTGGTCTCCTTTCCTACAGATGGGAAGCATGGGATCCTTCTTTGAGGTGTAGGCCCCTGCCAGCAGAGCTAGGCCTACCATGCAGCAACGCAGCCTTGGGCTGAAGGTGCCCGAGGCCCAAACACACTTGTGCACCTCGTGCCATATGGGCCACAAGGCACACCTACAGGACCAAAGGTCCGCTGGAACGCATGCAACCCCTAATGGCGTCTGCCCCTTATGTACCCTCTCCCAGCATGCACAGCGGGCTGACCATGCCCACTGCACAGCTGCCGAGAGAGAACACCCAAGGTGCTGTGATACCCCTCTTGGTTCACCTATGCCGGTGGTGACTGTGCCACCTACAGGCAACAGGGAACACTACTGTGTGGCAGTATCACACCCAGAGCAGAAGCAATCCAGAACAATCAATTGGTCTGAGGCCAATTACTGGCTCAGATTACCCCTAAATTGACACATAGCGCCCCCAAATATTGGGGGGGAGTGCTACACAAATATACATATAAATATAAATGTAAAACAATGAGTCCATGTGTCTTCCAACTGACATCAGTGTAATGCCTTCACTTTGATAAAAAGTACACGAACGATTGTTCATTCAATTCCTCCACCTTGTGATAACCACCACCATAATAAAGGATGTATTTTTACCAGAGCGTATTGACCACCTATTTCGGGGGGTCAAACAAGGCTTGTGTATATGTTCCATCCATGCTTGCTTTTCCACATCAAAGAACAAGAGGGATCGTCCAGCAGTCACCTCTCAGCGGTACTCCTCCGGTCCCGAAGCAAGATGTCCAGTGAACATATTTATTGAACATTTAAATTTTTTGTATATGGGTTGACATATGGTATAACTCCCATCTACCCACTCACTAGCATGTGTCTACATTTTTTTTTACTTCTGCACCACTCTGTTCAGCCACCAGGACCAGTAATAGAAAGCTCAAAATCAAGATCACAGAGTTTACATAGGGTTATGCACTCTGTACCCATGTGACAAGGCTGGGCCAATTAGGATGCACTTAATGCTGACACATGGGAAAGTAAGAGTGAGTCACATGCTCACCTTTACCCAGAAGTGTTGGGTAACTTCACGTTGCATGTGGTGGAATATTAGAGTAATGTAGAAAAAGTGAGCACAACATGAATGCTTCTGTGATGGGGAGAGTTGAATTGGAACAATACTCACCTTCAGTCCAGCAATGTGATGTCTCAGAGCTCCACGTCGGCTGCTGATATCTTTGGGCCTCTGGCATCCAAGTCGGTCGCTGACTACTTTCATTGGCTAGGCTGAGATGACATCACTCCCGCATACATGCTGGAGTTCAGTCAGCTTCGGCACTTCCAAATTTGTACAACGTGCTGCAAGTGCGCAGTTCACTGTATATGGGGGGGGGGGAGACAGGTAAGTAACTTTAAGACAGAAGAGACAAAGCAATTTTTTTCACATTTATTTGCCTTGCATGGGAAAAGAAAATGATTACTTCAATTTTTCACTTCCTTTTTATCCTTCTGCCCCAACCTGTCAAGGAAGTTTTGACTACTACAAAGCCAAAGAATGATCCCTACCCTTGGTCACAATGTGTCAGCTTTCAGACCTGGCTGTTGTCCAGTAAGGCACTGAATACTGGAGTAAATAGGGGAACTGTCACATGTACCTCCTAAAGCATGGCCAAGAAACACCCAGAGATGGCATCACCCCACCCTGCCTTATTGCTAGGACACTGCTAAGACACTCCCAGCTGATTCAAACCCCATCACGTGCACTCTCTCTCCCCTGTCGCAGTATCTCTGAAATCAGCTATACTGCAATGGAGGAGATAGTAGACCACACTTGTGTGGGGGCTTAAGAGCTCACTCCTGTGGTGTTGGGGATAAGCAGTAATGGCTGGAAGTGCCTTAGCAACATCCTAGCAACAAGACAAGATAGGATGATGCCATCTCTGGGAGTTTTTAGGCCAGGCTTCTAAAGGTACAGTACGTAAATGGCCTACACCTATAGCATGGACATAATCCAACTCTAGTCAAAACTGCCCAGCTTGTTTTTATCTACAGGTCTCCCTTACCTGCATAGACAGTTTTTTGATAAAGGTGAACTAACCCTAAAGTGTCTATAAACTCTAACAATGGCTTCTGCTATATTCTCCCCTTTGATCTGTTAAATATACAATTGAAAGTGTTTTGTTATATCTGTTTAATCAGTGCAAAAAATAAAATAAAGTATTCCTACCAGAAAACTTATGAAATTATGGTTTGCTGTGTTTAGCTATCTTTGTGAAATACAGAACACCTGACCTCCCCCCTCCCCCCAAATTAGGAGGAGAGGGTGAGGTGTTCTGCAGCCCTAACCTAGGGTGACAACATTGTCTCCATGTATACAGAACAGTGAGTGAGAGGTGCCATCCAGGACAGGAAGTGTGTTACTGGCAGGATCGTCAAATGAAAAATAAAAGAAATAAAAGAAAAATAGAGGTCACCACATCTCAGAAATGGTAAGCAGTAATATATTACATTTTCGTTTTGGGGTTTAAATACCTTTAATGTGATTTACAGCCTTAAAGTTGATCATGCAGTGGATATCTAGATTTTACAGGGAAGGACAAGAAAGAGCAGTAAGAAGGAAAACACTGCAGAAGAAAGCTGAGCCAACACTCTGGATGTACTTCTCAGAACATTTTTTTTTCTTGACAGCTACCCAGGGTTTGCTGTACAAGCTAGATTTTATTCTTTAAAGGATTTCTAAAGGTGAAATTGGGCCTTATTGAACAATGTAAAAAAAAAAGAATAATAAAAAATATCCCACTGAACTAGTTAAAGATGTGCATGTAATACAGCATTCAAAGTGCAGGTTACATTTTGCCTTTAGTCACTTATGTTTAATTAGCACATATTAAAAAAAAAAAACATTGATTGTACTACTTTAATTAGTCATACCCTTCTTGTCTAAAGAACTAACTTTAACAGTTTGACATTGAAATACCTCCCTGTCAGCATAATTTTGCTTTATGCTCGCTCAGTGTGAATATAGCTAAAGAAGTGCTGTATTTTATATTATCTAGTCCAATGCTATGTATGCAGTCAGCCATCAAAAAAGTCAATGCATTATGTTATCTAGATTCTTGCTGGAAGGGAGAACAATTCTCTACATACTCTTCTGTGAAATTCTATACTCATTCAGCAGAAATTCCTGGCACAGTGCAGAATTATGCTAATTTGAAAGATAACTTTATGACAAGTTTTCACCTTGATGTGTAATTTTAAAAAAAAGATTCATTTGATGTATTAAATGTAATATATGTTTTTTCCAATCATTACCCGTTTTTCTTATTGCATTACATTAGCAGCAAGAAAAACTTGCTTAGTTGGTAAATACTTCAGACCAATAGACAAACACAAAAGCATTTTTCAAACAGAATTCTCATTAACTTCTGACATTTTATGTATGTTGCATTTAACTAAAGTGCTGAATAAACACAATACATTTCAGACTATTCTAACCATGACATAGTAGAGAAAAAAGAAAGGAAAAAGTAATTACCCTGGATTGTATTGAACAGTCTGCAATATTTATAAAAATCAATTAAATAATTACAAGGAGTTAGATATCACTTTTTAAGTAATGGTTAGGAAATTAAATAAAGATCTGACAGGTTGCCATGGTAATTTGTCCAATTTTACTTTTGTTATGATTCCATGCAATGTACCAGAACCTCACTGCTGGTATCTTTTGGTGCACAGAATCTGGCCAAATGAGAGGTAAGTACAAAGACAAGGGGTTAGGGAAGGGTAAATATTGGGATTGGAGTTACATTGAGGGTTAGTGTAAGGGTTAAGCCTCGTACACACGACCAAGTTTCTCGTCAAAAAACGACAAGAAACTTCTTGCCGTGTAAATCGGTCGTGTGTACGCGGCTATCAGGTTTCTCGTCAAGAAAACCGACAAGAATCTCGACGAGAAAAATAGAGACATTGCTCTCTATTTTCTCATCAGGATTCTCCATTTTCTCATCGAGATTCTCGTCAGCATGTTTCTCGACGAGAAAAGTGTGTGTGTGTACACTTACCTGTCGCCCTGGAAACCAGTGCATGCTCGAAATGACTTTGACGCATGCGCGGTAGCTTCCTAGGCATAGGTAGGGTGTAGCAAGATGGCGGCGACGGCATTGAATGTAACGAGCGCACGCTTGTCATAGTCGATTACGTCACCGCGTTCGCTCCATTCAAAAACCGCCGGTTCTTTGAATCGAGCATGTGTACACTCGGCCGGGACAAGTTTCTTGTCCAAGAATCTCGTCAAGAAAAACAACAAGTTTTTTCCTGACGAGATTCTCGCCCGTGTGTACGAGGCTTTAGTGTTAGGGTTATAGGGAAGGTTAAAGTCAGTGATAGGCTTAGGGTGTACAGGGAATGTTATATAAGAGTTAGAGGTAGGGATGAAGATTAAAGGGAGAGTTTAGAGTTAGAACTAGTGTTGGGGTTACAGGGAAGCAGGGCAGGCGTTACTGCTAGGCGAACTAGGCAGCTGCCTAGAGCGCAGTGCCACCTAGGTCACAGCTCCAAACTCACCCCGAAGCGCCCTATCCAAATACCCAGTCAGCATCCCTGTTGCCACAGCCACGCTGCTCAGCAACAGTGCAGGCTGTGCAGAAATCAGAGCTGTCCTTGAATGTATGACAGCTGACAGCATCCCCCACTACCCGCTGTTGTCAGCGCTAGGTTTTGGTTGCTAGGACCCCCCATTTCCTAACAACCAACCACATGCTTGCCTCTCCCCCAGGCCCCTGCATTCAGAAAAGGAGAGAGTATATCCCCCACATCTACCTGGTCCCAGTGCCCAGCCTTCCAGCTTCCACCTGTTCTGTAGCTGACTGCTGCAATGAGAAGGAATGGATCCTGATGAAAGCTGGGGTCTTCATGATACTCCCTCCTCCCCTTCCACTACCCCAACTATTCTCATAAACCTCTCCACTCTCCTTAACCCACTCTGTTCTTCCCTTCTCAATTTGGCCTCTATTGAGCGGGAATGGGGTCTAGGGACCCTGAGGTAAGGTCGCTTTTGTGACCATGATGTAAGGGGGCTCTGGGAACCCTGATGTAAGGGGGGCTGTGGTGTAAAGGGGAACTCAGGGGCCCCTTATTTGGGGAGGGTTGCTCTGTTCCCCACACATTGTGCCGGAGTTCGCATACCGCAGCAGGATTAGATGATTATAGCTGGAGACTAAGCCATCTCCTGCAAACTTCAGCCAATTTGTGAAGAAGAGATATCCAGCCAATGAGGTGCCGTGTTGCGTGCAAAATCACTTACTCCCATCTCCCCTGTCTCCACACAGAACTAACGTTGGCAAGGAGGTGAGAAAACATCCCTGCACAGGCTACATTTGCAGCCTTTATTTTTTGGGGGTAGCTGGTCTTACCTAGGTTAAAAAAAGTCTAGCACCAGGCCCTGCAGGGAAGGTTGGAGTGAGGTTTACTATAAAGGTTACAGGGAGAGTTGTGCCGTGTACACACGATCGGTTTTACCAATGAAAACAGTCAGATGGACTTTTCTCATCGGACAAACCGATCATGTATGGGCCCCATCGGTCTTTTTTCCATCGGTGAGAAAAAATAGAACATGTTTTAAATTTATCCAATGGGAAAAAAAACGATAGCAAATTCCGATCGTCTGTGTGGAACTCCATCGGAGAAAAAACCCACGCATGCTCAGAATCAAGTCGACGCATGCTCAGAAGCATTGAACTTCATTTTTCTCGGCTCGTCGGAGTGTTTTACGTCACAGCGTTTGGGTCGGTCGGATTTTTGACTGATGGTGTGTAGGCAAGACTGATGGAAGTCAGCTTCATCGGATTTCCGATGGAAAAATCCATCGGATTAGAATCCATAGAAAATATGATCGTGTGTACAGGGCTTTAGAGTAAAGGCTAATGTCAGGGAGGTTTGGAGGTAGGATTACATGGAGGGCTAGTATGAGGGAAACTTTAGGGCAGGGTATTTCTCACAATGTGGGGAGCTCTCTACTGAAAACTACCAGAGCTGAAATCCTGATGCTAAAAGCTTGTTTATCAAAAGGAAAGTCTGATTTACAAAAATTACCGTAGATATTTTCATATTCTTCTCCTGGAGTATTCTACATGCTTATCAGTTTTGTCTTGGAAAAAAAAATAAAGATAGTCTTTGTAAACCGATCAGTGCTACTTATTCCATCATCCCTGTATGTATATTTAGAAATTTAAGATGACACAGCTTTAAGTACTTGTGCCTTAAATTATTAGGGACCTTGTTTACTGTCAGATCCTGGAATCTTGCTTGGTTTTGCTTTTCTACTGCATTTGTTGGAGATTGCTCTCCATCCTCCAACATACTATAAATGTACTGGAAAGTTAAATGATTTTGGTTGAAACCGGTCATAACTTACTGTATATGTGAATGTGGTAGGGCTATTACACAGAATTGCAGCTTTTCTGTTAAGGGATTGATGTGAGTGTCGATATGTGCTCTGTTAACTGATGCTTCATTTTTTTGCACTTCATAAATATAGTAAGATACCTTTATTGATTTTGTAACATGGTGTATCTAATTTCCAGACTTTGGTGGCTGTGGGCAGAGAGAACAAAACAAATACTGTGCTTCTTTGGATCTGTTAGAAAATAATCCTGCCTGTGCCTTTTCCTTGTAACTTGGAAAATATGTACGGTAACATGGAAAATATGTACAGACACTGAGGACTTAGAAGATAAAACACCTTAAAGTGATTGTAAAAGGTATTTTAGTTATATGCTTGCCTGCTCTGTGCAATGGATTTGCACAGATAAGCCCCAATCCCCTCTTCTAGGACCCCCCAGCTGGTGCTCCTGGCTCCTCTTATTCGCAGAAAGAGATGGAAATTATGCAAGTATGTCTGGATATTGGCTTAATTCTAGTAGAAGCAATAATGGTTTCCCAAGAATAACTGCATCTGATCGGGTACGAGGGCATAAGGATTCTGCCTTAAAACATATCTAAACCTAAAAAACAAAAATGTAATAAATTGCAGCTTATAAGTTCCTAGATGTGGTGGTTGCATTTTTTTTCTTTTTTTGGACTTTTCCCTACTTTTATCTAGTAATGCTGCGAATAACACACTCCTTGTCCTTTCACGTTTATACTCACTTCTCCATGGTATCTACTGAAAGAACCATAGTTGTCACACCGGCTTGAATTCAAACATACAATATCTCACAAACGTGAGTACACCCCTCACATTTTTGTAAATATTTTATTATATCTTTTCATGTGACAACACTCAGGCTGGGTTCACACTATGTTCGCACGTGGCTCACAGCAGGGGTCCGGTGCGTCCTCGTTCACCATTTCAGGTCTGATTTCAGCCTGAATTTTTAGCTGAATTCTGACCTGGAACAGACCAAAAGATGCAAAGGGCTCCTGTGCAAATTTGCACTGGAGCCACAGCGGAGATATGTGAACCGGCTCCATAGAGAATTGCGAATTGGATGCGGATAAAGGCTTATTTAAAAAACAAACATGCTATAATTACCTGCTCTGTGCAATTCCAATTCAGCAGCCCTAAACATCTTCTTCGGGGATCCTCCACCAGTGGTCTAGGCTCTTCTTCTTTGTAAACCACCATAGAAAGCTAAGCTGTGTGTGTTATACAGAGTGCAACTCCACCCTGGCCCCAGCTCTGTGCTCACAGTATTACAGGATTTGATTGATAGCGGCATGAGCCAATGGCTCTCTCTGCCTCAGCAAAGCCTTTGATGGCAGAGAGAGAGCCACTACAGACAGGCACAGTACTGGATCAAGTAAGGACAAATACTGGGAATTTTTTTACCTTAATGCATTAAGGTAAGAAAATGTATTGGCTTTACAATCACTTTATTTCAGGAAAGTTGACAGTGAATTCTGTGTTTTTAAGGTTTATGCAGGATTTTGATGTAGTAACCATTCAAAGCCTGGCATTTCAACCTAGGTCAGTTGGCTTACAAGGGGGATGGCCAATATGAAAAAGGTAAAGTCATAGCCACAATATTTAATATAAACCCAAACAATATCTGCGCTTGGATAAAAAAAAAAAAAAATTGGCAGCCAGCACCAATAGGCTGATTACACACCATATACAACATACATAATACAGAGAGGGTGCAGCGCTAACTCAATGTTCAAAAGTCACTAATAAAAAAATCACATGAAAGTTCACATATAAAATGATAGCGAGAAAATCCCCACACCGACTTCTGTGAAAAGGATGTGCATGCACACTCGTCACCTCTGTGAGGGGGGGCAAGCCTGCTTACCAGAACCTATTCACCCTCCAATTATAGAGAGGTCAACAGCAGCATACAAGGAATCAAAGGCTGGCTGAAACACTTAGAGCCCCGCTATGATCTTTACGTCATCCGCCACTGCATGGGACTAGAGTATGCAGTTTGTGTAGTCATCTAGCAGGAAAATCCCCACTTTCATGCAATTGCCAATGGCTATTTTTTGTTGTCTGCAGTGAGGAGACCTGGCTGCAGTCTGGAAGTCTCCATAGTTTGACTTTGACCTGCTGGCCAATGGAAGTGAACTTCATATTTCTAGTGTGCACTATAAAGATACTGGGGCCTATACATGTACAAGCGGTCCCCGGGTTAGATAGGGTCTGTAGGTTTGTTCTTAAGTTGAATCTGTTTGTAAGTCGGAAAAAAGGCAAATTTTTTAAGTGTAGCTCCAGCCAAAAAATCTATTTTTAAGCTTTTTGGAAAACATAGGGAAGGGTTAACACCCCTGTAGAATTTTTTTTGATGTCTGTGCCCCTGTTCAGAAGATTTCACCTCACTTTCTGTCCCAATGACAGTTGGATTTTGAAAATTTGGGGTTGTTGTGGAAACAAGCCTTGGTGATAAAGCATCAGTGGAGACACCTTTTTTCCATAATGAACTCTTACAGGAGAGAATTTCCCTTCCTAGGGGTAGATTTCCTCTCACTTCCTGTAGACTTCCTCTGTAAGTAGGAGTCGTTTGTAAGTCGGATGTTTGTAACTAGGGGACCGCCTATATTGAAAAAAAATGAAGTTGAAGTAGATGAAGACATATCTTCTCTCTTCATTGAAGATCTTGCCAGAAAAACTCATAATACAGCTGGCACTGTTCACACCCCTGGAAATGGAGATTTTCCTGCTAGATGACTACACGGACCACATACTCTAGTGACCTGCAGTCACGTGAAGATCATAGCTGGGTTTTGGCTGTTTCATCCAGCCCTTGATTCCTTGTATGCTGCTGTTGACCTTTCTATAATTTGAGGGTCAATAGGTTCTTGCCCCACATCCCACAGAGGTGACAAGTGTGCATGCAAATCCTTTTCACAGAAGTCGGTGTGGGGATTTTCTCGCTATCTTTTCATAGCCACAATATTGATAATGTGCTTTACCTAGGATAGGTGATTTTTTATTCCACTTCAGCAAAAAACGGGCATGGAATAGTTGTTACTAGAGATGGTGGAGTGGGTGCTGGTGAGTGCTGCTTTGGTTTCAAAGCTTTTTTCTGGGGTAGGATGTCATACGATGATCATATGATTGTATGGTTAATTTTTGAAGCTTCCCATGCTTTACCTCTTGTCCCTGGAGAAAGACTTATAGGAAAAGGCCAACAAGGAACAAGAAGGATTGAAATGAGGCAGCCCCACAAATTCCAATTGTGTTCTCCTTCCCATCTGCCATTATTTTTACCCAGATTGCATCGCTGTACCTGCCCATATTTGACTGACCTAGGCAGGGATGGCCTTGCAGAAAAATTAAAATGTAAAAGGAATATCTGTAAATAATATTGACAAAAACTAAAATAGATTTAAAAATCTAGGTAGAAATATGTTAATGTGGGACTGCCCATGATCTGGAGGAAGGGGGACTTTTTAACCAGTACTTCACAAGGTGTGATTCTGTGGGCATATTCTCCTCATTAGTGAGGAGGTAAACATACCCGAGTTTGACAAACTAAAGTTTGAGTGCTAAATATGGCCCCCGTTGAAATCAATAGGAGCCAAATGTTAAAAAAACAGTAATGATTTTTTTTTAGGCTATTTAAAAAAATAAAAATGATAGATTATAGATTCCCCCATCAACACACATCGTGTTGACAGGGGAATCCCTCCGCAAAGCCATTGTTTTCTCCCGGGGGGGGGGGGGGGGGTCAGGGAAATTATTACTAGCAGCTATAACAGACTCTAGCAATCTTCACACGTAAAATCTGTCAGGCTGGTTGTGCCCAAGTTGATTGATTGATCAACTTGGGTACATTTAGCCTACCCATACATCGTTCGAATCTCAGCTGGTTCCTGCTGAACCGGCCGAGATTCAAACTGTTTATGGCCGGCTTAAATGACTAGACTACACTAGACATGGGCGTCATGTATGAAAATCAATTCTATTTGATGGGAAAAAGTGAATTTAGTGCCTAAAGTGAAAGAATAAAATTAAAATTTACTTTAATTAACATGCCTGGGGAATGCCCTATCTCTGCCTGTGAAGTGGATCATTTATGCAATTTATGCGACTTGCAACATCAAAACTAACATTTACAAAGACAAAGGTGTGTTTAAAATGTTGGCAAAATGACATCCCCTAGCTGCTTCATTCTGTTTGTAAAAATTCTTAACAAACTTTGACAGCGGGAAGCAATACCGCTATTATAGATGCCATCCAAGCTTGGCAGATCAAGTACCGTAAATGTTTGGGCATTTGGTCAACAAACATGTTCAGACTCAAACTTAACTGCTTGCCTAGCAGGGCAATTTTTTAATTGTTCACATACATGTTAAAATCTGCTTTTGCGTGCTAAAAAATTACTTAGAACCTCAAACATTATATATTTTCTGAAAGCAGAGGCATTGGAGAATAAAATGGTGGCTGTTGCATTTTCATATGCCACATGATATGTACGTAGCTATTTATCAAATGCAAATTTTCAGGAAAAAATACACTTAAATGAATTTTAGTACACACAAACACTGTATAATACCCATTTTATTTTTGGAAAATATAAAATATGATGTTGAAACAAGTAAACAGATACCAAATATGTCAAGATTCAAAATCGTGCACACCTTTAAATGGTAACAAACTACAGTACCTAAAATTGTCCATAGGTGACACTGTAAAAACCCTTACAGGTTATCAGTTTAGAGTATGAGCTATGTCACTAGAATTATTGCTCTCACTCTGGAATTTGCGATGATATCTAACATTTGTGGTGCAATTATTGTTTAGATAAGCTTGCAGGACCTACATGCATGTTTTCATTTGTGTGTAAGCTTGGGGGGATGGTGGTGCTTTTACATTTTTTGTTATTATTATTATTAGTTATGTAGAGAGAAGAATGAGGCTAGTGTGGACTGTGTTGGCACCATATGAGGACTGATAAACAGTTGAAGATAGAAGTTTAAAAGATTTTTATTACAAAGTTATATATATAAAGAGTTTATACATTTCATAGAAACAAAAGATAATTTTGTGACATTCCATATATCGTACTATTACAATCAATGGAGAAAAATACAACTGCACATACATGATATGTGGTGCTCTACATGTTTCACGTTAAGATTCAAAAGAGAATCCGCTTCTTCAGGAGCTATATCTAAATATGTATAGGTTCTCAGTGGACATATGAAAAAATTGTGTTGTCACGTCACTATGAATTTAAAGAAAACATGGTAAATATTATGGATAGAAAAAATAAAATTTCAAGATAGAAAAAACAACCAGGCTACTCCCAAACCATAATCGCCAGACTCTGTCAAACAGTCTTACCATGGGTGCTGAACCAGAGGGGACCAAATCGCGGATCAAGTTTCCGGATATGTCATATGGGTTTGGTAACCCCACCATAGACACAAGAATCAGGAGGTATGGGTAATCTGCAATTATTGAAAAAACTATGTCAACATAAAATATCTACATAAAATATCTATAGGCCAAGCCATATAGGGCGGCTATATAGAGTATGTTTAGAATTTTTTTTTTGATGAATTTCAAATGTAGATATCCCCAACCTCCTAGGAGGACACATCCGTACGCATCTCCCTGGCATGTCAAGTGAGTAATCTATTCAATCTTTCTCTGATACCATTAACAAAGCGGTGTTAACACACTCCTGATGACACCATTATTATTGCAGACCTTCTCCTTACTTGGGAAGTCTGACTTATACTGGCTTTTGGATTCTCTATTTTAAAAATCCCACCTTGGTCGCAGATTGCAACCGAGCACCTGATATGGTAATTAAAACCTCTACCCCTCACTATATTATATTCACTCTCTTTTATCATTGTTTGTCTTTGCACATTCACCATCTTTCCTTCACTCATTTTCCCTTAGTTTTTCCACACTTTTAATTTTTTGTTTTTCATTTCAACTTTCTTGCTATCACGAGGGGTAAACACACCTTTTGTGATAGCTTAAGGCATTGACAGGTGCTCTTTATTGAGACATCAGGGGTTTGATATAACCACTTTCTGCTCACACCATGCAGTATACAGTATATACAGTACATACGCTGGGAAGCAGGTAATCTCATTCCTACTCCTCATATAACTCAGCCTTACTGCTGGTGCAACTGGAAAATTTGCATGTGCACGGGAGCCCCCAGTCACGGCACAGGGCCCTGAAGAAATGCCACGGTCGGCCGTTCCTTCAAAGCACATGCGCTGATCACGTCATCGGCACAGTGTACAGTAAATATCTCCTAAATGGTGCAAGTTTAGGAGATATTTACAGTACCTATAGGTAAGCCTTATTATAGGCTTACCTATAGGTACAAACGTTGGAGGGAAGTTTATTTCCTCTTTAATAAGCCCTTTTTTTCAAGCTGAAATTAATACATTAGGGTTCTGCTGCTGTATTTAGGCCAAGGTAAATGTAAAAGTCAAAATATCAACCAAACATACAAATCATGTAATGCCAAAATACCATGTCTTTGCAGATGTCCGTACCACAAACTCATACCACATACAAAAATGGAGAGAATTAAATGCCATTTTTGTCTAACACTGTGAATGTCAATTGAGAATGCATTGTAATTTATAATAGTGTGGTCATGTAAATCTTCAATTGTACTTTCATTTGAAGATTCAATAAAAACATTGAAAACAAATGGCTGTTTCACAGCTTTAAACCCCCACCAGGCACACTACTACTTGACAGTTGTGTGACATCACATCTAGAATGGATGCCAATGGCATGCAGGACATTAGGAGAGTGTTGAGAGTGTGACAAGCATCCCTTCCTAGTCCCCCCCCCCACCTAGCCACCCGCTCATCCCATCACCCAATAATGAGTTTCTACATTAATACAGAAAGCTTCTGCAGGAGAGCAGCAGCATCAAGATGTGCCAAATAGCTATAGTTGTTTGTTTGTCTATAACATATTGTTCTGTAATTGTCCTCATCCACCTACATGATGTAATGTACTTTGAATTTTTTATTTTTGTACTCTTAATGCTCTTTGTCAAACAAGATGCAATTAAGGATTTTAAAGGGTGAAAACAAGTATTTTATATAAAAAAAGGCAGTGTTTTTTTTTTTACCAGATAATGCTTTAGCAAACCAAATGTCAGACTACAACTACTGAAATAGTCATTAATATTCAATCAATATAATTCATGACCTTTCAAAAAATCTATAGGATATGTTTGAATCAACAAGTACAAAAACATATTAACCACTCTACATTATGTTATTAATATATACCCATATACAGTGCCTTGAAAAAGTATTCATACCCCTTGTAATTTTCCACATGTCATGTTACAACCAAAAATGTAAGTGTATTTTATTGGGTTTTTATGTGATAGGCCAACACAAAGTGGCACATAATTGTGAAGTGGAAGGAAAATGATCAATGGTTTTCAATTTTTTTTTACAAATAAATATGTGAATGTGTGGCATGCATTTGTATTCAGCCCCCTTTACTCTGATACCCCTAACTAAAATCTAGTGGAACCAATTGCCTTTAGAAGTCACCTAATTAGTAAATAGAGTCCACCTGTGTGTAATTTAATCTCAGTATAAATACAGCTGTTCTCTAAAGCCCTCAGAGGTTTGTTAGAAAACCTTAGTGAATAAACAGCATCATGAAGGCCAAGGAACACACCAGACAGGTCAGGTATAAAGTTGTGGAGAAGTTTAAAGCAGGGTTATGTTATTAAAAAATATCCCAAGCTTTAAACATCTCACGGAGCACTGTTTAATCCATCATTTGAAAATGGAAAGAGTATGGCACAACTTTAAACCTACCAAGACATGGTCGTCCACATAAACTAACAGGCCCGGCAAGGAGAGCATTAATCAGAGAAGCAATCAACAGGCTCATGGTAACTCTGGAGGAGCTGCAGGGATCCACAGTTTAAGTGGGAGAATCTGTCCACATTACGACTATTAATCGTGCACTCCACAAATCCGGCCTTTATGGAAGAGTTGCAAGAAGAAAGCCATTATTGAAAGATAGCCATAAGAAGTCCCAATTGCAGTTCTCGAGAAGCCATGTGGGGGACACAGCAAACATGTGGAAGAAGGTGCTCTGGTCAGATGAGACCAAAATGTAACTTTTTGGCCTAAAAGCAAAAGTTGATGGGAAGATGGATGGAGCCAAACACAGGGCAATCTTAGAAGAAAACCTGTTAGAGCGTGCAAAAGACTTCAGACTGGGGCAGAGGTTCACCTTCCAGCAGGACAATGACCCTAAACATACAGCCAGAGCTACAGTAATAATAATGGTTTAGATTAAAGCATATTCATGTGTTAGAATGGCCCACTCAAAGTCCAGAACTAAATCCAACTGAGAATATGTGGCACGACTTGAAAATTGCTGTTCACAGACACTCTCCATCCAATCTGACAGAGGTTGAGCTATTTTGCAAAGAAGAATGTGCAAAAATGTCACTCTCTAGATGTGCAAAGCTGGTAGAGACATCCCCAAAAAAGACTTGCAGCTGTATTTGCAGCAAAAGGTGGTTCTACAAAGTATTGACTCAGGGGGGCTGAATACAAATGCATGACACACGTTTCACATATTTATTTGTAAAAAATGTTGAAAACCATTTATAATTTACCTTCCACTTAACAATTATGTGCCACTTTGTGTTGCTCTATTACATAAAATCCCAATAAAATACATTATTAGGAAGGAAGAAGGTGTGTGTATATAGCTGTATACACTACACAGGTATACACAAATTGTGAATCTGTGAGGCTGAGCTATATACCCTGATCTGTGAGGCTGAGCTGTATACCCTAATCTGTGAGGCTGAGCTGTATACCCTGATCTGTGAGGCTGAGCTGTATACCCTGATCTGTGAGGCTGAGCTGTATATCCTGATCTGTGAGGCTGAGCTGTATACCCTGATCTGCGAGGCTGAGCTATGTATCCTGATATGTAATGCTGAGCTATATACTCTGATCTGTGAGGCTGAGCTGATATACCCTGATCTGTGAGGCTGAGCTATATACCCTGATTTGTAATGCTGTGCTATATACTCTAATCTGTGAGGCTGAGCTATATACCCTGATTTGTAATGCTGAGCTATATACTCTAATCTGTGAGGCTGAGCTATATACCCTGATCTGTAATGCTGAGCTATATACTCTGTTCTGTGAGGCTGAGCTGTATACTCTGTCCTGTGAGGCTGAGCTATATACTCTGTCCTGTGAGGCTGCGCTACATACTCTGTCCTGTGAGGCTGAGCTATATACTCTGTCCTGTGAGGCTGCGCTATATACTCTGTCCTGTGAGGCTGTGCTATTTACTCTGTCCTGTGAGACTGAGCTATATACTCTGTCCTGTGAGACTGAGCTATATACTCTGTCCTGTGAGGCTGAGCTGTATACTCCTGACACTATGGGTGGAGGCAAGTGGATAACAGGGGATGGAGTGGATGGAATTATATAAGGGGTGGGGCTTATGAGAAGTGGGAGGGGTCAAAAAGGAAGGGCGTGGTCTGGCGCCCCCCCATCCTAAAATGTCACCAGCCGCCACTGCTAATAATAATCAGCACAGTCCAAGAGCACCAGGTAGTTATCAGCTGACAAGATTTCTGGCAAGATCCATGGATATTTTTCTAACTTATCAAACACATATAACAAAACTTTTTCAATTATATACTTAACAGAACAAAGGGAACTAAATGAGAAGTGGTCTGGAAGCTGTGTTTTCAATCATGTCTTGATGCTTTACCAGCATTACCTGATTTTTGGAATCTCCTCCAGAAACACAGAATAATGCTCCAGGATCAGCCCGAGATCAGGTTTGGGAATCTCTAGTATAGATGCCCAAACTTACTGCCCATGGTGCAGACTATGCACATCTGGCTTTATAATCCCAAAGGCCTATATAAAACTAATTAAAACCATTCTTTTGCATATAAAGCTTGTTGCCCATATTTGTACATGTGACATGCTACTATTCTAATTCTGCTTCCAAATGTTGGAAGTCTGCCATCAAAATAACTCTGCATAATATATTACATATGCAATGCTAGAAATAGCAGATTGTTAAATGAAAAATATCTAGTAATATTAGCAAAGCAATTTTCAAACAAAGTCTCTGGGAATTAAGTCAAGTATTTGTAACATCTACAATTTGGTTTCAGAGCGCATTAACATTCAGATCTCTATCTCCACCTGTAAGGAATGTCTCATCAAAATAAAGATCAAATTTGAATCAAGCTGCGAAAATTAATTATTTAAAAGGCATATGCTGAAAATATTATTTGATTAAAATGCAAACATTAATACCTGTCTTTAAACTTTGAAATATTAAAATTGGTTTTAGTGAGCAAAGCTTTTCAAAGAATGCATGTCCCTATAGTCACCCCTGATTCTTTTATTTTCCAACAACAAAACATATCTAAAGCCAAACTTTTCTTTTTAGCTTTGGAAAGAGTAGTAATTGTTAAGCCCTTCTTGACCAACCCTCACATCTTTTTAAAAGGGTCTGCAAGCTTAGGGGGGTTGGAAGGATCGGCTTGTCATGTCATGTGACCACAGTGGTTGGCTGTCAGTGGTCATATGATCAAGAGACGACCCTCCAACTCCCAATCATTATTATGGACAGAGAGCTGTCTTTGACAGCTTGGTTACTGTTTTGGGAGAGCTCAATTAGTGCTTTTTCAGCATAGAAAGCTCTGAAATCTATGGACACATGTGTGTGGTGTGGGTGTTAAAGCCCACACGCTTTGCGGCCATACTTATGCATTATGTGGGCAGAAAGAAGTTATAAATCCTGTCTTTTTGTCATCTGTGCCACATTTGGAAAAATTCTCTTAATTTTCTGAGAAAAATGTTGTCTAGGTTGTCACCACAATTGGAAGATATTACTTTTTCGGTAACACCGCAAAATTGACAATTCAAGATTGTGGCTTTTTGCTCAATATCAGCGCATGTAAGGTTCTCTAGAATAGACACAGAGAGCAATACAAATCTGACAGGATTGAAAACCACTCCCTACTCTATCCAAACCTATTTTTTTATTTTATTTAACTGCAACTGTATTGAAAAACACATCCATGCAAAATGTTGTCTTTTTTTCCCCTCTTATTATTATTACTATCATCATCATCATCATTTATAGTTTTGTTGTATTGGAGGGGATTTTTTTTTTATTACTGAAGAATTAAAGAAGGTTATTAAGAATTTGTGATCAAGTTCTTGACTTTCTACAAACTGTTTTTTTTTTTTATTGGGAACAGTTTTATATCCACAATTTTCTTGGTCTGGAGATTGAACTGGTAATTATTTAAAAAATCATTTTGTTTGTATTTCTCTCGACTTTCCATTTTTATATTTCATAATCTTTATTTCTCTAAACTGTTTAGATCCTGTTTAACTAAACTGGTATGCAGTGGTCTTGTCCAGTCTAGATAGTGTAAGACTTTGTTCTTTATAAGTTGTATACATTTGACAATGCACACATGTCTGGTAATTTAATGACAGTTTTGCCCTCAGTTCTACACTGCTCCTGAATGGGCAGGTACTGTAGATTGCACCGGATCATCTACAAATTAAAACAAATATATAAAGGTACTGCCAAAAAACAACCAGTCCAGTTCCCCAGTTAATTTCCCAAGGACAAGTGCAGGGATTAAAGGTGAATAATATTGTTTATTATTAGAAACAGCCCTTTCAGTTTCCTTAGCCTCTCCTATGAAAAATAGAAAGAGTTTGGCAGTTTGATTGGTGTTTTAATTTCACTAATTTGTTTCTTGTCATACAAACAGTGCTAATAGGGTCATGGAAATTAACCTCAATTAAAGATCTCATCCTTTCAGCACTTCATGATCCCTACATTTATATAAGGCACACTCCTCTAAGAACATGAGGGAATTACCATGTTGTAACCCAGCTGTGATTGGAAGCAGCATTAAAGTGAAACTAAACTCTCACAATTAAAATGAACTATTTTTAAACCTTATGCTACTAGCCTTGGTAAATAGATAGGAACATATATTATGTAGCGGCCTCCTCACCCCGCCGTCTGGTTGGCTAGGGGTATGTCACGCAACAGGGTGAGGTGCGCTACGGCCCATGTCCTCCCCATAACTGTGGGTGAGGTGAAGGCCAATACTTGATGTTTCCTCGGGCCGGTGTGTCTTGGGCATGTACCGAGTCTGTTGTGCAGAAACCACCAAATCACACTTTGCTCCCATTAACAGAGTCCATACACCGATCACAGTCCAACTGTTAGGTTTATTTTGTTTCTCCACATACAGGCAATGCGATGGCAGGATACGGTGGGATGAGCAGGTCGAGGCACTATACTGATCTGGGTCCCTACACCCCCTGTGCTATGACCAAGGGTTGCAGGAGTCTTGACATGAATACCTCCGTTGCGTTGCAGCCCCTATCAGGGGAAGATGTCCTCCAAGGGAGTTACCGAAGGCCCATCCGTCACCGGGTTGACACTACACCGGGTCTTCGAACGGGTGACCTCCCCAGCCTCCTCACCTCAGATGCGGGTCTCCTCGCAAGGAGCACCCTGGAATCACTTCACCCTTGCGGGACCCAGTCGGAGTCACTGGGCCCCAGGCCTCCTCAATAGTACCTCATCCCAGGCTGAAGGTGCCTGGGATGGAATCCCAACTTCATTCCGGCCAGGCCTAGGGCGCCTAGGCCGGAACCTTGAACCGCCCGCACCCAGGCTGAAGGTGCCTGGGTGCGTGAAGAGATGATCCCCGAAGACCTCGTGGCGAGGGCGTCTCCCCTTTTATCTCCTCCCATCGATACCACGGCGGGTTCCCCGCCCCAGCCGTACCATCTCCAGGAAGGGACAAAAAGGGTAGCACTGTGGTGGCAATTCTACCTGAAGCCTGTAGGTACTCCGCCACCCACAGGCGAAGGAGAATATTACATCCCCCAATCCTCCACGAATAATAAAAAAAGGGGTCTTAACCCTGACACAATTACACACCTGGGTCACACTACCCCCAGGTGTATCCCACTAAATCTGAAGACCCCGCTACACACTCCCCCTGGTGATTTGACGCTGGTCCCCAGCGTCAGGTGCACACCCATGTCTCCAGAGAGTGGTAACATGGAGCAAGACCCTGAGGCTGCCCCCTAAATTTGTGAATACTAAGTGTGCCAAGACCTGCTCGAAAGGGAAAGGAAAAAATATAAAACGATAAACTTTTGCATAAAACATCTATTCTGTATACATGTACAATCCCTCCCATCGCTGTCTAAGAACCACCCCACTCTCAGTAGTCTTGACCGATGAATCTCCTGAAAAAAAAAAGAAACAAAGACAACATCCTAACAATCTGTGTCGACTTGAAATGAATAGGTCCGTCGGCCGAGAGACCCACTCACTCCAATAAGCAGAGTGATGCATGTGTAAAATTTTCAAACGTTCGTTGCGCAACACTGCCACCTGGTGACAGCGCCGCGGTCATGACACTTGCCGAGATCTTCCTTCTTCCTGCTTTTCTACACTAACTTTTACCCCCAGAGTCTCTGCCTTTGGCACATGAAGAAGAGGGAGAAAAAAAACAACAGCTCCCAAGTCTCCAGTGAGTGAAAGAAAAGCCCAAATCAAAACAAAAGTAGGGCGCAGTTCTGAGCGTTTGGGAATGTTCCTTCCAGAAAGTTCAACAGCAAACAAAATAGGAGCTCACTTCTCCTACAAGTAAAACCTTGGATCCGGCAAAAACAGGGGCTTCAGGTGCTTGTCAAACACTTCCACCGAATATTCGACATCCTCTCCTTCTTTCCTGCAGATGAGCACCTTATCGGCATGAATATGGCGCCCCAGTCTCCAATCAGCTCTGCAGTCTCTAAACTTTTTAGATACAGGCGGTGAACATGACAGGTATCGCCGGGCATGAGGCACTTTGAGCTTTTCCCATACAAACTCGTCGTACCACCTTTGTCGCAAAACCTTGACTTCATACAATAAGTCCCGAGGCAAGTAGGGGTACTCCCACCCATACTCACGGGGGACTCTCTGGGAGAAAAGCCTCTGCAATCTGGCTAGAGGTGACATCACATCTCGCTCGCCTTCTCCTGGCTGTACAATTGCCTCCGGGTGCCGAGGTACCTTCACCATCTCGAGTTGCTTTGCCTTTGGTGCCCGCAACGAAGCACGCTGCGTCCCCACTATAGGGGCGGGTGATGTGGTTGAAAATGGAAGGTCGGTCGGAGGACTAGATTTCCTCGGGAACTCCGGGGCCTGTGCCCAGAGCGTACTGTCTTCTATGGACATGGGGGAATCCTGCGGTTTACACAGCACAGGTAGTGGGCGTCTGTCCCAGCCCTTCTGGTGAAACAGTTCGTCTATTTCTCCGTCATCACCACAGTCTGACAATGACTCTAGGTCGGAGGTGTCATACATCTCGGCGGGAAGGTAGTCTCTAGTAGACGGAAGGCTACCCTCCCTTGCGGACTCCACCGGCTGTGGACTCCCGACACCCCCAACCAACACCACAGTCCCAGTCCCTAGCTCACCTGGACCTTCTGAAGAACTGGGATGTCTGGGACTCTCTTCTATACTCTACTCTCTTCTCTACCGGCGCCATCTAGACCAGGCAAGCGGAGGGGTGAAACTCGACCACGACCATAGGATGCCTGTACCAGGCCGACTTTCCTCTTCGGGGGTGGCAACAGGGAATCTGTGGTGACCGAAGCAGTGTCCTCGGATTTTTCTCTCTCAGTCTCTGGTTGGGCAGTCACATCGCCCTGGTCAGCGCGTACGGGGACCTCCGCAGAGGCCTGGATCTCTCCCTCCGGAGTGGCGGTTCCTGTGATGCAGTTGAGGCGAAGGGCCCGGGGCCTTACTGTAGATGATTCGACCTCAAAAAGAAACTCTTTGCACGCTTCACATCGCCCGAACGGCTTCAGTTGGACCACCAGTCCCGAGCATCCGGGACAGATCACACCGAGGGCCTCCGTGTCTCTGCATAAATACAGAGCCAACTGTCCTCGGGGTCTAAGTCTTATCCCTGTATCTGTCAGGGGAGCAGCAAATGCAGTCATCTTCGTGGGGTAAGGTACCGGCATCCACGGGGAGCTTGAGGCCATCCCGACCACTTGCTGTTCCATCACGCGCTGACCACCCGCCAGATTCTCCACGTGTATCCCACACGTGACCAGACTCCTCCCACGACTTGCACGTTTTCGCGGGCTTCCGCCAGCCTCCGCCCACGAATTGCGCAGTCATGGGGTGCCTCGTGGCGCAGTGCATTAACAGTCCCCACATGTAGTACTCTCCCTTTTTACGCTCCTCCGCGTGGGCCTTTCCCGACTTAGGGTCATGTCCACAACTCCGAGCAGGGATGCACTTTAGCCAATCACATGGCCGACCTGCTCGAAACTCCTCCGGGCAGCAAAGTTCAAACACAGACGTTCTCAGTTCCATCGTTGAGACACACACGCATCCCGGACGAGCCCCCACGTGTAGCGGCCTCCTCACCCCGCCGTCTGGTTGGCTAGGGGTATGTCACGCAACAGGGTGAGGTGCGCTACGGCCCATGTCCTCCCCATAACGGTGGGTGAGGTGAAGGCCAATACTTGATGTTTCCTCGGGCCGGTGTGTCTTGGGCATGTACCGAGTCTGTTGTGCAGAAACCACCAAATCACCCTTTGCTCCCATTAACAGAGTCCATACACCGATCACAGTCCAACTGTTAGGTTTATTTCGTATCTCCACATACAGGCAATGCGATGGCAGGATACGGTGGGATGAGCAGGTCGAGGCACTATACTGATCTGGGTCCCTACACCCCCTGTGCTATGACCAAGGGTTGCAGGAGTCTTGACATGAATACCTCCGTTGCGTTGCAGCTCCTATCAGGGGAAGATGTCCTCCAAGGGAGTTACCGAAGGCCCATCTGTCACCGGGTTGACACTACACCGGGTCTTCGAACGGGTGACCTCCCCAGCCTCCTCACCTCAGATGCGGGTCTCCTCGCAAGGAGCACCCTGGAATCACTTCACCCTTGCGGGACCCAGTCGGAGTCACTGGGCCCCAGGCCTCCTCAATAGTACCTCATCCCAGGCTGAAGGTGCCTGGGATGGAATCCCAACTTCATTCCGGCCAGGCCTAGGGCGCCTAGGCCGGAACCTTGAACCGCCCGCACCCAGGCTGAAGGTGCCTGGGTGCGTGAAGAGATGATCCCCGAAGACCTCGTGGCGAGGGCGTCTCCCCCTTTTATCTCCTCCCGTCGATACCACGGCGGGTTCCCCGCCCCAGCCGTACCATCTCCAGGAAGGGACAAAAAGGGTAGCACTGTGGTGGCGATTCTACCTGAAGCCTTTAGGTACTCCGCCACCCACAGGCGAAGGAGAATATTACATCCCCAAATCCTCCACGAATAACAAAAAAAGGGGTCTTAACCCTGACACAATTACACACCTGGGTCACACTACCCCCAGGTGTATCCCACTAAATCTGAAGACCCCGCTACAATTATATTTATTTATATCTACTCTGTGTAATATATGTGTCTATTCGTGGGACATAGACAACAATTAAAAGGTGGGAGCAAGAAATCAAAATAAAGGAAATACTGGACAATAAATTTGTCCGATACCACATCCCATATCTACAACCACAAGAAAATTTCCTAGCCCAAAAAACTGTCAGGGCTTTAATGGTACCACAAAAAGTAAATAAAATATAACATTTTTATTTATACAAATATAAAAATGTCTATGTTATTTTAAAATCCCACGTACATACCATAATTACAATGTTGCAATGGTTTAGTATGGGAGGATGGTGACACCTGGATTACTTGCGATGTATCTAGCCTTTATTCATCTATACCTCATATTATGGGTTTACGGGCTGTCTAATTCTTTCTGGATTATGCCAGTAATTACTCTTCCACACATAAGGATTATATTTTGGAATGTTTCAAATTTTTGCTGACCCACAACTTATTTTCCTTTGATTGGGGTTTCTATCTCCAGAGGTGCAGGGCTCCCATGGGGTCTCGTTTTTCTCTGTCTTTTGCCAACCTTTACATGGGTCGTGGGAGAGGGGGCGCATCTTTGGAGATGGTAACCCCTTTCATTCTATTATCAAATTCTACCGCAGATATATAGACGATTTACTATTAGTTTGTTCTGATACTGTGGGTGATTTGGATAATTTTCTTGATTATCTAAATGACAATTGTTTGAACCTGCAGTTCACCAGACAGATGAATGGTGAATTGATCACCTTCTTGAATGTCACGCTCTTTAGTGAGGATGGCCATATTCAATCTAGTATCTACAGGAAACCCAATGGTACAGCAGGCAGGACTTAAAGCAACAAACCTAACTTAAAATAAAGAAACACTGACAAGTATTGGATTTTATAAGGCTGCAGGCTGTTTATTAATGGTTTCAAAAACAATATATTAATTCATCATAAAAAAACAAATATATAAACTTTAAGTAACCTAGCCACTACGATTTAGGCTGCATATAATCTATTCCCGACTTCATAAATTTCCACACCATATAAACAATAAATACACCATCTTATAACTTTATTAATTTCAACAAACTAGTCCTCTTTGTATGTATATATATTTTTTGATATATATATACAAAGGTGACACCACCACATAACTACAGCCATGACAAAAAAGGGAGGGGGGAGGGGAACACCACAGCTCAGTCTCCTGAGGCGATTGAGCCTGACGTGACAGAACCCTCTTTTTATAGCCCTTTTAGAGGCCGGTTTCGTCCAGATTCATCTGGATTTTCCCGGGCTGGCACACGAGACCCAGGAGAGGTCACCTGTATTCCTCTCCTAGGCCACGTGAGTACCAAGAGATCCCCCGAAGAGCCACAAGCTCCCAGGGGGAACTTGAAACTACCTATTCCTGCCGCTCTTCCCATGGAAAAGGGGAAAAGGGGAATTGAAACTGCCTTCCCCTTTTCCTATTATTCTGGTAATACTCCATGCAGATTCAGAACATCCCCATCATGTTACCTGCGGCATACCTGTAGGTCAGTTTCTCAGATTACAGAGAGTGTGTAGGAAAGAATAGGATTTCCAGAGTGAGAAGAAGGACATGAGGTTTTTGAGGAGGGGCTATGATGAGAATACACTTCGTAGGGCTATCAATATTGCAGAGAATACAGAGAGAGAGAAACGCTTTTGTGCGATAGGATGCTAAGACGCGATTCCGTTAATACTCCGGTTTTCTGAAAATTTGTCCGAATTTTAATTCAGAACGAAACAAACAACACATGTCTAGTCAAATTGCATGACAAGTCGCACCCTATTGTCGGCGATGGAACTGTTCAAATCAGTGTGACACCAACTTTGTGGTGCTACACCGATTTGAAAAAGTAGTTCCTGCACTACTTTTGGTGATGGCGGTGTAGCACCCCCACCATCTTCCACATGTCTTAGTTATGTTGCTGTATTAAGCTGAAGCACCCAGCCGGCTCTAGTACCTCCCTGCACACTGTAGGTGGCTCTGCCTGTCTCACTTGCAGGGAGATCATCCAGTGGGGGTGTTGGGATCTGCACTGCACCCCGGGGACCTGCATCCCCCTTGTCTCCCCATTCTGAAGTCAGTGGCAGCCGCTCAGGAGATCTGATCTGTGGGAGCCTTTGGGAGACAATTGCTAGTGGTGAGCAGAGTGCAGAGGGTCGCTGCCACATATTGGATTTTGCAAGCTTTACATGTGATCAAATAGATCTCATATCTTGTGTTGCAAATGATGAAACTTTTGATTTTAAAAGTTCTATTGTTAATAGTAGCTTGTAACTGTTCACCTTTTGCAACAGAAGGACAGCATGAACAATTATTGATGCCACATTTTTTAACACCTACAAAATCAAGCCATGTCCTATTATGAGTACCTGATCTAAACTCACTTGGAGACAGGGAATTACTTAGGTGTCCGTTTATGAAGCAGTGAAATATATTCACTGCTTCATTCTCCGGCATTCACAGTGGAGATCTCTCTCCTCTAGGTTCCGGTTTATGAAGCGGAGTAGATCGCTTCACCTTTGGAGGAGTGGAGCGATCTACCAACACTTCCAACAGTGGAGAACACCCCCCTGATACTAGAATCTCGTGAGACTTTACGAGATTACAGCACCAGAAATTCACAGAAACACACAGATTTCAGTTTATTAGGCAGTGATAAATTATCACCACTCAGTACACAGACAGACGGCGTGGCTAATGTTAATAAAATAACGAGTCCCCCTTAATAATATATATATATGAATACACACATTATACATACATGTATATACACACATTATATATATATATATATATGTAGCGGCCTCACCCCTCTCTCCCCTTCTCATACTCGGCTTGTCTTTCTTCGCCTAGGGGTCTCAGTGCTGGGGGGAGGGATGAGATACACCACGGCCCATGTCCTCCATAGCTAAGAGGTGAAGGCCAGAAGATTGGGTCTTGTGTAGGTGTCTTAGAGTCAAGTCCAGTACTTCGTCCCTGACTCCTTTGCTCCTAGTAACCAGAGTTCCACACAGTGAGTAGGTCCAACTCAGTTTTATTCTTCTTGCCAAACAATAAACAGTTTCTTCTACTGAGTAGTAATGGGGAGTAGATTGAGGCACAATCCCTTCCCTTCTCCTGCTAACCACTGTGATATCACCCATGGCGGGTAGTCACTGCCACTGACTGACTATATTGAGTAGAATGTGAATTACCTTCGCTAGCACAGCCCCTGTCAGGGGAAGGAGATCCCTCCAAGGGAGAAACAGGAGGCCTCTCTGTCACCAGCAATGCTGCACTGGACTCTTCAGAGAAGTTCCGCACACCAGTCCTCACAAACTCAGACACGGGCACCCAAGGAGTTAGGGCCCCCCTCGGATTCCTCCACCCTTGCGGAACTCAGTCGAAGGTACTGAGCCCCAGGCCTCCGCCATAGTACCTCACCCCAGGCTAAAGGTGCCTTGGATGGACTCCATCTCACGCTCCGGCCAGGTCAAGGGCACCTGAGCCCGGAACTCCGGAACGCCAGCACCCAAGCTGAAGGTGCCTGGGTGCGGCCGCATCCTCCAACTCTCTCCGAACTCTGAACCCCGTGGTAAGGGCGTCCTCCCCTTGTATCCCTCTCCCTTTGCGCCACAGCGGGTTCCCCGCCCCGCTGTACCAGCTCCAGGGGAGGACAAAAAGGTACAGTCTTGCGGTGTGAGTTCAGCTCCGACCCCGGGCAACAGCGCCACCCATGGACTGCAAGGAACCTCACACCACCAGAGTCCTCCAAGAGCCAGAAAAGGGTCTCGGATCCCCTAGCAATTGGTGCATCTGGGTTACACTACCACCCAGATGCCTCCCCTAAAATTCAAACACCCGCTACATATATATATATATATATATATATATATATATATATATATATAAATACACATAAATATGACAGGGGGACATGGTTACAGTCTTGGGGGGTCTGAACGAGGTAGAAAGAATTTAAGAATCTTCCTCCTTCTTCCTCAGATCCCCCGAGATTCCCTCTTCACTCCCTGATTCTCCACCTCTGAATCGGGGAGTGTGAATTCTGACACAGATCGCCAGTGAAGCGCTGAGATCGCAGCTTCATAAACTGGCCGTTTCTGTGTCAGTCAATGAGGATTCTTACTGTGCGGAGATCATCGGCGGGAGAACATGTTCAAACACTTCTCCCCCGATTATCTCTGTTTCATAAACTGTTTATGGACTGTGATCAGTGGCGGTCCTTGGGATCACCGCTGTTCACAGTTTCATAAACGGACACCTTAAAGAAGGTGCTCGACGCTTTGAAACCCCTTGACTTTGGCATATATGTCATCCTCATAAAGGATAGAAATATGGCGTGTTATAATGAAACTCAAGGCTTAAAGGGGTTGAGAAAACCGGAGTATTAACGGAATCGCGTCTTATGTATGTATGTATCCGAATTTCCAAATTAGAATAGTATCAAATTTAAACGAATACAAAATAATGAAATTCTAATTCGGACAAAATTTGAATTAGAATCGTTTTCGAATTCGAATTCTTTTCGAATTCGAAAACTTTTCGAATAGTTTTCAAATTTGAAAACTTTTCGAATTGGAAAAGTTTTCCAATTTCCAAAGAGATTAAAATAGAATAGAAAATAAAGGAATAGAATAGATTTTTTTTTCTATTCTATTCCTTTATTTTCTATTCTATTTTATTCTTTTTGGAAATTGGAAAACGATTCGAATTCGAAAACTATTTGAAATTGTTTCGAAAACTATTCTAAATTGATTCAAAAAATATTCTAAATTGATTCGAAAACTATTCGAAATTGATTTGAAAACTTTTTGAATCGATTTGAAAACGAATAAACAAAATGAATCCCAAAAAACTAATTAAACAAATGAGACAAATTTTACTAAACAAATCTATGCAAATAACGAATCAAAACGAAACAAAACAAATTTTTTCGTTATGTCTAAATTTGACCGGTCAAACTACATGACAAGTCACACCGGTGTGAACAGGGTTAGAGGAAGAAGATAGGGCAGTGGAAGGGGAGTTGCATGCAGAGGTCAGAGCTAAAGAGGGGTGAAAGTGAGATGTGGATAGGGGATGCAGAGGTAAGCAGCTTTAGAAGAAGGCTGAACTCTGCAGTCTGTGTGTAGTGTACCACTGAACTCTGCACTCTATACATATTGCACCCTTTCACCCTTTCATAGTGCTGGTATATAATGCCCCTTTCACTGTTAGTAAATTTTGACCACACCCATTATTTGATGCGATTTGGAGAGTGTGTGTGGGGTGAGTGAGGGGGGTTTTAAGGGGTCATGGTTGAGTTTCTGCAACTATTTTGAGAGAAAAAAAGTCCTGTACACATGTATACCTAAGAGGGGAGGGCGGGAGACACTAAATCTCCAAACCTGTATCTAAATCCCCCTTTATTGAAAAAAAGGGCCCTCCACATGCTTTAAACTGATGTCCAATAAATAAGTAATCCACAAGAGAAATGAAAGGTAAAGCGTTCCAAAAGAAACAACAAATATAATTACCTAAAACATATTCAAAAAGATGTGTAGACCAAAATATGTCCACCTAGGTCATTATGTGTAAGGGTTGGACTCCCATTTAAAAATATGCTACACTTGAATGTGAGTGCAAAATCCCTCAAATATCTGCTGAGTGAGCTTGCCAGTGAAGTTCTCCTAATGTAGCTTCCTGTGATGGTACATGGTGATTCTGCACTGCTCTTGAATTCAGAACTAAGGCCTCATGTACACTGCTGCTGGTAAACCGAGGTTTCGGGGCAGTTGGGCATTTTTTTCAACTGCTCCTGAACTCTCCTCTATGTTATCTTATCAGTACATGTACACAGGGTCCTTTATAGTCATTTATATGCAGTTGAGTTCAGAGGCTTTTTCTGGAACCCAAAAATATGCGTTCAGAAGCTGTGTTTAGAGGCATTTCAAGCGCCAAATGTGGCTAAACGCGGCTAAACGCAGCTTAACGCGGTAACTCGTGTTTAGCAGCCTTTCGTTTACAGACGTTTTTCATTTTAACCAAAAAATAAATAAAAAATTACAATCCTGTAGTTTGCCAATTAGCTCCTGGCCACAACTATTCCTGCTTGCTTTCTGATTTGACAAAACTGCCTCTGTTGCTAAAACCCTCCTCCTGTGAGCTGCATTATCTGGGAGGGAAGCATTTGAGACACAAATAAAGGAGAATTTGGCTCATACAGGTAAGCTAAATACTGTATGTATATATTTATAAAAATAGTATCAAAACACATAGAAACATATGAAAGTCCAATTGATAAAACAGTGCTTAGTGAGAGGAATTTGTATTTGAGGCTCATTTTATTCAACATTCTGGTGAGTGTGAACCCCGTCGGGGGAGTGTGCCTCACTTCTGTGGTGAAGACTGGGAGTTGGTGTAGGGTGCACATCTGATCCAATCCTAGGAGCACTTGCCACTTCAAGATTTTTTTTGCAACATCATAATTTTATATATTTTTTCATATGATATTGGACTATATCCATTACTAGCGCTGTTTTATCAACTGGACTTTCATATTGTTCTATGTGTTTTTATACTATTTTTATTTGATTTTAATAGGTGATGTTTCATCATTTATTTTTTTAAACAGCTGCTGCTCTTACCTTATTATTAATTTAATATTGGTATTTATCTTCTGTATTATACTATATTTATTACTTCCTTTATGGATATTGGTGGAGTCTCTTAAGCAGTTAATTTATTTTTCTGGCGCCGTGAAGTGCACTTTGGGCCCCTTTTTGTGCACCTTTTGTTTGTTACTCATATATATATATATATATATATATATATATATATATACAGTCAGGTCCATAAGTATTGGGACATCGACACAATTCTAATCTTTTTGGCTCTATACACCACCACAATGGATTTGAAATGAAACTAAAGATGTGCTTTAACTGCAGACTTTTAGCTTTTATTTGAGGGTATTTACATCCAAATCAGGTGAACTATGTAGGAATTCCAACAGTTTGTATATGTGCGTCCCACTTTTTAAGGGACCAAAAGTAATGGGACAGATTAACGATCATAGATCAAACTTTCACTTTTTAATACTTGGTTGCAAATCCTTTGCAGTCAATTACAGCCTGAAGTCTGGAACGCATAGACATCACCAGACGCTGGGTTTCATCCCTGGTGATGCTCTGCCAGGCCTCTACTGCAACTGTCCTCAGTTCCTGCTTATTCTTGGGGCATTTTCCCTTCAGTTTTTTCTTCAGCAATTGAAATGCATGCTCAATCGGATTCAGGTCAGGTGATTGACTTGGCCATTGCATAACATTCCATTTCTTTCCCTTAAAAAACTCTTCGGTTGCTTTCGCAGTATGCTTCGCGTCATTGTCCATCTGCACTGTGAAGCGCTGTCCAATGAGTTCTGAAGTATTTGGCTGAATATGAGCAGATAATATTGCCCGAAACACTTCAGAATTCATCCTGCTGCTTTTGTCAGCAGTCGCATCACCAATAAATACAAGAGAACCAGTTCCATTGGCAGCCATACATTCCCACGCTATGACACTACCACCACCATGCTTCACTGATGAGGTGGTATGCTTTGGATCATGAGCAGTTCCCTTCCTTCTCCATACTCTTCTCTTCCCATCACTCTGGTACAAGTTGATCTTGGTCTCATCTGTCCATAGGATGTTGTTCCAGAAATGTGAAGGCTTTTTTAGATGTTGTTTGGCAAACTCTAATCTGGCCTTCCTGTTTTTGAGGCTCACCAATGGTTTACATCTTGGGGTGAATGCTCTGTATTCACTCTGGTGAAGTCTTCTCTTGATTGTTGACTTTGACACACATACACCTACCTCCTGGAGAGTGTTCTTGATCTGGCCAACTGTTGTGAAGGGTGTTTTCTTCACCAGGAAAATAATTCTTCGGTCATCCACCACAGTTGTTTTCCGTGGTCTTCCGGGTCTTTTGGTGTTGCTGAGCTCACCGGTGAGTTCTTTTTTTTTAAAGATGTTCCAAACAGTTGATTTGGCCACACCTAATGTTTTTGCTATCTCTCTGACGGGTTTGTTTTGTTTTTTCAGCCTAATGATGGCTTGCTTCACTGATAGCGACAGCTCTTTGGATCTCATATTGAGAGTTGACAGCAACAGATTCCAAATGCAAATAGCACACTTGAAATCAACTCTGGACCTTTTATCGGCTCCTTGTAAATGGGATAATGAGGGAATAACACACACCTGGCCATGTAACAGCTGAGCAGCCAAATGTCCCATTACTTTTGGTTCCTTAAAAAGTGGGAGGCACATATACAAACTGTTGTAATTCCTACACCGTTCACCTGATTTGGATGTAAATACCCTCAAATTAAAGTTGAAAGTCTGTAGTTAAAGGACATCTTGTTCGTTTCATTTCAAATCCATTGTGGTGGTGTATAGAGCCAAAAAGATTAGAATTGTGTCGATGTCCCAATATTTATGGCCATGACTATATATATATATATATATATATATATATATATATATACATATTAAGCATATAGCAACTGGATTTTGTACTTGTTTGGGCTGTCATTGGGAGCCTTTAGTTGTAATTTAAGCATGTGGATATGGTACAGCTACTTCATACAATGCTAAATTTTTTACATATTCATCAGTTTGAATGAATAGCATGTGTTCAGCAGGGTACACACACGTTGACACTGTGGTAGCCAACAGTCATCAAAGGCTGCGATTGTGAAACTAATCTATGGCAGTACAAAACCACCATGTGTCACTATCTCATTTATGAGCAGATGTCTCATTAACTGAGTTTAAATGAATGTTTTTACTTTTATACATTTTCTACCCCTTTAAGCCACGTAGATATGACAGCTTAAGGTGAAAGCTATTTGTGCACCTGATTGCTGTTTGCCATCCAAGTTTTATAAAATGCTTGGCAGAGCTGATTACTGAAAGTCTATGCCAGTCTTCTTTGTTATCTAAAATTCATAGGAATTCATATTTATTCAGTCTTTGTCCTCATGGTACGTGTTTTCTACAATAATACTGCATTCTATCACCTGCAGATCTCAATATGCTTTGTGTTATTCATGTAGAAAGAAAAAAAGTTAAAAGGATGACGAGAAATCAACCATGCCCAAGTCATATACACCAATCTACAACTTTAAAGCTAAAGAGAAAACAAAACATAACCATTTTCATTATGAAAACTATGTCTGAGAAAAGTATTTTAGGGTCGTCTGTAAACAGTCCTACTATTTTATTATTTTCTTGCCAGGATTGTAATAGCACTTGTTGAATAGGGGGTGGTTTTCGTAAAGGTCTAACACTTATTAGAAGTTCCTTATGTGCTGCAAGAATGTGTCTGATTGTTTATAGAGACTTGCAAGGTGTATATTAAAGTATCCTCTCTCTATGTTCTGCGTAATCTAGCATAGTAATAGAAGAGAGATCAACTTCACACAAAGCACCACTTGAGTTTTCTATTATGGTTAACTTTCCAATTATATCTTACCTTGACTATGTCTGTGGGTTTCCATATTCCTTCAATCTTCAATTCATTAGCATTAACGCAAGATCAGAAGACCTGTTCTATAATTTAATGAATGAATATGTTGTTCTGAACTATATGACATACCGGTACTTTTTTTACTGTGTATCAGGTCCTCAACGCATCAATGGAAATCCAGTAAAACGCTGTAGCAGCTTAGGAAAATTATATAAAAGCCCTGCTTAGACCCTTCATCTAGCCAACTTTCCTTTTGCACGCACAATTCAAATATACAGGTGAAACTCCAAAAATGTGAATATCGTGCAAAAGTTCATTTATTTCATGAGCTGTAAGCCTTAATCATCACAATTATGACAAATCACGGCTTGAACTATCTTGCTTTGCATGTAATGAGTCTATCTCATATATTAGTTTCAGCTTTTAAGTTGCATTAGTGAAATAAATTTACTTTTCCACGATATTCTAATATTTCGAGTTTCACCTGTAGGTTAATAAACAGGATTTAGGTCCAAGTGAACAGTCACTAACCTCTCATGGCTTTATTACACAGCCGGTATTAAAACTGAACTCTGGGAAAAAAGATATTGAGGCATTAGCTACTGTAGATACCAAAAACAAACCCCATACAATGTGGGCCTCCAGTCATGGCTGCTGCTTCATTCCTGAAAACTGTTAGATTCATGCTAGATTTTGAGGAGCAGTTATTTTAATAATGCTTAAAGTGAAACAATAAAAATATATATACAGTATCTCACAAAAGTGAGTACATGCCTCACATTTTTGTAAATATGTTATTATATCTTTTCATGTGACAACACTGAAGAAATGACACTTTGCTACAATGTTAAGTAGTGAGTGTACAGCTTGCATAACAGTGTAAATTTGCTGTCCCCTCAAAATAACTCAACACACAGCCATTAATGTCTAAACCGCTGGCAACAAAAGTGATACACCCCTAAGTGAAAATGTCCAAATTGGGCCCAAAGTGTTGATATTTTGTGTGGCCACCATTATTTTCCAGCACTGTCTTAACCCTATTGAGCATGTAGTTCACCAGAGCTTCACAGGTTGCCACTGGAGTCTTCTTCCACACCTCCATGACAACATCACGGAGCTGGTGGATGTTAGAGACCTTGCGCTCCTTCACCTTCCGTTTAAGGTTAAATCACAGATGCTCAATAGGATTTAGGTATGGAGACATGCTTGGCCAGTCCACCATCACCTTTACCCTCAACTTCTTTAGCAAGGCAGTGGTCATCTTGAAGGTGTGTTTGGGGTCGTTATCATGTTGAAATACTGCCCTGCGGCCCAGTCTCTGAAGGGAGGGGACCATGCTCTGCCTCAGTATGTCACAGTACATGTTGGCATTCATGGTTCCCTCAATGAACTGTAGCTCCCCAGTTCCGGAAGCACTCATGCAGCCCCAGACCATGACACTCCCACCACCATGCTTGACTGTAGGTTCCAGTAATCCATGTCCTTAGTCTACTTGTCTTCAGCAAGCTGTTTGCAGGCTTTCTTGTGCATTATTTTTAGAAAAGGCTTTATATATATATATATATATATATATATACTCTAGATTACCAAAAGTATTGGTACACCTGCCTTTACACGCAGATGAACTTTAATGGCATCCCTGTCTTAGTCTATAGGGTTCAATATTGAGTTGGCCCACACTTTACAGCTATAACAGCTTCAACTCTTCTGGGAAGGTAGTCCACAAGGTTTAGGAGTGTGTCTATGGGAATGTTTGACCATTCTTCAAGAAGCGCATTTGTGAGGTCAGGCACTAATGTGGACAAGAAGGCCTGGCTCGCAGTCTACGCTCAAATTCATCCCAAAGGTGTTGGGGTCAGGCCAGTCAAGTTCCTCCACCATAAACTTGCTCAACCAAGTCTTTATGGACCTTGCTTTGTGCACTGGTCCAAAACATTTGGTGGAAGGGGGATTATGAGCGAGTTTGGGGTGGATGTAATTGACTGGCCTACACAGAGTCCTGACCTCAACCCAATAGAACACCGTTGGGATGAATTACAGTGGAGACTGCGAGCCAGGCCTTCTTGTCCAACAGTGCCTAACCTCACAAATACGCTTCTGGAAGAATGGTCAAACACTCCCATAGATACACTCCTAAAAGACTGGAATGCCATTAAAGAAATAGCACAAATAGTATTCATCAGAAAGACTGTAGTATACTGTGGTCTCCCGTCGGACTCTGACACAGTCCCCATTCGTGCCTCAATCATGGGCGAAGAAGATGGCAGCCCCCCCCACACCCCCAATGGGATCTAGCTGTGCTGGGGGAGGGGGCCATCCCCCCTGAGATAGTGACATCGAGAAAGAGGAACGATGTAGACTTGGCCCAGGTTGAAGCTATAATAGACCATTAATCAATTGCATGTGTGTTGGAAAATTGTGAAAATGGTCGTTCCAGAATCAGATCGGGAGATCCAATAGGCGTCAGAGTTAGCACTTGTGGATAATGCGGTATAAACTATTAGTGTGTCGGTAACTGTACCCATGTGAAAAGGACGTAGATGCACCTCGTGTGGCGTTAATGTCCAAACACCCCAGTTGTCCGTTGCGAGCCAGGGGAGGTCGTACACGTGTATGTCTGCGGGCCAAAAGACGCCAGACTGATATTCAGTGCATCTGATTGGTTAGCGGTCACATTTGGGACGCATCATTGGTGCCTCCACTGCTCCCAACAGACAGGGGATATGGCCGTGTCCTTAAGAAAAAGTCCTGTGTATCAACCATAAAAGGTAACATGAGATAAAACAAAACATAACCAGAGAACAAACAAAAGGAAGGCACAGGTCAAGAAGGAGACCCGAGGAGACAAGAGAGTGAGGATGAAAAAAGGAGTAAAGAGAGACAGAAGAAGAGAAGAAGAAAAGAGGCAAGAAGAAAATCTTCAGTGACGTTGTGATACCTGCTTCCCTACACAGAACCGGAGGAAGTGGAGGTGGCAGGTACTAGGGATATGTATTTAATCCATGGTTCCCAGATGGCATCATGTTTGGCAACTGTATCCAAAAGAATCAAACACTAAAATCCAGCGCTCATGGAACATACACAATGACACATGTATACTCTTTGTTTAGATGAAGAACTTTGTCCATTTATTAATCAGAATTTCAATAAAAAGAATTCAATCCCAGATGGATGAACAAAAGGGAGGAAATGAATGTTATGTTCACAATAGTCAAAACCTTCAATAGTATTACCCACGATCCGTAAAGCAAGGAGGGGTTAAAAATTCAAAGCGTGGCTTAGTGATCCTGTAGCATATATGTGGTGTGAACACAGTACCTTTCAAGTATGAAACATACAGGCCGACATGTGGAGGGCCCTCCAACACGAGGGATGAGAAACCTGGACTGTGACACGGCTGGGATGGGAGAGCTCGCTACCTCCGTCCCTCCAGATGGATGACGTCACACCACTGCGACGCTGGCTGGAGTCTGGGGATTCGAGCAGCGTTGTGTAACGAGTGTATCGTTCAGCACGCTCCTCCACTGAATGTATTGATGCGCTGCTGCTGCTCTCTGGTGGAGATGTAAAGAACTGTCCACTCAATTAGATGAATCCTTAGTACACTGGCCGGCTTATGAACAGGACAATTTTTTTTCCTGCTGCTCTGAACTCACATCCCCCTTTTGATTTTCCTGCACCTCTTGACATTTTGAGTATTTTTTACCCATCCACCTATTTTAGCACTGGTGATTTTTGTTGTTATTTTGTATCCAAAAGAATGCTAGTTGTCTTTACCTGGGTCATTATCCATTAAATTGTTCTTTTAACCAAGGTGAGAGACACTGAAGGCTGCTTCCATGCTCGAGCAATAGTCAGTTTAGTTCCAAGTAGAATGAACATAATGAGGCGTTGGGTCCGTTTCGGTGTTCCTGGGAGATGGAAGTTAAGAAGAGCTATTTGAGGAGTCTGAAGGATGGGTCTGTCCGTAAGTTTCCTAATGATTTGGAAATGTGGAAAAAATTCAGTGTAGCGCTATTTAAATATACATGTATAGATGATTCAATAATTGCATTACCCGGAGCGATGTGTGTTGGTGGGTCTAGCCAACGCGTTTCAACGAAACAGTCATCATCTGTGGTGACGACTGTTTCGTTGAAACGCATCGGGTGAACCCACCAACACACATCGCTCATGTACCTGTCTGTACGATATGCCTCAGATGTTCTTATGAAATGTGAGTTTTTTACCTTACAATTTTAATAAGTACTACTCCCAAACGTTATTACGCTATGCAAATCTTTTCTATTATATTACGCATGGCACATGGACACTGAGCCTCTGTCTGCCACATGAGAATACCGCTTCTGTCTTTCGCTCTATTGGTGTCTGGGATTGCTGAGGCCAAGGTATCAGCCGGATTCAGGACCAGCTGCACCCATCGAGTTGACTGACTTATAAGTCTTTTGTGACTTGGGAGGTATACGCCTCTCCAGGTCATTAATATCCGGTAAGCCTCCCCCTATCATCGGTGGTGGTGCTTCTGACACTTATGTTTCTATCTAGAGGGATACATCTATGTCGGAATTTTCAGATCAAGTCTGTTGATTACATCCATTTCTTTTGGACTTTCTTTTCACGTATTAGTGCACTCAATATGCACAATATGATGTTCACTGTTTGAGGTGTTATTTTCACTTGGTGCATTTTGTAACATAGAGTTAATTACTCGTTATATATTGTAAATGCAATTTTTTTTTTTTTTTGTTTCATACATTGGTAATGCAATTATTGAATCATCTACAGTATACACGTATATTTAAATAGCGCTACACTGAATTTTTTCCACATACTATATAGCTTTTTGTCTACAAGCTGTGTTGGCAGCCATTTTTATATACATTTTTCACTTTTGCACAGCGCAGAATTTTCCCCTTTTTTCTAATTATTTGGAAAACCGTATTCCATAGCCCTCTGAGCTTGAGACAATCCCACCAGTTGTGTAGCATCGACCCCATGTGTCCGCAATTACAGAAGCACAGTGTAGATGCGTTCGGGTAAATTTTAGCAATTCTAAGTGGAACGAGATACCACCTCATTAGTACTTTTAGATTAGCCTCAATCAGGGTTATGTTCAATAAACCCTTTTTTTTACATGCCTTACATAGTTACATAGTAGGTGAGGTTAAAAAAAGACACGAGTCCATCAAGTCTAACCTATGTGTGTGATTATATGTCAGTATTACATTGTATATCCCTGTATGTTGTGGTTGTTCAGGTGCTTATCTAATAGTTTTTTTAAACTATTGATGCTCCCCGCTGAGACCACCGCCTGTGGAAGGGAATTCCACATCCTTGCCGCTCTTACAGTAAAGAACCCTCTAGTAGTTTAAGGTTAAACCTCTTTTCTTCTCATTTTAATGAGTGGCCACGTGTCTTGTTAAACTCCCTTGCGCGAAAAAGTTTTATCCCTATTGTGGGGTCGCCAGTATGGTATTTGTAGATTGAAATCATATTCCCTCTCAAGCGTCTCTTCTCCAGAGAGAATAAGTTCAGTGCTCGCAACCTTTCCTCATAACTAATATCCTCCAGACCCTTTATTAGCTTTGTTGCCCTTCTTTGTACTAGCTCCATTTCCAATACATCCTTCCTGAGGACTGTTGTCTAGAAATGGACAGCATACTCTAGGTGCGGCCAGACCAGAGTCTTGTAGAGTGGGAGAATTATTGTTTTATCTCTGGAGTTGATCCCCTTTTTAATGCATGCCAACATTCTGTTTGTTTTGTTAGCAGCAGGTTGGCATTGCATGCCATTGCTGAACCTATCATCTACTAGGGCCCCCAGGTCCTTTTCCATCCTAGATTCCCCCAGAGGTTCTCCTCCCAGTGTATAGATTGCATTTATATTTTTGCCACCCAAATGCATTATTTTACATTTTTCTACATTAAACCTAATTTTCCATGTAGTTGCCTACCCCATTAATTTTTTTCAGATCTTTTTGCAAGGTTTCCACATCCTGCAGATAAGTTATTGCCCTGCTTAGCTTAGTATAGTCCACAAATACAGTGATTGAACTGTTTACCCCATCCTCCAGGTCGTTTATGAACAAAAATAAATAGGATTGGTCCCAGCACAGAACCCTGGGGGAACCCACTACCCACCCCTGACCATTCCGAGTATTCCTCATTTATCAGCACCCTCTGAACTCACCCTTGTAGTCAGTTTTCAATCCATGTACTCACCCTATGGTCCATGCCAACGGACCTTATTTTGTACAGTAAACATTTATGGGGAACTGTGTCAAATGCTTTTGCAAAATCCAGATACACCACATCTACAGGCCTTCCTTTATCTAGATGGCAAATCACCTCCTCATAGAAGGTTAATAAATTGGTTTAGCAAGAACGATTCTTCATGAATCCATTCTGATTACTGCTAATGATACTGTTCTCATGACTAAAATCTTGTATATAGTCCCTTATCTTCCCCTCCAACAGCTTGCATACTATTGATGTTAGGCTAACTGGTCTGTAATTCCCGGGGATGTATTTTGGGCCCTTTTTAAATATTGGTGCTACATTGGCTTTTTTCCAATCAGCTGGTACCATTCCAGTCAGTAGACTGTCAGTAAAAATTAGGAACAATGGTCTGGCAATTACTTGACTGAGTTCCCTAAGTACCCTTGGATACAAGCCATCTGGTCCTGGTGATTTATTAATGTTAAGATTTCCCAAGTCTAATTTTAATTCTATCCTCTGTAAACCATGGAGGTGCTTCCTGTGATGTGTCATGAGGATAAACACTGCAGTTTTGGTTACTGAAGCCCCCCGATTCCCTTGTGAAAACTGTGGAGAAGAATAAATTCAATACCTTCACCATCTCCCCATCCTTTGTAACCAGATGTCCTTCCTCAATCTTTATGGGGCCAATATGGTCTGTCCTCTCTTTTTTACTGTTTACATACTTAAAGATTTTTTTTTTTTGCTCTCCTCTGCTATGTGTCTTTTGTGTATGTGTCTATTGTGTCTATCTTAGCCTCCCTAATTGCACCCTTACATTTCTTGTTGCGTTCTTTATAAAGTTTGAATGCTGATAATGATCCCTCAACCTTGTATTTTTTAAAGGTCTTCTGCTTTGCTTTTATGTGCATTTTTACATTGGAGTTGAGCCATCCAGGTCTTTTGTTCACTCTTTTAAATTTATTACCCAATGGGATGCATTTGCTAATGCCCTTATTTAAAATGCTCTTAAAGCAAACCCATCTCTCCTCCGTGTTCTTTGTTCCTAAGATTTTATCCCAATTCATGCCTTCTAGCAATGTTTGTAGCTTAGAGAAGTTGGCTCTTTTGAAATTCAGTGTCTTTGTATTCCCCTTATGTTTCCTATTTGTGTGATTTATACTGAACCAATTGACCTGTGATCGCTGTTCCCTAAATTGTCCTGTATTTCCACATCCCTGATCAGGTCTGTATTGTTGATAATTAGCAGATCCAGTAATGCTTTATTTCTAGTTAGTTCATCTACCATCTGAACCATGAAATTGTCCTGCAAGACATTTAGGAACTGGCAAGCCTTAGACGAATGCGTGGTTCCCTCCACCCAGACCTTATGGGCTTGGTATGGATTCTGGGGGGACCCCCACGCCATTTAAAAAAAAAAATTGATGCGGAGTTCCCCTAAAATTCACACCAGACCTGAAAGGCCTGGTAGTGGACTGGGGGGGGGGGGGGGCTCACACAGTTTTTTTTTATGATTTCTATGAATATTGCGGGGATCAGACAATACATTACAGCAGCGAGCAGTTTTAAATTAAATTTTTTCCTTTCGAAATGTAATTTTGCTGCTCTCATTCATTACACTATGTATGGCCGCTATGTAAGCAGCCTTACATCATGTGGGGCGTGGTCTTAGCCCCCTGAGTCATGATCGGCCAAAGGCACCGTGCGCTGTGATTGGCCAAAGCATGCCGGGCCGGTTCATGCTTTGGAATCAGCAGCTGTCAATGCACTGCGATCTCGCAGTGCATTATGGGGCGTTCCGCGGGTGCGAGAATTTTCTTGTGAACGCCCCATAATGTTCTAAATTCGTCGAACGGGCAAACACCCGATGTTCGATTCGGACTTACAGTCGACTCGAACATCAGGCTCATCCATACTCATAAATTAAATTAGAGGAATTAGTTGTTAAAATCTGCCATTGTCCTAGGGGTTTTCTAAAGATGAAAGAAGGTAGTTGTTTAACCACTTGCCGACCTGCTAACGGTACTTTCATTACAAGCGCGTGGCAGGTGCAGGCACAGTGATGTACTGGTACATTGCAGTGCAGATGCGCGCTGGCACAATCCCGTGTCCATTGTGTCCACTGGACACAGTGCATTGTGGCACTCAGTACCCCGATGCTGTGAGCCAGGATATCATGTGATCACTATGATTGGTCATAGCGATCACATAATTACAAGGTAAACAAAACAGTCATAAATGGCTTCAATGCATGACTGTTTTGCTTACTATTGTTCCACAGCTATCACATGGTACCTGGGTCAATCACAGCACCCTGTACCATGTGATTAACTGTAGTCAACCACAAATCACAATAGTAAGCAAGCTGTCATGAATGAAAGCCAACCATTACAGCTAAAAGTATTGCTTTTAACAGTGATCATCACGGTTATAAGCAATAACAGTGTAAAAAAAAAAAAACCCTGATCACCCGTCCCAGGGTAGTACAGTGTCACTATGGTGATAGTATGCAAAAAAAAAAAAACTGTCACCAGTTACTATCCCTGATTACAGCCACACCAGTCATATGATGAAGCTGTACTGCACTGGTGACAGACAAAATAACATACACCAATTTGGGTAATTTTTACCCAAAAAATGTAGCATACTACATTTTGGGCTAAGTTTATGAAGAAAGATTTGTTTGCAGAAACTAAGAAAAATGTGTTTTGTTTTTTTAAATGTTCAATATTTTTTAATATATAACCACTTCAGCCCCGGACAATTTGGCTGCCAAATGACCCGGGCCACTTATTGCAATTCGGCACTGCGTCGCTTTAACTAACAATTTTTTTATTATTTTTTTTTTTTTACTAGTAATGATGGCGATCTGCGATTTTTATCGTGACTGCGACTTTACGGCGGACACATCAGACACTTTTGACACATTTTTGCGATCATTGTCATTTATACAGTGATCAGTGCTATAAAAATGCACTGATTACTGTGAAAATGACACTGTGACACTGTGAAAATGACACTGGCAGTGAAGGGGTTAACCACTAGGGGCACTGAAGGGGTTAAGTGTGTCACGAGGCACCCGGCGGGCACGCGACCGCTGGGTGGCAAATTCAAAGGGACATTCAGATAAGCCCATTTGCCTGTCCGTGCCATTCTGCCAATGTATATCGGCGTGCAGTGGTCAGGAAGCGGTTAAAATCTAAAAAAAAATGTGGTGATTAAATACCTCCAAACAAAAGCTCTATTTGTGTGAATAAAAATGCAAAAATGGCATTTGCGTACAGTGTTGCATGACCGAGCAATTTCCAGTTAAAGTAGCAGGTGGTCAAGTGGTTAAAGTGGTTGTAAACCTCAAACATGAAATATGAACAAAGCATATTCCTCTATTCAGAGTACTAATTGTAATTTCTGTCTGCTGCTTTGTTCCTCTGCTATCTGCATCTGAGTTGCTTCTGACAAGTTTTCCTGACACTGAAGCCTCGTACACACGACCGAGTTTCTCGTCGTAAAAAACACGTCGTTTTTTTCGACGAGATTCTTGTTAAGCTTGTCGATTTTCTCGTCAAGCTTTCCATGCGTACACACTGACATTTCCCAATTTCCTCGTTGTTCTCCGCGGTCACGTCCAGCACGTACGACGGCACTATAAAGGGGAAGATCTTTTTTCTTGGCGCCACCCCTTGTGCTGCTTTTGCTGATCTCGTGTTACCGCGTGTGAAGTAAAAGTTTGGGAAGAGACGATTCGCGCTTTTCAGTCTTCGTACTTTTCAGATCGTTTTCTGCGGTTCAGTTTGTGCTTGTGGGTTCGTATCTTGACTTTCAGGGCGTCTAGGCAGGTCGTATCTGTTTTACAGTGCGTTCTTGCCTGTTCGTTTCTGATTTTCAGTTCGTTATTCATAGGCCTTGCTGTTCTAAAGTGCGTTCTGTTCTGTACGTTCTGATAAGACGACCGTTTCCTAGCCATGTCGCCTGGACGTTCTCGTCGTCGAGTTCGTGCTGTGCATGCGCTTGGTGTTGGTCTGCTTGTTTTGGACCAAGACCAGTCCATGAATGGTGTGAGGAGGAGTTCATGGACCAAGAATTGGTTGCTCCAGTGGGACCAATTCTGCCACATGCCTCTGCTGCGGGAGATCGTCGAGAATAATCCTGAGGACTACAGGAATTTTCTGCGGATGTCTGACCCCGTTTTTCAGGAACTGTTGGCTTTGGTGTCCCCCTATATTACCAGGAAGGACACCGTTATGCGGGAAGCCATCAGTGCTGAGCAGAGGCTCATCGCCACCTTACGGTACCTGGCGACAGGGAGAAGTCTTCAGGACTTGAAGTTCACGACAGGCATCTCCCCCCAGGCTCTGGGCCTCATAATCCCAGACACCTGTTCTGCCATTATCCAAGTCCTGCAGGAGGACTATATTAGGGTAAGTTTTCCCCTTTGACATCACATTTTATGTATTACATGTATGCTAATGTATTGTATTTCTTTCATCCTTCCCTAATTACCATGATTGTAATATGCTGAGAATGTCCCCTTTGTCCCCATGCATGTTGGAAGTTTTTAAATGCCCCTTTTTTCTCCTCCATGCATATTTTCCTTCACTAACCTTTCCAGCAGGGGCGCCTGGTGCTCCAAATGTTTGGGGGTTCAAACCCCAATTTAGGAAATAAACTTCCTCCTTTTTTGCTCTGGTGCCTATTAACCGCCCCCATTTGTCCCCTCCAATGCAGCCATTTTGTTCCCTCCAATGCAGCCAGTTCCCCCCCAGCCCGGCACTTACCTTCTTGTGGTCAGCGCGATCCTTCTTCTGTCCTTGATGTCTTCTCCTTCCCTTGATGTTGCATCAGCCAATCATGTTACCATTAAACAGACTTGGTGAACATGATTGGCAGAGCAGCCTGTCAGTGTTTACCCAAGGAATGCCCCCCCCCTGCGTCCCCTATTTAACTTTTCTGAAGCCAATTACATCCCCCAGGCTGTAATGTGCAAGACAATTTTCCTTACTGTTTCTGATATGCAATTTTAAGCCCATAAATGCCGCAGTTCTTCATATGTTGGTCGCTTAACAGGGGGCCATCCTAGTGGGCGGCATAGACAATACATAGGTTAATGCAAGGCATAAACCTATGTATTGTATTGTTCTGAGTGACGGGCACAGGAGAGAGGGAGCAGTGCTCCAGCGCCCACTCTGGATGCACCGCCACTGCAATGCTATCCTGTGGCCAAACACATCTCCCCACCCCCTCCCCATTAGAATTTATTAATGGACCATCATAGGGGGTGATGAATATGATACATGAGCCTTCCATTATACTTATTTAAAACACCTTAATTAACGTAGACTTTGCTTGATGTTGGCCTCTAATGTATTTTCGTAGAATATACTTGTAATGTTTGATTTGTGTATTCTAATATTTTTTCATCTTGTTTGACTCCACAGCTTCCTTCCACACCACAGGAATGGCAGACTGTGGCATCGGAGTTTGCCACGCGGTGGGACTTCCCCAACTGCGGTGGTGCTATAGACGGGAAGCACGTCCGCATCGTGCCGCCACCCCGTTCTGGGTCCTACTACTACAACTACAAGGGATTTTATAGCATTGTGCTGATGGCGGTGGTGTCAGCACGGTATGAATTCCTCTATGTTGATGTAGAGAAGAATGGCCGGATGTCCGATGGGGGATCCTTCATCCAGACGGAGTTTGCCCTCCGTCTCCAGAGTGACGACCTTGCATTGCCACCGGATGCAGGGAATATTGAAGGACTCCCCTTTGTTTTTTTTGGCTGATGAAGCCTTCGGGCTTGGACCACATCTTATGAGGCCATTTCTTCAGAGGACCCTGACCCCAGAGAAGAGGGTGTTCAATTACCGGCTGGCCAGGGGCCGAAGAGTCGTTGAAAATGCCTTCGGCATAATGGCCAGCCGGTTCTGCCTTTTTATGACTTCCATCCACTTGGCGGACTACAAAATAAACTATGTAGTGTTATGCTGCTGTGTGCTACACAATTTTCTTTGCCGCAAATCAAATTCATATATGGCCTCAGTTTTGCCAGAGGCTGGACTTTCCCCTGATAATCCCCTGCCGGGCCTGGAATCTGCCCGTGCTGGCTTGCCCCCCAAAATGCCCGTGAGGTTCGGGACAAATACATGGACTATTTCACGGGTAGGGGGGCAATTCCTATGCCAGGTTATGACTAAAGATTGCTGTCTAACGATCCAAATAAAAATCTTGTTTAAACTTCTAACTTTTGTTGGTTTCCTGTCTCCTAGTTTGTCTTAGTGCATTTGTAGTGCCAAGTGTATTTTCCTTTAGTAAATACCAACCATTTCACTATGTAACCTTAAAAAATGTACCAAATAAGGTTAGAGTGTATTAGAAAAAGAAGCTACACGTTGTTTGTGTTCAAATCTTTTACTATGTGCAAATTCACACACTTTTTTTTTTTTTGTTTGCCTGGCCACAAACCGGCAATTGTTTTCTTAGGAAAATACAAAAACAACAGTTGCATTCCAAAAATTACAAAATTGGATACCTCGGAGCAATCTGAGACATTCACTTACACAAACTATATATGTCTCTATGTGCCCGTCCTAATATGGGGTCCTGCCACCCCTTGCCCAGCCAAAAATTGAATATGCACACAATTGGGATTATTTTCCTATAGGGATTTTAGACTCCTGATCCCTATTGTCAACATGTGCTATCTGCCATCAGGGGTGATCAATGGACGTGTTTTAGGGGTGCAACCCCTTCCTCAGTTCACCTACTTTAGATACGAGGAAGGGGTTGCACCCCCAAAAGACGTACATGGATATCCCCTGATGGCAGATGGCACATGTTGACACACTGTGTGCAGATTCAATTTTTGGCTGGTTTGATTGTCAAAAAGTTTTTTAGAAGTTGCAAAACAAACATGAGAAAAAAGGGGGTTGGGATGCCTTATTGAATTCTCCCCAATACATCGAGAATGTCTTTAAATGTTTGATCCATCACATGTATTCTTTCTTTAATTTTGTCCAGTTCCGTGCTACATTCCATCACTTGCTGGATGAGGCGGAGGGCACTGTCAGCAGAGAAACCTGTAATATCCTTCACCCCAACAGTCACATCCCCTAAAAACAAAATAAAAAGGTATTATAACTCTGCAGGCCTACCTCTCTTACCTGAAGCTGTGGTGACAGATACTGACCTGTTGTGGTGACCAGTTCCACAACGTCATCCACCTCTCCTTGCTGCACTTCTCCTTCCTCCACCTCAACTTCCTCTCCTGTGGGGTTCTTGTGCTCCCTGGAGTGTCCTCCTCCCAGTCTTCTCTCCCCTATGAGAATCAAACAAAAGGTAGAGTTATCACACAGAAATTCTCTATGTTAAACCAAAAAACAGGCTAAATTGCTTGGAAGTGGGGTACAAGTGTGTGTTTGGGCGGAAGTTGGGCGGAAGTTAAAGATGAATGCATTATTTCTGACCAAGAATATGCTTAGTATTCACCTTTGTCTGTAATTTTTTAGAAAATTCTCTGAAGCACCTGTGTGGGACACCCAAAAAAGGCGGGTCTGTTGGCCCACACTATAGTGCTCCAAAGTACAGATGTGGAAGCAGCTGCTGAGTGTCCTCTCCTTTACACTGACAAAAGTTTGCATTTCATTCTCTTTACAAATTTCACAAAAAATGGCAGATGTCTAATTACTTTTGTGGCTGTAAAAGAATCCAAAACAGCGGATAGTGGCCGAACGAAGTGTCTGTAACGTTACGAACGATTACTGTGCCCAACCAAGTTCAAAATATAACATTTTGGAAGGGAGTCCAATAAGAAAAACAAAAAAAACCAGCAACATGTCAGTTTAGAAAAGGATTAATAGCATAAAAGTGTACATTTTACTTACTTTTAGCGAGCATTCTCTTAATGCTCCTTAACTGGTCTGGCTCCCTCAGTTTGAGGTCTGACCACCTCTTTCTGAGCTGCTTATTTGAGCGTTTCACCCCGAAATTCGTCTTCAGACTCTTCACGACTTTAGTGAGGATTTTGGCCTTCCTTCTATTTGGTTTGCTATACGGCCCATGCTTTGCGTCATAATCAGACTTGAGCAAGATGTCCACCATCTCCGCCATCTCCGCAAAAGACATATTCGATGCCTTGAATCTCCTCCTTGATCGTGACGTTTCCTCGGTCTCCGGGCTTGTCTCCTCCTCGTTAGTTGCGGAATTATCAGACACCTGCTGTAACTCCGCCATATCTGTCTGCACGCCGAAAGAGAAGGGGCGGGGAAAAGATGTTAGTTAGAACGTCATGGGCGGGCGACGTGTGCGGAGCGACGTGTTCGAATTTTGACGCATGCGTGGTGTGTATATAGCAAACAAACATGTGACTATAGTACGTTCGGTGTGCGGAGAGAGGAGTTCAAGTGACGGACGTGCGAACGAAGGTATGTGATTTTGTGACTTGTACAAATTGTTGGCCTATACTGTTTTGAGAATGTTGTAGGATATATATGGTGACTACGATGTTAAGGAGGTTAGACTGTTTGCCTCACATTAGTTATATATTATTTCTTAAACTTGCAGATACAATATGAATGTCTTTATTAGCGACAAAGAGTTCCTGGCGGAATTTATTGACCGGGTAAGGGAGCTGCCCGCTCTGTGGGAGACGAAAAACCCCATCCATAAAAAAAGAGGGGTGAGAAAAGCAGCGCTGGAGAAGCTGCTCCCATTTGTGCAGACCAAGGTGCCCACAGCCACAGCAAAACAAGTGGACACTAAAATTGGGAGCTTGAGAGGCACCTACAGGACTGAACGCTCTGAGGTCCTGGCTTCTCAGAGGTCAGGAGCAGCAGCAGATGATGTGTATGTCCCGATTTTGTGGTACTACAGCAGGATGTCCTTCCTGAATGACCACATTGAGGCAAGGCCATCACTCTCCACTCTTCCCCCCAGACTTCCCTGCAGCCAACCTGAGCCTTTTCTGGAGCAAGAGGAGGCAGCCATACTGGATGATCCTGATTTGGCCATCTGGAGCCAGGTATAGTATTAAATGAAAATGTATTGGGATAAAATTAATGTTTGACAAATATGTCAAGATGAGAAACATACAATATTTTGGGTTCCACAAGTGAAATCAAGATCTCGAGACATTAGTCTGCACTTAATTGGGTGCTAAATAGTCAATCTGATGTAGGTGTAAATTCTAAAAAATGATTTCTGGATTTACATTCTAATTGCTTCAATCATGTTTATAAAGTTTGATGCAAAGATTAAAACAACATATTAAACTATGTCCCTTTTTCATACACAAGATGAAATCAGCCAGGAGGAGGGTCTGGAAACTGTCAGGCAGGAGGAGGAAAGGCCCAGTGGCAGCCAGGAGGTGGCAGGGCCCAGTGGCAGCCAGGAGGTGGCAGGGCCCAGTGGCAGCCAGGAGGTGGCAGGGCCCAGTGGCAGCCAGGAGGTGGCAGGGCAAAGGAGAAGCACCAGATCCCAGGTGCCTCCCATCCGGCTTCCCAAAAGAGGCAGGAGGGACAGGACCACCAGTGAGGCAGCAATGGCCCTTATTAAAGAGGCCCATGCCACCCTCAAAGAGCCCACATCCCCTGAAGAGGCCATTGCCGGCCTAGTGGAGGCAAAGTTCAAGGTGATGAGCATGGAGCAACGCCTCCTATGCGAGCCCCTGCTCATCACCTTGCTCAACAAGGGGGTGATGGGAAAAATTACCCCCAATACCGCCATTTGTGAGGTGGCACAACTGTCCCAACCTCAACCTCCTCCTCCACCTCCACCTTGTTCTTCTGCGCCACCCCCTTCTCCTCCACCTCCACCTTGTTCTTCTGCGCCACCCCCTTCTCCTCCACCTCCTCCTCCTCCTGACAGGAGTACCCCTCCAGTGGCCCAGCCTCCAGCCAAACGAAGAAGGAAGGCTGCAGGGAAGGCTTCAGGAAAGGTTGCAGGGAAGGTTGCCAGGAAGACGAGGAAGTGATGGCCTTGCTTCATTGTGGTCGGACAGAAGGCAGCCTGTTGTAGTACCACACACTTGGGACATATATATCACCTGCTGCTGTTCCTGACCTCTGGGAGGCCAGCATCAGATTGTGCTCAGAAATGTTGGCCTTCTCAAGCTCCCAATTTTAGTGTCCACACAGGGTTGCTGTGTGCTCTGTGGTCCCTGGGATGCACAAATGGCAGCAGCTTCTCCAGCGCTGCCTTCTCTTTATTTTATTTGAAACATGAATAAATGTTATTTTTCTTTAAGTTCATACTTGACTATGTGTATTTGTAAAAATGTAAAATCTAGCTTTGGAGTAAGCAGATACATTTGACTGACCAAAAAAGGGACAGATAACAACCCCCCCAAAAAATAACTAAATCGTGTTTCCCAAAAAAGTGTGTAAATTTAAATCATATATATTAAAAGATTCAATGTGAGATCACTACCAAAACATTGCGAAATTACAATTAACATCAGTTAGAAAAAGAACTAATTTTTTAATATTTCTAAAAACTTGCACGATATAATACACATAAATCTTCTTAAGAGCAGCATGAAAAAGGTTAAAAAAAGATAGTCATAACTCTGTGTGAATATCAGCAGCATAAGAAGTTCATTCGTTTGGATTAATGTCACATTCTAACGAAGATTTCAATGCACAACATTTAAACGATGCAAAAATTTGGAGCGTGACGAATGTGCTATCTCCATTACGAAGGCTTGTTTTACCAGAAGATGCGCTCCCGTCTCATAGTTGCTTGTGAGCATGCGCGCTTTTGGAAGAGTCGTAAAAGCATACACACGAACCATTTTCTCGTCACAAAAGAGGCCGACGAGAAACACGACGAGGAAATCTGGAATCCTGACGAGAAAATAGAGAGCAGGTTCTCTATTTTCTCGTCGAGATTCACGGCAGTTTTCTCGTCGTAAAACCATACACACGAACGGTTTTCTCGACAAAAAAGCTCTCGCGGCACTTTTCTTGCCGGTTTTGGACGAGAAACTCGGTCGTGTGTACGAGGCTTAAGAGAAAAAAGGTGATGGGGAGGAATCTCCAGCAAACAGCAGACAGCCTCAGCTCTGTTCTTGTTTGCTGTGCGAAGGGGGGTGTGTCCCTTTCCCTCCAATCAGCTCTCAGAGCTCTCCTCACTTCACCTCTCTGCTCCCTTTTTTCTGACAAGCTTTATAAATTCTGGACTTTGAATGACTGTAGAAAAGAGAAGACTGCAGATAAACAGGTACAACTTATGTAAGAGTATTTGTTTCATCCCTGTATATCATCTAAGGCCAGTCACTTCACTAGTTTTAAGTAAAGGTTTACAACTATTTTCAATTAAATCAATCTATGATTTTGAGGACCACAGCACTAACTAGTGTAGAAAGAGTTTCATCTTAATTGGGAACCAAGGGATTGTAGGTCTGTTTTTGTGTGACTCAAAGCTACCTGCTGTAACTAACAGAGATGGAAGTAAACCCACAAAGGCATGGATTTTTTAGCTTTTATACATTTCAGGGGCTGTTAAAGTTCTGTTAACAACACAAACAGTAAACAGTTATACAAAGAGAGTCGCTATTTCTCTGAAGTTACAGTGGAATTTTGTTAAAGCAGTGTTCCAGACTAATTTTTTTTTTAAAGTCAGCAGCTACAAACACTGTAGCTGCTGACTTTTAAAAAGGACACTTACCTGTCCAGGGAGCCTGCGATGTCCACCCCCTGAGGCCGATCCCTCCATTGGATCGGTTGCCGGCGCCGCCATTCTAACAAAGGGAAACAGGCAGTGGAGCCTTGCGGCTTCACTGCCCGTTTCCTACTGCGCATGCGCGAGTGGCGTGGCGCTTTGTGAATGACCGGCTGTCTTCTGGAACACACACAGGGCCCCATTTCCCAGGAGACAACGCGAGGGAGGACGAGAACGAGGAGCTCCGCGGTATAGGATGTGGCAGATTAGGACGACTGCCTAGCAACAGCCGTTTCTGGTGAGTAAAAAAACATTTTTTTTTTTTTAAATGTTTTTTAAGATATTTTAAGGATCCTGTTAATGTAGTTTTTTTTTCAGGGTGGACCTCCGCTTTAATCCGCGTACACACGCCATTTTTTTGATTGGTCGTGAAAACTGATCGTGTGTATGCTCCATAGCAGTTTTCTCAACGAGAAAACTGCCCGCAAAAAAATTAGAACCTGCTCTATTTTTTCTCGTCGTTTTTCCCGTTGTTCTTTTTCTCGTCGCGAAAAACGCTTGTGTGTATGCTTTTCCAAGGGGGAAAAAAACGTGCATGCTCAGAATCAAGTATGAGATGGGAGCGTTCGTTCTGGTATAACTAGCGTTTGTAATGGAGATAGCACATTCGTCACACTGTATTAGACTGAAAAGCACGAGGCTGAAAAGCGCGAATCGTCTTTCACCAAACTTTACTAACACGAGATTAGCAAAAGCTGCCCAAAGGGTGGCGCCATTTGAATGGAATTTCCCCTTTATAGTGCCGTCGTACGTGTTATACGTCACCGCGCTTTGCTCAAGCGTTTTTTTTCCTGAACGATGTGTATGTTTTTGCATGACAGGAAAAACGGTCACGTGTACACGGCATAAGAACCAATTCAGGTGTAACTGGTGTTTGTTGGATCTATTTTATTGTTTCCATATCATTGACTGGTTAAACTTGGATTACTAAACATTGCAGTTGATAAATATCAAAGCCCTGTGCAAGATAACACAATTTATGTGTTAAATACTTGCCAGGAACCTACTGCTGAGAATCTAACACAGCAATAACTGGCCTACAATGCAAACAATTTGTATATTTTAAAAGCAGCAGGAGAACATTGAAGTTGTTATTTTCTTTGATTTTGTTTCCCTTTAATGCATTTCACCTTCACTGCACTACGTTGAGCTTGGAAATATCAGCTATTTGCATTGCTAATTAAAAAACAAAACAAAAAAATATATATATTTTTTTATTTTAAAAGCTAAAGAATACATAAAAGATCAGACATGTAAAAATCAATATGTTAACTTAGACGAAGCTGAATTGATTTACAATCAATTGCATTATCAAACAAACGTGTTTCACAGGTGGGAGGTAGCATCACTATTTACCCATCATGGCTTCTGCTGTAAAAATCATAAAGGCTTTTTGATGTAGCTGCTGATTAATTGAGGCAAAAATAAATAATGGACGTAAAGAAGAGAGATCAGAGATATAAAAAAGATTCCCTCCTGTGCTCAGAATGGAAGAACACCAATTCTAGAAATTGATACTCATAACTGACGTGTTACTGTAATAAAAGCATAGAACTCATCATGAAGCCAACTAAGGAGATATATACTAACTCATGTCATACTGTATTCAAGCAGCAGGAGTCACATCTTTAAACATACAAAAAAGCTTCTGATATTTTATAAGAAAGAAATACAAAAAAAAAAAGCTAATTTCATGAAAAAATATTAACCTGTCAACTCTTTTCTTGTCTACTAAATTTAACGTGAATATGACAGCGATTAAAAGACATATGTAGCACAAGGACAATGGCAAACAAGCTAATGCTTTTCATTTCTTTTTTTTTTTCCATTTAAAAAAGTTTATTGATAATAAAGTGAACATTATACATCTGGGTAAGCAGTTTTTTACAATATTTCGCACAATAAAACGCAATCTAACAATTACAGCGTAAGAAGGCACAATCCGTGGAACAGTATCGCTGAATACTCAAATAGACATACCCAAATTCAGTAATAAGGAATAGTAAATAATATTTGATCCAGGTTGGACAACGAAATATAGTAAAACATTATGGGGAATTAGAGGTGAGGTAAGTAAAGAAAGAGAGAGATTGAGATGGAAAGATGTGGTAGCTGGAATCTAATACATTATTTTAGTAGTTTATGTTGCATTTGAGAGTTAGATGGTAAGTCTAAAAGGAGTGTGGTACATTTTTCATGGGCGTCGTCAGAGCAGACGCCGAGCAGCGTTTACACCGTAAGAATTATGTCACCTGTTACCAACAGGTCATGGTCAAAAGTCCCTTATGGGAGCAAAGGTGGGAGCTAATCTGACCGATTTGCCCTTAAATCTTCATAATCTCGTACATGCCTAAAGGTAATCCAGGGCGACCAGGTCTCATGGTAACATTTTACTGAATCCGTGGACTGAGCTATTGTCTCCTCCATGTCACAGATATCTTGAACTTTGTGTAACCAATCTCTTATGGATGGAATGTTAGTGGATTTCCAAAACAATGGTATGAGAGATTTGGCAGCGTTTAGGAGGTGCTTGGATAAGGAATTCTTATATTTTTGGAACGAGAAGCTAGTGACATGGAGTAAACAGCAGGCCGCATCCAGCTTCAGAAAAGTTTCCGTAATTTGACGGATAGTTCTCGTTACCCTTGACCAATATGGAGATAGCAGGGTGCATTCCTGCAGTAGGGTTCCTCGTTCTGTCTGGCAACACCAACACCTCTCTGAGGTTTGAGGAAACCATTTATGTGGTTTAACAGGTGTTACATACCATTGTGTGAGCAACTTGTAGGCTGTTTCTTGTGTTCTGGTCCTTAGAGAGCACTTGTGCGCTAACATACACGCTCTCTGCCATTGTTTGTCAGTTAGTGCAAGGTTCAGGTCTTTTGACCACCTCTCTCTGAATCTGTCTGTGGAAATTTGTTTAGAATCTTGCAACCAGGCGTATGATATAGATGTGGCTTTCGAGATGTGATCACCCTCCAGGCACACTGATTCCATTTCTGTTGGTTGTCTGAAAAAGTGTCTCTTATGACTGGATTTGTTGACAAAGCTCCTAATCTGAAAGTATGTCCACAATGGTAAATGTGGCATGTGAGTGTCTGTAATGAGCCTGAGTAATTCCTTCATCTGTGAACCTAGAAAGCAGTGTTTGGTAAGAAAAGTGAAGTTGGGCTCAGTCGAATGTAGTGCCCGATTCCTCACTCCTGGTGGGAAAGCAGGGTTATTCTGGAGAGGGGTAAGCGGGCTCATTGGACTGGAGATATCAGAGTTTCTAGTTAACCAATGGAATATGTATAAAGTGGTACTTATTAGGGGATGTTACTTTAACTCTGGCGGATAGTTTTTCACAGAAATCCAGGGAAAGTAGTTCAAGGGGATTGGACACAGCTCGTTTTCCAACAAAACCCAATTTTTGAGGTTAGAATGGCAGTAATTCTGGTAATATGTGATGCACGATAATATTTCTTATAATCGGGTAGGCCCATCCCACCCCTCTCCCTGGGTCTGCTTTTCATTTCTATGCTAATTTTAGTAGTTATTTAGTTCACACTAGGCAGAAAATGAATGACTGACTTTATTTTGCATGACATAGTAATGAGAAAAAGTAGTTGGCCAAAGCAACCAATCTGAAAGCAACTTTGGATTAGTGGTTTTGGCATTCTTACAATCTGCTGCTGGTTTTTTAGTTACTGTCCCTAAACTTTACAATTTGCCCTAGTAATTTTGTTATTTACTTATTGATCAGCTTTGGATTTTAGTTCATTTAAAATTTATTATGAGCTGTTAGGGGTCATTCTCACTTGTACATTGTGGCAGTGTGCGCTAAAACACGTACATTAAGCCCATGTTCACACCGGGGCGATTTGTCATTCGATTTGACAGTTATAAATCACATGACAAGTGGCACCCCATTGTCGGCAATGGAACAGTTCAAATAGCTTTGGCTCATGCCGCAGCGACTTTGAAAAAGGTTCCTGCCCTACTTTTTGCCAATTCCATTGATACTTGCATTGACTTCTATTGTATGAAGTTGCAAGCCGCAATGAAATCGGAAGTGCAAATCACACTGATGTGCGGCTTTGATCACAGTGTTTGCCACAGTGTATGACCACATAGCTGTTCTATTTGTGGTGCACTTATTTGTGTATGGCTTCCCAACGTATTGTACAGTTAAACACAATGCACACATGAACTGTAGTGCACCACAACACATATATATATACTGTACATGTATTTTAAAAAAAATGTCATGCATGTTTTTTCATCTGTTGTGGCACATTGGCAGACCATTTACAGTTAGGTCCATGAATATTGGGACATCGTCACAATTCTAATCTTTTTTGCTTTATACACCACCACAATGGATTTGAAATGAAACAAACAAGATGTGCTTTAACTGCAGACTTTCAGCTTTAAGCCATTGTTTGTCAGTTAGTGCAAGGTTCGGGTCTTTTGACCACCTCTCTCTGAATCTGTCTGTGGAAATTTGTTTAGAATCTTGCAACCAGGCGTATGATATAGATGTGGCTTTCGAGATGTGATCACCCTTCAGGCACACTGATTCCATTTCTGTTGGTTGTCTGAAAAAGTGTCTCTTATGACTGGATTTGTTGACAAAGCTCCTAATCTGAAAGTATGTCCACAATGGTAAATGTGGCATGTGAGTGTCTGTAATGAGCCTGAGTAATTCCTTCATCTGTGAACCTAGAAAGCAGTGTTTGGTAAGAAAAGTGAAGTTGGGCTCAGTCGAATGTAGTGCCCGATTCCTCACTCCTGGTGGGAAAGCAGGGTTATTCTGGAGAGGGGTAAGCGGGCTCATTGGACTGGAGATATCAGAGTTTCTAGTTAACCAATGGAATATGTATAAAGTGGTACTTATTAGGGGATGTTACTTTAACTCTGACGGATAGTTTTTCACAGAAATCCAGGGAGAGTAGTTCAAGGGGATTGGACACAGCTCGTTTTCCAACAAAACCCAATTTTTGAGGTTAGAATGGCAGTAATTCTGGTAATATGTGATGCACGATAATATTTCTTATACTCGGGTAGGCCCATCCCACCCCTCTCCCTGGGTCTGCTTTTCATTTCTATGCTAATTTTAGTAGTTATTTAGTTCACACTAGGCAGAAAATGAATGACTGACTTTATTTTGCATGACATAGTAATGAGAAAAAGTAGTTGGCCAAAGCAACCAATCTGAAAGCAACTTTGGATTAGTGGTTTTGGCATTCTTACAATCTGCTGCTGGTTTTTTAGTTACTGTCCCTAAACTTTACAATTTGCCCTAGTAATTTTGTTATTTACTTATTGATCAGCTTTGGATTTTAGTTCATTTAAAATTTATTATGAGCTGTTAGGGGTCATTCTCACTTGTACATTGTGGCAGTGTGCGCTAAAACACGTACATTAAGCCCATGTTCACACCGGGCGATTTGTCATTCGATTTGACAGTTATAAATCACATGACAAGTGGCACCCCATTGTCGGCAATGGAACAGTTCAAATAGCTTTGGCTCATGCCGCAGCGACTTTGAAAAAGGTTCCTGCCCTACTTTTTGCCAATTCCATTGATACTTGCATTGACTTCTATTGTATGAAGTTGCAAGCCGCAATGAAATCGGAAGTGCAAATCACACTGATGTGCGGCTTTGATCACAGTGTTTGCCACAGTGTATGACCACATAGCTGTTCTATTTGTGGTGCACTTATTTGTGTATGGCTTCCCAACGTATTGTACAGTTAAACACAATGCACACATGAACTGTAGTGCACCACAACACATATATATACTGTACATGTATTTTAAAAAAAGTGTCATGCATGTTTTTTCATCTGTTGTGGCACATTGGCAGACCATTTACAGTTAGGTCCATAAATATTGGGACATCGTCACAATTCTAATCTTTTTTGCTTTATACACCACCACAATGGATTTGAAATGAAACAAACAAGATGTGCTTTAACTGCAGACTTTCAGCTTTAATTTGAGGGTATTTACATCCAAATAATGTGAACGATGTAGGAATTACAACAGTTTGTATATGTGCCTCCCACTTTTTAAGGGACCAAAAGTAATGGGACAGATTAACAATCATAAATCAAACTTTCACTTTTTAATACTTGGTTGCAAATCCTTTGCAGTCAATCACAGCCTGAAGTCTGGAATGCATAGCCCTCACCAGATGCTGGGTTTCATCCCTGGTGATTCTCTGCCAGGCCTCTACTGCAACTGTCTTCTTTCTGTTCCTGCTTGTTCTTGGGGCATTTTCCCTTCAGTTTTGTCTTCAGCAAGTGAAATGCATGCTCAATCAGATTCAGGTCAGGTGATTGACTTGGCCATTGCATACCATTCCACCTCTTTCCCTTAAAAAACTCTTTGGTTGCTTTCGCAGTATGCTTCGGGTCATTGTCCATCTGCACTGTGAAGCGTCGTCCAATGAGTTCTGAAGTATTTGGCTGAATATGAGCAGATAATGTTGCCCGAAACACTTCAGAATTCATCCTGCTGCTTTGGTCAGCAGTCACATCATCAATAAATACAAGAGAACCAGTTCCATTGGCAGACATACATGCCCACGCCATGACACTACCACCACCATGCTTTACTGATGAGGTGGTATGCTTTGGATCATGAGCAGTTCCTTTCCTTCTCCATACTTTTCTCTTCCCATAACTCTGGTACAAGTTGATCTTGGTCTCATCTGTCCATAGGTTGTTGTTCCAGAACTGTGAAGGATTTTTTAGATGTTGTTTGGCAAACTCTAATCTAGCCTTCCTGTTTTTGAGGCTCACCAATGGTTTACATCTTGAGGTGAACCCTCTGTATTCACTCTGGTGAAGTCTTCTCTTGATTTTTGACTTTGATACACATACACCTACCTCCTGGAGAGTGTTCTTGATCTGGCCAACTGTCGTGAAGGGTGTTTTCTTCACCAGGGAAAGAATTCTTCGTCCACCACAGTTGTTTTCTGTGGTCTTCTGGGTATTTTGGTGTTGCTGAGTAGGGATGAGCTTTATGTTCGAGTCGAACATGAGTTCGACTCGAACATTGGCTGTTCGTCCTTTCGGCGAACAGCGAACAATTTGGGGTGTTCGCGGCAAATTCGAAAAGCCGCGGAACACCCTTTAAAAGTCTATGGGAGAAATCTAAAGTGCTAATTTTAAAGGTTAATATGCAAGTTATTGTCATAAAAAGTGTTTGGCGACCTGGGTCCTGCCCCAGGGGACATGTATCAATGCAAAAAAAGTTTTAAAAACAGCCGTTTTTTTGGGAGCAGTGGTTTTAATAATGCTTAAAGTGAAACAATAAAAGTGAAATATTCCTTTAAATTTCATACCTGGGGGGTGTCTAAAGTATGCCTGTAAAGCAGTGCATGTTTCCCAAGTTTAGAATTGTCCCTGCACAAAATATCATTTCTGAAGGAAAAAAAGTAATTTAAAACCACTCGCGGCTATAATGAATCCCCAGGTCCCCGGCAATACAGAGAAAAATCATTGAAAAAAATGGCAGGGGTCCCCCCCAGTACATTACCAGGCCCTTTGGGTCTGGTATCAATATTAAGGGGAACCCCTGCCATTTTTTCCAATTACTTTTATCTGTATTGCCGGACCCGACAATTCATTAATAGATGCAGTAGTTTTAAATTACTTTTATTCCTTCAAAAATTACATTTTGCGCAGGTAACCAAAAAATAAAAAATAAAATAAAAATGTGTGAGGGTCCCTTCAAAATTCCATTACAAGGCCCTTCAGGTCTGGTGTGGATATTAAGGGGAACCGCTTTGCTGGACATCGGATCACCGCGGGACATAGAGAACAACGCTGGACAGACTGGATTACATCGCTGGAATGTTTTTTTATTTTTTTATTTTTAATAAAGGACTTTCCAAACTGTGTCTGTGTGGTTTTTTTACAATTTTTTACACTTTCTTTGTGAAATGGTAGGGGTACCCGTTACCAATTCACATAGGGGGGGCGGAATCTGGGGGTCCCCTTTGTTAAGCCCCCCGCCCGCAGACCCCCACAACCACCGGGCAAGGGTTGTGGGGATGAGGCCCTTGTCCCCATCAATGTCCCCATGTTGAAGGCATGTGGCCTGGTACGGTTCAGGAGGGGGGGGGGCGCTCTCTCGTCCCCCCCTCTTTTCCTGCGGCCTGCCAGGTTGCGTGCTCGGATAAGGGTCTGGTATGGATTTTTGGGGGGACCCCACGCCATTTTTTTCTAAATTTTTGTGCGGGGTTCCCCTTAAAATCCATACCAGACCTGAAGGGCCTGATATAGAATTTTGGGAGACCCCCACGCATTTTTTTTTACATTTTGGTTACCTGCGCAAAATGTCATTTTTTTAAAACTACTGCATCTATTAATGAATTGTCGGGTCCGGCAATACAGATAAAAGTCATTGAAAAAAAACGGCAGGGGTTCCCCTTAATATTTTATACCAGACCCAAAGGGCCTGGTAATGTACTGGGGGGACCCCTGCCGCTTTTTTTCTATGACTTTTCTCTGTATTGCCGGGGACCCAGGGATTCATTATAGCTGCTAGTGGTTTCAATGATTTTTTTCCTTCAGAAATTACATTTTGTGCAGGGACAATTCTAAACACGGGAAACATGCACTGCTTTACAGGCATACTTTAGACACCCACCAGGTACGAAATTTAAAGGAATATTTCACTTTTATTGTTTCACTTTAAGCATTATTAAAATCACTGCTCCCGGAAAAATGGCTGTTTTTAAAACTTTTTTTTGCATTGATACATGTCCCCTGGGGCAGGACCCGGGTCCCCAAACACTTTTTATGACAATAACTTGCATATTAACCTTTAAAATTAGCACTTTTGATTTTTCATGTTCGTGTCCCATAGACTTTAACGGTGTTCGCGTGTTCGAACAAATTTTTTGCCTGTTCGCATGTTCTGGTGCGAACCGAACCAGGGGGTGTTTGGCTCATCCCTATTGCTGAGCTCACTGATGCGTTCTTTCTTTTTAAGGATGTTCCTAACAGTTGATTTGGCCACACCTAATGTTTTTGCTATCTCTCTGATGAGTTTGTTTTTTGTTTTTTTCAGCCTAATGAAGGCTTGCTTCACTGATAGTGACAGCTCTTTGGCTCTCATATTGAGAGTTGACAGCAACATATTCCAAATGCAAATAGCACATTTGAAATGAACTCTGGACCTTTTATCTGCTCCTTGTAAATGGGATAATGAGGGAATAACACACACCTGGCCATGGAACAGCTGAACAGCCAATTGTCCCATTACTTTTGGTCCCTTAAAAAGTGGGAGGCACATATACAAACTGTTGTAATTCCTTCACCGTTTACCTGATTTGGATGTAAATACCCTCAAATTAAATCTGAAAGTCTGCAGTTAACGCACATATTGTTTGTTTCATTTCAAATCCATTGTGCTGGTGTATAAAGCCAAAAAGATTAGAATTGTGTCGATGTCCCAATATTTATGGACATGACTGTATAATGAATGGGTTTTCTAATGGCAACACACATTACTACAAATAGATCACTCTAGTAGTAAGCCAGATCCCAGTCCAGTATAAAGTGTTCAGGGCTGTCAGCTGGGTATACCTATAAAGTTAAGAAAACACTAGACATGTGCATTAGTTTTCGTCCAAATGCATTTAAACAAAATTACAAAATTAAATATTTTAGTGTGCACATGTCTTGAAAACACCAGAAAGCACCAGACTAGATGCAGCATATAAAGGCATGGTAAACACACATACAGAAGGCAGCTCACAGATATGTTGAAAAATCAGTGCATAGCAGAGTCCAGGTCCACAGCTCAATAGCCAAAAATTCCCAGTTAGGCAGTACTTCTGTTTGTAAAATCCAGATGCTGGTGGAGTCAGGAAGCAGGAAGAAGCTGATGAGGTTTATGGAATGCACAGCAGAACGGAAGTGGCCTCACTAAGGGAGGTCTGGCAACATGTTTCAAGGCAGCCCAGCCTCTTTCTCAAACCAAATCACTATGCAGATGTGCTGATCTATTTATAGTAAAGTATAACTACAAGGCTCATTGGGACAATAAAGGGAAATAATATGCAAAATAGAAATAGGCTACACTGGAATTGAAGAATAGTGTATGGACAGGTGGAATTGAAAAGTGAAAAAATGAAATGCATTATTGGAGTGGAACATGATTATGGCAATACGTTAGGGGCCCAGAATGGCAGAGGAGAACAGGAGGGATTACACAGCTAGTAAGGTAATAAAGAGGACCAATCAGAATGTATGAGAATGATGGAAATACTATAGTCAGTGTAACATGAGGGTGAATGAATATAAATCATGGCAGCACTAATCAAAGGTACTGTACCAGAAGAAACAATGAGATTATAGGAAAAAAATAAAATAAATAAATAAAATTAAATAATTGATAAAGGAGTGTGGGTTCAAGTGTGGGGTGGAGTTATGGAGAGGTATAATGATGATACAGTATCTCATAAAAGTGAGTACACCCCTAACATTTTTATTAGAACTTTTCATGTGACAACACTGAAGAAATTACACTTTGCTACAATGTAAAGTAGTGAGTGTACAGCTTGTATAACAGTGTAAACTGACTGCCCCCCCCAAAATAACTCAACACACAGTCAATAAATGTCTAAACCTACAGGATGCCAACCTTCATTCTAAGCAAACTCTCCTGCTCAGTCTGGATATTCACAAGGCATTCGATAGCGTCAGCTGGTCCTACCTTGATCACCTCCTACCCAAATTCGGTATCTCGGGAAACTTTATACATGGTTTCCACTCCTTATACAGAGACCCACAAACACGCATTAAACTCCCAGGCAATAATTCCCCATTTTTTCCCCTCCAGAAGGGCACAAGGCAGGGATGTCCGTTATCCCCTCTCCTATTTGCCCTGGCCATAGAGCCTCTTTCCCATGCTATAACCAACAATGTTAACATTAAAGGATACTGCAAAGGCCCTAACGAATTTAAACTTAGCCTCTATGCCGATGATGTGCTCCTATTCTTGTCCAATCCACTTATAGCATTGCCCAACCTCACATCTTTACTTGATTCTTTCCACACAATCTCTGGGCTGGGGGTTAATCTAGCCAAATGTTCGGCCATGCCAATAAATATACCTCCAGATCTTGAGGCTTCCCTGAGACATCACTTTGCATTTACTTGGTGCACGGACACCCTCCGCTACTTAGGAATTCAGCTTACCCCTGTTTTTCATTCCCTGTTCCATGTGAATTTTCACCCCATAGTCTCCCATGTCAAAACCTTACTTAAAACCTGGGATACATATCACGTCTCCCTGCTGGGTAGGGTCACAGCCATTAAAATGGCCATTTTGCCCAAACTATTGTTTTTTTTCAGGGCCCTCCCTATATACGTCCCTAAGACTTATATTGATTCAATCCAAAAAGAAGTGAATAGATTTGTGTGGCATAATAAAAAACCAAGATTTCATAAAGCCTTACTATATAGACCGCAACCCTTAGGAGGTCTAGGCCTTCCCGACCTTTGGCGCTACTACTTAGCGTCAAGATTTGCACAAACTGCACAATGGCACGCAACCCCATCTGGTATTCCCTGGCTGGCCTTCGAGACTCACTCAATACTCCCTTTCCACCTGTCGGGACTCTTGTGGGCCGGATCTATAAAGCCGTGCCTACTCACCCCACTAAACTCTATTGTTAGTCAGGCACTCCGCCTCTGGCGGTTGTATGGCCATAAGTTTGATTTATCCTCTTCTCTCTCCCCGTTATAGGAGATCCAGATTTCCCTCCGGCCCTTGAGGATAGGATGGGATTCTCCAGATGGTTGACATCGGAGGTTATTACGTTACAATCCTTAAAAGAAGGCAGACATTTTAAATCCTTCCAGCAACTACAGACAGATCATGAGTTCCCATCCTCCGAAGTATATAAGTACATGCAGGTTAGACATTTCTTCCAACACAGGGGCTCTCTGAATTCCCGCACCCACTGTACCCCATATGAACGCTTATGCTCTCAATCATCTAGAGACAGAGGGATTATATCCAAGACATACACCATGCTGAACAAATATGTCCTGCCAGCCAAGACAAAACCAATGCTCAGGTGGGAGGAGGAATTAGGCCTGATTTTTGAACCCCTAGAATGGGAGGAGATGTTGACAAATATGTATAAACACACCAGAGCCTACTCCATTCGTGAAACGGCTGTTAAACTACACCTCAGATGGTACCCAACCCCAGCACACCTCCACACACTCTTCCCTGCTGTTTCCCCGCTCTGTTTTCGGGGCTGCCCTGTGTCGGGCACACTGATTCACACCTTTTGGAGCTGTACACATCTTCAACCCACTTGGCAGGCGGCAGCCACCAAAGCTTCAACCATAGCTGGTAGGACCATTACCCTTACAGCCCAAATGTGCCTATGCTTTACACCCATCCCTGATATCCCTACACCTTGCGCTAAACTAATATACTCCCTCTTTTTGGCCGTCCATTGGGTTATCGCACGCAACTGGCGCTCCCCGTCCCTTGCCTGGTCCCAAGTGCTGACACGAATGGAAGCGATTAAGCTGGCAGAACATATCCACCACACGCTCTATGACACTATGCAAATTTATGATGATAAATGGAAACACTGGTTCGATGTACCGTAATCCCATTTTAGAATTTTTTCTGTTGGCACCTTTCACAACCACCACATGTAATCACGAATGATTTATCAGTCTTGTGCAGTTTCATGTAATGTCAACTCTATTATGTACCCCTATCTCTCTCCCATGTCATGCGATGTTTATTTTTCCTCTGAATTGATTATGCTGTCTGACATTTTCTTTGTATGATGCTGATACTTAAATAAAAACGTTTGTAAACAAAATAAATGTCTAAACCACTGGCAACAAAAGTGAGTACACCCCTAAGTGAAAAAGTCCAAATTGGGCCCAATTAGCCTTTTTCCCTCCCAGGTGCCATGTGACTCGTTAGTGTTACAAGGTCTCAGTTGTGAATAGGGAGCAGGTGTGTTAAATTTGGTGTTATCGCTCTCACTCATTCTGGTCACTGGAAGTTCAACATGGCACCTCATGGCAAAGAACTCTCTGAGGATCTGAAAAAAAGAATTGTTGCTCTATATAAAGATGGCCTAGGCTATAGGAAGTTTGCCAAGACCCTGAAACTGAGCTGCAGCATGGTGGGCAAGACCATACAGCGGCTTAACAGGACCTGTTCCACTCAGAACAGCCATGCCATGATCGACCAAAGAAGCTTAGTGCACGTGCTCAGCCTCATAGCCAGAGGTTGTCTTTGGGAAATAGACGTATGAGAGCTTCCAGCATTGCTGCAGAGGTTGAAAGGGTGGGGGGGGTCAGCCTGTCAGTGGTCAGACCATACGCCGCACACTGCATCAAATTGGTCAGCATGGCTGTCATCCCAGAAGGAAGTTTCTTCTAAAGATGATGCACAAGAAAGCCAGCAAACAGTTTTCTGAAGACAAGCAGACTAAGGACATGGATTACTGGAAGCATGTCCTGTGGTCTGATGAGACTAAGATAAACTTATTTGGTTCAGATGGTGTCAAGCGTGTGTGGCAGCAACCAGGTGAGGAGTACAAAGGCAAGTGTGTCTTGCCTACAGTCAAGCATGGTGGTGGGAGTGTCATGATCTGGGGCTCCATAAGTGCTGCCGACACTGGGGAACTACAGTTCATTGAGGGAACCATGAATGCCAACATGTACTGTGACATAGTGACGCAGGGCATGATCCCCTCCCTTCGGAGACTGGGCCACAGGGCAGTATTCCATTATGATAACGACCCCAAACACACCTCTAAGACAACCACTGCCTTGCTAAAGAAGCTGAGGGTAAAGGAGATGGACTGGGCAAACATGTTTCCAGACCTAAACCCTATTGAGCATCTGTGGGGCATCACGGAAGGTGGAGGTGTGCAAGGTCTTTAACATCCCCCAGCTCTGTGATGTCATCATGGAGGAGTGGAAGAAGACTCAAGTGACAACCTGTGAAGCTCTGGTGAACTCCATGCCCAAGAGGGTTAAGGCAGTGCTGTAAAAGAATGGTGGACACTCAAAATTTTCACACTTTGGGCCCAATTTGGACATTTTCACTTATGGGTGTACTCACTTTTGTTGCCAGCAGTTTAGACATTAACGGGTGTTTGTTTAGTTATTTTGAGGGGACAGCAAATTTACACTGTTATACAAGCTGTACACTCACTACTTTACATTGTAACAAAGTGTAATTTCTTCAGTGTTGTCACATGTTAGGCAACAACTCAAAACATCCATTCCCTACAAGCCCAAGATCCCCTATAAAAAAGTATCAAGGGAAAAATAGCACACAGCAAGCTTACTGCCCCTCCCAAATCCACATAGTTTTCTCTGTATCACAGGTTTTACTGCGTTCCAGTCATGCTGACAGGGTGCTGAAACTTTTCTGGAGAGTATGCCCACAGTTGCAACTATGTCTACCAATAGCTCTGTGGTTCATGTCATTGTTGGATAGCAAGTTTTCTGCTTTATTTTGCTCTTTTGGTAGCCTGGTTCCATGGACGTTTTTACCTCTTTTGCATCTTGCATGTGTAAATAATCCAAAAATGTTGAATATTGTTTGGCTTTGGTTGAGGAGATAACTTCCATCTTCTTGCCTCTCTGTTTGGATCCCAAGATAGTGGCTAAGGTTCCCTACTTTTCTAATTCCAAAGTTCTGTTTCAGCTTGTGAACTGATTGTAATCCCCTTCTTGTTCAAAACTCGTTATAATGTCATTAACATAAATTAGAATGTATACTCATCTGTCTTCTTGATTTCTGGAATAGAGACAAGGATCTGCTTTGCTTCTTGAGAATCCCTCTCTTGTGAGTACTTCATTTACTTTCTCATTCCACTTTCTTGCAGATTGCTTAAGGTCATAGATGCTCTTTTGAAGCTTATACACAAGGTTGTGTCCTTGCTTAAAGTGGTTGTAAACCCACTTAGACAACTTGCACCTACAGGTAAGCCTAGATTAAGGCTTACCTGTAGGTGCAAGAAATATCTCCTTAACCTTAAGGAGATATTTGCTGTAAACACAGCGCCGATGACGTTACACTCATGCACACTAGCGGGCCGGCATCATTGCCGGTTTTCTGAATGGGATCTTGCAGGCCCGAGCGCGCATGCGTGTGATGTCATCGCCGCTCCGGCCAATCACAGCGCCGGAGCGGCGATACACTGACGACACTGACAGGACATCGAGGCAAGATGGCGGCGGTGGCGGAGGTGACCGAGGACCGCTGCGGGGGCATCGATCTCAGCTAAGTCATTCATAATGAGCTAGTATGCTATGCATACTAGCTCATTATGCCTTACTTTTGCAGGGTTTTTAATAAAAAAATAATAATTTGGCTTTACTTCCTCTTTAAACCCTGGTAGTTGCTTCTCCTTAATGCCTCTCTTTATCATTTTGTTTATGGCTCTTGAGTGGCATTCTTGGCTTGCATGTCTACAGTGAGGAGTCTGTAAAGGTGTTCATTCAATCTTCCTTTTCCAAGGATAGGCTTGTTATTTTGAATTGTGCATTTATCACCTTGGAATTGAACTGTGAGACCATTGCTAGCAAGAGTTTTCGCTGATGGAAGGCTTCCTTCTAAGTCTGGGGCATACAGTACATGTTTCACAAGGATACTTTTCTTGTCCCCTGATGGTGTGATGCAATTTCAGAACCCTTGTCCTTTACCTTCTGCACTAATATGTTTCCCATTTGCTAGGAAGTCTTTGTCTTTTGCACCGAAATACAAGAAGTTCTCATTGCTTCTCATGAACAGTTATGTTCAGTCATTGAACAGTCCTTTTTCAGGTGAACAGTCTTTTTAAAGTGAAAACATGCTCAGCTTTCTTTGCTTTGTACCCTTGTTCACCTTAAGAGCTTTCTCAGTCTCTTCATTGTGCATATTCTCCTTCTTTCTGTTATATTCATCAATTATTTTTAAGGGCATTATATGACTCTGGACAATTGCATAGCAGTGGCACCACAACATGGTGATCTTTAATTTCCACTCCAATTGCATGTAGATGTTCTATAATTTCTAGCTTGGCATTCACATGTTCACACATTTCCTGGTCTTTTTTTAACTTCATCTTATAAAGTTTGTGTAGCAGACATAGTCTACTGTTTAGGTTTGAATGCTCGTGCAATTTTTGTGGTGGCTTCCACAAACCTAGCTGTATTTTTTTTTCTAATGTGGATGAGCTGATTATCTTCCACTAGCAGACTTATGATTGCTTACTCTTGCTTGTTCTTCCTGTCCCATTCCTCTGTGGGCCTGTCTTTATTTAGTACTTGTCAAAAGTTATCTTTGGTTAGCAGCTTCTCCAGCTGGAACTTCTACACGTAGACCAAGTGAGAAAAATTAGCTGCATACCAACATCCGTCCAACAGGTTTATTGAAAGACTGCCACCAGGACTAAAACAACGGACCAAGAGGTGACAACGTTTCACACATACATTGTGCTTCTTCACATACATTATACTTACCTGGAGCAGCGATCTGTCTCATTTCTCCTGGAACTTCTACAGCTGGTAGTTGGTATTGTTGAGCTTTGTGATTGCAAATCTTACATATAAGCAACGTGACATTTTTCAACAGCTTGGATGCGGCACTTGCCAGCTTGTTGTATTCTGTTTAGTGCCTGGGCCCATAACCTGTTGGTTATGTGATAATATGAGGCACTAAGATCTTGAGGGTGTAGAATTAAGTTTTACTTGCATAGAAGAGCAGCATATATGTGTGAGAACAGCATTACAGAAGAGAGTAGAGAAAAAAACTTCCTTCCTGTGCAGAATATACAAGCATAAATAAAGCATAAATATACAAGCATAAATAAACACATAGACACTAGTATACCACCAGTGGCGGCCCGTCCATAGGGGGCGCCCGGGCGCCGCCCCCCCTCCTGTGGTCACCAAAAAAAAAAAAAAACGGGCCCTTTAAGAGTTTTTCTTTTTTTTTTTTTTTTATATGTCTTTTTTTTTACACATGGCGGCGCGACCATAGTGGGCGCAGAAGCGCCGCTACCGCTCGCTTCTGCGCCCGGCCGTCACTCACAACAATACATAGGTTCATGCATTGCATGAACCTATGTATTGCTGCCGCCCACTATTCAGATGGCCGGCCCCTTGAGCGCCGGCCATCTGAATAACAGCGTCTGATTGGCCTTTAGAAGTGCCTATCAGAGCCAGCAGGCTCTGATAGGCTTCCCGACTACAGCCTGAGGGCTGTAATCGGCTTCTAAATACCTAATGAGAGGACGCACAGGGGTGCGTTCCCTGGCCAATCAGGTTCACCGGGTCTGGTTACTGGTAACCTGATTGGCTGAAGTGACATCGAGGGCGGAAGAAGACATCGAGGACGGAAGAAGGACGGCGCTGACTCGAGGAAGGTAAGTGCAGGGCTGGGGGGGCCAAGCTGGCTGTATTTGGGGGACAAACTGGCTGCATTTGGGGGAGAAACTGGCTGCATATGGGGGAGAAACTGGCTGTATTATGGGGGAGAAACTGGCTGTATTATGGGGGACAAACTGGCTGCATTTGGGGGCAAACTGGCTGCATATGGGGGAGAAACTGGCTGCATATTGGGGAGAAACTGGCTGTATTATGGGGGAGAAACTGGCTGTATTATGGGGGAGAAACTGGCTGCATTTTGGGGAGAAACTGGCTGCATATTGGGGAGAAACTGGCTGTATTATGGGGGAGAAACTGGCTGCATTTGGGGGACAAACTGGCTGCATTTGGGGGACAAACTGACTGTATATTGGGGACAAACTGGCTGCATATGGGGGAGAAACTGGCTGCATTTGGGGGAGAAACTGGCTGTATTATGGGGGACAAACTAGCTGCATTTGGGGGACAAACTGGCTGCATTTGGGGGAGAAACTGGCTGCATATTGGGGAGAAACTGGCTGTATTATGGGGGAGAAACTGGCTGTATTATGGGGGAGAAACTGGCTGCATTATGGGGGAGAAACTGGCTGTATTATGGGGGAGAAACTGGCTGCATATGGCGGAGAAACTGGCTGTATTATGGGGGAGAAACTGGCTGTATATGGGGGACAAACTGGCTGTATATTGGGGGACAAACTGGCTGTATATTGGGGGACAAACTGGTTGTATTTGGGGTGGAAACTGGCTGTATATGGGGGGGAAACTGGCTGCATTTGGGGACAAACTAGTGGCGTTTGGGCACAGTGGCTGTGTTTAATGGGCACAGTGGCGGCAATTGATGTTTTTTTTTTCAGTTTGTTTGCGCCCCCCCAAAAAATTTGAGCACCAGCCGCCACTGTATACCACTACAGCTCCATCTATAGTTCAGAGTGTATAGTACATGCTGTTGCACTTCCAAATAATGCTGCTGCTAATCGCAAAGCAGTTGTTTAGCATTGTCTGCCTGCAACAGGAAGTGCTGCTATTGGCAGTATCTTGAGATAAGAAACTTTGCCACAGATTTTCAAAAATAATTTGCTTAAGATGTATCTAAACATAAAAACAAATATTTTATAGATTGCAGTTTTTCTAAACAATCAAAAGAAATCCAGAATTCGCTACAACACTTCACCTTTATTGATCCAGTTTTGTGTTGTGGCTAGTGCTTACTCATAACTTCACTTGACTTGAAGTTACTTGAGGTTATGAGTAAGCAACAGTGTAAAAAACTTAAACTTTTACTGTACCCCGCACTGTCTGTGATTACTTTTGCATGAAGGATTAATAAAGGTGGAGTGTTGCAGCGAATTTTCGGATTTCTTTCAATTGTGTATCTGCAGACGAGCTGTGCTAGCACCTTCACCTAAACCCTGGTTATGCTGTGGATGAATGGCTAATCTTCTCACCTGGAGTGACTTTCTCTTTGGTGGTGAATTGCAGTTTTTCTACTCCTTTGATATGGTGGCTACAATTAATTTAGGCTAAGAAAATGTTTAGCAGATATAGAAATTATTTATTTATCTTGCCAGAAAGCCAGTGCCCTTGTCACTTTTTGTTTAAAAGAAGGACCAACCATTTTTATCTTTCTTATTTAAACTACTACCGTATTTTCCGGCGTATAAGACGACCTTTTATGCTTAAAAATATCCCCCAAAAATCGGGGGTCGTCTTATACGCCGGTATTAGACTCTGTATGCAGAGGCCGAGAGGACCTCTGTGATAGGCGGAACACTGAACACAGGCTCTGCTGGGAAACTGAGTGTTCGGCCTATCACGGAACAGGACAAGGAGGAGGCGTGGCTTTTGAACAATGGACGCCCTCAGTCTTACTCTGCATGTCAGGGATAAACTCTGCTGTAACAGCTGACTATCCGCTCTGTAATCCCACGGTTTTTCTCTTCCTCTTGATGATCCTCTACACAGGTGAGCAGAGGCTGCAATGGTGGCACAGGTGAGCTGAGGCTGCAATGGTGGCACAAGTGACTTTAACACCTGTTGGAATAGCGATTATTGTGATGTAAAGTATGCCCATGTGTCTTAGGTCGGTGGTGAATATGTGGTGGAATCCATGTTTTTTTTTAAATGGTGTTGCCTTGGAAGGGGGTAGTCTTATACGGTGAGTATAGCCCAAAAGCTATGTTTTCACTTGAAAAATAGGGGGTTGTCTTATACGCCGGCAAATACGGTAGTCCTAATAATTAACTGCGAGTGTAGACATGAGAGGGTGGGAAGTGCAGGGTCACAAGCTGAATACAAAGGGAGAAAAGCCTGAAAATTTAAAAACTAATGTAATGTCACCTCACCTAAGGACAGATAAGCTGCAATTTATTACATTTTTCTTTTGTGGTTCAGATATGCTTGAAGAAAATGGTATACTGTGAGACATGATGTCAAACATACTGGAAATAAGGCTAAGCATCCAGTTTGATGTCCATTTCTAGGCATTCTGATGTAAAATTCCAATTTTGTTTTAAAAACAAAAAATGGGATACTACATAAATTGCAAGGACTTCATTCAGGTTTATTATATATTGCTACCTACGTATGTTTTGGAGATAATGTGAATCACAGTTTTCTATATATTGCTAAAATGTATAAAACATGAGCCAGATGGGAAGTTCTGAGTACAGACTGCTTAATAAATGGTTCTTTATTTAAAAGTAGAAATGTCACATAATCCTCACATAATACTACTCTATGGCTGCCAGAATGTGCCCATTGCAGGATGGCTGATAATTATAACATTAACTGTATGCCGTAGAAGATAACATACTGTAAATCAGAATAAATTACAAGCCCTTTTATTTTAATCCAATGTTGCTTTCCCATACATACAAGCACTAGCTCTATCATTCATGTTTTAATTTCCCAATGGGGAAGGAACTGCTCTAAGGAGGTAATAAAGAGAACACAATCAGTACTTTGTGATACAATTGATATGTGTGTAGCCAGAATCACTGGATTGTGTCCAGAATGGACTACAGCAAGAAGTTGCTTGAACTAGATTTCATATTATGCTTTAGAACAAAAAAGATGTTATCTGTTTCTTCCAAAGACTTCATCCAAAAATGCAGACACAGATTTTTACTATGCATATTTATTACATTGTTTGCCCTAAAGTACTGATTTAAAGCTGAGCAGTTATCAAAAATACCATTTTATTCAGCGGTCAATCCAAAATCATTATTATCTTTAGAGCTAATTTTCCCAAGGACAAACAAGCTGTATCTAAAATGCCCATTTAAAATACATTGATATCTGCACAATTTAGACCTGAAAAGTACTTAAAATTCCAAAAGATTATATATTTTCTGAAAGCAGAGACCCTGTAGAATTAAAAGGTAGTAGTTGCACATTTTTAAATTGCAGGACTTTTGGATCAACTGTTTTTCAAACCTGTATTTTGAGTTATAAAATACCCTAACATTATTTTTAGTGCACACAATCACGATATAATTATTTCTGTGAAATATAAAGGAAGAGACTGTGAAGAGTAAGTACACTGAGCAAAATTATAAATGCAACACTTTTGTGTTTGCCCCTATTTATCATAAGCTGAACACAAAGATCTATGACTTTTTCTGTGTACACAAAAGGCCTATTTCTCTCAAATATTGTTCACAAATCTGTCTAAATCTGTGTTAGTGAGCACTTCTCCTTTGCCGAGAAAATCCATCCACCTCACAGGTGTGGCATACCAAGATGCTGATTAGACAGCATGAATATTGCACAGGTGTGCCTTAGGATTGCCACAATAAAAGGCCACTCTAAAATGTGCAGTTTTATCACACAGCACAATGCCACAGATGTCGTAAGTTTTGAGGGAGCGTGCAATTGGCATGCTGACTGCAGGAATATTGTCCTCATCGGGGACTCAACCTGACTGCAGTTCATCATCATAGCCGACTTTAGTGAGCAAATGCTCACATTTGATGGTGTCTGGGACTTTGGAGAGGTGTTCTCTTCACAGATGAATTACAGTTTTCACTGTACAGGGCAGATGGCAGACAGCGTGTATGGCTTTGTGTGGGTGAGCGGTTTGCTGATGTCAACGTTGTGGATCGAGTGGCCCATGGTGGCGGTGGGGTTATGGTATAGGCAGGCGTATGCTATGGACAACGTACACAGGTGCATTTTATTGATGGCATTTTGAATGCACAGAGATACCGTGAGGAGATCCTGAGGCCCATTGTTGTGCAGTTCATCCACGACCATCACCTCATGTTGCAGCATGATAATGCATGGCCCCATGTTGCAAGGATCTGTACACATTTCCTGGAGGCTGAAAACATCCCAGTTCTTGCATGGCCAGCATACTCACCGGACATGTCACCCATTGAGCATGTTTGGGATGCTCTGGATCGGCGTATATAACAGCGTGTTCCAGTTCCTGTCAATATTCAGAAACTTCGCACAGCCATTGAAGAGGGATGGACCAACATTCCACAGGCCACAATCAACAACCTGATCAACTCTATGCGAAGGAGATGTGCTTCACTGCGTGAGGCAAATGGTGGTCACACCAGATACTGACTGATTTTCGGACACTCCTGACCCCCCAATACAGTAAAACTGCACATTTTAGAGTGGCCTTTTATTGTGGCCAGCCTGATGCCTTGTACACCCGACCATTTTTTCCGGCAGGAAAAAAAACCAAAGTTTTTCCTGCCGGGATTCCTGTCAGGCCTGCCTTGCATACACACGTTCATGTCAAATACCGCTGAACTTTTGAATTTCAAGAACGCGGTGACGTCAAAGACTACAACGAGCCAACAAAAGGGCGTTCTATGCTTCCGCGCATGCGTCAAATTGTTTATGAGCATGCGCGGTATTTTTCCTCTCGGGAAATCATACAGGTTTTCTCTTTTTTTTTTTTTCGGGAAAACTGCGATTGAGCATACACACGGCAGTTTTTCCTGGCGAAAAACTGTCATGGCAGTGTTCCTAAATAAGAATATAGTGCAGCGCTAAAAGTGCTTCCTTCACCAGATATGTAGGACGTTCACCTCAATGAGTGGGTCTCTGACCTAACAGAAGACCAAATGCACAGTTCCCCACAGGGATATAATCGATGTATAAAGTTGTTTCTAGAACATCAATGGTAAAATGTACTTGCATCAGAAACTTCCTAATAACGGTGGCGGTGAGTGTATCCCATACACTTATCAATCAGTGGTTGACATGAAAAAGCCAATAGGACAAGACATAGTGCTCTCTGTTTCACAGTATATGTCACATTTATTAAAAATAGAAAATTTCACTCACATAAAAAGCACTATTTCCAGTGCTAGGGGTAAAAAGCCTCTGGTATAAACATAGATATGGGAGCTTCTCTCTTTACATTCCAGGCAAATACAAACAGATGATGTCACACGGTGGTCCCATCCCCACGCACATGTATCGTCCCAGGGGCGGGACTTCCTCAGCGTATACAGGGACACCCAGTTTGCATCTTATTTATAGCCCCCCTACCTTGTGCAGTGATGCTAGATCCTATTCACCTGTGCGTGGCCATGCGGAGTAGGCATACAAACAGATGCTGCCAATCAACATCTAACTACAATCAACATCTAACTACAGCCCCATAAAGAGGTGAAACGGCGGCGTGTACAGCACTTTCGGCATTCACCTCACTACAGATCAGCGATGCGTCATCATGTGACGCATCCTGACCAATCATAGGCTGATAAACGATAAAATAGTAACGGCTGCAGCGCAAGCCTAGCAGGTCCTTAGTACTAGTAGCCGCCTGTGATTGGTCACAGTGGCGTGTGCGCCGCTGCATCACGCAGACCGAGCGGTCACATGTTATGTAATCACGTGGCCTCATTCGGCCCATGGCTGGCATCCTAAGGGGGACCAAGGCATTATATTAAAACATTCTAGCACAAATAAATAAAAGCACCAAATGCCACTATTTTAATGGTGCTGTGCCTTGCCATCTAACCATTTCAATGTAAACCACAGTGGGACAACTACACTGATGGTCCAACATTTATAGTGAATCCCTTATGCGCTTATCTTATAAATGTTAGTGCTAACCAAAATACACAGTACCTTAACAGGTTGGAACAATTAAAGCAATCCTACCAAGATGCATACATTACTCGTATGGAGTACGCACCCAATATTGGGCATATAGGTGCGATACCAATGTAAAAAGTATACAAATAAAATTAAATCAATAAAATAGTATTATATCTTATGATCCCAGGAAGGTAAATATGAGTGGATTCAACCTCCCAATATTATTTTTCCTCTCCTATGGAACCCCAAATAGGGATACAGATAATCAAATATGACGTCATGTGTCTAATCACCGGGAATGTCAAGAGGACTTACACATAATACATAAATAATGAAAAATATAAATTAACGGTCAGAAATAAAACAATTCAAATCAAATTCAACGTTGAGTCCTAAAGGGACCCCCACCTTGGTCTCTTATACCCAAAACGACTCCCGTCTACTTAATTGCCTAATAAAATTTCCTCCCCTCCAATGATTGGTGACTTTTTCTATCCCCCAAAATTTCAGTTTAGCAGGATTGCGTTTGTGGAACAATCTGAAATGTTTAGAAACATTGTGGGTATCCAGACCCTTCTTAATATTATTAACATGTTCCCCTATTCTCACATGTAGGGGCCTAGATGTTCTTCCTACATATTGCAACCCACAGCCACATTCCATCATGTACACCACCCCCTCGGTATTACATGTAATAAGTTCTTTAATTTGATAGTTTCTGTTAGTAGCAGTTGTGCCAATTAAGTGATTGGTTATTTAGTATTTATGTCCATTAGCGCTGCACTATATTCTTATTTATGTTCATATTAGGAGTGTGCTATATTGCTATATTGACCCTAAGTGTTCAGCTGCTTTTAGTTTTAGGATTTGTTTATTAATTTTTTGCGCTGACTGAACCCTGTTACATGGTAGTGTTCCTGCCGGGAAAACCTGTCGTGTGTACGAGGCATCAGGCACACCTGTGCAATAATCATGCTGTCTAATCAGCATCTTGATATGCCACATGATGAGGTGGATGGATTATCTCAGCAAAGGAGAAGTACTCACAAACAGAGATTTAGACAGATTTGTGAACAATATTTGAGAGAAATAGGCCTTTTGTGTACATAGAAAATGTTGTAGATCTTTGAGTTCAGCTCATGATAAATAGGAGCAAACACAAAAGTGTTGCATTTATAATTTTGCTCAGAGTAGGTACCGCAGAAATGTCAAGTCTTAAAATTTCATGTGTCCTCGGAACAGCAAACAATAATGATAAAACAAATCAAAATTGTTAATATATACAACACTTTCAGAAGCTTACGGGTTTAGAGTTAACTATAAATGATGGTCCTAGGAACATTCTCCTCATTCTAACATGTGTTGAGATACCCAATATATGTTACCTGATCACTATTTATGTACAAACATTTTTCATTTATTGTATTTGATTTTCCATGTTTCCCTTTACTTTAATGCTGTCACAAAAGGGTTGATATTTTATGTGACATGCCTCTTTATAGTGGCATCTGTGATCTATTGGACCCCTGGTGTCTATACTGCACTGTTAGCAGATGAATTGAGTACTGACAGCACTCAAGTTGTTTAGATTCCTGGCTGGTGACAGCTGTAAAGCTGGAAGTGATCAGAGCAGAGCGCCTCCAGGATCACAAAATGTGGGAGGCTCCATTTGCCAACATCCCTCTTATTACCATCCTAAAGATCCCCAGCCTCCTATGTGTTAACCTGAGCATTTCTCTGGCATGTAAAACAGGCACCCCAAGTAACATGCATTAACCCTTTTTAATATTCTGAGCCTGAGTAACTCTAATGCTTGTACACACAATAGGAATTTCTGATGAAAGAAGTCTGATGGAATTTTTTCATCAGAAATTCCTATCGTGTGTGGGCCCGTCAGACTTTTTTCCGTAGGAATTTAGAAATAGAACATGTTTTAAATTTTTCTGATGGAAAAAAATGCTATGGGAAATTCCGATCTGTGTGGAACTCCGTCGGAGAAAAAACCCACGCATGCTCAGAATCAAGTCGACGCATGCTCGGAAGCATTGAACTTCATTTTTCTCTGCTCATCGTAGTGTTTTACGTCACCGCGATTTGGACGGTCATAATTTAGTCTGACAGTGTGTATGCAAGACTGATGGAAGACAGCTTGAAGAAAATTCCATCAGATTTTAGCCCATAGGAAATTCCTATTGTGTGTACAGGGCATTAGGGTTAATTCTAAGGAGGTTGAAGTATATTTTAATTTCTTTAAAGCTGGACACTGATCTTGCAATATATTTGTACAAAATGTATGCGAATCACCATTAAATTTACCAACAACTGTGCAGCACAGGGACCTGCCTAACAATCCATTACATTTATATACAGGCAGGCCCCTCACTACACCTAAGCCCCGTACACACGATCGGTTTGACTGATGAAAACCGTCCGATGGATGGTTTTCATCAGACCAACCGATCGTGTATGGTACCCATCGGTCTTTTTTCCATCGGTTGTAAAAAATAGAACTTGTTTTAAAATTTTCCGATGGATAAAAAAACAATGGGAATTTCCGATCGTCTATGGGCAAGTCCATCGGATCAAAAACCCACGCATGCTCAGAATCAAGTCGACGCATGCTCAGAAGCATTAAACTTCATTTTTCTCGGCTCATCGGAGTGTTTTACGTCACCGCGTTTGGAACGGTCGTTTTTTGACTGATGGTGTGTAGGCAAGACTGATGGAAAACAGTTTCATCGGATATCCGATGGAAAAATCCATCGGACGAAAATCCATAGGTTATCCGATCGTGTGTACGGGGCTCTAGTTGTTGATAATTCTAAAGATTACAAAATTATATTGTAACATGCTTTGCCATCTCAAATACCTGAATTTATTTTCATATTGGTCTCCTGTAATCATCACATGCACAGCAGCACTCAAAATGAAACAAATGAAAGACAGCTTCAGGGGTCAATCAAGCTTTACTATAGTGCACATGTGCAAGAGACATGCTGACAAGATAAAAGTAATCAGCAATCGTGATGACTCATATGTGTGTTAATCCTATTTCATTGTTCAATCAGCATGGTGGGGTGTTATGACCAATTAGGGTTCCATTACTTGAACATGCTTAGAGAAGACAAGAGCAGAGAGATTTACTCAGCAGAATGCTGATATTCCTTCATTGCCCAGTAAAAAGTCTGTGTTGGTTTTCTTTAGTAGGATAAAGGTCCTTGCCGAGTTATCTATATCAGAAAACTCACTGAATAGAATTACAAATCATTTGGTTAATGGCACTGTTCACATAGAAGCATTTAAATTGTCTATATGGCTGTTTGCCAGGAGCTAAGGGGCTTTAAACCTGTAAATTATGAAGCTGGCCACACCGTTTTGCAGTTCTTTGGGGGTTCATAAGGTTATATTGGCTAGTTAAGAATAATTAAGAATAATAGAATGAAGTTAGATTGCTGACTCAACAAATTTGTTTCCGCAGAGTAACATCCTCACCATGAAACAGATTTGAACTTTTTTCCATAGCATATATAGAACCATTTAGCATTATTATATTGAAATCATCTATTTAGGAACATAAATCAAGAGATGCAATCATCATCTTCTATATTAAATGAGAGCAGTAAAGCAGTTAATCAGAAAATGTGTTTGAATGACATTAACGCAGTACTTGAACACACCAGCATGTACGTACTTGGTGGAGGAAAAGCACTTAAAGCATGCATGATATATTTATATATATATATCTTCAAGTACCTAATGGAGAAAAAGAAATGTAACTCCAACGAATTCCTGTAACACTTGCAAATTGCTGGAGTACATTACAAAGGCACTGAATTAATTGAAAATGAGCAGATGCATTATTCTAAACATATTTCAACATAGAATGCCATTGGTTTTGTTGATCAATTTCCACAAGCTTTATAGAAAAAGAAAGAGCTGCATAAAAAGTGCCTGAAATTTACACAAAAAAATTAGAATGTATAATCAATATGTCTGCAAAAAGATGCAACACTGTTTTCAGATGTAAAATTATTCAGCCCTTTAAAAAACAGGAAGGGTTTAAAAAAAAATCTCAAGACAGGAAGCCAGTCAGCTATCTAAAAACAACTAACATCTTACAATAGAGAAAGGTACAATGTCCACAACCTTTAAAGAGGAAGCAAACCCTCCGTAAAGAAACAAAAAAAAAATACCCTGCAAGACAAAGACATAATGAGCTAGCATACTAGAGCGTTATGAAGTACTTACCTGAGATCGAAGCCCCCGCAGCCGTCCTCGTTTGTCTCCTTCGTCGCCGCCATGATACCCGGAGTGACTTCTGGGTATCGCAGCTCCAACACTGTTACTGGCTGGAGCCGCAATGATGTCACTCCCGTGCTTGCGCGTGGGAGCTGGCCACGAACGGCATGTCCCATTCATTAATGGCACGCTCAGTGCGCCTGTGCCGTTGTCTATCGGTGCTGTCTTTTCTGCAAATATCTCCTAAACCGTGTAGGTTTAGGAGATATTTGTTGCACCTACAGGTAAGCCTTAATATAGGGTTACCTGTAGGTATAAGTGGTCTGTAAGGGTTTACAAACACTTTAAGGAGGTAGAGGGCAAAGCATTAGTCACCAGTATTGCCTGTGGATTTTCTGAAGCCTATCTTTTATGCATTAATCACTTACTATGCCTTATTCTGTGGAGGTGGCCATTTTGGTGGAGGCAGGGTTTTAATTTTCTTATGTCAGAGCCTCTAGCTAAGAGTAGGGTGACCAGCACAGTAGTACCATTACTAATTTCATTGCAAAAGTCAACGACTAAGAATCTACATCTGCAGACTCACCCCGACACATGTAACTAATATGTGACCACCGTTTCTCCCAACCTACACTGAATAATTGGCAACAGAACTGCATGCATGTCCCTCTTCCAAGCACTGAGAGAAAGCTTTTATTGTATATTTTTGCCTTTTCTTAGTCACCATAATTCAAGAGACCAGTTTTAAAAATTTCACACTTTGGTATAAATACCATGCATTATATGCTCCACAATTCCTTAAAAAAAAAAAAAAACTTCTCAGAGACCTTCTCCTTGCAACTAGAACTGCGACCCTATGCCATTGGGGATCCCAACATGCACACACTGACTCAGAATGGGTTTATAAACTTGATTACATTATGAGCAAGGAATGTCTCTTGGACCAAGAAGATGGCAAACAAGCTAATTTCACCCACACCTGGTTCACTTGGATTGTATTTAGAGACACTACAGATTCTAATCTTACTTAAGAACCTAAGAAGACCTTACCACCCTGATCCTTTTTCAGGTGAAATTTGAAAAAACAATACCCTACCTCCTACCCTAACCTACCCAGACCATTTTCTCCTTCTTTCTAGCCCTCTGCACCCATCACCACCTTACCTTTCCATCCCATCTACCTTAACCCCCCCAACCCACCACTCCTTATTTCCTATCTTTCTCGTTCCTTTGCTATACCCCTTCTTTCTGCCTCTTGTCCCATACCTATCCTCACCTATACTGAATCCCTTCCAACCACACTACTCTCTATCCCCCACCTCCTCTCCATATTTCCCAAATGTAATCATGGGAATCATTAATTTGAAAATAAATACTACCCATACCCACTTACTAACCCCATAACAAACATGGAAAAAAACTTTGCCATTCAGAAATTAGTCTCTGACAAGCATGCACATAACATTATACTACATACTCTGACCAAATGGATCCTGACTCCCTGTGAATATCCTGCTATATTTTAGTGGAATTGACAGCTGACCTTCTGCTTCAGACACCATTCTGTTCCGTAATTGTTTAAGCATTGCACTGTGCTTTTTGTGTATTTATCTATTTTTTAAACCAATAAACTTGAGTGAACAAATATAAGTCATAGTGGAAATTATTACATATGCACACATATAGTATGTACTTACATTAATTTGGGGTCTTTGTCTGCAAAATAATAACACTCCAATGAAATTAGATTTCTTGATTTAAAAATGGCTGGCGGGTTCGGTCCACAATAGGGCCTAATAGAAATGAATAATTACTGTACACGTAGAAACTACAATCTTCTGTTTTTGTTTTTGTTTGTTTTTTTAAATAAATTGTGCTCCAATGTTGACTTCAAGATTTTAAAATTGCTGGTTATTTTCCTGTTTAAAATGGGCCTAGTACAAATAACCAAATATTTGTAGGAACTACAATCTTTTTTTTTTTTTTTCTGCAAATAAATTCTAGTCTTATGTTGATTTATATATTTTAAAATATTCAGTAGGGGCCCTGTCTACAATGGGGTCTAGTTTAACCACTAGCCGACCAGCTGCCGTCGTTATACGGCGGCAGGTCAGCTCTCCTGGGCAAATCACCATAGCTGCACTGCGGCTCACGCAGGCGCGATAGTGGGCAGGCGCGCATCCGCCGGTGACCTCAATCACCTATTGCAGAGGCACAATGGGGATCTGCCTTTGTAAACAAGGCAGATCCCCATTCTGACAGGAGACATGACAGAGATCTACTGTTCCGAGTGATCAGGAACAGTGATCTCTGTCATGTCCCTGCCAGCCCATCCCCCCTACAGTTAGAACACACCCGGGGAACACACTTAACCCCTTGATCTCCCCCTAGTGTTAACCCCTTCCCTGCCAGTGTGATTTTTACATTGATCAGTGCATTTTTATAGCACTGATTAATGTAATAATGTCACTGGTCCCCAAAAAGTGTAATTTGGGGTCAGATTTGCCTGCCGCAATGTCGCAGTCCCGCTAAAAATGGCAGTTCATTGCCATTACTAGTAAAAAAAAAGTACCTAAATCTATCCCATTTGTAGACGCAATAAGTTTGTAGACGCAATAACTTTTGCACAAACCAATCAATATACGCCTATTGCAATTTTTTTTACCAAAAATATGTAGAAGAATATATATTGGCTAAACTGATGAATACATTTTTTGGGGGATATGTATTATAGCAAAAAGTAAAAAAAACGTTTTTGTTTTTCAAATTTGTTTCTCTTTGTTTATGGTGCAAAAAATAAAAACCACAGAGGTGATCAAATACCACCAAAAGAAAGCTCTATTTGTGGGGGAAAAAAAAACATTCATTTTGTTCAGGTACAGTGTCGCACAACGTGGCAATTGTCAGTTAGACTGACTCAGTGCTGAATCGCAAAATTGCCTGCTCTTCAAGGGGGCAAATCCTTCTGGGGCTAAAGTGGTTAAATGATTTAATACTGTACATATGGGCACAACTATGTTTTGGGAGCTTATTTCTGTAAATAACTTGCACTCTAATTTTGATTTATTTTATTTTAAAATGCCTTGTGGTGGACCTGTTCAATGTAAATGGTGCCTGTCCTGATCAAAAACTGGCCTAGTGAAAATGCTTAAATAGAGTGTCTGTAGTCTATTTAATACTTTGGTGACCTTTTCAATTACCTAAATTCATTGTAATATTGATTATTTATTACAAGCTAGCCAGTGTGGGTCCTGTTCAAAATATGGTCTAGTGAAAGTGTTTAAATACAGTGCGTGTAGTCATTAAACATTTTCTGTCTCTTTTTTTGTGAAATAAATGCACTGTAAAGTTTTTTCTTTTGTAAATGCTTGTTGGTTTCCGCTTTAAAAAGGTATCCCAGTGAAAGTGCTTAAATGCTGTTAACAAAGTTACATAATGGTTTTGGTGGCATTTTTTATCAACATAAATACACTCAACTGTGATTTTTTTTTATTTAAAGCTGGCTGATGTCTCTCTCCTGGTAAAAACATGGCCCAGTAAATGTGCTTAAACACTGAGCATAGAGTCAACACCGTTGCCTGATAAAGCTGCTTATATAGTTTAAATCAAGTCTGTACAATATTTCTGTCTGTTTTCTGTGAAACAATAAACTCAAAATTAGATTTTTTAATGAAAATCTGCCTGGTCTGTCCCTTTTTTTCTAATAAATTCTTTATTTACAGTATATCAAGAAAGAATACCGCTTAGGTTGATAACAGATAAGGTAGAAAACCATAAAAGATTTTACTGTAATAATAGGGAAAGGAAGAGAATATTAAGAGTAATTAGAAGAAAGCTCAAGTGTAAAGTGACCGGGGAGGACCCAACATAGAATATACCCTGTAGGAGTCACAAGAAAGGGCTAAAGTAATCATGGTCTTCTCGGTAGGCTGGTCCTGGAGTGGGTAAGGAGAGGGAAGCAAGAAAAGTGGAAGGGAAAAAGGGGGATGGAGGAGTGATGGCATAGTAGCATGAGTTTGGAGCAGTGGGTTGGTGAAGGGAGGAGGGTGGTAAGAGAACCTCTAGCCTGTTAAGAAGCAAGACCAGTACACATCCGTTGTTTTTTATTTTTACTAATAAAACCAAGTATTATGGAATCTTGTAGTGGTATTTCTGAGGTGACTGGTGAGCTGTGAACCATTATAGGAATATCCTACTGGATGGCCAAGAGGTTTAATAAACTAGTTTGTGACTGAGCAGAGCAGACTCCCCTATAGATAAAATATCAGTGCTGGTTGGAGAGACCCATGAATGCAGATGGTATTGCTAATAATAAAGTGACAGCAGTTACTTCTGGCTATTTTTTTTCTTGTTTTCCTTACATTCCTTTTTAGTTAAAACATTGTAAATATAATGTTAGAGAAAAAAAATGGATATTGATTCCAAAAAAAGAAAAAACTGGAACATGTATACTTTGCTTAATTAATGGCAATTTCACATCACACAAAACAGGCAGAAACATGAAAATCTAGTTGATTTTTTTTGTTCCGAAGAAAATTTTCAATATTAGCTCAACATCCGGCTTCTTCCAGAGTCCCTGGTGAACAGATTCAATTAGTCCAGCTGAAATTACTCACTGGAAATTCAGGTGCATGTCAAAAAAATAATGTAGCATTGGACTGAAAAGTTCATCGCATGTGGGAGCATAAATGTAACACTGCAAACACAAGAAAGATATGAAATATTTGTTCAAAGTAAATTGTTTGCCTTGTGTTTATGCTGTTTCTTGAAATATAATTGCGTATGTGCAGATCAATGAACACAAAATAATAATTTAAATGTTTGTGGGTACCCTAGAACACCCGGCTGCCAAGCACATTCACATTTCAGGATATCTGTTGAATATAGAGAGAACTATTGTAGCTAAACAATCCCCATTCCCATTTTAATGAGCAGAATATAGAGCATTTGAAAAAAAACAATAAAAAATATGACATCTTCACATTTATACATGTTATGCAGCATTAAAGTACATCTAAACACAGTCACTAAAAGTTTATATAAGCTGTCACACAATATAATTCCAAATGTTGTTTAAAGTCTTTTAAATCTTTAACTTTAATTAAATATACCTGCTGATCAGATAATATAGGTCCTTCATATCCTGCTGTGAGTTGGCAACTGTCTTCTAATTGTGCTCCTGCATTGCTGCTCTTTCAGATGTGCCCTTGGTAAAGAATGCAAGTGACCCTGCTGACACACATTGCATAGGCATGATGCAGCATTATTAGTTTAACCCCTTTTTTCTTCTATTTTTATGCCATTGCCAATACCCGGCACCAAATCTCCTACTTCTGATGATTGCAGTGATACCACATATGTGGTATTTTGTTTTTTTGGGGTTATTTGTTTGGTCCTAGCTATACACACTACATATAAAACCTTCTTTTTTTGTTTTTTACCAAAATGATGCAGCTACTAACAACTGCCACTAGCTGACACAAACACTGCCACTAAATGACACTTATACTGTCACTAGCTGGCACAAACACTTACAGTAACTGACACACTGGGGTTGATTTACTAAGAATAAGGTGAAGCAGTAGATGTTAGACTCCTAATTGCACCTAACTGAAATAATTAAGACTTTGACGTGATGAATAGAGAAGCACCATCAATTAGGTGAATGCCTATTAATAAATGTCAAGTCGGTATAGTCACTTTTCCATTATAGAAAATACTAAACGTTGTCCCTAGAGGGCGTAGGACTGCAAGATTTAGCCAAGATCTCATTTGTGTGTAAAAAGAAACAATTGGCAAGTCTAATTTCTTGTTTGATTGCTTTTGATACAAATTATATGAATTTTCTTTCCTGTTTTGTAGTGTTTTTTTTACATGTTCTGCAAACTAATACATTTTTTTTTTCAAGGACCTGCATGTTTCAGGATTTTTTTTTTTCAAGGACCTAATACATTTTTTAATGAATGTTGCAGAGTAATGAATACTTTTTTCTAATGTTAAATATATTTATAAAAATTATAGTTATATTTCTAGTATATGACATACAATTTTTCATGTCTAATTTGAATTGTTTTAGAATATCTACTTATAATTATATATTTTAATTCTTGAATCATGGTATTTCTATATATTCTAGTTAAAACTATGGGCAGCACAGTGTTTTAGTGGTTAGCACTTCTGCCTAGTAGCACTAGGGTCATTGGTTCAAATCCCAACCATGACATCAGTCACGCATGTTTTCCAAGTATACACGTGGCACAAAAAGTTGTGGCTGATGAAGGCGGGCTATAGGAGCAGCAGCTTCGTTGCATGCCCCCTCCCTGCCACTTCACAGAAGGCTCTGACAAACACAGCAAGCCCCAGCAGCAGTGCCTCCTCCTCTTCAGCCATGATTGCAATAAGTGAGCCAGACGTGGTCATAGACGCAAATAAATACAGTACGTGCGTGTTCATTTAGGCAAGCATGTACGCCAATTTAGCTGTAAATTGTAGGTATATGGCAATTATTAATTCTCTGTGTTTGGAGCTAGCCAGCATTACTAGTTGTTACTTCCTGTCTCACAAGTTCCTGTTCAACATTTTGTTAAGGAAACTTTACAATGTTGTTACCTAACAGATGTCTCTCAACATTATATTATATTTAAACAAACTACAGTATAGCTTTAACCACATCTCTCTTACCTTAACAGAAATGTCCCCTTCCCCACTTAATTTGCCCAGCCTGTCTATTTTGTGTGTGCATTTTAGTTTGCTCATTTCAAGCTGCCTGCAGCTGCTGTACTGTACCTTTATCCCAAACAAATCACCTATGTTCTTATGCATCAGCAAATAAATGGTGTGGTGGGGAGTAGGGATAATGACTGGAGACAGTATGTTAAAAATAGAAAAAAAAAAAAAAAGTGTGTGTGCAAAAAAACGTAAAGATTTTTTTATTGAAATATATTTTTAATGTAACATACTTTCATCCGAGTAGTTCTGTGTCACCATATTAACACTGTACTACTCTTGGTGGGGGAGTCCTTTTTTTATGTTGTTAACATTTTCATTGGTGATACAATGAAAATCTCTGTACCAGTAATACAGTACTTTGAACTGTCATGCCTGAGTTTAATTCATTACAGCTGTGATTACTACTGATCTGTGATTGGCTAAAGCTAATTACATGGTACATGGTACAGGTTGCTGTGATAGGCCCAGGTACCACATGATATCTTTTTTTTTTTTTAAATGAATGCCTTGCATGTGTGCAGAATAAAATTTTTATTTTGTGAACTATTATAGCTTTACCTATTTGTATGGGCGGTAACAATACAAGTATTGATGTATACTGTTAAATAAATAAATACATATATATATATATATATATATATATGTATAAATGTTAGCCTGTTTATTACCCACTCCGGCCCCGGAAGGTTATACCCCCTTAATGACCAGAGCATTTTTTGCGATTTGGCACTGCGCTGCTTTAGCTGGTAATTACAATTTCCACAAATAGAGCTTTCTTTTGGTGGTATTATGATCACCACTGGGATTTTTTGTGATATAAATGAAAAAAAAAACGAAAATTTTGAAAACGAAAACTACATTTTCAACTTTTTGTTATAAAAAATATCCAATAAGCTGAAATTTTGTCATACATTTAGGCCAAAATATATTCAGCCATGTCTTTGGTAAAAAAAAATTGTCAATAAGCGTATATTTATTGGTTTGCGCAAAATTTATAGTGTCTACAAACTATGGTGTATTTACTGGAATTTACGCAGCTTTTACTTTCTGACTGCTTATCTCATTTCTTGAGGTGCTAAAATGGCAGGGCAGTACAAAAAAACAAATTACCCCTTTTTGGAAAGTAGATACCCCAAGGAATTTGCTGAGAGGCATGTTGAGCCCATTGAATATTTGATTTTTATCATAAGTGATAAAAAATTACAAAAAATAAATAAATGTTACACAAAGTTGTCACTGAAATGATATACTGCTCACACATGCCATGGGTATATGTGCAATTACACCTCAAAACACATTCTGCTGCTTCTCCTGAGTACAGGAATACCACACATGAGAGACTTTTTGGGAGCCTAGGGTGTATATTACTAATTTCTCTTCCTCACTACTTCGGAGGCCCTGAAATGTCAAGATAGCACAAAACCCCCCAAAATGACCCTTTTTTAGAAAGTAGACACCCCAAGCTATTTGGTGAGAGGCATGTTTAGTCCATGGAATGTTTTATGTTTTGCCACATGTTTCGGGAGAATGACCAACCCTTTTTTTTTTTACACTAAGTTGTCACTTAAATTATATATTGCTCAAACATGCCATGGGTATATGTGAAATTACATCCCAAAATACATTCTGCTGCTTCTCCTAGGGATACCACATGCCTGAGACTTTTTGTCAGTCTAGCCATGTACAGGACCCTGAAAACCAATCAAGTTGATTTCACTCCTCACTACCTATCGCAGTTTGTTTCGGAGGCCATGAAATGCCAAGATAGTACACCCCTCCAAATGACCCCTTTTTGGAAAGTAGACACCCCAAGGTATTTGCTAAGAGGCATGGTGAGTATTTTGCAGCTCTCCTTTGTTTTGGAAATTCATTTTTAAAATTTTCAAAACTTTGTGACAAAAAACGAGATATGCCTCTCAACAAATAGCTTGGGGTGTCTACTTTACAAAAAGGGGTCATTTGGGGGGTTTTGAACTGCCCTGGCTTTTTTTGCCCAACATTAGAAGCTTATGCCACACATCACCCACTCTTCTAACTACTTGAATACCAAGCCCTGCAGAGGCCCTACAGATTAAAATGGTGGGTGTTGCAAAAAAATTTTGCATACAGAATTTGCACAGCGATTTTCCAAACGCAATTTTTTCTGGAACAAAAACGCTTTTTGAATTTTAATGCACAAAAGGACCTTATATTGCCAAAATGTTTGGTAACATATAAAAGATGATCTTATGCCGAGTACATAGATACAAAACACGACATGCTTTAAAATTGCCCGTGCAGCCTGTGCAGCAGCGATAGACTACATACATTTTTATAAGCCTTTAAAACCCTTTACAAGTTACCACTTTACAGAGGAGGTCTACTGCTATAATTACTCGTTTGTGGTAATACCTGACATGCATGATGCAATTGCAGTTTACATACGACACAAGACCGATGCTTGCGTTTGCCTTTGCGCACGAGCATGGGGGGGGACAGTGTTGCTTTAATTTTTTGTTTTATTATTATTTATTTTGCTTTTTTAATTAGTTTTTACACTGTCCCTTCCATTTTTTTTAATATAATTTTTATTGTTATCACAGGGAATGTAAATATCCCCTATGATAGCAATAGGTAGTAACAGGTACTCTTTTTGAAAAAATTGGCGTCTATAAGACCCTAGATGTCTCCTCTGCCCTTAAAGCATCTGACCACACCAAGATCGTGTGATATGATTTCCCAGTCTGGTCTCCGATCAGTTCTATGGTCAGCTGGCAGAACCACTGCCTGCATTCTTGGGTTCCCCAGTGGGACAGGAGAGCCCAAGAAAACCATGGAAGGGAGGGGGGTAAAATCAGTTTAGCGGCTAACTAGCCACTAGGATTGTTTTTTTTTTTTTTTAAATCAGATCTTTTTTTTTTTTTTTTATATACAAACAACATTGAGACAATACAGACAAATTATACAAACAAAATCACATTAAACAAAATACAACCCAGGATTGCTTTTATATGAAAACCGATCGCTGGCTGAAAAAAACAATAACAAGATGATGCCTGCATGCATCATTCCGGTAGCACTTGACAAAACGCATGCACACAAAACCGGTAGTCACGCCAAAGGGATGTTTGCATTCCACGTTGGCCATGGCTGCTTTCATCTTGGATACCTCAGTTCCGGTCTGGACCTGGGTGACACCTCCTCCTTTCCGCTCACCACTGCGCATTTCCTTTGGATACAGTCAGCTATGTGGTTTTAGCCATATCGCCAGTGACAGTGATACCATCTCCTCCTGCCAGCGGGCCCAGCACCCTACACACTGCAGTTTGCATTGCACTGTGGCATCCATGGTCGGCATCCCAGGATTGGATCTTCCCGGTCAGCCACAGTAATCCATCAGTGCCCAAGCCAGCCCCACAGCCAGTGTGGTAACATTGATATTTAACCATGCACACTTTGTACTGTTTTTATCTTTCACAATAAATTGAGAGCACATGTGGTTTACCTTTCATTACTTTTAGTTCAGCTTCTGAGCGCTGTCAGCCCCCATTGTCTCCAGGATTTCCAGCATATGATCCTATGCCATCAGACAGCAGCACGGTTTAGCTGTGCTTAGACTATACCTTTGGGTGAATTATTGTTATTAGCAGCTGGAACTCTATCTCTATCATTCTGGTATAACACTCAAAGTCCAGCAACATACCAGTATGTTGCTGGTCCTTGTTGGGCATATATTATAATGTTCTTTTTTTTTCATGCAACCTGTGGGCTGAACAAAAAAAGAGAATCTAACAGATTCCTCCATTCACATCGATCAATCGTTGGTATGCCCAGCATTAGAATTCCACCCTACATCCACCCACTTCTAATTATAGGCATACATGCACTGTTCTTTTTTGGAGGAACCTAACAGATTCCTCCATTCACATTGATCGATGTGGATGAAGGAATTTCTGCCAAGAAAAGTGAATAAAAATATATGCCGAAGCATAGGGGCGATTCGCCCCTATGTCCACCCCAGCCATCTATGCTTTGGTGTATATGCTTTTTTCAACTGTGGCGGTGAACTCACTTCCTACAGCGCTGGAGTCACGGATTTACGTATCGTGAGAGCAAACCCTGTTGCTGTCAAAATAAACAAATCAGTGCTGCAGCTGAATGGTGGGCCTGCAAAGCAAACAATGGTTAACAATAAAACAGAGTATCAATAAAACATTAACTCAATAAAACAACTTTTTTAATTGCAATCTGTGCCAAAAAAGAGTAAAAAAGATATGGTGAAGCATAAGGGCAATCCACCCCTATATCCACCACTACCCCTATGCTTCCTTCCCCATATATGCTCTTTTTTTTAACTGTAGTGGTGAAATCATCTCCTACAGTGCTGGAATTTAGACTCCCGTATCTGCATGAATGAGAGAAAGAACAAAAGCGTTCTGTTTGCCTTCCACCTCACTGCAAGCAATTCCTTGCACCGCAAGCAGGCTCTCTACCCCTGACTAAGTGGGGCATTTAAATCATTGCGGGAAGCCCTGGTGTTTCGATCGCACAGTGCCAAATGCGCCAATTCCTATTAGAAAGAGGTGTCTAAAAAGTGGCACGCTTGTGTAGAAATTGGCCACGTATAAGTGGTACCCCTTTCAGAATAAGAGTGACCAAGTACCCAAACAATCTTGCTGCTGCTCCCTATGTAGTCTGGGCAGGTGGGGGGCTCCACACTGCTATCTTTTCCCTTGTAAACCAGGAAACTCTATGTATATCACAGAGCTTATATGTTTTGACCCCATATCTGGCATGAAAATTTAATCAGGGACTCATCAACGCAGACATCTTTGTCGGGGATGTACAAGGCTGAAACATTTTGGTTGAAGTGGTCTATGAGGGGCCGAATTTTGTGGAGCTGATCATATTCAGGGTCACCCCGAGGATGAGAGAGTTCATTGTCGTTGAAGTGCATAAACCGCAATATTTGCTTGTATCTAGCCCTGGCCATGGCAGCAGAGAACACGGGCATATGGTGAATTGGGTCAGTGGACGAATATGACCACAACTCATTCTTTTTAGTAATGCCCATGTTGAGGGATAGGCCCAGAAAGGTCTTAAATTTGGGAACCAGTCAGATTGTCTGTCAATGGTAAAATTTGGGTTTGCGGCAATAAATCAACCAATATATAAAACTGCTTTAGTTCACAATAGATCCGTACAGATCTTTCGTGAAAAACAGCAAAAAAAAAATCAAGGGGTGTAAAATCTGCTGTTTCCACCTGAATTCCGGGTTGATAGTGAATGGGGAAAGTACGGGTGCTACAGAATCTGTGGGCTGCCAATCAGGATTTGCAAGCACAACAGGAAGGACACTATTAGCTCTACTAGCCTGTGTTCAAATTCTTGGTGGCTGTGGGCCATTATTTAGGCTAGCTATCGCTCCAGCTTGAACTGCACTAATGGGATGTCACCAAGTGTTACTGCAGTACTGGTTTGTCTACGACCAGGGTATACTAGGCCGCTATAGCACTAGTCCTGACACTCTGCTGCATACGAGAATCAGGCGGTTGTAGCACCTCAGCAACAGAAGAACGGGGGCAAGTAAGCCTGACCTTAGCAGGGACCACTACTCTGTCGTCAGAGCTATCTGTCAAGGTGCCGCTGCTCTCTACAGGTTCGAATATTGAGCCTGAATCTGACCGTGAGGACCCCCCTGCACTCCTGTCTGTCATGCTTAGTATCCTGTAGGCCTATTCCTTTAGTTTGACATTTTGCCCACTAACTTTACAGGTACCTAGTGTGACTCCCAGGTAAAAAAGCACCTGGATGTTGAGGACTGTTTGAACTGCTACAAAATTTTTTAACTGCTAGTGCAAGCAGAGATCAAGCCTGACTCTGCTAATGCTGCGGTTTTGTGCACTGTGTATAGGAAGTGACAGTGTTATACTGATCCTGCACTTGTTTGGGTGACCTGGGCGGAGGGGCAAAATGCAGGTGCTGGCAGGTGTTGGGGCTGATCCTGCTTATGCAACATTTTTGGGAACACTATACTATTGGGGACGCTAGTATAGTTCTGACCAGATGAAAGATATTGATCCGTTCAGACACTACTAGTAATGGAAGTTTATAGTCTGTGTTAGTGTTACTGGCAATCAAAAGGTTAAAATTTGACGCTGACACTAACTGATGCTAACTAGCATCACCCGTGACACTAATACAGTGATCAGAAAAAAAATATGTACACTGTACTAATGACACTATGACAGGAAGTGAAAGGGTTAACTAGGGGTGATCAAATTGTTAAACCCCTTTTAGGGAATATTTGGCAGGTACCCTGAACCTATCTGGGACAGCCGTTAACTGCCCCTAACGCTGTTTGTGACACCAATACAGTGATCAGTAAAAAATCTGTACACTGTACTTGGTGTCGGTGACACTGTGAAAAGGAGTGAAAGTGTTAACTGGGATGTGATCAGAGGGTGAAATATGGGCCTACATGTAATGGTGTCAGTGTAGTGCTTGTGTACTCACTGTCTGATGCTCTCTCCTCGCACGCTGGAACCGAAAAGGGCTCCGGGGGAGGAGATTGCATAATTTCCTGTGCCTGTGTTTACATTACACAGGAGGCTCTTCCATTGGTCAGAACCAATCAGCAGGTCTAGGCCATAAATCATTGGCCTGGACCTGATGACTGATCGGTTCTGAATCAAATCCGATTTGGGGCATGCGCATGCCCCCTAGCCGCAGGCACGAATCATGTACCTTAAGTAAGTATTTTCTTTTTTTTAGATTTATACTTACCTAGGTGGATGAAGCATCGGTCCAATGCTGCATCTGTCCCTTGGCGCCTCTGCACTGAAAACCGAGCCCTCAAACATTGCAGATTGCTCGGTTTTCACAGCTCCATGAACAGAGAGCTGCAGACTGTCAGTCACAGCTCTCTGCTTATCTCCCTATGTGCTCATTGGAGCGCTGGGCTGTGGAGGGGCGAAGCTGCCGACTCAGCCTTTCAGCAGCTCACTAAGAGCCTGAGCCGGGTGTCAGTCCAGGCACCTGGCAGATCCAGACTTCCACTGTCTGGATGGCACGGTGCCTGGACTAATATCCGTGACGTAAAAAGAGAGCAGACTTCAGTCCACACTCTGCTGAAAACGGGTCACAAGAGTGCAAAACGGATTGCACTCTTGTGATACATAGGAGAAGCCCAGCCAAATGATGTACCATCTTTCCTGTGAAAACTTAATAAAAAAAATAAAAAAAATCTTTATTTCACATAATAGTCTATAAAAACTGTAAACGTACAGTAGGGAAGAAGAGGCATGGTTTACACCACCAGAGTTATTCACCTAATATAGACACAGGCGGCTGCTCAGGTGGAGTTAATCACCTTGCGATCAAACCTCTCTCCAAAGGCAAATCAGGAAATGTACAAAAAATAGAAACAGGGAAAAAAAAACATAGTATAAGCAACATGACTTACCGTACTTCCCCCTCTAAAATATCTTATTAAACATACTGTACACTCTTATATACGGGAGGGAAATGGAAAAACACACAATCTACATTTATTAAAAGATAAATAAAAACATATCTGAGATGCTAAATTGTTCACAACACCCTATACATTTTTTGTCAGAGCCCATATTACAACAACTACTAATTAAATCCCAAACAGAATACATTTTTCATAATGCTGAGTCAAATCCCAAATCAGTGGCGGTGGTGGTGGTGAGGGGAGGTGGGATCAGTGGCGGTGGTATCAGTGGTGGCGACGGTGGTGGTGGTGAGGGGGGGTTGAATCAGTGGTGGTGGTGGAGGTGAGGGGGGTGTAATCAGTGGCAGTGGTGGTGAGGGGGGGTGTAATCAGTGGCGGTGGTGGTGGTGAGGGGGGTGGGATCAGTGGCGGTGGTGGTGATGAGGGGGGTTGGGATCAGTGGTGGTGGTGGTGCCATCCTCCCCCACCACCACCTCAGATCTAATCCCAATCCCCCTTTCACCTGTTGTACAGGTAATGGGGGGATAGGGATGAGATCTGTGGTGGTGGGGGGGTATCAGTAAGAGGCAGAGGTGGTGGCGGCTGGGATCAGTTGTACTGACAATTTGTCACCTACTTTGTCAGTCAGTCGACTCCTTCCCCTCCATTATTCCCGGGCCTCCAGGGATGCTCCTGTGTCATAGAGTCTCCTAAAGAGGGGAGAACTTCCCCCTTCACTCCATTGGTTTTCACTGGTCAACTGACTTTCTCTTCCAGTGTCTGCCTCCGCCTCTCTACATGGCTTCCATCTCCAGAGATAGCAGCCTTTTCTCAGTAGCCAGCGGGTGACTGCCCCACCACGGTGGAATGAAGGGATGGGCAACAGTAGATAAGCAAAGCCAGAATGGTGGAGAACGGACGAGTGGGTCCCTGACCATGAAGACTGGGCGGGCGGGCCCTTGACCATGGAGAACAGGTGGACGGGGGCGGGTGCTCCCACAGCGTCGGAACTCCATGGCCCAGTCGCAAGTGCGACTGCTTCGACCTTGATAGTTCAGCCACTGGCACTGGTAGATATCATTCTACAAAGTTCTTATTGTGAATAACTCCATCTGAGCAGCCTCCCGTGTCTATATTAGGTGGATAACTTAGGTGGTGTGAGATAGGTTATGAGTAAGCTCTGAAAACAGTGTGGAAATCATCAACCACGCCTGCCCTCCCCCACTATGAGTTTACTGTTTTTATGGACTTTTAAGTGAAATTAGGATGGCTTTTTTGTCATTTAATATTACTTTAACTTAGGCACTGAAGTTTCACCTCTGTCCACTAATGCAATGTACTGATTTATTTATTTTTATGGATGTTAAAACTCATAAAAGATTATGGTTACTAAAAAGCGCAGAGTGATGAACTCATCAAATTACATGCATATTTCAAAGCTGTCATTTAACGTCCCTTTGAAAATATCCCATTACCCAGTATTAGACTTTAACATATGGAAAATAAGATGTCTGTCTTTAGGTGTGAAGCTTACTATTGAAAAAACATGTCAAAGAAACTGTCATTTATTTATAATAGAAAAATGTCAGGGAGTAATATTAGTGATGCCAATCTGGTCATAGGCTCCAGCGCTGTTTCATTATGCACGCACAGCTGTTCCACAACATGATTTGTTGAATTGCCCTTGAGATAAGAAAAATTTAACTACAGAATTAATCATCAAACAAATGTGTGTAAACTACATCTTTGCATTAGGACAAAAAGAATGTAAAGTATCTCTGGGAAAACTAGTTTATGTGACTAGACTACATAAGTAGATTACATTCAAAAACGCTGGGGGAAATTTAGGGAGTCAAGTACAGTATAAAGTAGGTGCTTGTGTAATGCAAATGACAGATGGGACTTATTTACTGTAACAATAAACATTGGTGCAATGCTTTTAATGGCCACTATGGGGTGCAATACTAAACTGAAACCATAAGCACACGTTTGATACTTCGTTTAAGTCTGCTTCAAATAATGCCTATAAACACGAAGTAGACAATGATAATAATATACACTTTATAATTGCATTAATATTGGTAAGTTATTCCATACCTTCTAAATATAAGATAATCAGTCAACTAAACATCTCAATTTGTTATGTAAAATTCATTATTAACTTTTTTTAAATGAGTAAAGAATAAAAAAAAATTGAAGATTTTGGTGAAAATGCACTGGAGTACATGGAGAAGGGTAATTGAAGGTGGTTTTTAAAGATGCAAATGGGCTATAATTGGCCTCTAGTGTTTACAAAATCTGCTTACAACTAACCTGTACAGTACCTGTGTCAAATAACATACCCTCATTAGCCTTATTTTACACTTTATTTTTCACAAATAATAAGCAAAAAAATTGGAAATATAATGGTAAAAGTGACAGCACACAAAAAAGTCATGCACAAACAGTAAACAAAAATAGTTTCCTAAGCAGCCTAATGCGGGAAAATCTGTGATTATGCTTCGGCATAATTTTGGCAGCAGCAAAATCAGTAATAATTTCAGAGCAAAATCACTTTTTGCACCATATATAAATGTATTTACAAATTGTTCATAAACAAAATTGTTAAACATTAAATTGCCAGATAAGATTGTAACTTAATATAGTGGGTCTCTCCTCTTCTAAACATCTAAACAGGAATGCCCCTACTTTACGTATATTCCATCTCATTTTGAAGACGTTATTACCTATAAAAGAAATAGCGTAAAGTTGTGTTACAGCATTCACATTATGAAATTAAAAGTTTTGTTGCTTGACCTCTGTTAACTTTTATTATGTGTGCGCGTGTTTCTGCTGGTACGTAATAGGATCAAGTTGTATGTTCTGCCAGAAAGCTTTTAAAATTTGAGAATTTGAACCTCTTTTATTGTTCTTCACCTTTGTCTGGAGGCCAGTGAAAAAAATCAATAAACGATTACCTTCCTCTTTTTAAATTCTTAGATCTTTATAAAAGCTGATCTAAAAACAGAAAGAGGGTTAAATCAATTATATAGTTTAGAAATGGTATTACTTTCTTCCATGTTTGTATAACTTAGGTAAAATAAACCATGTACTTAAAGTACACCGATGGTGCCAAAATGCTAACAAACTTATGCCCCGTACACACGATCGGTTTTTGCGATGAAAAAAAACTGATGGACTTTTTTCATTGGAAAAAACGATTGTGTGTGAGCCCTATCGGTCTTTTTTCCATTGGTGTAAAAAAATAGAACACGTTTTAAATTTTACCGATGGACAAAAAAAAACTATAGCATGTTCCGATCGTCCGATCGTCTATGGGGAACTCCATCGGGAAAAATCCATGCATGCTCAGACTAAATTAGCAGATGGGAGCGCTCGTTCTGGTAAAACTAGCGTTCGTAATGGAGATAGCACATTCGTCATGCTGTAACGGACTGAAAAGCACGGAGACTGAAAAGCACGAATCGGCTAACACCAAACTTTTAATAACATGCAGTAACACGAAATCAGCAAAAGCAGCCCAAGGGGTGGCACCGTTGGATTTGAACTTCCCCTTTATAGTGCCGTCGTACGTGTTGTACATCACAACGTTTTGGACGGTCGGAATTTTGTCTGATGGTGTGTAGGCAAGACTGATAAAAGTCAGCTTCATCAGAATTCCGACGGAAAAATCCATCGGATTTTATTCCATCGGAAATCCGATTGTGTGTACAGGGCATAAAACTGCACCCTTATATAAGGCATCCGAAGCGATTGTCATTAACCATTATTTAAAGGTAAGTCCTCCCTTGTACCCTTGGAAACTTGAGCATTGCTCTCCATCTGTCCCACAATCCAACACCATACCTTTCTGCTAGTGAAATTCATACTTTGAATTTTGGGATAGAGTAGGACCCAGAGAGCCAGAATTTTCAGAGATTTGTCTGGGTTCAGGCAGCCCCCAACTGCACAGGGAGCAATTGTGTCGAAACATGGGTACTGCCAGGCACCTTGTTTGAATTTTTTAAACTATATTAGGAATCAATTCACGTTATAGTAAAGTAAATTTTGTATAACACTGTAACAATAAGCAATAGACCAATGGATTTGGCAAGAAGTATGTCCTATTGTCTAATCAGGGATTGACAAAATGGGCAAGTATTGTGTTTTATGTGAAAGCTCCTTAACCACTTCAGCCCCGGAAAATTTTACCCCCTTCCTGACCAGAGAATTTTTTGCAATTGGGCACTGCGTCACTTTAGCTGACAATTGCGCAGGCGTGGCACGTTGTACCCAAACAAAATTTACGTCCTTTTTTTTCTCACAAATAGAGCTTTCTTTTGGTGGTATTTGATCGCCTCTGCGTTTATATATATATATATATATATATAAAAAAACTATTTTTTTCCTCAGTTTAGGCCGATATGTATTCTTCTACATATTTTTGTTAAAATAAAAATCTCAATAAGTGTATATTGATTGGTTTGCACAAGTTTTAGAGTCTACAAAATAGGGGATAGATTAATGGCATTTTTAATATCAATATTTTTTGTTACTAATGGCGGCGATTTGTGATATTTATCGGGACTGCGACATTAAGGCGGACACATCAGACACTTTTGACACTATTTTGGGATCATTGTCATTTATACAGTGATCAGAGCTACAACTAGCCACTGATTACTGTGTAAATGACACTGGCAGGGAAGGGGTTAAACACTAGTGGGCAATCAAGGGGTTAAGTGTGTCCTAGGGAGTGATTCTAACTGTAAGGTGGTTGGTCTCACTACAACATGACAGACATCACTGCTCCCGATGACAGGGAGCAGTAGATCCCTGTCATGTTGCTAGGCAGAACAGGGAAATGCCTCTCTTTGCCGCAATCGCAGGCTGCCAGTGAACATTGAGTTTGTGGGACCCGCTGGCACGCTCCCACTGTGTGCGGCGGCATGCGCATGCTAGGCGGCAAATTTAAAGGGACATACAGGTACGCCCATTTGCCTGCCCCTGCCTTCCTGCCGAAGTAAATCGGCGTGCGGCAGTCGGCAAGGGGTTAAATGGAAGCCTGATATTTAGAGAAGCAAGTTAAACATTTTTGATAAATATATCAGCGGATTCAGTGTAATATCGATTTCTATAACCAAATAAAGTTATATAGCTCTGACTATGTGGGAATTCAAGCAAAGACACATAAATCTCATATCACCAAATCCTGTATGGGGCAGAGGCAAAGAAATGGTTTCCCCCATTAAAGTTATTAGAACATTTTTTTTACATTATTAGAACAAATATTTATCTCATATAAGGCATGTTCACATTAATACAATGTTCTAAGTCAGGTAAGGACCAGGAAAATAAGAAAATGTTTTGTGTAAAAAGATATGATTGTAGTGGAAGGGTGTTTTATAGGGCACCTATAGGCTCTAGTGATGAAAATCCAGCTCTGCCAGTCACACATTGCTTTTGGATGAATCTGCCAGTTTATCTGTGTGCACTGGGCAGCTGGGGTAGCCAAGAAGGGCACAGAGTTATCCTTCTATCCTCAAAAACCATTGCAACAAGAGGTGTGTTAGCGCTCAGGTGTAGATAGTGGTCAGTAATCAATCCCAGGTCGCGGCCGCCTAGACAGGAATAAATGAATATTGGCTGCAATTGACTGCACCCTGTAAATAATATCCATAAAAGTCCTTTATTCCATGACACGGAATGAACAGCAGTGGGATATGCAATACAGTTAACGTGTTTTACACGAGAAGTGCTTAACCACTTAAGGACCGAGCCTCTTTTTCAGACTTGGTGTTTACAAGTAAAAAAAAAATTATTCTAACACCCTAGAGAATAAAATGGTGGTCATTGCAATACTTTTTGTCACACCGTATTTGCGCAGCAGTCTTACAAGCACACTTTTTTTTTAAAAAATACACTTTTTTGAATTAAAAATAAGACAACTGTAAAGTTAGCCCAATTATTTTTATATTGTGAAAGATGTTACGCCGAGTAAATTGATACCCAATACAGAGGAGGTCTAGGGCTAGAATTATTGCTCTCACTATAACGATCACGGCTATACCTCACATGTGTGGTTTGAACACCGTTTTCATATGCAGGTGCTGCTTATGTATGCGTTAGCTTCTGTGCGCGAGCTCGTCGGGACGGGCTCTTTAAAAAAAAAAATTATTTTTTTTATTATTTATTTTGGGTCACTTTTATTTCTATTACAAGAAATGTAAACATCCCTTGTAATAGAAAAAAGCATGACAGGTCCTCTTAAATATGAGATCTGGGGTCAAAAAGACCTCAGATCTCATATTTAGACTAAAATACAATACAAAAAAAAATGTCCCTTCAAGAGCTATGGGCGGAAGTGACGTTTTGACATTGCTTCCGCTATGCTATGGTGTGGAGACGAGTGGGGACCATCTTGCCCTCACTCATATCCATACCAAGCAGGAGAGAGGACCCGATCGCCTACGCCGCTACCGACAGGAGAGCGGCGGGAGGGGGGGCCCTCTCCCGCCACCGATAACGGTGATCTCACGGCGAAACCACTGCAGAGACTACCATTATCGTAAACCGGACCGCCGCCTGAAGATATGGATACCTGGGTTATGGCAGCTAGCTGCTGCCATAACAGACGTATATAGTCGTGCGGCAGTCCGGAAATGGTTAATCATAATCATAATTGATAATCTTAATCAGTTATGGTTAAGTACTTCTCGTGTGAAACACACTAAAGCCCTGTACACACGATCGGATAACCTATGGATTTTCGTCCGATGGATTTGTCCATCGGAAATCTGATGAAACTGTTTTTCATCAGTCTTGGCCACACACCATCAGTCAAAAAACCGACCGTTCCAAACGCGGTGACGTAAAACACTCCGATGAGCCGAGAAAAATGAAGTTTAATGCTTCTGAGCATGCGTCGACTTGATTCTGAGCATGCGTGGGTTTTTTTAACCGATGGACTTGCCCATAGACGATCGGAAATTCCCATCGTTTTTTTATCCATTGGAAAATTTTAAAACAAGTCCTATTTTTTACAACCGATGGAAAAAAGACCGATGGGTCTGATGAAAACCATCCATCGGACGTTTTTCATCAGTCAAACCGATCGTGTGTACGGGGCTTTTCTGTATTGCATATCCTACTGCTGTTCATCCCGTGTCATGGAATAAAGAACTTTTATGGATACTATCCACAATATGCGGCCAATCTTCATTTATTCTCACAAACCATTGCACTACAAATAAAAGACTTCTTACAAATCTCAAGAGCAAAATACTGTAATATGACATTACATTTTTATTAGAGAGATATTACTGTGTCTAGTTAACGATTTAACTTTGTCTTGTTATGCTTATTATATCCTTTCATAATAATATTACATTTTGCTATCTAGCTTTTCATATAATCTGAGGTTTCCCAGTCCAGCAATTCTTTCCGCAGTCCTTAAAGACTCATTTAACAGTATGTGCATAACAGATTGCCATTATCCTGTGTTTATCTTTTCCTCCAGATAAGGCATATGTGATGAAAGCTTATAAAACTTTCAAAATGTCCAGAAGGAGTTGACAATATGATATCCACCTGTCCTTGGCTTTAACTCATGTGTTCACGTTAAATGAACCTCCAAGATCATCTGTGCTTGGAATATAAATTGCTGCTCTAATAGACATATGTCAGTTGTGCAAGCTTGCAAACCCACACACTGTCAATTCATCACAAATAATACATTGCTCTCAGCCTAAACGATGTGTTGGCTTCCTTTCAATGCAAGCACTCGGGCAGAAAAAAAATTGAATGTCAAGCGGTACAGAAATGTCCCACTGCTATGGCTTTTGGTGGGATGCTTCTGGTTTGATTTGTGTTGACTGGCTGCCTTGCAATGCACTGATAAAGCGCAGGACTATGTGGCATGACATTTGAAAATGAGCAAGGGAACACTTTACTCTGACTGTATTATTAGCATAAAAAGCCATTCTTTGTGTCTTTTCAATATAAAAATACATTAACCTATTTTTTGCCATGAACCATCTTGCTTTTTACTAAATACACAGAATAAATAATTAAAGCATACCTGAATCTATAGTGTAGTCCCAGTGTCATGTACCTGGTGAAGATCTAACTGAAGCTGGCTTCTCTTGCACCTCTTGGCTAACAGCCTTGGTAATGGTAACAGGAGGTGTGAGGACAGAGTGGTATGAGGGCTGATGTAGTGGGCATCACCAGAAGTTAGAGGATACAGAACATGGGTACACTCAAAGGTACAAGGCCAGGACACAAGCCAAAATGCCATTGACAGCTGGGCAGCAAGGTACAGGAAAATCAGGCAGGGTCAGGACACTCTCATGGATCAGTTCACAGCCCGGCAGTGAGGTACAGGAGTGTAAGGCAGAAGCTAAATCAGGATACACACCTAGGTCACAATAGTAAAGCAGGAATCCAAAGACAGGTCAGAGGCAAGCTGGGTCGTGCACAGGAAAGTAAATATCAGGGTACAGGTAAAGCAGGAACCAGCGGAAGACCACTAAGCAATCTGTTCATGTCACAATCCAGCCTAAAAAGGGCATATGATGTCAATGCCAGTGCCAAGTGTGCCCGTATGTTCACACACACACTGCTTAGCATGCACAGTAATACATTTGCACGTGCCTGCTTATACATGTCTTGCAGAGAGACTTTGCTTAGAATTGGGAGCATGCACATGAGCATGGCATGCAAAAGTCTTTCTTGTTCTGATACATACTGCCGTTTTCTTACACCCTCTTATTCTGTTATCTGTTATCCTAACCCTCATCCCTCGCCAGTTTTATACTAACCTGTTTCCAATCCAGCATAAGCTATGCTGCCTCATCAGTGCTGGACTCTCATCAATATCTTATTGGTTGGGCCCATGCATGCATTCTGAAGTCCTTTTATGTTCTATAGAGAGCAATAAAGAATGAGTTGTGGCTCTGCACTAATGCTGCGTACACACGATCAGAAATTCCGACAAGAAAAGTTCGATGTGAGCTTTTGGTCGGAAATTCTGACCGTGTGTAGGCTCCATCGGACTTTTTCTGTCGGAATTTCCGACAGCAAAAATTTAAGAGCTGGTTTTCAATTTTTCCGACAAGAAAAGTTCTTGTCGGAAATTCCAATCGTCTGTATGCAATTCCGTCGCGCAAAAAAATACGCCTGCTCTGAATCAATTTGACGCATGCTCGGAATCATTGAACTTAATTTTTTTTTGGCTCGTTGTAGTGTTGTACGTTACTGCATTCTTGACGGTCTGAATTTTGTGTGACCGTGTGTATGCAACACAAGTTTGAGCCAACATTCCGTCGGAAAAAAAAACATGGTTTTCTTGTTGGAATTTCCGATCGTGTGTACGTGGCATTACTGTAACCTTCCTCTCTTGCCTGCTGTTTGGATATTGAGGTGCAGTAGAAGACTGATGAAGTCATCCATCTGCTCATTCATCTCTCTCCTCCTATCAGCATGTTCCTTGTCAACACATATGCATGCAACACACAGAATTGTCTCTCAGTTCTGCCCCTCAATTTTCCAGTTTAAGTGCTGAGTAAAGCATATTAAAATTGTTATTTACAAATTTAGGTACTAAAACGAATTGCTTTAAAAAAAAATACTTTTAACAATTTAATAATGCACATCTAGCTACAGCGGGTAAAATAAGGTATTGCACGTGTCACCATTTTTCTAGGTAAATATATTTCTAAAGGTGCTATTGACATGAAATGTTCAACACTAGGGATGAGCCGAACACCCCCGGGTTCGGTTCGCACCAGAACCTTCGAACGGACCGAAAGTTTGCGCGAATTTTCGAACCCTATTCGTTATAATGGACGCGAACGTTCGAAATCAAAATTGCTAATTACAACGGCCAATATGCATGTTAATGTCATAAAACAGGTTTGGGGACCCGGGTCCTGCCCCAGGGGACATATATCAATGCAAAAAGAAATTTTAAAAACTAAAGTTTTTTCGGGAGCAGTCATTTTAATGATGCATAAAGTGAAAAAAAAAAAAGTGAAATTTTCCTTTAAATATGGTACCTGGGGGGTGTCTAAAGTATGCCTGTGAAGTGGCATGTGTTTCCCGTGTTTAGAACTGTCCTTGCACAAAATGACATTTGTAAAGGAAAAAAAGAAGCCATTTAAAACCACTTGCGGCTTTAATGTCATGTCTTGTCCTGGCCGCCATATGGCTGAAAATCCTTGAGAAAAATGGCATGGCTACCCCATCACCCCCCCCCCCACCCCAGCCCCTTTGGGTCTTGTATGGATACTAAGGGGGACCCCGCACCCAAAATAAAACCCTATACCTACAACCCTATATACTCTGAACAGCAGTATATAGGTGGTGCAAACAAGACATGGACTGTAGGTTTGTTCTTAAGTAGAATCTGAACAGGTACATTATGAAGTGTAGCTACATCCCAAAAAAATCAATTTTTAAGCTTTTTGGAGAACATAGGGAGGGGTTATCACCCCTGTAACATTTGCTGTCTTTGCACATCTGTTCAGAACATGTCACCTCACTTTCCGTCCCAATGACAAATGTTTTTGGAAAAGTGGGGTTTTAATTGAAACAAGGATTGGTGATAAAGCATCAGTAGAGAGGAGATACCTTTTTCCCAAATTAAATCTAACAGGATAGAATTTTCCTTCCTAGGGGTAGATTTCCTCTCACTTCCTGTTTTCTCTTGCCGTTTGCAAGTAGGAGTCGTTTGTAAGTTGGATGTTTGAAAGTAGGGGCCTGCCGTATATACTCTGCAGAAATTTGCCCTATTAGATGTTGGTGTAGCCACAAGACTGGTGGGCACAGGAATGGGCCCTGCTGTGAGTTAATAGATCAAGATTTGTACTTGCATGCACCTGTTGAACCGGGCAGAAAAATTGGGCCTTTGGTGGTGGTGGTGGTGGTGGTGGACGGTGTTGCCACAAGACTGTAAGCCCTCACAGTTACTCTTGGTGGGTGCAGGAATGGGCCCTGCTGTGAGTTATTAGATCAAGATTTGTAATTGCATGCACCTGTTGAACAGGGCAGAAAAATTGGGCCTTTGGTGGTGGTGGTGGTGGTGGACGGTGTTGCCACAAGACTGTAGGCCCTCATAGTTACTCTTGGTGGGCGCAGGAATGGGCCCTGCTGTGAACTATTAGATCAAGATTTGTAATTACACGCCCCTGTTAAACAGGGGCTGAAAAATTGTGCCTTAGGCATTGGTGCTGGTGCCACAACACTGCAACCCCTCACAGATACTGTACTTGGAGCACAGCAGTCACACCTGTTGCGAAGCATCTTTTTAAAAAATTGTAATTACACGCCCCTGTTATACAGGGGCTGAAAAATTGTGCCTTAGGCACTGGTGCTGGTGCCACAACACTGCAACCCCTCACAGATACTGTACTCTGAGCACAGCAATGAGACCTGTTGCAAAGCATTGCCTAAAAATTGTAATTACACGCCCCAACAGGGGCTGAAAAATTGTGCCTTAGGCACTGGTGCTGGTGCCACAACACTGCAACCCCTCACAGATACTGTACTCTGAGCACAGCAGTCACACCTGTTGCGAAGCATCTTTTTAAAAAATTGTAATTACACGCCCCTGTTATACAGGGGCTGAAAAATTGTGCCTTAGGCACTGGTGTGGTGGCATGGATCATTGAGGAGGAGGAAGAGGATAGACAGTGAACATAACAGGACAGTCACTCAGCATCAGCATAGGCAGTCTTGAAGGGATGTGACATTATAAATTATTCCGTTATATCCGCTTCAGGTGTCTGGTAGCTGGTGGTGATCCAAGACTGATTCATTTTTATGAAGGTCAGTCAATCAACCGAGTCGGTGGACAGGCGCACCCTATGATCGGTGACAAATCCTCCAGCAGCACTGAATGTGCGTTCGGAAAGAACGCTGGATGCAGGACAGGCCAGTAGCTCAATTGCATACTGTGCAAGCTCTGGCCAGTGATCCATCCTCAGGACCCAGTAAGCCAGAGGATTTTCGGTGGGAAAGGTGTCCAAGTCTGACCTTGCCCCTAGGTATTCCTGCACCATGTATATCAGACGCTGGCGATGGTTGCTGGAACCGATCATACCTTGGGGCTGCGGACTAAAAAATTGTCTGAACGCATCGGTCAGACGTCCACCTTCCCCACCGCTCCTTCTGCTACTGACCGAAGCCTCAGCAACTCGTCGTCCAGGACCAGGAGTTTGTAACCTCCCAGTTTCTGGGAACGCATTGCACAGACCTTTCTGCAAGGCCTCCCTGAGATGTCTCATCCTCTGCTCCCTCTGCGACGGCAAGATAAGGTCCGCAACCTTACCCTTGTACCGTGGATCAAGGAGAGTGGCCAGCCAGTAATGGTCACTCTCCTTGATCCGAAGAACACGAGGATCCTTCCGCAGGCTTTGCAGGATCAGGGAGGCCATGCAGCGTAGGTTAGCTGAGGCATTCGGTCCGGAGTCTTCTGGGTCACTGAGGATGACATGATCGCCAGCCACCTCCTCCCAGCCACGTACAAGTCCACTGGTTTGTTGGGACTGTACATCATCCCTAAAAGACTGCTGCTGCTGATGCTGAGTGCCAGGCTCCACCTCCATGCTCACACAATCCTCCTCCTCCTCCTCCTCCTCCTCCTCTTCCTGTGTGATGGGTGGGACAGAAGGAACATTGTCTGGATAAAGGGGGCCTTGAGAGACAAGGAAGTCCTCCTCTTCCTGCCTCTGTTCTGCCTCAAGTGCCCTGTCCATTATCCCACGCAGCGTATGCTCCAACAGGTGGACAAGAGGTACAGTGTCACTGATGCATGCACTGTCACTGCTCACCATCCTCGTGGCCTCCTCAAATGGTGAGAGGACAGTGCATGCATCCCTGATCATGCTCCACTGGCGTGGGGAAAAAAAGCCAAGCTCCCCTGACCCTGTCCTGGTGCCGTAGTCGCAAAGGTACTCATTGATGGCCCTCTGCTGCGTGTGCAGTCGCTGCAGCATGGCCAACGTTGAGTTCCACCTGGTGGGCATGTCACATATTAGGCGGTTCTTGGGCAGGTTCAGCTCCTTTTGCAGCTCAGTCAGCCGAGCACTGGCATTATAAGATCGGCGGAAATGCACACAGACTTTCCTGGCCTGCCTCAGGACATCCTGTAAGCCTGGGAACCTGCCCAAGAACCGCTGCACCACCAGGTTGAGGACGTGAGCCATACAGGGCACATGGGTGAGCTGCCCCTGTCGCAGGGCGGAGAGGAGGTTGGTGCCATTATCAGAAACGACCATTCCTGGCTTAAGCTGGCGTGGCGTCAACCACCTCTCGGCCTACCCCTGCAGAGCTGCCAGAACCTCTGGCCCAGTGTGGCTCCTGTCCCCCAAACACACCAGCGCAAGCACGGCATGGCATCTTTTTGCCTGCGTACTCGCGTAGCCCCTTGTACGCCTACGGAGCACCGCTGGTTCCGAGGACAGAGCACTCGAAGAGGACATGGAGGAAGAAGAAGAGGAGGGGGTGGAGGAGAGAGGTGTGTCACAACCAGTAGTAGCATTTTGGAGGCGTGGTGGCGGAACAACCTCCAACACTACTGCACCTTGTCCTGCATCCCTCCCAGCTGCCAATAGAGTGACCCAATGGGCCGTGAAAGAAAGATAACGTCCCTGTCCATGCCTGCTGGACCATGAGTCAGCGGTAATATGCACCTTACCGCTGACCGCCCTGTCCAGCGATGCATGGACATTGCCTTCCACATGCCAGTAGAGAGACGGAATCGCCTTCCGTGAGAAAAAGTGGCGTTTGGGAACCTGCCACTGAGGAACCGCACATTGAACAAACTCACGGAAGGGGGCCGAGTCTATCAACTGAAAAGGCAGCAGTTGAAGTGCTAGCAATTTAGCCAAGCTAGCATTCAACCGCTGGGCATGTGGATGGCTGGGAGTATACTTCTTTCGACGGTCCAGCAGCTGGGGCAGGGAAATTTGCCTGCTACAATCGGACGTCGGTGTACTGCAAGTACTTGGTTGTGACACACCTAATTCTACACCTTCAGTCCTCTCAGAGCAGCTTTCAGAGAGGACTGAAGATATAGTGGGGATGGAGATCCCAGCTGATGAGGAGCAAGGAGAGGTCCGCTTTGTTCTTTGGTGTGGGTCTTTTATGTGTGCTTGCCAACGAGCTGCATGGCAGGTCGACATATGTCTGCTCATGCTTGTGGTGCCCAAGCGGCTGATGTTTTGGCCACGCGAGATACGCTTGAGACAAATATTGCAAATAGCAGTGGTGCGATCTGATGCACTCGTCTCAAAAAAGGCCCACACCAAAGAACTTTTGTGATAACGTGCAGAGGCAGCGCCCTGCACAGGCGGAGCTCTGCGGTGTGGTACAGTTGCTGTGCTGGCCTCTAGCTGGCCTCCAGGGGGCATCCTGCCTCGTTGGACATGTGACGCTGCATCCTCCTCCTCCTCCTCCTCTCTCCCTTCAGGCACCCACGTGGAGTCAGTGACCTCATCATCCCCTCCCTCTTCACCACTAGAGCAAACCTGGCAGTAAGCTGCAGCTGGTGGAACACTACTGCCAGATTGCTGTCCTTCAGCATCCCCTCTCTCTGCGCGCACACTACTGACTTCCTCAAGCTGGGTATCATCATCCGAGCCTTCGAATCGTTGGGCATCCTCCTGGAGCATGTACCCAACACTGTGCTCAAACAGTTCGGGGGACTCCTCAGGAGGACATGGTGGGTCTAGGGAAGGGGTGGCTGATGATGCCATTGAGTACGCGTTGGCAGCTGCTCTGCCAGTACCCTGAGCCTGGGTGAGAGAGGATGAGGAGGATGAGGAGGGCTTGGTCATCCATTCTACCAAGCCTTCGGCATGATGCGGCTCCACATGTCCAGCTGCCGAAAACAAAGACAAGCGTGTCCCATGGCCACGTGCTGATGACGATGCACGACCACGTCCACGGCCAGCACTGTTGTCTCTAGAAACAGAGCCTGCCTGCCCTGTGTTCTTGCCTCGGCACGCTCTGCCTCTCCTTGGCGGTCTTCCAGCCATTGTAGTCGGTAGTGTATATAGTATAAAAAATAGAACTCCTATGTGTGCTCACAACACACTGTAGGTCCTATGGGTGCTGACACTAACACACTATAGGTACTATGTGTGCTGCTGACAAGAAAATATAGGAGCTCTGTTTGCTGCCACTAACACACTAGAAGTCCTATTGGTGCTTCTGAGATGAAAATATAGGAGCTCTGTGTGATGCCACTAACACACTAGAAGTCCTATGGGTGCTGCTGAGAAGAAAATATAGGAGCTCTGTGTGATGCCACTAACACACTAGAAGTCCTATGGGTGCTGCTGAGAAGAAAATATAGGAGCTCTGTGTGATGCCACTAACACACTAGAAGTCCTATGGGTGCTGCTGAGAAGAAAATATAGGAGCTCTGTTTGCTGCCACTAACACACTAGAAGTCCTATGGGTGCTTCTGAGAAGAAAATATAGGAGCTCTGTGTGATGCCACTAACACACTAGAAGTCCTATGGGTGCTTCTGAGATGAAAATATAGGAACTCTGTGTGATGCCACTAACACACTAGAAGTCCTATGGGTGCTTCTGAGATGAAAATATAGGAGCTCTGTGTGATGCCACTAACACACTAGAAGTCCTATGGGTGCTGCTGAGAAGAAAATATAGGAGCTCTGTTTGCTGCCACTAACACACTAGAAGTCCTATGGGTGCTGCTGAGAAGAAAATATAGGAGCTCTGTGTGATGCCACTAACACACTAGAAGTCCTATGGGTGCTTCTGAGATGAAAATATAGGAGCTCTGTGTGATGCCACTAACACACTAGAAGTCCTATGGGTGCTGCTGAGAAGAAAATATAGGAGCTCTGTGTGATGCCACTAACACACTAGAAGTCCTATGGGTGCTTCTGAGATGAAAATATAGGAACTCTGTGTCATGCCACTAACACACTAGAAGTCCTATGGGTGCTGCTGAGAAGAAAATATAGGAGCTCTGTGTGATGCCACTAACACACTAGAAGTCCTATGGGTGCTTCTGAGATGAAAATATAGGAGCTCTGTGTGATGCCACTAACACACTAGAAGTCCTATGGGTGCTGCTGAGAAGAAAATATAGGAGCTCTGTGTGATGCCACTAACACACTAGAAGTCCTATGGGTGCTTCTGAGATGAAAATATAGGAGCTCTGTGTGATGCCACTAACACACTAGAAGTCCTATGGGTGCTGCTGAGAAGAAAATATAGGAGCTCTGTTTGCTGCCACTAACACACTAGAAGTCCTATGGGTGCTGCTGAGAAGAAAATATAGGAGCTCTGTGTGATGCCACTAACACACTAGAAGTCCTATGGGTGCTGCTGAGAAGAAAATATAGGAGCTCTGTTTGCTGCCACTAACACACTAGAAGTCCTATGGGTGCTGCTGAGAAGAAAATATAGGAGCTCTGTGTGATGCCACTAACACACTAGAAGTCCTATGGGTGCTTCTGAGATGAAAATATAGGAGCTCTGTGTGATGCCACTAACACACTAGAAGTCCTATGGGTGCTGCTGAGAAGAAAATATAGGAGCTCTGTTTGCTGCCACTAACACACTAGAAGTCCTATGGGTGCTGCTGAGAAGAAAATATAGGAGCTTTGTGTGATGCCACTAACACACTAGAAGTCCTATGGGTGCTTCTGAGATGAAAATATAGGAACTCTGTGTGATGCCACTAACACACTAGAAGTCCTATGGGTGCTGCTGAGAAGAAAATATAGGAGCTCTGTTTGCTGCCACTAACACACTAGAAGTCCTATGGGTGCTTCTGAGATGAAAATATAGGAGCTCTGTGTGATGCCACTAACACACTAGAAGTCCTATGGGTGCTGCTGAGAAGAAAATATAGGAGCTCTGTGTGATGCCACTAACACACTAGAAGTCCTATGGGTGCTTCTGAGATGAAAATATAGGAACTCTGTGTGATGCCACTAACACATTAGAAGTCCTATGGGTGCTGCTAAGAAGAAAATATAGGAGCTCTGTTTGCTGCCACTAACACACTAGAAGTCCTATGGGTGCTTCTGAGAAGAAAATATAGGAGCTCTGTGTGATGCCACAAACACACTAGAAGTCCTATGGGTGCTTCTGAGATGAAAATATAGGAACTCTGTGTGATGCCACTAACACACTAGAAGTCCTATGGGTGCTGCTGAGAAGAAAATATAGGAGCTCTGTTTGCTGCCACTAACACACTAGAAGTCCTATGGGTGCTTCTGAGATGAAAATATAGGAGCTCTGTGTGATGCCACTAACACACTAGAAGTCCTATGGGTGCTTCTGAGATGAAAATATAGGAGCTCTGTGTGATGCCACTAACACACTAGAAGTCCTATGGGTGCTGCTGAGAAGAAAATATAGGAGCTCTGTTTGCTGCCACTAACACACTAGAAGTCCTATGGGTGCTGCTGAGAAGAAAATATAGGAGCTCTGTGTGATGCCACTAACACACTAGAAGTCCTATGGGTGCTGCTGAGAAGAAAATATAGGAGCTCTGTTTGCTGCCACTAACACACTAGAAGTCCTATGGGTGCTTCTGAGAAGAAAATATAGGAGCTCTGTGTGATGCCACTAACACACTAGAAGTCCTATGGGTGCTTCTGAGATGAAAATATAGGAACTCTGTGTGATGCCACTAACACATTAGAAGTCCTATGGGTGCTGCTAAGAAGAAAATATAGGAGCTCTGTTTGCTGCCACTAACACACTAGAAGTCCTATGGGTGCTTCTGAGAAGAAAATATAGGAGCTCTGTGTGATGCCACTAACACACTAGAAGTCCTATGGGTGCTTCTGAGATGAAAATATAGGAACTCTGTGTGATGCCACTAACACATTATAAGTCCTATGGGTGCTGCTGAGAAGAAAATATAGGAGCTCTGTTTGCTGCCACTAACACACTAGAAGTCCTATGGGTGCTGCTGAGAAGAAAATATAGGAGCTCTGTGTGATGCCACTAACACACTAGAAGTCCTATGGGTGCTTCTGAGAAGAAAATATAGGAGCTCTGTGTGATGCCACTAACACACTAGAAGTCCTATGGGTGCTGCTGAGAAGAAAATATAGGAGCTCTGTTTGCTGCCACTAACACACTAGAAGTCCTGTGGGTGCTGCTGAGAAGAAAATATAGGAGCTCTGTGTGATGCCACTAACACACTAGAAGTCCTATGGGTGCTTCTGAGAAGAAAATATAGGAGCTCTGTGTGATGCCACTAACACACTAGAAGTCCTATGGGTGCTGCTGAGAAGAAAATATAGGAGCTCTGTTTGCTGCCACTAACACACTAGAAGTCCTATGGGTGCTTCTGAGTTGAAAATATAGGAGCTCTGTTTGCTGCCACTAACACACTAGAAGTCCTATGGGTGCTGCTGAGAAGAAAATATAGGAGCTCTGTGTGATGCCACTAACACACTAGAAGTCCTATGGGTGCTGCTGAGAAGAAAATATAGGAGCTCTGTTTGCTGCCACTAACACACTAGAAGTCCTATGGGTGCTGCTGAGAAGAAAATATAGGAGCTCTGTTTTCTGCCACTAACACACTAGAAGTCCTATGGGTGCTGTTGGGGTGCAATGCTGTGCTAACAGCACTGCGGTTGGTACTACTGCAATACTGTACTAACAGTAAGCACGCACCAGACTAATCCCCAGCAGCAGCTAATAACACGCTAACTGTGCAATCAGCAGCAATGAACGATCAATGACTTAGGTAGCAATGGTTTAGCAAAGAAATAGCCAATGGTTTAGCAAAGAAGAGCAAATCTTTCAGTATCAAGCAAAGACAGAATCAGCAGACTGATCTCTCCTAAAGCCGGAACTCATGTGACCGGGGCCGATGGCGTGGCGGCCTTTTAAATGGTGGGGCATGTACTAAAGCCCCTGAGCTGTAATTGGCTACAGGCGTCCTGCCTGTAGCCAATTATTGCTCTCCGAGTTTCGGGCGCTGTGATTGGCCAAGCATGCGGGGTCACAGTGCATGCTTGGCCAATCATCAGCCAGCAATGCACTGCGCCGGCCGCGCCGGCCGCAATGCATTGCGGGGCCGCTCGCATCACACGAATGTGATGCGAACGGCCCAAATAGTTCTGGGCTCGACGAGCGAGTGAACGCCCGGTGCTCGATTCGAACATGGGTTCGAATCGAGCACCGGGCCCATCCCTATTCACCACATGTCGGTAACAACCCATGCAATCCATACATACAAAGAAACCAATACAAATAAGTTCAGAAATGAAGTTATGTGTATTAAAATGGAATGACACAGGGGAAAAGTATTGAACACATGTAGAAAGGGAGGTGCAAAAAGGCATGGAAAGGCAAGATGCCAGCTGAAATCTATCAGTATTCAGAAAGCAATCCTTGTCAGTGCAAATTAATATCAGCTGGTTCAGTCTCAATTGATGGCCTATAAAAATTGTGTCTCATTACCAAGGTGTCACACAAGAAACATCTCATGATGGGTGAAAGCAAAGAGCTCTCTCAAGACCTTTGCAACCTTATTGTTGCAAAACATACTTACAGGTATGGCATTGTTTACAGAAGGATTTCTAAATTTCTCAATGTACCAGTGAGCACTTTTGGGGCAATAATCCAGAAGTGGAAAGAAAATAATTTCACCATAAACCAGCCACAACCAGGTGCTCCTCGCAATATTTCTGACAGAGGAGTAAAAATAATTATCAAAAGAGTTGTCCCAGAGCCAAGGACCACTTGTGGAGAGCTTCAGAAAGACCTGGAGTTAGCAGCAACAATTGTTTCAAAGAAAACAATAAGTATTCCACTCAACCACCATGGTCTGTATGCATGCTCACCACGCAAAACTCCATTGCTGAAGGAAAAGCACGTTGAAGCTCATTTAAAGTTTACTGCACAACATTTAGACAAGCCTGTGAAATACTGGGAGAATATAGTCTGATCAGATGAGACCAAAAATTAACTCTTTGAATGCCATAATACACAGCATGTTTGGAGGTCAAATGGCACTGCACATCACCCCAAAAACACCATCCCAACAGTGAAGTTTGGAGGTGGGAACTTCATGGTGTGGGGCTGTTTTTCAGCATATGGCAAACTTCATGTTATTGAAGGAAGGATGAATGTAAAAATGTACCAAGACAGTCTTCATATGCTACCAACTAGGATCATGAAGATGAAACAGGGGTGGACCTTTCAGCAGGAAAATGATCCCAAACACAAAGCCGAGGAAACTCTCAATTGGTTTCAAAGAGAGAAAGAAAAAGCTGCCAGAATGACCCAGCCAATCACCTGACTTGAATCCGATAGAAAATCTATGGAATTTCAAAGTTCATAGAAGCGGCCCAAGGAACCTTCAAGATTTTAAGAGCCAAAATCACACCTGAGCAATGCATGTGACTAGTTTCTCCATACAGGGGGCATCTTGAAGCTGTGACTACCAAACCAATTAAACCAAACTTATTAAACCTAATTAAATATGTGTTTGCACATTGGCGGATATTCAATAAAACTGCTGCACCACTTTTCTGGCAATGATCCTGCTTGTTAATGTATTGCACCATTAAAGTGGTTGTAAACCCACTAACTTTTTTTTTTTTGCCCACCTGCAATAGAAAGGCATAATGAGCTAGTATGACTAGCATACTAGCTCATTATGTACCACTTACCTTAGATCAGGGCCCCCGAAGCAGTCCGCGTCCCTCTGTCCAGACACAGACATCACTGCGGCGATAGCCGGAATGTTACTTACGGGTATCGCCGCACCAGCCAATCACAGCGCCGCTCCGGCGCTGTGATTGGTCGGAGCGGCGAAGACGTGACTCCGCGAATGCGCGCGGGAGCCGTCACATTCGGCTACGCCCAGCGATTTCTGGGAAGTAGCCGATTTTGTGAATGGGATTAGCCCCATGAATGCGCCGTTGTCTACGGCGCGCATGCGCCGTAGACAGCGGCGCCTGTCTTTTTAGTAAATATCTCCTAAACCGTGTAGGTTTAGGAGATATTTCTTGCACCTACAGGTAAGCCTTAATCTAGGCTTACCTGTAGGTGCAAGTTGAAAAAGTGGGTTTACAACCACTTTAAGCATTTGCTACACTATTGATTCTGACAGTGAAGCATGCTCCAAATTCAGGCAGTTCTAAAATGTGCCACTTTTACATTGTGTCACATTGAATGCGCCAAATGTAAAAGTGGAGCTAATTAAGAAGACCAACTCTCTTTTGGTGTACAGAGAGAAAAACTGTCTCTGACAGATTTTGCGAAAGCGTCTTGTGTGCATTTTAAATTTGGCACAGAATGAGCCGAATTCATGTACAAGTTCCAGACAGGTACATTAATTTCACGCATTCTTCACCACTTTTAGAATGCACTGGAGACACATTTGCAAAATCTGTCAGAGCCAGTCTTTATGAATTCCAGAGACTGTGTTTTTCACAGAACAGTGGTGCTTAAAGTGTATCTCTAAGCAAAACTATTTATTTTTTATTTTGGTTAGGGTAGGGAAGGGTCACAATCTGCATAAAGTTTATAATTACTCCTTTATTTGCACTGCCTCCCTATTCGTACTGATGACCATTGTCCCTGAGAAAGAGTAATGCCACGTACACACGATCGGAAATTTCGACAACAAAACTGTGGATTTTTTTCCGATGGAATGTTGACTCAAACTTGTGTTGCATAAACACGGTCACACAAATGTTTCCGGAAATTCCGCATGTCAAGAACCCAGTGACGTACAAGACGTACGACAAGCCCCAATGAAGTACAATAGGCAGTTCAGCTCTTCTGCTTGATTCTGAGCATGCATGTTTTTTTGTGCATCGGAATTACATACAGACGATCGGAATTTCCGACAAGAACTTTTGTTGTCGGAAAATTTGAGAACCAGCTCTCAAATTTTTGTTGTCGGAAATTCTAAGCCTATACACGGTCGGAATTTCCGACAAAAAGCTCACATCGAACATTTGTTGTCGGAATTTCCGATCGTGTGTACGCGGCATAGGAGTAAATCCAAAATATTTGAGTTGTCCCCAGAACAAGAGGTAGTGATACATTTCCAGTGGATATTTCCTTTAACCACTTAACGACCGCTCACTGTATATATACGTCGGCAGAATGGCACCGACAGGCACAATCACGTAGAGCATACGTGATTGCCTTTGTATAGTTGGGGGGTCCAATCGGACCCCCCTTCTGTACAGTGAGTGGTGGCTAAGTGTCCGGGAGCGTTCCGGGATGAGGGGGCAGCCATTCATTTCTGGCCACCCCCTCGCGATCGCTCCCGGCGAATGGAAATGCCCCCTCTGTCTGTGTCAGACAGAGGGAGCAGGAGGAAGTGATGTCATCTCTGGTGCGGCGCTCACATATACCGAGCGCCGTACAAGAGAAGACATCAGGTCAGTGCACACAACACTACACTGACACCAGGACACATAGGGACATAAATCGCCCCCCCAGCCCCCCCAGACACCCCAGATCACCCCCCAGATCACCCCCCCAGCCCCCAGTCACAGTGTCACTGATTGCAGTGACCATTTATTTAGTGATCACTGCAATCAGTGACATTTGTGACTGTAAAAGTGTCACCAAAGTTTAGTCTTAGGTCCAGTGTAGCCCCCTAACCCCCCCAATAAAGGTTTAACCCCCTGATCACCCCCCAGATAACCCTTTCACCGCCTATCACCACTGTCGCTTAGCGATCATTTTTCTGATCGCTGTCTTAGCGTCAGTGATGCCGATCGGCAGCCAGTAATTTTTTTTAGGTTCGCCGCAGGTTTTTATAGCGTCAGGTACCCCAATATATTATCTAATAAAGGTTTAACCCCCTTGATCGCCCCGCAGGTAACCCTTTCACCCCCTATCACCACTGTCACTAAGCGATCATTTTTCTAAACGCTGTCTTAGTGTCTGTGAAGGAGATCGGTAGCCGGTAATTTTTTTTAGGTTCGCCGCAGGTTTTTATAGCGTCAGGTACCCCAATATATTATCTAATAAAGGTTTAACCCCCTTGATCGCCCCCCAGGTAACCCTTTCACCCCCTATCACCACTGTCGCTAAGCAATTGTTTTTCTAAATGCTGTCTTAGTGTCGGTGATGCAGATCGGTAGCCAGTAATTTTTTTTAGGTTCGCTGCATGTTTTTATAGCGTCAGGTACCCCAATATATTATCTAATAAAGGTTTAACCCCCTTGATTGCCCCCCAGGTAACCCTTTCACCCCCTATCACCACTGTCACTAAGTGATCGTTTTTCTAAACGCTGTCTTAGTGTCTGTGATGCAGATCGGTAGCCGGTAATTTTTTTTAGGTTCGCCGCAGGTTTTTATAGCGTCAGGTACCCCAATATATTATCTAATAAAGGTTTAACCCCCTTGATCGCCCCCCAGGTAACCCTTTCACCCCCTATCACCACTGTCGCTAAGCAATTGTTTTTCTAAACGCTGTCTTAGTGTCGGTGATGCAGATCGTAGCCAGTAATTTTTTTTAGGTTCGCTGCATGTTTTTATAGCGTCAGGTACCCCAATATATTATCTAATAAAGGTTTAACCCCTTGATCGCCCCCCAGATAACCCTTTCACCCCCTATCACCACTGTCACTAAGCGATCGTTTTTCTAAACGCTGTCTTAGTGTCGGTGATGCAGATCGGTAGCTGGTAATTTTTTTTAGGTTCGCCGCAGGTTTTTATAGCGTCAGGTACCCCCATATATTATCTAATAAAGGTTTGAACCCCCTGATTGCCCCTAGTTAACCCTTTCACCAGTGATCACCATATAAGTGTTACGGGTGACGCTGGTTAGTTAGTTTGCTTTTTATAGTGTCAGGGCACCCGCCGTGTATATAACCCAATAAAGGTTTAACCCCCTGATCGCCCGGCGGGTGATATCAATTAGGTTTTAGCGTCAGAGAGGGTCTGAGTCACACCCCAGGCAGCGTCAGGTTAGTGCCAGTAACGCTAACACCCACGCGTGAAGCATACACCCCCCTTAGTGGTATAGTATCTGAACAGATCAATATCTGATCTGATCAGATCTATACTAGCGTCCCCAGCAGTTTAGGGTTCCCAAAAACGCAGTGTTAGCGGGATCAGCCCAGATACCTGCTGGCACCTGCGTTTTGCCCCTCCGTCCAGCCCAGGCCACCCAAGTGCAGTATTGATCGATCACTGTCACTTGCAAAACACAACACACATAACTGCAGCGTTCGCAGAGACAGGCCTGATCCCTGCGACTCCAGTGCTGTAGGAGGTGATTTCACCACCACAGTTAAAAAAAAAAGCAAATATGCCGAAGCATTGGGGCAGCAGGGGCGGAGGAGCGATTTTGCTCCTAATGCCGCGTACATACGGTCGAAATTCCGATGGAGGCTTGCCCGTGGAAAAGTCCGACCATGTGTGTGCGGCATAACTTTTTTGCGGGAGGATGCCCCCATGCTTCGGCATATATAAATGGTGCGTGTATGCCCATAATTAGAAGTGGGTGGATGAAGGGAGGTACTCTAATGGTGGGCATACCCACCGATCAATCTCTTTTTTCGTTCAGCCAACTGGCTGCATGAAATAAAAAGATTACAATACATGTCCAACAAGGACCAGCAACGTACTGGTATGTTGCTGGACTTTGAATGTTTATACCAGAATGATGCCTGCGGGTTTAGGTATCATCTTGGTATCATTCTTTTCAGCCAGCGGGGCGGCTTTCATGTAAAAGCAATCCTAGTGGCTAATTAGCCTCTGGAGTGCTTTTACAAGCAGTGGGAGGGAATGTCCCCCCCCCCGGATATAAAAAGCGCCATTGGGAAATTGGGAAAGCATTTTATCACACCGATCTTGGTGTGGTCAGATGCTTTGAGGGCAGAGGAAAGATCTAGGGTCCAATAGACCCCAGTTTTTTCAAAAAAGAGTACCTGTCATTACCTATTGCTATCATAGGGGATATTTACATTCCCTGAGATAACAATAAAAATGATAAAAAAAAAATACTTGGAAGGAACAATTTAAAAATAAAATAAAAAAGCAAAATTAATAATAAAAAAAAAGAAAAAAAAAAGCACCCCTGTCCTGCCCTGCTCTTGCCCAATGGCGAACGCAAGCGTCGGTCTGGCGTCATATGTAAACAGCAATTGCACCATGCATGTGAGGTATCACCGCGAAGGTCAGATCGAGGGCAATCATTTTAGCAGTAGACCTCCTCTGTAAATCTACTGGGGTAACCTGTAAAGGCTTTTAAAGGCTTTTAAAAATGTATGTAGTTTGTCGCCAATGCGCGTTTGTGCGAAATTTTAAAGCATGTCGTGTTTGGTATCTATGTACTCGGCCTAAGATCATCTTTTTTATTTCATCAAACATTTGGGCAATATAGTGTGTTTTAGTGCATTAAAATTAAAAAAAGTGTATTTTTTAACCCAAAAAATGCGTTTGAAAAATCGCTGCGCAAATACTGTGTAGAAAAAAAAATGCAACACCCACCATTTTAATCTGTAGGGCCTTTGCTTTAAAAATATATATAATGTTTGGGGGTTCAACATAATTTTCTTGCAAAAAAAAAAAATGTTTTCATGTAAACAAAAAGTGTCAAAAAGGGCTTTGTCTTCAAGTGGTTAGAAGAGTGGATGTAAGCTTCCTAATGTTGTGTATAAAATGCCAGAACAGTTCAAAACCCCCCCAAATGACCCCATTTTGGAAAGTAGACACCCCAAGCTATATACTGAGAGGCATGTCGAGTCCATGGAATATTTTATATGTTGACACAAGTTGCGGAAAAACGACAATTTTTTTTTTTTTTTGCACAAAGTTGTCACTAAATGATATATTGCTCAAACATGCCATGGGCATATGTGGAATTACACCCCAAAATACATTCTGTTGCTTCTCCTGAGTACGGGGATACCACATGTGTGAGACTTTTTGGGAGCCTAGCCACATACGGGACCCCAAAAACCAAGCACCGCCTTCAGGCTTTCTAAGGGTGTAAATTTTTGATTTCACTTCTCACTGCCTATCACAGTTTCGGAGGCCATGGAATGCCCAGATAGCACAAAACCCCCCCAAATGACCCCATTTTGGAAAGTAGACACCCCAAGCTATTTGCTGAGAGGTATTGTGAGTATTTTGCAGATCTCGCTTTTTGTCACAAAGTTTTGAAAATTGAAAAAAAATAAAAATATATATATATATTTACTTTCTTCATTTTCAAAAACAAATGAGAGCTGTAAAATACTCGCCATTCCTCTCAGCAAATAGCTTGGGGTGTCTATATTCCAAAATGGGGTCATTTGGGGGGGGGGGGGGGGTTTGTGCGATTTTGGCATTTTATGGCCTTCGAAACTGTGATAGGTAGTGAGGAGTGAAATCAAAAATTTGTGCCTAGAAATCCTGAAGGCGGTGCTTGGTTTTCGGGGTCCCGTACGCGGCTAGGCTCCTAAAAAGTCCCACACATGTGGTATCCCCGTACTCAGGAGAAGCAGAAAAATGTATTTTGGGGTGTAATTCCACATATAACCATGGCATGTGTGAGCAATATATCATTTAGTGACAACTTTTTGTAATTTTTTATTTTTTTTTGTCATTATTCAATCACTTGGGACAAAAAAATATATATTCAATGGGCTCAACAGGCCTCTCAGCAATTTCCTTGGGGTGTCTACTTTCTAAAATGGGGTCATTTGGGGGGGGTTTTGTGCTATTTTGGCATTTTATGGCCTTCGAAACTGTGATAGGTAGTGAGGAGTGAAATCAAAAATTTGCGCCCTTAGAAATCCTGAAGGCGGTGCTTGGTTTCCGGGGTCCCGTACGCGGCTAGGCTCCCAAAAAGTCCCACACATGTGGTATCCCCGTACTCAGGAGAAGCAGCAAAATGTATTTTGGGGTGAAATTCCACATATAACCATGGCATGTGTGAGCAATATATCATTTAGTGACAACTTTTTGTAATTTTTTTTTTTTTTTTTTTTAGTCATTATTCAATCACTTGGGACAAAAAAATAAAAAATTCAATGGGCTCAACATGCCTCTCAGCAATTTCCTTGGGGTGTCTACTTTCCAAAATGGGGTCATTTGGGGGGGTTTTGTACTGCCCTGTCATTTTAGCACCTCAAGAAATGAGATAGGCAGTCATAAATTTAAAGCTGTGTAAATTTCAGAAAATGTACCCTAGTTTGTAAACTCTATAACTTTTGCGCAAACCAATAAATATACGCTTATTGACATTTTTTTTACTAAAAACATGTGGCTGAATACATTTTGGCCTAAATGTATGACTACAATTGAGTTTATTCGATTTTTCTTATAACAAAAAGTAGAAAATATCATTTTTTTTCAAAATTTTCGCTCTTTTTCCGTTTATATCGCAAAAAATAAAAATCGCAGAGGCAATCAAATACCATTAAAAGAAAGCTCTATTTGTGGGAAGAAAAGGACGCAAATTTCGTTTGGGTACAACATTGCATGTCCGCACAATTTACAGTTAAAGCAGCGCAGTGCAAAATTCTGAATTCACCTCTGGTCCTTTAGCTACCAAATGGTCCGGGGCTTAAGTGGTTAACTAACTGTTGCATCTATGAAACAGACAGTGAAGTGTAGTGGAATTTGTGCAATAGTGCACAGACAGCACTAAACAAACTGAATGCATTTAACCATTCCCTACTATATCTAAAACGAACTAAAAAAATATTTTGGCTATAGATTTTAACTGGTCTTCCAAACATGCTTATTCACCAGGTAGGGACACATCTGCATCAGTTAAAAAAAACAAAAAAAAAACAATATCTTTGAGTTGGTAAAAACAGCTAAAAATCATGCACTTTTTTGGGCTTTTGAGTTAAAAAGGACCAGATGTCCTTACATGGTAAATAAAAGTGCTAGAGTATTTAGAAATCTAAATGATAAAATATATACAATTATAAATACAGAACTTAAGAAAACAGATTTAATTTTGCTATGCAGTACATTATTAAAGATTTACTCAAAGATATTTAAAGGGGTTGTAAAGGTTCGTTTTTTATTTTCTAAATAGGTTCCTTTAAGCTTGTGCATTGTTGGTTCACTTACCTTTTCCTTAGATTTCCCTTCTAAATGATTTTTTTTCTTTGTTTTCTTTGTCTGAATTTCTCACTTCCTGTTTCTCCTCAGTAAACTTCACACCATCATCCGAGCGGTGTTTAGTCAGCCAGAACAGCTTACTGAACAGCTTACTGAGGAGGAACAGGAAGTGAGAAATTCAGACAATGAAAACAAAGAAAGAAAACATTTAGAAGGAAAATCTAAGAAAAAGGTAAGTGAACCAACAATGCACTAGCTTAAAGGAACCTATTTAGAAAATAAAAAACGAACCTTTACAACCCCTTTAAAGCAGACATGTATTCACAGGGTGCCTCTAGAGGTCTTGTTGTAACTGTAAGCCCAGATTAGTGTGCCATCCTCCAACAGCATGTGGTCCATTCTTCCACTTATTGCTCCATGGCAGCCACTGCCATTTTCTCCTGGTCTTCTTTTGATTCTGAGATCCTTGTTTTTTATCCATTGGTTGGCCATTGATGATGTAACTCCTGCATATGCATACTGGAGTAGCATTGTCTTGCATCTAGATCTTACTGTACATTGTATTGTGCAATGAATGACAGTCAGTGTGAAATAAAAAAAAATTGTTTGCAGAAGTGGAAAGAGATTTGATATAAGTTTATTGTGTTCATAGGGTGTTTATTTAAAGATGAGTGAATAAGTATCGGGCCCAAGCTCATATATGCATTCAGCTTTTGAACAGATGCCAAGTGCAAATCTGAAGCCCTGTACACACGATCGGTTTGACTGATGAAAACCGTCCGATGGATGGTTTTCATCAGACCAACCGATTGTGTATGGTACCCATCGGTCTTTTTTCCATCGGTTTTAAAAAATAGAACTTGTTTTAAAATTTTCCGATGGATCAAAAACCGATGGTAATTTCCGATCGTCTATGGGCAAGTCCATCGGTTAAAAAACCCACGCATGCTCAGAATCAAGTCGACGCATGCTCAGAAGCATTGAACTTCATTTTTCTCGGCTCATCGGAGTGTTTTACGTCACCACGTTTGGAACGGTCGGTTTTTTGACTGATGGTGTGTGGGCAAGACTGATGAAAAACAGTTTCATCGGATTTCCGATGAACAAATCCATCGGACGAAAATCCATAGGTTATCCGATCGTGTGTACAGGGCTTCTGAGTTTTAATCTACAAATTTTGCTTTTTTTTAAATACTTTTAACAATGATTTCCACACACTCTTAAACTATACCAGCCTGGCACACTAGGCATACCATCTGGTGTCTCTGTAGAACGAGGGAGTGCTCCAAGAGGGACTTCCTTTAAAACACCAGCCAGGAGCTAAAAGGCAAAATGTATTTTGCTGGATTTCGTTTTTTCTACCATTAGTCCATGTTGTTATGAATTTACTATAAAAGCCTTAGGAAAAGACAAGCTCAAACATATTGATGATCTTCAGGGGAACACCACATAAGCAGTATGAAGTGTTTGTAGATAAATTACAAACAGAAGTAAGTGATTTATGAAATATGTTTTTATAACACATAACAAACAATAGTTTTTTAAAGGTACATTATAACAAATGAGTTCCTTCTATATAGAGTTTTGTTTAGGGAACCGATTCCTCTCTTTTTTAATTCATCTGTGATAGTGAATTGATAGTACTTAGATCTACAGAGAGAGACCACACAGGCCCAGATATAGGACGGAAGTGCTCATCATACATAAAAACATACCACATCCTTCCCATAAAGGTCATAAAGGTCAATTACATAGTATTACATAGTAGGTGAGATTGAAAAAGGTCCATCAAGTCCAACCTATGTGTGTGATTATATGTCAGTATCCCTGTATGTTGTGGTCGTTCAGGTGCTTATCTAATAGTTTCTTGAAGCCATCGATGCTCCCCGCTGAGACCACCGCCTGTGGAAGGGAATTCCACATCCTTGCCACTTTTACAGTAAAGAACCCTCTACGCAGTTTAAGGTTAAACCTCTTTTCTTCTCATTTTAATGAGTGTCCACATGTCTTGTTAAACTCCATTCCGCAAAAAGTTTTATCCCTATTTTGGGGTCACCAGTATGGTATTTGTAGGCGACTCTTCTCCAGAGAGAATACGTTCAGTCCTCGCAACCTTTCCTCATAACTAATATCCTCCAGACACTTTATTAGCTTTGTTGCCCTTCTTTTTACTCGCTCCATTTCCAGTACATCCTTCCTGAGGACTGGTGCCCAGACTTGGACAGCATACTCTAGGTGCGGCTGGACCAGAGTCTTGTAAAGCCGGAGAATTATTGTTTTATCTCTGGAGTTAATCCCCTTTTTAATGTATTCCAATGTTCTGTTTGCTTTGTTAGCAACAGCTTGGCATTGCATGCCATTTCCTTGAAAAAATCACGTGACAGGTGATGAAACCGGTCGGGAGGAGCCAGTGACACTACTCACGGTGCTTGAATGTGCTGGATGTGGAGGGGGAGGAATCCTGCTGTCTGCACTGACTGCTCTATAAGCGTTACACTATCAAGCTAAATCCATGGAGTAAGAGAAAAACTCCAGGAAGATACGGTTGGAAGTGGTGGAAAGGCTGCAGTGATGCCTGCTTGCTGAATATACACAAGAGTTGGAGAGCATCATCTTTAGTGCTGGAGATTGATCAAGGCTTTATCTGACCCTTTTAGGTCCATCAATAAGGTGAGAGGCTGGTATCATCGGGGGAGGATTGTGAGAATATGCCTGTTATGGTTGATTCCCTATTGATGTGAAAAGCTGGACTCCCACGCCTGTTCTTCTCTCTCTCTTCTATTCTTGTTTGCTGGAAATGTTCTTCTTTTTTTGGAGATCATTACCCTTTGTGTGAATATTCTATTATACACTATTTTTTGGGACACATCAATTTTTTGGATAATTTTTTTTTTTTACATGATTATTGCTTTTTTATGCACATGTACTATTAGTAATTTTTACATTTATTGTGTTATTTATTGTCCATTTGTAGATGGACATTTTATGGTTACACAACCTATCGCATTGCTATAATATTTTTTTCATATATGGACTATAAACTGAAAGATCTATAAATAAATGGTTGTGGAATGAATCATTGGAGTTTACATTATTTCTTATAGGGAAATTTGCTTTGATATAAGAGTGCTTTGGATTACAAGCATGTTTCCGAAACCAATTATGCTCGCAATCGAAGTTTTACTGTACCCGAAAAAGCCAAAGATTTGATTTGATATGTGACACATTTTTTAAGGTGCTTCATCAACAGGAAATAAAAAAATTACCCAGACCTGCACTGTTCATGCATGGAGGGCTTGTGTTATATGATGCCCCACTTATATATGAAGCTTGTCAGAGCTGGTGCTTCGTATTTTCCCAAAAATTGCAGGTTGGTGAGAGAAGTTTCACCTTTCTACCAATGTTGCTTCTTTTGGCTTGTGAAACTTGAGATCGGTCCTTATAGATAACATCTCATGCACTCTGCCTACAGGCTTTTACATAAACTAAAGAAGGAAACAATTACTGTATTTATTGGCGTATAACACTCACTTTTTTACCCTGAAAATAGAGGGTAAACTGTGCCTGCATGTTATATGGAGGGGGCTGTGTTAAGTTTTTTTCCTGAAACTTCCCTCTTAAAGTTAGAGTGCGTGTTATACGCCTGTGCGTGTTATACGCCGATAAATACGGTAATCCTCCAAATTTATAAGATTCATTTCATAACCTAATACCAAAGTTCTAAGGTATATGACAGGTTGTAATGTTTTTTGCAGTTTATACACCTCAATAGCTATAAAATAGTAACTGTTGTTAAAGTGCGCAAGCAACAACTTTGTAATCAAGGACAGTCTGTCCTCAGTTTTAATCATTTTAATGCATGCAGTATTTTATTTACACAACCCTGCTGCCACTTGCAGCAAAGGCAGGCATATCATATGGAGATTAATTGAATTCTCTAATGATTTATATGTGTGCTTTTAAAGTAGTTGGCAATCTGCACACCCTATTACAAGATTTTTTTAGATGTATGCATTTACTACTCTGTGGACCAATAACCATATACCATATGCTGTTCTGTGTAAAAATAATATTTTGTTCTTAAACATTGTGACATATTTTTTCTTCTTGGAGCCAAATCTGTCGAATGAAAAATGTATCTAAAGCACAACCGTACCAATGATTATTAGAAAAGCTGCATTTTGTGCAAGACTAGCTTTACTGCTATCTGGTATACGGATAAGATTTATCATTTTGTTTATGAACAAAAAAAGCCCCTGAGACTTGTATCACCCAACTAGTTGAAACAACAGGACTGAATTTATATCCCTTTCAAAGCTCTCATGATGTATTTGTTACCTTAGGTGCAAATGCAAAATCACTTCTCTTAACTCACAATAGAGGGGGCATGCTGTCACTGTAAACACCTAAAAGCAATTGCTTCAACTGTATTGCTAAGCATTTTTTTTTATTTCTAAAACTGATGTTCATCAAGTTCAACCCGCCCACACTTGAAGTTCCACCACTGCGCCTCAGAACAGAATGTCTCAAATTGGTAGAGCTGCCACTGCCACAAAACTGTTAGTTTTTTGAGGTTGTCATTTTTTCTCACAATTCTTTGCAAAATGAAGATTTTTTTTATTTTTATTTTTTTTCACACCAAATTGTCATTATAACAGGTTATTTCTCTCACATGGCATGTACATTCCACAAATAACACCACAAAATATATTCTGCTACTCCTCCTGAGTATGGCGGTACCACATGTGTGAGACTTTTATACAGCCTGCCCACATACAGAGGCCCAACATTGAAGTAGCCCCTTCAGGCGTTCTAGGAGCATAAATTACACATCTAATCTCTCAACCACCTATTACACTTTTGAAGGCCCTGGAGCACCAGGACAATGGAAACGCCAACAAAGTGACCCCATTTTGGAAAGCAAACACCCCAACGTATAATCTATGAAGCATTATGAGTCTTTTGAGCTGTTCATTTTTTCCAGAAGTTTTTGGAAAATGTGGAAAAAAAATGAAAACGCATTTTTTTTACACAAAGTTGTCCATTTATAAGATATTTCCAACACATAGCATGTACATAGCAAAAATTACACCCCAAAATATATTCTCCTACTCCTCCTGAGTATGGCGGTACCACATATGTGAGACTTTTACACAGCCTGGCCACATACAGAGGCCCAACATTGAAGTAGCAACTTCAGGCGTTCTAGGAGCATAAATTACACATCTAATCTCTCAACCACCTATTACACTTTTGAAGGCCCTGGAGCACCAGGACAATGGAAACGCCAACAAAGTGACCCCATTTTGGAAAGCAAACACCCCAACGTATAATCTATGAAGCATTATGAGTCTTTTGAGCTGTTCATTTTTTTCCAGAAGTTTTTGGAAAATGTGGAAAAAAAATGAAAACGCATTTTTTTTACACAAAGTTGTCCATTTATAAGATATTTCCAACACATAGCATGTACATAGCAAAAATTACACCCCAAAATATATTCTCCTACTCCTCCTGAGTATGGCGGTACCACATATGTGAGACTTTTACACAGCCTGGCCACATACAGAGGCCCAACATTGAAGTAGCAACTTCAGGCGTTCTAGGAGCATAAATTACACATCTAATCTCTCAAACACCTATTACACTTTTGAAGGCCCTGGAGCACCAGGACAATGGAAACGCCAACAAAGTGACCCCATTTTGGAAAGCAAACACCCCAACGTATAATCTATGAGGCATTATGAGTCTTTTGAACTGTTAATTTTTTTCCAGAAGTTTTTGGAATATGTGGAAAAAAAATGAAAACGCATTTTTTTTACACAAAGTTGTCCATTTATAAGATATTTCCAACACATAGCATGTACATAGCAAAAATTACACCCCAAAATATATTCTCCTACTCCTCCTGAGTATGGCGGTACCACATATGTGAGACTTTTACACAGCCTGGCCACATACAGAGGCCCAACATTGAAGTAGCAACTTCAGGCGTTCTAGGAGCATAAATTACACATCTAATCTCTCAAACACCTATTACAATTTTGAAGGCCCTGGAGCACCAGGACAATGGAAACGCCAACAAAGTGACCCCATTTTGGAAAGCAAACACCCCAACGTATAATCTATGAGGCATTATGAGTCTTTTGAACTGTTCATTTTTTTCCAGAAGTTTTTGGAAAATGTGGAAAAAAAATAAAAACACATTTTTTTTACACAAAGTTGCCCATTTATAAGATATTTCCAACACATAGCATGTACATAGCAAAAATGACACCCCATAATATATTCTCTTACTCCTCCTGAGTATGGCGATACCACATGTGTGAGACTTTTACACAGCCTGGCCACATAGAGGCCCAATATCCAGGAAGCACCATCAGGTGACCTAGGGACATAAATTACGCATCTAATTTCCTTACAATCTATCACATTTTTGAAGGCCCTTCATATTTCTAGCATATAGCATGTACATACCAAGAATTACACCCTGAACTACATTCTGCTGAGTAAATGGTAAACAAAAGATTACCTGTGGTTTTAGTAGTGCAATTGTCCACAGAAGGAGAGCCCTGATCCAGGCAGCAGGCAGGGACGTGGTCAGCGTCAGTGAATGTAATTGTCCAGGCAGCAGGCAGGAATATTGTCCATAGTCAGTACAGGCAGAGATACTGTCCATATACAGTCCAAGGTCAGTGCAAGTAGAGACATTGCCAGCAGTGCCAAAATATTGGTCCTGGTAGTAAGCAGGAACATGGTCCAAGTAGCAGGCCAGGAAAGAATGGGGACAGGGGTAGAGGCTTCTCCCACCCAAATCTCTTTGAAGCCTCCGAGTCTCCAGACCCTAATCCGGGAATGAGAAAACTAAAAAATTTGTTTTCTTCATCCAGAAAAACAATTCTGGAGCCCCTCACATATGTGAGACCCCTGTGTCCCCATTAGCATAGCAGGGTAAAAGATCAATCCAAGAGGCAGGCAAAAAACGTGGTCAAACAGTCCAGGGTCAGTTCCAGAGCAGGCAGAGGTAGGTACAGTTTAGGGTTAGGCAGAAGCGTGGTCGTATAACAAGCCAGGGTCAGTTCCAGAGCAGGCAGAGGTAGGTACAGTTTAGGGTTAGGCAGAAGCGTGGTCGTATAACAGGCCAGGGTCAGTTCCAGGGCAGGCAGAGGTAGGTACAGTTTAGCGTTAGGCAGAGGCGTGGTCGTTTAGCAGGTCAGGGTCAGTTCCGGAGAAGGCAGCGGTATGTACAGTGGCATAAGGGGTGTGGCGGTAAATGACAATTAGGTTTACCTTACTTTCCTAATAATGTAGAAAAGTATGGTAACGACGGAAACATCGACCAAAACAAAGGCCTGGTTGGGAAGGACAATCGGGACAATAATACACAGTGTCTCTTCTAGTTCCTTCTTTGGAGCACACCCGGCATCTCTTCTGACGTTTTCGGCCTGTTTCATGGGGGGGGAGTTTATCAGGAAAGTGGCGTTCATGGAGTCTGCTCACTGAATCTGAGCGAATGCTTTCTGGTGGGTCTTCAGGGTACAAAAGGGCTTCGATAATTTCTTCTTGGTACTGAAAATAAGATAAGGGGGTCCTTGTAGATTTACGGTAAATGACATAAGTATTGTAAAGGGCCATACTGAAAAGATATATGGAGACCTTTTTATACCAATAGCGGCTTTTTCTTGTGGGAAGATAGGGTTCAATCATCTGATCATTAAAATCGACTCCCCCCATGAACAAATTATAATCATGAACACATGCTGGTTTTTGGATAGGGCCGTTTCTTTTGGGGATTTCCACGTAGGTGTCGTTATGTATCGTTGAGAGCATGTGGACATTTCTTTTGTCCCTCCACCTGATAGCCAATAGCTCTTCATTCCGCAAAGACGCCGTCTCCCCTTTTCGTAGTCTTTCAGTAACGAGTCTTTGCGGGAAACCCTTCCTGTTGGCTCGCACTGTACCACACGCTGGAGTGCCCTTCCGGTAAAGGTTGCGGAAGAGGGGGATGCTGGTATAGTAATTATCCACATAAAGGTGGTAACCCTTTTCAAGGAGTGGATATATAAGCTCCCAAACAACCTTTCCGCTGGCACCGATGTACTCAGGACATTCAGGGGGATGCAGTTGGGAGTCCTTCCCTTCATACACCAGGAAGGCGTAAATGTAGCCAGTGACCCGGTCACATAGCTTGTAGATTTTAACCCCATATCGGGTCCTTTTGCTTGGAATAAACTGCTTGATGCCAAGCCTGCCTGTGAAGTGGACCAATGACTCATCCACGGATATATTTTGGTCGGGGATATATAACTGGGGGAATTTCTCAGAGAAAAAATTTAGAAGTGGCCGAATTTTAAATAATTTGTCATGTGATGGGTCATTTCGGGGAGGGCACTGGGTATTGTCATTGTAATGGAGAAAGCGCATTATCATGAGGTATCTGGATCTTGACATAATGGATGAAAAGACTGGCATGTGCTGGATGGGTTTGGAGGACCAATAGGAGTATACTTCATTTTTTTTTGAGAGCCCCATGTTGAACGTTAGGCCTAAAAATAATTTAAATTCCTCCACTGTCAATTCTCTCCACACATAGGGACGGGCATAACTTGAATCAGGGTTGTTAGTTATGAATTGTTGTGCAAAGAGGTTGCACTGGGTCACGATGGAGGATAATAGGTCTTGGGTAAAAATTAAATTAAAAAAATCAATAGGGGCAAAATTCTCTGTGTTCACCTGAACACCTGGCTGGGCGGTGAAAGGGGGGATGTTTGCTGCTCCTGAATTGGGGGGAAGCCACAGAGGGTTTTCAAGGGCATAGGGAAGGCTGGCATGGGTCCTAACCCTTTGGGGCTGAGATGACACCCCGCTAGTTCTTGGCCTTTGCTGTAGTGGTACTTCATTTCTTGTGGATGGCACTGTGCTACTGGTGGATGGCACTGAGCTGCTGGTTGATGCCACAGCACTACTTGTGGTAGCCTGCTGATCCATGTCAGAACGCCTTCGTTTCCTGGGCACACTTTCCTCTTCCTCTGAATCTGTAGAAGACCCACTGCTTATAACAGGTTCATATTCTGAACCAGAATCAGACTCAGAGAGCTTGTCGCTGCTCTCGTCAGTCAAGCAAAGCTGTTGGTATGCCTCCTCAGCGGAAAACATTTTTTTCGCCATACTGGTGACTGTGGGCTGTGGTGACAAACTGTGGTAGGAAAACTGGAACAGATATGGCTGCACTGATGGGTGCTGATGAGGCTGGTCTAATGAGGCTGCACTGCTGGGTTCTGATGAGGGTGCTGCTGGGTTCTGAGGAGGGTGCTTCTGGGTTCTGATGAGGATGCACTGCTGGTAACTGATGAGGGTGCAGATGAGCACTATAGTGGCGCTGATGTGGTACTGATGGCACCGATGGGGCACTGTAGTGGCACTGGGCACTGTAGTGGCACTGGTGGAGCACTGGCGGCACCGATGGGCACTGAAGTGGCAGAGGTGGCACTGATGAGCACTGGTGGCACTGATGAGCTTTGTAGTGACACTGATCAGCCTTGTAGTGACACTGATCAGCCTTGTAGTGACACTGATCAGCCTTGTGGTGGCACTGATCAGCCTTGTGGTGGCACTGATGGACACTAGTGGCACTGATGGGTACTCTGGTGGCACTGGTGGCACTGATGGGCACTGTAGTGGCACTGATGAGTATTTTTGTGGCACTGCTTACACAGATGGGTACTGTAGGGGAGCTGTAGGGGCGCTGATGGGTAGTGTGGGGCACAGATTGGCACTGTGTGGCACTGTGTGGCACTGCTGAATATATATGAGACACTCACTGTTAAAAGGATCTCTCCTCTCCTCACACGCTGTATCGGTGTGAGGAGAGAAGAGAGCTGGACCTCTGTTTGACCCCAGTTTGTTTACATTCTGATCGCTCCCTCATTGGAGGGAGCGATCAGGTGGTAAAGAGCCGCTATCATTGGCTCTTCACCGCGATCCTTGTTGCAGTGGGAGCCGTGAACTCGGCGAGCACGGACACTTCCGCGAGCGCGCACCAGGGGGCGCGCGGGAAGCGCGAATGCACGAGGACGTCCCAGGGACGTGAGCTCAGGATAACTCGACCACTCTGTGGACGTCTTTTGTCCATGACGCGGTCGGGAAGTGGTTAATCATAGCTTAGATTAAACACTAGGAATAGTGTGAAACGCGTCAACTGTCCGGTCTGCTGTGATTTGTAGTGCTGCTTTGATTTTACAATAAAGGCAACTTTTTGTTTTGAGTGCGGCTGTCTAGAAAGACATTTTCTTTTTCTATCCAGCCGTGTATATAAGGGATCTCTCCACATGTAAATAATAAAAGGTGCTCCAATAGTGTAATAACGTAAAAGCCAGTTTAATGAAACACTCAAAAACCCTCCCACCATTACACTCACATTTAGTAAAATTCAAAGCAAGCAGAAATACCACAGCAAGTCTTCCATAAAAGTCTAAAGTGGTGTATTGTGGTCACAGCGGACCCAAGGTGTACAGATGCTGTCTCACTCTTACCCACTCCTCAGACTCGGACCTCCACTTCCTGGAACCAGGAAGTGGAGGTCCGAGTCTATCACTAGAAAACTTTTTTTGTCCATGGTGACCAATCAAATTCTTTCTTTCAGTGATTAAACTGTGCTACGTGTAGAAAAATTTAAGCATGAGTCTAATAGGGTGCAGTGGCAATGCTGGCCTTTTAAAAATAAAGTCTCTATGGTCAGAATGTAAAGTCATAAATTAATTTCCACATTCAATTTCAATTATTTCTAGCTTACTTGTATTAATGAATGATCATAAAGTTTTTTTATAATTACTATGTGAAGAATCTCACACATTAATTGCTAGTGAGTAGGCACTGCTATGTCACACATTTCACATAGCCTGACTTCTGAATTACAGAGGTGCTGAAAGGAGGAGTATTAGGAGAGACAGCCAGTATAGGAAACAAAACCACTTCATCACTGATTGCAGGCTTCAAGGTATCATGGGTTATATAGTCCTTAGAATTTAAAACTAAACAAAAGAGATAAGCAAAGAAGAAGCTGCAAAGCATGTAAGGAATCCAGGAAGTTGTTGAACAAGATGGGCAGCAGCCAGGCAGTACTCACAATGTAAAAGGAGATTCTTTAAGTAAGCTTATATTGGATTATAAAAAAAAAAGTTATATTGCTAATAAATTGCTGATATTTTTAAATGAAAATGTATGAGCTGTGACTAATATATCTCCTGTCATTCCTGCAGCCTGTAATTATTTATCTCTGAAATGCTAGTATATACTGGTACTTTATTACAAGACCTGAAGGCCTGTAACCCAACCTTCAAATTCAAACCAAATTTTAGTTTGGCTCAAATACAAAGCTCCTACCTAATCATCTTCTCTGTCCAGTGAGCAGTAATGGTCAACCAGGAAGGAGAGCCAGTGGTGAACATATTCACTAAGGGGCTGCTTTGTAAACAATTCTACAAACTACAAACAATTATTCAATGTGATAGATAGATAGATAGATAGATAGATAGATAGATAGATAGATAGATAGATAGATAGATAGATAGATAGATATGTGCAGATAAGGAGGGGTTCCAGTCTATTATAGATGGACCCCAAGTCCCAAAAGGCCCTTGTGTTGTAGCTGAGTTTATGCAAATAGTTTATCTACTACTCAGAAGAATGGCTTTCCAAAATTACAAATCTTCTGGAATGTAACGTAGAAATACTTATCTCAGCTGTGTTTTGCCAGAAGCACCAATTTCAGCCTAAACTATGGATATATCCATCACTGAAAACCGCAGAGAAGGTGATACTGCAGCACATCAACATGGCATTTGATCTCAGTACCACCACTTAAATTGTCAAGCCTTTGCTCAACAAACAGGGACAAATAAGATATATATGACTACTGGGACATACAGAATTGCTACAAAGACCTTTTTTAGAATTGTTCAAGGAAATCAAATAGGAAAGAGCAAATTAAGCACACCCGTTTTATGGACCACCAATCCTATGATAAAATATGTCTACAGTTAATTATAATAATGTAAAAACAGTCTTTCAGTTGATATATATAATCTTTGTTAGAGGATAATTTCATCTAGATTTCATGGCTGAACATTTTTGATCAAAAAGCAATAAAATCCAAGGCATTTTTGCCTGCACTGCCTATCTTAATTTTATTGTTTAACAGAAAACTAATTTGAACCCCATACATAAAGGCCTGACTCACTACCAAGCATTAAGCCTATACTGTAGATTAACATTTCATTGGTCTTTAGTTTTCTACAGAGAATCTTCTCTATTCTGCTAATGTATTTCTTTGTAGCATGTAAGATTTAATTAATGTAGCAGTTAGATCCTCATCACTGTTATTCTATAAAATAAAACAATGGGTTTTCTTTGTATAAAGACTTTATTTATTTATTTATTTTGTTTAGTTACATTTAGTTATCTGTTATGGCACCAATGCAATTTACTTGATTCAAAGAAAAAAATCCTGTAGAATAACTCCTAGGGTTTAATACAGAGTTCATTCTACCTAAAGCTGGCCATGCACTAAACACTCTTATTGTGCAATATCTGCAAATGTCATTTAAATTTGACAAAAACCTGGATTAGGACAGACCTAAAAAGTCCATCCAATTAGTATCTGTCACGTACCTGATGGTAGAGCCCGATATGCAGGGAGCGGCTTCTTTTGCACCTCTTACTCCGGAACCCCTGATAGTGCAGACAGGGAGCTCGGGAGTGCAGAGTCGCACAAGTGCCTGGCAGGAACACTGGTGCTGGAGCTGAGCTGGACTTCAGGAACTTCAGTAGACTCTGTACAGGTGTCAGCAGTGTAGGAGAAGACTGGAACAGCAGGCAGGCTGGGGACACAGGTACTGGAAGCAGGAAGCTGCAGACAGCAGGGAAGGTGTCCTATAGTTCAGAACACAAGCAAGTCCAGGCAGGCCGGGTCATACACAGGCTGGCAGATCAGGTGCAGATTCAGAAGCAGAGGCAGAGTCGTGGTTCAGGCCGGGTCAGCAACAGGCGGGCAGCAGATAGTCCAATGGGATAGGCAGAAGCGTAGTCAAACAAGCCGGGGTCAAAAGGCAGGCAGAAGGCAGGAGCAGTCAGGAACAAGCTGGGTCACAGGAACAGATCAACAGAATACTTTAACAGGTAGCAGGTGGGTCTCAGGAACGCTGTAGACCGAACAGCAAGGAGCCCAGGCATCAGTCCCATTAAATAGCCCCGTTTGGCGCCAAGAGCCGTCACTGTGCGCTCCCGCTCATGCCCGCGCACGCCGATGCGCCGCCATCGCCATCTTGGATACTGGCTTGCCCTTCTTGACAGTATCGGACAGGCCCTTGCACTACATAGTTGGTGGAAGATTGTACAATTGGATGGTATAGTGCAGCCCTCAAAATTTGTACTCGCCTGCTCGCATTTGGCGAGTACAAAATAACTGATTGTGAGTAGCAGCAGCCAATATCCTTCTGGGGGAGGAGAAGAGGTGCCCAATCAAGTGGAACTACTGGCATTCTCCTGTTGTCTCCCAAGTCCCACCTGTTAAAACGATTGGTTGCTAGTGTCCTAACAACCAATCAGGTGCTTGGAGGACCCGGCATTCAGAAGAGGAAGATGTAACCTGCTGACAATAGAAGGGAACAGGAGAGCACTTGCTGTCTGCTCTGGGACACTGCTGAGCTGACTGTCCGGGAGTATGAGGGGACCTGTGTGCTGTCTGGATCTGGACACTGCTGATGATTTGAGTGAGGATCCTGTGGAGAAAGTGAGCAGAGGAGTCCAGCTCTCAGAGCAGGGGCAGGGGTCAGGGATTACACTGAACAAGTGTAGAGGGAGGACATGCTCTCCTAGGTCCTAGAGCTGTGTACAATGAGTTGCAACATCTCCCCCCTACAGAGATGTGGAGGGATCATGGGGGGAGCCAATAATCACCACACCATCCACAGTACCTGTACCATGTCTGCAGTCTCTCTGACTCTCTCCTTGCCATGTCTGCAGTCTCTCTGACACTCTCCTTACCATGTCTGCAGTCTCTCTGACCCTCTCCTTGCCATGTCTGCAGTCTCTCTGACCCGCTCCTTACCATGTCTGCAGTCTTTCTGACCCTCTCCTTACCATGTCTGCAGTCTCTCTGACCCTCTCTTTACCATGTCTGCAGTCTCTCTGACCCTCTCCTTACCATGTCTGCAGTCTCTCTGACCCTCTCCTTGCCATGTCTGCAGTCTCTCTGACACTCTCCTTACCACGTGTGCAGTCTCTCTGACCCTCTCCTTACCATGTCTGCAGTCTCTCTGACCCTCTCCTTACCATGTCTGCATTCTCTCCGACACTCTCTTCGCCATGTCTGCAGTCTCTCTGACCCTCTTCTTACCATGTCTGCAGTCTCTCTGACACTCTCCTTGCCATGTCTGCAGTCTCTCTGACACTCTCCTTACCATGTCTGCAGTCTCTCTGACCCTCTCCTTACCATGTCTGCAGTCTCTCTGACCCTCTCCTTACCATGTCTGCAGTCTCTCTGACCCTCTCCTTACCATGTCTGCAGTCTCTCTGACCCTCTCTTTACCTTGTTTGCAGTCTCTCTGACCCTCTCCTTGCCATGTCTGCAGTCTCTCTGACCCTCTCCTTGCCATGTCTGCAGTCTCTCTGACACTCTCCTTACCATCTCTGCAGTCTCTCTGACCCTCTCCTTGCCATGTCTGCAGTCTCTCTGACACTCTCCTTACCATGTCTGCAGTCTCTCTGACCCTCTCCTTACCATGTCTGCAGTCTCTCTGACCCTCTCCTTACCATGTCTGCAGTCTCTCTGACACTCTCCTTACCATGTGTGCAGTCTCTCTGTCCCTCTCCTTACCATGTCTGCAATCTCTCTGACCCTCTCCTTACCATGTATGCAGTCTCTCTGACCCTTTCCTTGCCATGTTTGCAGTCTCTGACACTCTCCTTACCATGTCTGCAGTCTCTCTGACCCTCTCCTTACCATGTCTGCAGTCTTTCTGACCCTCTCCTTGCCAAGTCTGCAGTCTCTCTGGTCCTCTCCTTACCATGTCTGCAGTCTCTCTGACCATCTCCTGTAGTATGTCTGCAGTTTTTCTGACCCTCTCCTGTAGTGTTTCTACAGGGGGGTCGGAAATGTTTGCCGAGGGTCCAATTAACATTAGATGAACCTGCATACCATGTATGATCTGAATAAAATATGATCATTTACAAGGGGCGTGTTTAGGGGCGGGGTTGGGTGGGGCAACTTGTGGCGAGTAACTTTTAAGGCCTGGCTAGTAGCTCAGGACTTGAATTTTGAGTCCTGGTATAGTGCATTGTCAACTTTAGGTACAGTTACCAAATGCAAAATCCAATAATAATAATAATAATATTATTACTTCTTTTCATTTTTTTTTTACATGTTGAACTGTTTATCCATATCATACTGTATAACAGCAGTTTAAATAGTATTATTTTTCCTATTAAATGTAACTTTTGCTGTAGGTAGAACATTGTATACATTGAACTTGTGCACCACTTCACTGGCAAGTTTATGACACTACCCAAACATCTTCTACATAGGAAAAAGGAATTGTCTATTTTTAATGTTTCACCTTAACCAGCTTTAAATGAGCTGCTCCCTTCTGAAGGGATATTTAGCTTAACCGCTTCCTTTGTTGTTATAATCAGTTTCCATTTTATATTTCTACTTGTACTGTATTTCACATATTACTAGGTGCGTACTGGTAAAGTAGTTTCGTTTCTCATGTTCATGTTATCTACTTGTTATAGTTTTGTTTCTTATTAAGCACGTGATTTATTAGAAATAATTGGTTTCACTTTTGTCATGAAATGTCTCTGTATATGATTGGATAATTTGTCAAAGGACGGTACTTTCTGAAAGCCCCTTTAAATATTCACACCAAGGAATAAAAGATTAGATTTGCTCAGAGACCTTGCTGTTTTGTGTCATTGTCTCAATGGGCTAATCTCACAGGCCTGGGGGGATTGTAAGTCACATCTTATCAGAAATATTATCAAGATTCAAACTCATCCCTAGACTGACTATCTAAATTTCCCTATCACCTTCCATATGGAAATATATATATATATATATATATATATATATATATACACACACAGTATATATATATCTATATACATACGTTTATTTATTTTTTTGCATTGTTACACGTCCGTCAGGGCAGTGGCCAGCAACCATGCCCTTTGTTTGACAAGTCCTTGCCTATTAGCTTTGAAAATGACAAGAAAATGGCCAGGATTGGTTTCAAAATTTGATTTTAGCAAAGTTCGGATTACCGTTCACAACCTCAGCGCAGTTCCGCAAGCCAAACTTGGATACCTTCGTTGTTCCCCTAATTGACGCCAATGGTCAACTAAAAGTTTTACTTCAATTCCGCTAAACAATATGCAGTTGTACTTCTTTTTGTAGTATATTTAAAAAATGCCAATATGAAAGGTTATCAATATTAAAGGTGAATCCTGTTTTCATCAGAATGGTGTGCTGCTGCTGCTGAATGCTTATTTGCTTGAGATTATTGTATATCTTTCCAGTATAAACAAACAGTTCTTTTGGAAAACAATGGGGGTTTCTTACAGTATTATTCAATCTAAGTATTTTGTCATAAGAGAAGTGTTTACCTATCATTGCAGAAATGGGTTGGACTATACACATGATGGGTGGGACTATAAACACAATGGGTTGGACTATACACTTGTCTCCCTGTCTCCTACCACTCTAAACTGCTACTCTGTATCTTTTAGTGGCTAAGTCCATATCACCCTTGTTTTGTACCTCTGGAACCTAGACTAAATCCCACTGGGAACGTTATGAAGTTGATTTACTAAAAGGCAAAGCGAGTGTTCAATAAGCAATGGGCATTTTCACTTTGCAAGAATATTCCCTTAGCTTCGTGAATGAGGTGAAGCTCTGCTGACTTCCGCTGACTAATCTTGTGCAAGCAAAATACTGTTTTTAATTTACCTTGCACCTGATTGGGTATTCTTTGCAAAGTGAATTTTCACCACATTCACTAAGGCTGGCCATACATTATATAATTTTTTTGTAGAATATTCTTTACATTTACAAAAACCATATAATATGGTCAAACCTAAACACTTTCAATTTGTATGCAACCAGGCATACCCTCCTATTACATAGTAGAAGGTAAAGATAAAGAAAATTTAATAAGAAAATTGAATAATGTTTTATCAGCTTAAAGGGGTTGTAAAGTCAGAAGTTTTTTTTTATCTTAATTAGAGTTGAGCAGACTACTGGATGTTCGGGTTCAACAGGTTCAGCCGAACTTCAGAAAAAAGGTTGAGTTCGGGACCGAACTTGACCCCGAACCGAACCCCATTGAAGTCAATGGGGACCCGAACTTTTGAGGACTAAAATGGCTCTAAAATAGTAATGGAAAGGGCTAGAGGGCTGCAAATGGCAGCAAAATATTGTTAAGAGCATGGCAAGTGCTTTGCAAACAAATGTGGATAGGGAAAAAACTTAAAATAACATAAAAAAAATTTGAAATAAAATAATATGCTGAAGGCCCCCTTCTCAGCAGAAGAGGTACAGGAAGTCATTAAGAACCTCAGAAACTCAACGGCACGATGCCACACATATGGTGGGAATGCCCCAGAATACGCCCTTTCTGGAAAAAAAATATAAAATTTAATGGATAAGCTAGTGGGAAAATAAAATACTTTAAAATAAAAAAATAAAAAATTATAATCTTGACCTAGGAGGACGAGGTCCATATGGAGTAGGAGGTTGAGGTGGCGGTGGATGTGGCTGTGTAGGTGGAAGCGGCGGTGGAGGAGGACGAGGTAGCCAACACTGGTTCAAAAATACAACAATGGCTGGGTAAGGCCTGTGATGTGTCGAATTCTGTCCCCATCGGATAGTGTCCGCCCTGTACTGCGCTTGCTCAGTACGTAGGACAAGGGGATTTAGAAAATCTCCGAAGACGAATGGCGCCTGCGCGGTGAGTCCAGGTTCAAGCCACACCATGCGAGGTTCAAGCTGAGCCAAGCGAGGCCGTGCCCGAAGCGTGGCGACACTGGCGAGAGAAGCGAGCCCGTGAGGGGCCCTGTTACTATGTGCTACCGTATGTCCACTTGGATGGTGGGGCTTGAACCTGCACTCACAGCGCAGGCGCCGTTCATCTTTGGAGATTTTGTGAATCTCCTTGTCCTCCGTACTGCGCAAGCGCTGCGCCTGTGCAGTATGGGCCGGACACTATCCGATGGCCGGACAGTTTTTGTCAGAACACCAGTATACATGTCTATTCTGCACAAGGTACGGACAAGTCCTGTGGGATCCATGCCTGGTTCATTTTAATGAACGTGAGCTTGTCCACATTGGCTCTGGACAGGCGCTTGCGCTTGTCTGTGATAACGCCCCCCTGCCGTGCTAAATACACGTTCAGATAATACACTGGCTGCAAGCCTGATGCTGCTCTCACAGATGGCCAGCATGTGCAAGGTGGAGTTCCACCTTGTGGGCACGTCACATATGAGGCGGTGAGCGGGAAGGCCGAAGTTACGCTGCAGCGCTGACAGGCGAGCAGCAGCAGGGTGAGAACGCCGAAAGTGCGCACAGACGGCCCGCACTTTCTGCAGCAGCTCTGGCATATTGGGGTAATTTTTCAGGAACCTCTGGACCACCAAGTTCAGTACATGCTCCAGGCAAGGGATGTGCGTCAAACCGGCTAGGTCCAGAGCTGCTATGAGATTTCGCCCATCATCGCACACCACCAGGCCGGGCTTGAGGCTCACTGACAGCAACCACTCATCGGTCTGTTGTTCCATGTCCCTCCACAACTCCTGCGCGGTGTGGGGTTTTTCCCCCAAACAGGAACGTTTTAAAACTGCCTGCTGTCGAGGGGCGCATGCGCGGCTCGTGAAGATGGTGGACGTGTAGGACCAGAGCTCCGGCCTCATCCCGTCCCTAAGCGACTCCCACTCCGCTACATCCGCACCATTCGTCCCGGGAGCAGTCTCAATAGCTCGGGGAACTACTCAGCCATCGAGTGATCCCGTTTATGGGTAAGATCGGAGATCAGCGACGCTTCTACAAGACGACCGCGCCGCAGGCCGCACCCCATCTTTCCCTCATGGATCGCTTCTTGTATAGGCCTCAATCCCCGGCCTCAGGTAATATGACGACCGCGGAGGAAATTCCGGACGCAATTCCGTTGGGTGAGCTTTCTCCTACCCTGCCCGTGCAGCAACATCCGCAGATCTCATTACAGCCTCCGATGACAGCCCTGGTGACTGTGGAAGTACTAGATCTCCGGCTCCAGGCCCTGCTCCAAGGCCTCACAGACAACATTACTAAGGCGGTAAGCAAACTAGCCCACGAGCTCAGAGGGGAGATAGATCACCTAGGGGAACGTACAAACACCCTAGAGACTAAGTTTGATGATATGATCAATTATGTTCATGTCATAGAAGACGAGAATGCTTCCCTGAAAAATACAGTGGCGCAGTTACAATTGCAACAAGAAGATCTCGAGAACAGGGAAAGGAGACAGAACCTGAGAATACGTGGGGTCCCAGAAGCAGTTACTGACAAAGACATCCTTTCATATCTGCTGGCCCTGTTCATCCATCTAGCCCTGCCCTGACATACCAGATATAGACTGGAGGCTTGACAGGGCACACAGGTCTCTGGCTCCAAAACCCCCCCAAGGAGCGAACCCTAGAGATATAATAGTGCGCTTCCATTTTTATGAAAGTAAAGAAGCTCTGACCGTAGCCACCCGCAACAGATCAAGAATTGATTTTAAGGGAGCGAAGATTCAGCTGTTTAGTGATTTGTCCCCCATCACTCTGGCTAAACGCCGTGCTTTGAAACCTGTCACAGCTCATCTACAAAATCACCAGGTTCCCTATCGCTGGGGGTTCCCATTCCGTCTCACTGTTACTATGGATGGCTCACAACACTCTCTGAGAGATTTACAGGAATGTGACCCTTTCATCAGAAGCCTGGGTCTTTCCCCTATTCCTGAAGAGAAAGGTCCATTCTGATCTTACCCACGCTGAAATGTAATTGTATATTCTCTTGAAAAGAGATTTCGATCCATGCCCGGATTGTCCTTTCCTGTCATCACTTTTTTTTATTTATTTTTTTACCTGCGGCCTAAGGCTTGAACGTTTGATTGCGTCTTCTTCCATTAAGTTGACAGTCCCTGTACTTCCTACGATGACGAACTCCCGTTTAGTTCCCTTTAATGCTGACAATGATGTCTGAGGGGGATTGGGGCTGGTGGGATGGTCCCTGCGGGCTGCCGTGCCCTCACCTACTTTTCATGGTCCTTGACTGTGATCATAACCCCCAGGGGGACTTTTCCCCTTCGGGCACTATGCCTTTATGGTTCTTTTTTTTTTGTTGCTGGTTTTATGTTTTCTTTTTCCTGTGCTTCCATTTTCTCCTGGTCCAATTTTTACATGGACACCACGTGAGCTTTATATATTTTTTTTGTCCATTTTTTTTTGGACTCTAAATACCTCCTTCATTGTTGTTGGATCCTATCTGTACTGTTTAAATTTAACTGTTTATGTTCCTGGTATTATCTAACTGTCTATAGGTCCATTTTTGACCTATCCAAGAAACACAGATGTGTTTCCACCTCATTTCATTTTTTTCTAAAATACGAAAGTACTGACCCAGATTCTAGTACCATTGCATCATGGTTAGTGCTCTCGACATGGTATTTAAAGATGACATATGCTTTCCTGTTCATACCTCTGAATGGCCATAAATGTATTATCTTACAATGTTAAGGGCCTGGGCTCCATTTCCAAACGCTGGATGGCATTGAAGGAGTTTAGATCTTCAGATGCGGATGTGGTCATGGTCCAGGAGACCCATTTTAGGGCTGATGGCTCATTTAAATTCGCATCTAAGCACTTCCCCACTACTTTTGTGGCCTCTGACCCCTCTGGTAAAGCAGGGGTGGCCATCCTGTTTAGGAAGGCTTCGGCCATTCGGGTCAAGTCTTCATTTTTGGATCCACATGGTCGTTTTATTCTCCTGGACTGTGACCACATAAACACATCCTTCACACTTGCAAACATATATGCTCCCAACTCGAAACAGATTGGGTTCCTTGAAGTTTTTTTTGAGAAGCTCAAGACTTTCTCCCAACCCTTCATGATAATAGGTGGAGACTTTAATTTGTGTATGTCCCCAACCAAAGATAGGCTCTCCCTGCTTAAAAATCCACCCTCGACACGGGTACAAAAATCCTCTACGGCATTTCGTAGATTACTTAGAATCCACAAGTTGCTAGACTCTTGGAGAGAGAAACATCCGATAGCTAAGCAATTCACTTTTTTCTCATCTCCACACAGGTTATACACGAGATTAGATCATTTCTTTATTTCACCACCGTTGGTGACACATCTGGTTGACTGTAATATTCACCCGATCACATGGTCTGATCATGCACCTATTACCCTAAATCTTATACTGTCCACACCCACACCTAGGACCTGCCACTGGCGTCTTAACGAATCTCTCCTGAGTATCCCCGAAACCCACTCACACCTGGAACGCAGCCTGATCGAATTTTTCCAACTCAATGCAGGTTCAGTTTCAAAGACCTCCACCCTTTGGGAGGCTCACAAGACGGTCTTCAGGGGCGAATGTATAGCCTCTGGATCCCGCCTTAAGAGGGATCGTGCTCTACAGCGCTCGACCCTCTTAGCCGACCTGGTGAGGGCTGAAAAAGACCTTCTTGTACATCCCACAGTGGGGAACCTTCGTAAAGTGGTATCTTTGAGAAACCGTATCAAATCTTTGGATAAGAGTGCAACCACTAAATCAATGCTTTGGTCAAAGCAAAAATATTATGAGTTTGCTAATAAACCCCACAGTATCCTGGTCAATCGCCTAAAACCTCGTCCCAACAATTCCATACCGGATTTTATAATTCAGCCAGACGGGAAACCTACTTACTGCCCTAGAACCATGACCAGGGTCTTTGAGTCATATTATAGGAAACTTTATAATTGTATCTCCTCAGAATCTGGATCCCAGTTCGCCCATGAGAAATATGATTCCTTTGTTGAATCCCTAAATTTACCTAAATTATCCCAGGCAGACCGTGAAGGACTTAATTCACCTATCACAGCTGAAGAGATCTCCCAGATAATTAAGCACCTCCCAACACACAAAGCCCCAGGCCCAGATGGTCTCCCATACTCCTACTACAAGAAGTTTCTCCCAATTTTACTCCCCCATATGCTGACCCTTTTTGAATCTCTGATGGCCGGAACAGTCCCCCACCCCCAATTTCTACATGCCTACATTACGGTTATCCCGAAGCCGGGTAAGGACCCCTCTCTACCAGATAACTATCGCCCAATAGCCCTTTTAAATTCCGATTATAAAATATTCACTAAGGTATTGGCAAATAGGTTATCCCTTCTCCTCCCTACTTTAATACACAAGGATCAGGTGGGATTTGTTCCTTCTAGACATGCTGGGGATAATACCAGACGAACTATAGATCTCATTGACCTGTTAACCAAGACTGGTAAGCCAGCTCTGATATTGAGCTTAGATGCTCAAAAAGCATTTGATCGTTTAAATTGGTCCTTCATGTTTGCTACTCTGTCAACATATGGTTTTTCGGGTCCATTTATCCAAGCTCTTACTGCACTATACTCTACCCCCACTTCCCAGGTCCAGATGTCTTCTTCTGTCTCTTCGCCATTCCCCCTTAGTAATGGGACTAGATAGGGTTGCCCCTTATCCCCTTTATTGTTTATCCTTAGCCTGGAACCTTTAGCTACTGCCATCAGACTCCATCCCGATATAGGGGGGGTGGCGTTGAGACACAGGGAGTACAAGCTGTCCCTCTTTGCAGATGATATTCTGTTAACCATCACACGCCTACACATATCTTTACCCTCTCTCCACAAACTCCTTGACCTATTCGGCAACCTCTCGGGTTTTAAAGTAAATCCATCCAAAACAGAAGCCTTGCCAATAAATATCCCACCTGATACACTTACTCACCTACAAAACACCTTTAGATACCGTTGGTGCACTCAATCCCTTAAATACTTAGGTATACACATATCTCCCTCCTACTCTACCTTATACCAGGTGAATTTCCCCTCATTGTTCTCAGAAATACATAGATTATTAAAGTCCTGGACAAAACTACCCCTGTCTCTGCTTGGGAGGATAAACGTTCTCAAAATGTCCATACTCCCTAAATTACTATATTTCTTTGAGACTCTCCCCATCCCGATCCCGATGACACAGCTGAAAACCATCCATAGATATTTTCTCAATTTTATTTGGAATGATGCCTCCCACAGGATAGCTAGCACAGTCCTTTTGGCTCCACGCTCTCGTGGCGGTCTGGGGGCTCCAGATGTCATAAAGTACTATTATGCCACTCATCTGAGAGCTGTAACCTCATGGACATCTAGAAAAGCTCCGAATAGGTGGTCGGAGATTGAGATGGGAATTACTGTCCCTGCCCACCCATGCTCCATGTTATGGCCTTCCTCTGATAAATATACTCCTCAACTGCGCAAAATATGTTTGAACCCTATGCTTTTTACCCTCTCCATTTGGAAGAGGTGTTCCAGTAGGTATTCCCTGTCTTCTCCATGCCCCCCCCTTACAAATGTGCTTTTTAATCCAGACATTCCTGATAGCCTCTCATATGAATCTATGCTGCCATGGACCCAGGCGGGTATTTTTCAAATCCGCCATCTTGTACACCCGGTAACACGTAAACTTCTCTCGTTTTCTGATATACAGTCCAAACACCAAGTCCCGAAATCCCTTTTTTTCTCATTTCTCCAAATCAGGCATTTTTTTGCTTCCAAGGCCCCCAACCTGACATTGGTGCCCCCCACTGCATTTGAAAGGCTGTGTTCCCAGGGACCGTATGAGCCACATCAAATATCTACTATTTACCGAATCATACACTCAGCCCCCCCGCTCACCGGACAGCTACCTTCATATATGAAAAAATGGTCCGACATTTTGGCCAGGCCTATATCACTATTAGATTGGGGGAAAATATGGGTCACGGCATCTAAGGTCTCCAGATGTGTGGCCCACAAAGAAACCACTTATAAGATACTTATGTTTTGGTATAGGACCCCAGAGTTCCTTGCAGCCCGGAAGTTGACCCCCCACAGCCAGGGTTGGAGGTGTGGTTCCGAAACAGGCACGCATATCCACATTTTTTGGGAATGTTCGATATTAATCCCCTTTTGGACGCAGGTCCATGTTTGTCTGGAAAAGGTTCTTGGGGTCTCTGTCCCTTTCCAACCCCTGCATATGTTATTAGGTCTTCCCCTCCCGAGATTGCCCAAATGTCATCATAAGTTGATGGCCTTTCTCCTGTTAGCTGCCAAGCGAGTTATCCCCCAACATTGGCGAGATACTGCCCCTCCCACGTTTGCACACTTTCTAGTAGCTGTGGCTGACATTAGGAGGATGGAACGCCTCACCGCTGTGGTCGCTGACAGCCTCCCCAAGTTCGAATGCATTTGGGTCAGCTGGGACTCCTCGACATACAGTGCTGATCCGGATCCAAACCCTTGCTGATTCCGGGATATTATTCCTGGGTTCCCTATGATTATACGACAGGGAAGGTTTTATACCTTCCCTCTGACCCGTCCTATGTTTGTTCACTCTCAACAAATATACCTATGATCCACTAGTCACATTAGACCTCCGATTCACTACTTGTGCCTTTGGAGTATGTTCTGATTGTACCACTTCCTGTCCTATACCTGGAGATGTATATCCAAGATCTTTGTTGCATTGTGTTTTTTGCCTTTTTATGTTTACCATGTCTGACTGTATGCTGGAGTCTGGATTACAGGCTTATTATGTATACTTTGAAAAACTATAAATAAACAATTTAAAAAAAAAAACTGCCTGCTGTCGTTTACCCCTAGCTGTGCTGAAGTTGGTGGTGAAGGTGTTACGCTGACCGGATGAGGAGGCGGTAGAGGATGAGGAAGCGGAGTAGGAGGAGTTAGCAACAGGAGGCAAACTGAAGCGCCCTGCAATCCTCGGTGGTGGAAGGACATGCGCCAAACTGCTATCTGCCTCAGGCCCAGCCGCCACTGCATTTACCCCGTGTGCAGTTAGGGAGATATAACGTCCCTGACCGGCTTACTGGTCCATGCATCCGTAGTTAGGTGGACCTTGCCACAGATGGCGTTGCGCAGGGAAGGGATGGCTCGCCTGGAAAAGTAGTGGTGGCTGGGCATGACGTACTGTGGGACAGCCAATGCCATCAGGCTTTTAAAACTCTGTGTCTCCACCAGACGGAATGACAGCATTTCAAAGGCGAGGAATTTTGAAATGCTGGCATTCGGGGCCAGGGATCGCGGGTGGCTAGGGGGTACTTCCTCTTCCGCTCCAGTGTTTGGGAGATAGAGAGCTGAATGCTTCCATGGGACATTGTGGAGATGGTTGGTGACCCAGGTGGCAGTGTTGCTGGCAGATGCTCTGTTTGCGGGTTGGCAGGTGCTACTGTCACTACAGAGGTGAATGAAGAGGCCGAGACTGCAGCAGAAGAGCAAGCAGGAGGAGCCAGAGACCTTTCTGAGGAAGGTGTTTCACTTGTGCGTGGAGCTGGCACAGATCGACCACGTCCTCTCCCTGCAACAGGAGCTCCACCAGCAGCACCACAACCGGGGCCACGTCCCTTTGACGTTCTCCTCATATTTTCCAAATTTAGGATCTTGCCCTAAATGGGTGTTTTTGGAAGAGCAGAATACACCCACAGTATGTAAACGGTGTATCTCACACCTACAGAACTGCAGAAAATGCTATTCAAAAACATGTATTTGTCCTAAAATATTTTTTTTAGAATAGCACAATAGAAGAAAAATATATAAATTGTTTATCTCACACACCTCCATATATGCAGAAAACACTGCAAAATATTTTTTGTGGCCCTAAATGGGTGTTTTTGGAAGAGCAGAATACACCCACAGTATGTACACGGTGTATCTCACACCTACAGAACTGCAGAAAATGCTATTCAAAAAAAATGTTTTTGTCCTAAAATTATTTTTTTAGAATAGCACAATAGAAGAAAAATATATAAATTGTAAATCTCACACCTGCATATATGCAGAAAACACTGCCAATTTTTTTTTCCCTAAATGGGTGTTTTTGGAAGAGCAGAATACACCCACAGTATGTAAACGGTGTATCTCACACCACACCTACAGAACTGCAGAAAATGCTATTCAAAAAAAATGTTTTTGTCCTAAAATTATTTTTTTAGAATAGCACAATAGAAGAAAAATATATAAATTGTAAATCTCACACCTGCATATATGCAGAAGACACTGCCAATTTTTTTTATTTAATTTTTTTTCCCTAAATGGGTGTTTTTGGAAGAGCAGAATACACCCACAGTATGTAAACGGCGTATCTCACACCTACAGAACTGCAGAAAATGCTATTAAAAAAAATGTTTTGTCCTAAAAAAATTTTTTTAGAATAGCACAATAGAAGAAAAATATATAAATTGTTTATCTCACACACCTCCAGATATGCAGAAAACACAGCAAAATATTTTTTGTGGCCCTAAATGGGTGTTTTTGGAAGAGCAGAATACACCCACAGTATGTAAACGGTGTATCTCACACCTACAGAACTGCAGAAAATGCTATTCAAAAAAAATGTTTTTGTCCTAAAATTATTTTTTTAGAATAGCACAATAGAAGAAAAATATATAAATTGTTTATCTCACACATATATGCAGAAAACACTGCAAAAAAATTTTTGTTTGCCCTAAATGGGTGTTTTTGGAAGAGCAGAATACACCCACAGTATGTACAGGGTGTATCTCAACGTAACATATGCAGTGCTGGTGCACTGAGCTTGCAGATAAAAGTTCGATTTTCTCTGGCACTGGGCTCATGGTAGTGTAAAAAGACTGTGCACTGCAACCCAACCAGGTAAATCTATGCAGATCGCTGAGTTATTAGATCTCTGAATCTGGACTGCTAGATAAATCTCTCTCCCTGAAAGCAGCAATAAGAACCTTGCCCTACACTGTCTCTATCTTTCCTCTCAGTAGATTGCAGAATCAGGACTAACTCCTATCATGTTATTCTCTCCCTCACAGCAACAGCAGCCAGGATCCCTTCCCTATACTGTCTAAAGTAGAGTGACGTGCTGTGCTGTGTGCCTCTAGCTTAAATAGAGGCTGGGTCACATGCTGCACTGGCCAATCACAGCCATGCCATTAGTAGGCATGGCTGTGATGGCTTCTAAGGGCACACCAGTTAAACAAAAGTTTATTGGCTGCCCTGTAGCTTTTATAAATGTGCCATTACATTGCCGAACACCGGACCCAAACCCGAACATACAGTCAATTTTTCGGGTTCGGGTCCCCGAAAATCCAAAAGTCCGGTACGAACCCGAACTTTACAGTTCGGGTTCGCTCAACCCTAATCTTAATGCATTCTATGCATTAAGATAAAAAGCCTTCTGTGTGCAGCAGCCCCCCTCAGCCCCTCTAATACTTACCTGAGCCCTTTCCCTGTCCAGCGATGTCCACGAGTGTCTCGGCCATCCGGGACTTTCCCTCCTTATTGGCTGAGACACAGCAGCGGTGCCATTGGCTCCCGATGCTGTCATTCAAAGTCAGTTAGCCAATCAGGAGAGAGAGAGGGGGCAGGGTCGAACCACAGCTCCATGTCTGAATTAAATTTAGTTATTTAGTATCACCACAGGATGGTGCTGTGGATACCAAGGTAGAAATGTGCCACGTCCTGATTAACAAAGGAACTATTGCAAAACATTGAAGATTGGACTTTATAGGCACAACGGTAACCAATATTTAAACTTCATTATCTTTATTTAAACATGATTAAAAAGAAACAATAATTGCTTAAACTCACGCTAATGATTAACGTCTGTAGCATAAATTAATCACCACTAATTATACATCAATAATAGCATTCAATAAGGATAAATACAGTCCATCCTGAACCGTTAGGTATGATTCCACGAAGCTTGATGTATTCTGATAGTGGCGTAATGTAGCTTTGAGCTAAGCTACATATTATCAATGTGTACAAGTGATTTGACCCAAGATGTAGAATAAAGGTCAGGTTACATTTTTTTAAGTGTTCTTTATTTTGTTCTGGGTTATTTCTAGGTCAGCTGTTGAAAGGGTCAAAAGAGAGCCAACCCATAAAAAGTGCTAAAGTATTATAATTAGAAAAGCTTGATGTATTCTGATAGTGGCGTAATGTGGCTTTGAGCTAAGCTACATTACGCCACTATCAGAATACATCAAGCTTCGCGGAATCATATCTAACGGTTCAGGGTGGACTTGATTTTATCCCTATTTAATATTATTATTGATGTATAATTAGTGGTGTTTAATTTACTCTACAGACATTAATCATTAGCATGATTTTAAGCAATTATTGTTTATTTTTTATTATATTTAAATAAAGATAATGAATTTAAAATATTGGTTACTGTTGTGCTTATAAAGTCCAATCTTCAATGTTTTGCAATAGTTCTATGTCTGAATGGACACACGGAGCTACGGCTAGGCTCAGTTGCCATCATAGCGAGCTGCTTGCTGTGGGGGCACTCAACAGGAGGGAGGTGCCAGGAGCTCCAGCCAGTGACCCGAGAAGAGGAGGATCTGGGCTGACATTTGCAAATCCACTGCAACAGAGCAGGTACCGTATTTATCGGCGTATAAGACGCACAGGCGTATAACACGCACCCCAATTTCGGGAGGGAAGTTTAGGGAAAAAAAATTACATTTTAAATAATGAACTTTGAAGCAAAATTAGGGTCACAGCTCATCAATGCACCCTGTTCAGTGTCCATCCCCTGCCTATAAATTGACCAACAATGCAGCCTGTTCAGTGCCCATCTGCAGTCTGGAATCAGCATGTTCTGCCTAAGTGTCCATAGTGCATCTACTATAAAGAACCTGGGAATCAGACACTTGCATAGTCCAGTTCATTGATGAATACTGCAGATCGTTATTAATGTATTGCTGCACCTGATGCTGATCATCAAAACAGGCTGAAGAAAAAAGTGGAAAATACAGAAGTAAATGGATCACTTGTTGCCGACAGGTTGCTCATCCTTAGTCATACTTTTCTGTAAACAAACCAGCATCGCTAGTACGATATCGCTCCTGCAGTATGATCTACAGAGTCATACATGTAGGCTCTATGCAGGGTATATTCATAATGGACAATTTGCCCTATAATGCTGATAGTGACAAGAGGATGCATCCGAGTTGTACTATAAATAACATGTCGAAAAGACATGCAAAACAAGAATGTTTAACAGTTCAGTGTAATTGATCAAGTGACAAGCATAAAGCAGAGCACTGTCCCTACATTACCACATATATACGCTGTCCCGTTGTAGCATGTGTTTTCCTACAGCTCACCATGTCCCAGCTGAATGGGGTATCATGTAGGCGGCGTCAAAAGGCTGTGATGACTGCTGAATTTACATTCCGTGTAATGTAAATTACACAGAGCCGTGATCTCCTGTGTACCCGGCGCTCCGTCACTCACAGCCACGCCTCCTGGCCCTGCTCATATGATAGACAGAACAGTGGCCCAATGCAGGGCCAGGAGGCGTGTCTGTGAGTGGCTGTGAGGAGATCGTGGCTCTATGTAATTCAGCGGCGCTCGCTCCTCTTCCCTCACACAGCAGGGATCGGCGTATAACATGCACGCACGATTTCCCCCTGATTTTAAGGGGAAAAAAGTGCGTGTTATACGCCGTTAAATACGGTAAGTATAATATGTTTGTTATTTTTATAGAAAAATAAAAAGGAGACTTTACCATTACTTTAAGCTAAGTAAAAATGTATTTGCAAAGTGAAAATTCACTTTGAAAAGTAAACACGTTTTACTCCTTTAGTAAGGTAAGTTTTTGTAATTGACCTTCTTAACTGTATTTTTCTAGCAAACCATCACTTGGCACACATACTGTCAGAAAAGTAACTGTAAACTTCCTTGAAAAATAATATTTAAAATGAGATTAAAAGCAGTGTATATTGTTATGAAATGTATTAAACTATACCTTGTGCAGAGAGTATTTTTAAATTACAGTTCAATATTTATTCTACATTTTCATTGTATTATATTGCTATTTCAAGTTAAACAGTCTTGTAAAATTAAATGTCCTCTCGTGACTAGTCCTAGGTCATCTCTTATAAATCCTCTTTCTGAAATTGCTATAATTCCTACCTTTTACGGATGAATTACTTGTACCTTGATATTTAATATACAGTGCAGAATAGCTACTGCCTTGAAAGATCTGCTTTATTAATTAAATTGAATACATCCATGTGCATTACTCAAGCAGCAAACTAGAGATAGTTAAAATGATTTCCTAGTACTCATATAACGCTACATGCTATCGCATTGGAGACATATTTTTGCAGTTCCTGAGAATAAAAAAAACTGAATCCTGTTTCAAGCAATGTATTCCATTTTGGACAAGCTTCAGAATTCATGAATGAATAAAAGATTGTATTTGATCTATGCAGGATGAACATTTTTAATGTATAATAGACCATGTCAGCTCTTAGTTTAGTTCCCAATCCAAAGATGTATGAAAACTGTCAAAAGTGCACAAGGTGGAGAAATGAAGAATAACTATTAATCTTGGGAGTGTGCGATCTCTATCCAGCGTGTATAATATGCTCATAGGAGTATAAAATGGAAAGTTCCGCAGTCCCGAATTTTGTTATAAAACATAGTAGATACAATATGTGGCTTGGCCTATATCCCAGAACCATGGTAGTTTACTAGTTGTGATGTTCTTACAGTCAAGGCAAGCAAAAATCCTGCTAAAATAACTGAGAACTCATTTGGCCAAAAGTGTTTTTTTTTTTTTGTCTTGGATGTTTCGTCAGCTTTGCAGGCTCAAATATCCACAATAAAACAGAATGCTGAATTTCTCTGGCTTTATTGTTTAAGTGGATTGGAAAGATAAGCCCTGTACACACGATCGGATTTCCAATGGATTTTAATCCGATGGATTTGTCCATCAGAAATCCGATGAAACTGTTTTTCATCAGTCTTGGCCACACACCATCAGTCCAAAAACCGACCGTCCCAAACGCAGTGACGTAAAACACTCAGATGAGCCGAGAAAAATGAAGTTCAATGCTTCTGAGCATGCGTCGACTTGATTCTGAGCATGCGTGGGTTTTTTATCCGATGGAGTTCCCCACAGACGATCGGAATTTGCTATCGGTTTTTGATCCATCGGAAAAATTTAAAACATGTTCTATTTTTTAAAACCGATGGAAAAAAGACCGATGGGTCCCATACACGATCGGTTTGTCTGATGAAAACAATCCATCGGACGGTTTTCATCGGTTAAACCGATCGTGTGTACGGGGCTTTATACTTCCAAAAACCAAAATGCCCACAATAATGATGAACACGTTTTTGCCACCAGCCTACTTCCTGCATTATTTTCAGAATGACACTTGTTTTTGTTAAGTCACATCCCTGTACACACGTAAACTGTCAAATGCTGGATTACAAAGTGCCATAAGAACAATAAATAACCACCAAATATTTTGTCAAAGTTCTAACCCTTGTATCTGTACAAAAAAAAACCCCAAAAAACTGTGTCCCTATATTTCCCTTTGCTACCTTAAAAAAATGGCTGTAGCAAGACTTTAACACCATCCATATAAAATAACCCCAAATCTTCATAATTATAAAAAAAAAAAGTGAAGACTTACCATCCCAACCTATCTCATGTACAATATGCTTTCTATAGGGCTTTGGCATTCTATCAAACAGGTGAAAATTAAAACTGACTATGTTGCTGATATAAAATAGGACACTTGTCTTCACATTGCATTGTGAAGATTCATCTGAACCTAGCTGCCATTAGGGAAACATATACATTTATACAGAAATATGCTTTGCAATGCCTTGTACACACGATCGGAATTTCCGATGTAAAAAGTCTGACGGAATTTTTTCATCGGATTTTCCGACCGTGTGTGGGCCCCATCGGACTTTTTTCCGTCGGAGTTTAGAAATAGAACATGTTTTATTTTTTTCCGATGGAAAAAAATCCTATCGGGAATTCCGATCGTCTGTGTGGAACTCTGATGGAGAAAAAAAAACACGCATGCTCAGAATCAAGTCGACGCATGCTCGGAAGCATTGAACTTAATTTTTCTCGGCTCGTCGTAGTATTGTACGTCACCGCGTTCTTCAGAATTTGGTCTGACAGTGTGTATGCAGCTTGAACGGAATTCCGACAGAAAATTCCATCAGATTTTATCCCATCGGAAATTCCGATCGTGTGTACAGGGCATTAGTCTTAATTTCATATTTTATTCAGCAATATCAGGGCAATACATAACTTAAAAATGAACACATGTGGGTCAAACATACACTTTTTTTGTAAATAAATATAAAAAGCAAGTCAGCTTTTGAGGTAATATTGCAGGTAGACTGAACAAAATGACAAAGTGTTAACAAAATTAAATATCTTGCCAACTTTTAATTTCCTCGCTTGCTGCACTCCATACTCCAGCTGGAACAATTATAATTGTCATTGAAGGTGATTGTTTATTTTCAAAGTACCTGTTATCCGTATCAATTTTTACTTATTTACATACTGTCATATTTCTGATTAATTTAATAAAGGCGAATACGCTATTCACTTCGCAAGCAAATTTACCCTTAGCTTGGTGAATTAGGCAAGCATCTGTTAACTTTTATTATCCAATCATGTGTAAGCAAAAATACTTTTCTTTTTATTTTCCTTGCACTTGTTTGGATATTTTTGGAACGTGAATTTTTAAAAACATTCACCAAGAAAAATTACACTGCAAAGTGAACAACCTATTTGTATTTAGTAAATCAACCCCACTGTGTTAATGCACCATCATCACTGACACATTGGGGGTTATTTACGAAAGGCAAATCCACTTTTGCACTACAAGTGCACTGCAAGTGCACTTGAAAGTGCACTGAAAGTGCACTTGGTAGTGCAGTCGCTAAAGATCTGAGGGGGACATGCAAGGAAAATAAAAAACAGCATTTTAGTTTGCACATGATTGGATGATAAAATCAGCAGAGCTTCCCCTCATTTCAGATCTTCCCCTCAGATCTACAGGGACTGTACTTGAAAGTGCACTTGTAGTGCAAATTGGATTTGCCTTTCGTAAATCAACTCCACAGTGAACACAAATAGTATATCTATGGTAGAACATTACTTTTGCTCTTGACATAGTTTCACTTACAGTAGTTCTGAAATGCTGGACTGGAAAACTTGAGACATTTAAGATTACATTTTTTTAACTATATGGATGTATGACAATATTTTACAATAAGCAATGAGGGACCTGTTTATAAAAAGCTAAAATCAAAATGTTGCTTTTTTGTTTTCCTTTTCTTTTTAACCACTTTAATACAGGGCACTTTCACCCCCTTCCTGCCCAAGCCATTTTTCAGCTTTCAGCGCTGTCACACTTTGAATGACAATTGCGCGGTCATGCAACACTGTACCCAAATGAATTTTTTTTCCCCACACATAGAGCTTTCTTTTGGGGGTATTTGATGACCTCTGCGGTTTTAATTTTTTGCGCTATAAACAAAAGAAGAGGGACAAGTTTGAAAAAAACACAATATTTTTTACTTTTTGCTATAATAAATATCAATTTTATATATTTTTTTAAACACATTTTTTCCTCAGTTTAGGCTGATATGTATTCTTCTACATATTTTTGGAAAAAAAATCGCAATAAGCGTATATTGATTGGTTTGCGTAAAAGTTATAGCAGCTACAAAATAGGGGATAGATTTATAGCATTTTTATTTTATTTTTTTACTAGTAAAGGCGGCGATCAGCGATTTTTATCGTGACTGCCATATTGCGGTGGACACATCGGACACTTTTGACACATTTTTGGGACCATTCACATTTATACAGTGATCGCTGCTATAAAAATGCATTGATTGCTGTACAAATATGACTGGCAGTGAAGGGGTTAACACTAGGGGTGATCAAGGGGTTAAATGTGTTCCCTGGGAGTGATTCTTACTGTGGGGGGGGGGACTGACTCGGGGAGGTGACCGATGGTTGTCAGTCGTTCTCCTCTCCCTGACAGGACATGGATCTCTGTGTTTACACACAGAGATCCACGGTCCTGCTCAGTTACTGGCCAATCGCGGGCACGCGCTTTGGGTCCCCAGTGACGTGGCGGGCGTACGCCCCCTAGTGGCTAGGGAAGGGGATCACGCCATATGACGTCCGCACAGAACAAGAGAGTCTTCTTCTCGCCGTCATATGACAGCAGGCGGTTGACAAGTGGTTAATCTCGCTCTTTTAAAAAAAAAAATTTTAGTTGTTTCCTTTAAGCCCTGAAAAAGTTGACAATACAGACAAATTACCCTGGGAGGTAGGGTGCTGGTGGAGGTTACAACTCAATCAATGTATTGCAATTGTGTGAGGGCTCTCAACCTGATATATTTAGTTTTTTTCAGCAAAGCAGATAAGAAAAGCCTGGAAAACATAAAAATTTGCCCCTAACATTACCTGCTCACTAAAAGTGAAAATACCAAAAAGTCATAATCAATAGTTAATATTTACCTAATTGGATTTTTTTTATACTTTTACAATGTATACTTATTGTTTCTAACTATGATACATAAATACAAATTATATACATTGTACAAAACCACTATACGTTCCTTTTAAGTGAGTTAGTAAGCATTCTCAATGTATTTTTCAAGAAAGGAACCAGACAAAAACAGATATGTAGAAATGATATAGAGGTTTAGAAGCATAACAAATAAACTAAAACATGTATTAATAACCTTATATTAAAAAAAAATAGTAGTATTTACAGATTTGCTTGTTCCTGGTAACACAGATTGACTTCAAGCAAACCCTGGATTCCCCTGACAGTTCAGAACTTAAAAATAAATCAGAATTTACCTTCTAGATTACTGCACACCACTTAATATTTTAGCATTACAGACATTTGAGGCACATTCAGCTGGACGCTGAACCTACCCATGTTCTGCATGTACTGTTACTGAAAGTTACAAGCCTAAGCATGCATTGTGGCTTTCGCTAAAAAGAAAAAAAACAACAACTTGCTGAGCCTCTCTGCAGGATTATCCCCCAGCTGCATACAAAGCTCAAATGAAAATACCTAATGGAAATTCATTGCTGTGTCTGGCAGCAAATGATTCCATCTTCTAACTCCCCTTAGTTTAGGTCAGATTGATATATATAATGCTGTTATCAGATTATACAATATATGCAAAGACATGTTACAAGGCTAATAAACCATTTAAAATCAACCTTGTCTACAAAATATATATAACTTCAACAACTATGCTAAAATATGCTTGCTTAAGATTGTGGTTTTATTATTGGCCATCAATGGGTAATGTCTAGAAAGAACAGTGTGTTAAGTGAGTGCCCACAATAATCCCTACCATCCTAAACGCAGGTTTCCCATTGCATCAGAGGGGAGCGGGGTCACCCTTACACATCACTGTGTAACCTCAGCGTTTCCCCTTGTGTCTGAGGGGGGCGGGGTCACCCGCGCACGTGACGGGTGGCCCCGCCCTCAGCTATAAAAGAGCTGTCAAACGGGTTGAGCGTCATTCGGCCGGGTGCCTCCTATGGAGGCGGTATCGTTCGTAGCGGCGGGATCGAGTCGGCCTTTTTTTTTCCTCCATATCGCTCGAGAATGGATTACATCCTTGGAATTTTTTTTTCTTTTTTCTCTTTTTCTTTTTAATAAAGGACTTGTCCCAAGCTGTCTCCTGTGTTTTTTAACATTTTGCCCGTTACCAATTCACATAGGGCGGGCGGGATCTAGAAGTCCCCTTTGTTAGGGGGCTTCCAGATTCCGATAAACCCCCCACCCGCAGACCCCCACAACCACCGGGCAAGGGTTGTGGGGATGAGGCCCTTGTCCCCATCAACATGGGGACATCCTCCCCATGTTGTGGGCATGTGGCCTGGTACAGTTCAGGAGGGGGGGCGCTCTCTCATCCCCCCTCTTTTCCTGCGACCTGCCAGGTTGCGTGCTCGGATAAGGGTTTGGTATGGATTTTTGGGGGGAACCCCACACCATTTAAAAATTTTTTTGGTGCGGGGTTCCCCTTAAAATCCATACAATTCATTATAGCTGCAAGTAGTTTTAAATTACTTTTTTTCCTTTAGAAATGTCATTTTGTGCAGGGACTGTTATAAACACGGGAAACATGCGCTACTTTACAGGCATACTATAGACACCCCCCAGGTACGAAATTTAAAGGAATATTTCACTTTTATTGTTTCACATTAAGCATTATTAAAATCACTGTTCCTGAAAAAACTGCAATTTTTTAAACTTTTTTTTTGCATTGATACATGTCCACTGGGGCAGGACCCAGGTCCCCAAACACTTTTTATGACAAAAACTTGCATATTAACCTTTAAAATTAGCACTTTTGATTTCTTCCATAGACTTTTAAAGGGTGTTCCCCGGCTTTCGAATTTGCCGCGAACACCCCAAATTGTTCGCTATTCAGCGAACGGGTGACCAGCCAATGTTCGAGTCAAACTCATGTTCGAATAAAGCTCATCCCTACTTCCTACCTCACCTTAGATCTGTCTAGGGACTCATCTGTTCATCATCCTCCCTACCCCAAGGGGCAAGACGAGCCCTAAAAGACCTGCTACATGATCACCAACTGGTGGACATATGGAAAATTTTCCATCCCCAGGAACGAGATTTCTCCTTCTATTCTTCTACACACAAATCCTATTCCAGGATCGATTCCCTTAGCCTCAAAAGCAGAGATTGGCCAGATAACACTTTCTGATCATGCTCCAGTTCTCCTGGAACTCACTCACCCACGCTCACACCCAAAGACACCATTTTGGCACCTGAATGAAACACTTCTTAAGGACCCTGAAAAATCAGCAGAGATCAGCAGAGAACTTCGCTCCTACTTTGAAAACAATATTGGTTCCGTGTCTAACCCTCTCTCTTTGTGGTCAGCACATAAATGTTTCATTAGGGGGATCTTCATAAAATTTGGTCATGTGGCCAAGCAACGCCGCACCAAAACTCTGACGGACCTTTTAACAAAACTCTACGCTCAGGAGAAGCAACGTAAAGAACACTCTCTTTACAAGGCCAAACATATCCTGCTCAAGGCTCGCAGCTCCTTTTATGAGTACGGAGACAAATGTGTCCGTTTCCTGGCCAACGCATTGAGAGAAAAACGTACACAATCGTACATCCCTGCTCTCTTGACCCCCTCGGGGTCCAAGATCTATGCCTCTCCGGACCTGGCAGCTACCTTTCGAGATTTCTACTCAAAGCTTTATAATTTAGACCCAGAATATGTCGCTAGACCCTCTGCCTACTCCCTCTCAAATATACGGGAATACCTTCAGGAGGCCAAACTCCCTTCTCTCACGGAAGCCGAATGGGAACAACTATCCCAACCTCTCCACATAGAAGAGCTTGCAGCCGTCATAGCAGACACACAGCCGGGGAAGGCCCCTGGGCCAGATGGCTTTACGCTTTTGTACTATAAAACATTTCAGACACATTTAGCCCCCCAATTCATCACGGTCTTCAGTGCTATTCTGGAAGGGCATAACATCCCCCAAGACATGCTGCAAGCTTCTATCTCTGTACTCCCTAAGCCAGGAAAGAACCCATTGCTGTGTTCCAGCTACAGGCCCATTTCTCTTTTAAACTGTGTCATCAAACTCCTCACGAAAATGATAGCCTTCAGGCTCAACAGTTTAATGCAGCGCTTGGTTGCACTTGACCAGGTGGGCTTCATACAGACATGAGAAGCGAGAGACAATACTATCAGGACATTAAACGTTATAGAGAAGGCAAAGAGATCCAGCACCCCCCTCCTACTCCTGTCCACCGATGCCAAAAAGGCTTTTGATAGAGTGAATTGGGTTTTTCTCCAGGAGGCGCCATGGCCCGGGTGAACGGGATGGACTCTGACATTTTTGCGATCTCCAACGGTACTAGGCAGGGATGCCCACTTTCCCCTCTACTGTTTGTTCTTTCCCTAGAGCCATTTCTTCACCATATAAAAGACAACCCAAATATCAGTGGTGTCCATTCCGAGCACTATCAACACAAAGTACCGGTGTACGATCTTTTCTTTTTTATCACCAAACCTATAACGTCCCTGCCTTCGTTGTTACAAGAATTGAAACACTATGGCACTCTCTCCAACTTTAAAGTTAACCTCCAAAAGTCGGAAGCTCTGAACATATCCATATCGGACCGTACACTGACAGGTATACGACCCTTCCTTCTGTTTAGATGGGCCACCCGTTCTATTCAATACTTGGGCACCAGAATATCTGCAAAACCCAAGGATATCTTCTCCCTGAATTTTCAACCTTTCCTATCGACACTCACTACAGACCTTAGGAGATTGGACCCCCTCGCCCTGTCTTGGTTTGGCCGCTGTAATGTACTGAAGATGAACGCAATGCCATGACTCCTATATTTGCTACAAGCCTTACCTGTCAAATTACCCCAGACTTTCTTTCATGCGGTTCGTTCAACGTTTCTCAAGTTCCTCTGGCATGACAGACATCCACGTATTGGTAGGATGTTGCTGCTAAGGCTGAAGCTGAGGGGAGGCATTGGCTTCCCAGACCCTGCTCTTTACTACACAGCGGCACACATGACACGAGTGGTTGACTGGTGCCGTCATGGGAAATTTAAACTCTGGGTCACACTAGAGCAGGAGATGGCCTGGGTCCCATTGGCTGGTCTGCCCTGTGCGGGCAAGCAGTTAGACCCCCACTTAACTGCTCATCCGTTGATTGGTCCTTCACTCGCAGAGATGGAAAGATTTTTTGTCTTACCTCCTTGACTAATTTCCCATGACCCCAATCATAGGACATCCTAGATCCCCCCTGGGCTTGTCGGACCCGGCCTTTACTGGGCGAGCCCCAAAAGGGCTCCTACGAGCATCTCAATTTCTAAGACCCACAGGCTGGATCCCTATGGGGACCTTACTATCAGGACAGGCACCCATTGCGTTGGATAGTTGGAGAGCCGGGCAGCTCTCCCACTTCCTCGGCTCCCTGCCCAACCATGCGCTCTTCTCTCGACAACTCCATTCCTTGAAGAACTATGTCTGAGCGAGGGCCCAATTCGTGGTTCTCTTTCTAGGTCCTACAAAACTCTGCTGGACATACAAGCTACCACAGACCCTCCTTTCTTAGCCAAGTGGGAAAGAGACTTACAAACCACATTTACCACTCCACAGAAGGACCGCATACTCTTCTGCGCCCATAAGTCATCACTTTGCAGCAAATACCAGGAAATATCCTACAAATTGACCACACGTTGGTATCGCACCCTGTCCGTTTTGGCCAAAATATTTCCCAATCAATCTGACCTTTGCGAGCAACAAACCGACACTATTCTTCACATTTTTTGGGAGTGCCCCAAACTACAAACTGTCCTACGGCTCATCCACAAATTCACAGACATTTCCCTAACCAACGATCCTGCAGCTGTGCTCCTCAACCTCACTCCCATGTCAAGAAAGAGCTACCACAAATCTCTACTTAAACACCTCCTCAACGCTGCTAGAGCTTGCATCCCAAGTCAATGGAAGCAGCAATCTGCTCCCACTGTGGCCCAATGGTTTGCGAGGGTTAATGACATTGAACGAATGGAAGACCTGACTGCCACAATCCGGGATAAATCTGAGGAACATAAGACCAGGTTGTTTTATTGGACCCAGTTCCGCTTCTCAGAGGAATACCTCCGCGATACATAGTCTGGTCCTATTGACTGCCAGAGGCTCTTGTCCCAAACCATGGCCATCAGACGGTTTGGCGTACTGAGATTGGCCCTCGCTCCCTGGGTGGACTTATACCCCCCAACTTCACCTATAAACCCCCTCCCTCACCCCCCTCTTCCCTTTTCCTCCATTTGTCCCCCCCCCTCAATCTCTCACTTCCTTTCATTTTTCTCCTATACCCATTTCCTTCCATTTAAACTCAAAATCTGGAATGTTTCGACCCCAATTGGCCACCCCGCAGTACTCTTCCCCCATGTATGGATACCCAAACTCTCCAAGGGTTACGGGGCAAATCACTATTGTACTGTAAGTGATCAGTTGACCCTTCAAGGCGAAGCCCTAGTCTCACACCTCTTAGGTATCTGGGTACCTTGTATATTTACAGAGTTTTTCCTGTGTTATTATCCTCAGAATACATACCTTTAGTTCAGATACCACTAATTAGCGATCATATGTATGTTACTATGTTTTTACCACCTATTCTGTGAAGTTACCCTTTCATTGTATGTCGCATACCACAAAAAAAAAAAAACATAACTTCCACAGCTAACCTGAAATATGTTTTTTTAAGATACTCCTGAATCGGCCCAGTTGCAAAAAACCTTTTCAGCATGTTGGCTTTTGGGTTAAAGAGCACTTGCAAATGTTTTAAAGTGTATCTAAGCACCAATGCAAAAATGCAATATATAACAGCTTACCAGTCCTTTAATTTCTTTTTAAAAGCTTTTTTGACACAACACTAAGGCCCTGTACACACGATCGGATTTCCGATGGAATAAAATCCGATGGAATTTTACGTTGGATTTCCGATGAAGCTGACTTTCATCAGTCTTGCCTACACACTATCAGACAAAATTCCAACTGTCCAAAACGCCGTGGCGTAAAACACTCAGACGAGCCGAGAAAAATTAAGTTCAATGCTTCTGAGCATGTGTCGACTTGATTCTGAGCATGCGTGGGTTTTTTCTCCGTTGGATTTCCACACAGACGATCAGAATTTCCTATCGTTTTTTTTTCCATCGGAAAAATTTAAAACATGTTCAATTTTTTAACACCAATGGAAAAAAGTCCGATGGGGCCCACACACAATCGTTTTTTCCGCTGAAAAAAGTCCATCTGACTTTTTTCATCGGAAAAACTGACCGTGTGTACAGGCCATAAGGGGTGGAATAAAGTTGCTATGAGGCCTCATTCACATGAAGACACAATAATAAAATGTGTTTTTACAATCAGTGTGTCCTCATTGTGGATTGCTTCTCACTGTGACAATGCTGGCATTGGGTAATGGAAATGAGGAAACATCTCCCGAACATGGCCACAGATAGTGTAAAAAACACATTTTGTATATAACTAAAATAAAAAATTTGGCTAGATATATATTTCAATAAGCAATGGTGTCTCCATGTGGTATCCCCAGTTAAGCATGGTATTTGTTGTGGAATATGTGGTGGAATATGGAAAATTAGTGTGTCTGTCTGTAAAGTTAATATGTTGCCTTTATTACTTTTTTCTTTCCTCCATAAGCATGCGTATAAAGTTGTCTCAGTTTGCTCCATGCTTGTTCCTGTATACAGTATGTTGAAATTATACTTAGCTTAGTATCTTTCACTGGCATCAAAGTTCTCATGACCAGTGGAAACTGTGGAATATGAACCACACTGGTACAGAGCAAAGGAAAATTAAAAGCCTAACCGCAGTTGGACATTTTCTTTTAATTCATTTGCCGACCCTGCATAAAGCAAAAAAAGCAACTTTCATTGCATCAACTCACTTTTTTTCCTGCCGCATTACCAGACTTATTATTTTGTGTTCCAGTGTTGGTCCTCTTCTGGGTTGAAAATACACAACCCTGGGGTTGAGTCGACACGGCTGCCTAAAATTCTGAGAAAAGCAGGGAACCAAACACAAAAACAGCTGTCACTCTGCAAAGTACCAAGTGTCCAGGATGTGGTTACTGTGGAATTTAAGATGTTATAGGAACCAGCTTACATCATTGAAACATGCAGTCTGATTGATTGCTATGGACTACTGCTCCAGATTTGCTGCAATTTCTTTGCTCCTGTATATTTTTATATAAGCCTCAAGGACTGCAAGAGTTTGATTTTTAATAAATAATTAGTATTTTCAATGAATTTCAGCTATTTTTCCAACACAATATACTTCTGGAAAATAGGCAAAAATGTATTGCACTGCTGTCACTTCTATTTTTTTTTTTTCAAACAAGCAAGGACAATGCTAATAATGCTAAATATCTTTCCCAAGTAACTGTAAAATCTCCTCTACGCTGGTGTCCAGGGGCTTACTGCCAGTTAAAAAAGCACAGCACGTAGCATAGGAAGAATGTATACATTTCAAATTAGAATACTAAGCATGATATCACGCTTCTACTGTCCTTCATTACAAAAACTTTTAAGCGCAATAAAATTACTTTAGCAGATTTGTAATTCCCGTTATATTACCTAAAGTGCACCAAACATCAGATTTACTTTTTAATGTTAAGTACATGCATGCTCAGAAATGTTTGAGGTTTTTAAAACTGTTTACAAAAATCACATTATCTCCCCGACGAAGCCTCCATCTTATCTTTCTAGAAAGATGGATCAATCTTTTTTACATGTGCTGTCACTGGTCAGTATCTACCTCATGGAATGAGATGCTGGCTTAAAAATTGCATAAGCATGTCAATTCTGGTGTATGTGCAGTTTTTTGCTGCGTTCACAAATGTCTGACACAGATCAGAACCCTGTTGCAGTCTTATCATTGAGCAAGTGGAGACTGGGGAAATGCTTAAAGCAGACCTTCACCTATTAGAAGAAGTTTCCTCTAAGATGTTACCTCTCCCCTCCCTCTTAAAAAAGCAGTGATTGGTGATTTGTTTTTGTTTGTTTAAATTAAGGTTCTTCTTTTATTGGTGCTGTCCACCACTTTTTCACCTAGACGAGGATGATGTGGGCTGTCCACGCCATCCCAGAAATGTCATGTCCTTTCCTATTATTTTGAGCGTGATCAAGAAACACAGCTTTTCCTGCGAATGCACGGAATTCTCTTTTTCCTCCTGTGAATGCACAGACATACTGCAGGGCTCAGCCTTGTCCAAAATACTTGGAAACCTGCAGCTTGTCTACGCATTTGCAAATTTTCGTGGTGCAAACATACCAGCAAGTTTTGACTGGTAGAAGTCCAAATATGGGAACGTGGAAGCAGATGGCACAAGGTAAACTTCAGCTTCAGAGAAGGCAATGTCATTAAGACTGGTAAGAATGCTTCTTTAATTTTATTTTCATAAAAAGAAAGTTACTGGATGAAAGGGAATTACATTTTAGGTAGTGAGGGTGAGGTTCCTCTTTTGGTTTGCCTACAGCAAACAAACACCATCTTACTCATGCACATCTGTGGGACATGATGAGCAAACTTTAAAAAGACTCTACAAAATAAATTCTTTGAACTACCAATGATAATTCTGTACACAATAGTTGTATGACCATTCTCACATCTGTGACTCTTTTTTCACTCTTCCATTTCATAGGCCACTTCTCTGCTTCATAGCTGGCTAGCTTTTTCTAAGTTTGTCCCAGTATGTGTGTGTGATTTCACAGATTGTTGTCTGAAGATTTGTGTTAGCATTCTGCTAAACCTTTGTGTATAACTAATAGTTAGACCACAATGAAGGGAGAAGACCATATAAATCTTGTCCTCCTGAAAAATGAACTGTTAAGCCGTGTACACACGATCGGTTTTACAGATGAAAACAGTCCGATGGACTGTTTTCATCGGACGAACCGATCATGTATGTGAAAAAATAGAACATGTTTTAAATTTATCCAATGGGAAAAAAAACGATAGCAAAATCCGATCGTCTGTGTGGAAATCCATCGGATAAACAACCCATGCATGCTCAGAATCAAGTCGACGCATGCTCAGAAGCATTGAACTTAATTTTTCTCGGCTCATCGAAGTGTTTTACGTCACCGCGTTTGAAACGGTCCGTTTTTTTGACTGATGGTGTGTGGGCAAGACTGATGGAAGACAGTTTCATCGGATTTCCTAAGGAAAAAAACATCGGATTAGAATCCATAGGATATCCAATCGTGTGTACAGGGCTTTAGTGTAAGTAGAAAAAGTGTTACAGGCAGTAACCCACTGTCTTGTACCAGTTGAGAGGGAAAGTCTAAGGGTCTGGAAATGCTAAGGAAGATTAATTGACTGATTGATTCTGTCCACTATATTTTTTAGTCTGGCCCAAGTGATCCAGGCACTCTATACATCTGAAAAAAGTGTGTTGGTGAGATATCCATACTTATTACATTGTTATGTGCTAAACAAAATAGCAAATTGAAGGTGAGTTTTGTGTAATGCAGTTGGCCTTGGTAGGCAGAAAATATAAATTCAATCCTAGTGGATAGAAACCTTTATCTATCTGTTATTGCTCCAGAACCAGACAATAATTAACAAAATCCTCACATTATGTTTTTACCTAGAATTTAGGTTAAAAATGTGCTTTTAGTTTTTGCTAAGAAAATCACATATTAGGAGCCGCATACCAAGGTTTAATTTTAGAAAACATTTTTACCTAAATACATTAAATACATAATAGAGGAAAGTTAGATGTTTTCTTGGTGCTACTGTCAGGAGAGATAAAAGGGGCATTTTAAATACTGTCAAGAAAGCTAGCGAAGAGTGTAATGTTGATTTTGTTGTGCGTCCTGGCACCAATGATTTATCCCAGAATGATGTGCATTCTGTAAAGAAGGATTTTCAAAATCTGGGCCAGGATCTTCACTCTAACATTTTCAGAGATCTTACCTGTCCATAATGCACAACAAGGGAAAATCCTTACTGTATATAGCAGAGTTCAACATTTGGTTAAAAGATTGTTGCCAAGTTGAAGGTTTTGGTTATGTTAGCCATGATCCTATCAGGTTGTCTGATACATGGGAGAAAAAGAAACCCTGGACTGCCACACTCTGTATAGACAGTTATTTATTCCAAAATTTCAAGTAAAAAATCCAAATTCAAAATAAATCCATAGATCCAAAACAACAAATGCAGATAGTGTGCATGCAGGGAAGGGTGGCTAACACATTTCACGTCACGAATTGATGCTTACTCATAGCTGTGAGTAAGCGTCAATTTGTGACGTGAAACGCGTTAGCCACCCTTCCCTGCATGCACACTATCTGCATTTGTTGTTTTGGATCTATGGATTTATTTTGAATTTGGATTTTTTACTTGAAATTTTGGAATAAATAACTGTCTATACAGAGTGCGGCAGTTCAGGGTTTCTTTTTCTCCCATGCATCAGTGCAGAGCCAGCACCTGTGTGAGTGACCGGGTGGAAGCAGCCATTTGGTGAATTCTCAAGCTTTTGAGCGGTACGTTTTTCCTTTCCTCAGGTTGTCTGATAGTAATTTGTACAAAAGAGATGGTCTGCATCCCTCATGCAAGAGCACTGAGCTCCCTAGTATGGAATTAAGGATTTTTTTGGACAAGCCTTTTAACTGAGAAATGGGGGCAGAGATTTAATTGATGAGGAACATGTCTTTCCCCAGCAGGTTAAAACAATTGTAAAGGTTTGTGTTGCTAAGGAATTGGCTTATGGGCTAGTTAATTCAGTTAAAGTTTCTGGTGTTAAAAGATAGGTTCACTTTCTGTAACATGTAATATGTTACACCCATATTCAAAGCGCAACATGTAGATATTACAGATGCACCAGCCTCTACACACCCCAATCGCCAATTTTGACAGCGAGCGGGGGGATCTTCTCCCCCTGCTCACTGTCACAATCTAAAAAAAAAATTGTTCTGTGAATGTGAAAACTACAATTACCGACAGCCTTTGTGGCTGTCAGCTTGTAGTTCTCAATGAACTACCAGGAGTCTGTTGAGCTCTCTAGGTAGTTCACTGAGCTTCCTGTCATTTAGTAACTGCCTGCCCATATCAGAGGTATGGGCAGACAGGTACACAGACAGTCTGCAGAACTGTGGTAATACACCCACTATCTGCTGATCGTGGGTGCAATGCTTCACAGGCTCCTAACAAAAAAATTAAAATAAATGCATATTTTTTTACCTGCATTTATACTGTTTTGTAAAGGTGAACTTATCCTTTAAAAATACAGCAGTAGATAGCAGGATAAGTCACATCCTGTGTATTAATATTCGTAGTTTAGGCAACAAGCTTTGTGAGCTAACAGCTAGGGATAACTTGGACTTTGTTACAGAGGCATGGTTCAATTATTCAAATGACTGAGAACTAACTATATTCACTATACAGGAAAAAGCAAATAGGAAAGAGGGGAGGAGGAGTTGCCATATATGTCAACAATAGTATAAGGCTAACATTAATTAAAAAGTCAAAACAAAAGAATTACTTGAAATCCCCTGGGTTTGCCTTCCAACCAGAGAGGAATCTTCTCTTAGAATTGGTGTAGTATACAGACCCCAAGGACAGTCTGAAGATTATGATAACTTGTTGATTAATGAGAAAACTCAAAAGGCAATAGAATGAGCAGTTTTAATTATGAGTCACTTCAACTTGCCTGACATTAACTGGAATTCTCATACTGCAATTACAAGCAGGAGCAGGGATGTAATGGAGGTTCTAAATGGAGTTTCTCTGAAACAGTTAGTAACCCAAGAGGATCATATTCTTGACCTAGAACTAACAAATGGTGATCGATTGACTGATTTTGAGGTGGGAGAAAATTTGGGTTCTAGTGATCACCAGTGTCTTTGGTTTGATATTAAATCACATTCACACTAAGGGGTGAAAATAGGAAATGAGGAATATAAGCTGGCAGCATACGCGGATGAAATCCAGTTTTATGTCTCCAACCCGAGAATAACATTACCTAACATAATGAAAATACTGAAAGAATATGGAGAGCAATCAAACTTTAAAATAAATCCATCAAAGTCAGAAATCTTGAATATTAATATAGACCAGAAAGAAGAACAATTTCTACAAGAAAAACTCCCATTTAAATGGCAGAAAAAATTAAAATACCTAGGGATATATTTAACAGTGAAGTGGAAAGACTTATATCAAACAAACTATATCCCGATATCAAATGAAATCAATGAAGAAGTAAGGAAAATCTCTAAAGCCGTGTACACACGATCGGTTTTACCGATGAAAACAGTCTGATGGACTGTTTTCATCGGACAAATCAATCGTGTATGGGCCCCATCGGTCTTTTTTCCATCGGTGTGAAAAAATAGAACATGTTTCAAATTTATCCGTTGGAAAAAAACAATAGCAAAATCCGATCGTGTGTGTGGAACTCCATCGGAGAAAAAACCCACGCATGCTCAGAATCAAGTCGACACATGCTCAGAAGCATTGAACTTCATTTTTCTCGGCTCGTCGGAATGTTTTACGTCACAGCATTTGGGACGGTCAGATTTTTGACTGATGGTGTGTAAGCAAGACTGATGGAAGTCAGCTTCATCGGATTTCCGATGGAAAAATCCATCGGATTAGAATCCATAGGAAATCCGATCGTGTGTACAGGGCTTAAGAGATCGCTATCCTGGGTGGGTTGGATAAATATAAAAATGGGGATTGTACCAAAAGTACTTTATAAGTTTCAAATGCTCCCGATACAAATTCCATGGAGGTTTAGCTGCTCCAGATTTCAAAAGATTATAAAGCAGTCTTACTGATGCAAATTATCGATTGGACATATCATTCCAGAGAAAAGGGTTGGGTTAAAATTCAAAGTAGGTTGAGTGGGACACGTTTGAAGAAGATGATTTGGTACCACAACACTATAGTTTTTTTTTCTAAAGACACAGGCGCACTCACAACACAGGTAATTAGGGAGTGGGATTTTATGCATAGGCAAAAGAAATGGTATTATAATTCACTGTTAATACCACTTACAGGGTTGGATTAAGAAGAAAAATGCACAACTAATGCCCTGTATACACGATTGGAATTCCGATGGGCTAAAATCCGATGGAATTTTTCATCGGAATTACATTCAAAGCTGTCTTGCATACACACCATCAGACCAAATTCCGACCGTCCAAAACGCGGTGACATACAACACGTACGACGTCACTATAAAGGGGAAGTTCAAATCCAACTGCGCCACCCTTTGGGCTGCTTTTGCTGATTTCGTGCTTAAAATAAATATTAAGATATTTTGGAGACCTGGCTTTAAAATAAAAATACGAAGATTCATGAGATCACAAGAAACAAAGAAATAAGTTTGTCAGAACTCGGTGTGAATATCCGCAGCGAAAAATAAAATTTGTTCTAGCATTAGAAAGAACAAAAGAATGCACTACATTTAACAATGCAATATTTTTCAGCATGACGAATATGCTATCTCCATTACAAATGCTAGTTTTACCAGAACGAGCGCTCCCGTCTCCTAATTTAGTCTAAGCATACGTGGATTTTTCCCCGATGGAGTTCCACACAGATGATCGGAATCTCCTATCGTTTTTTTTTTCCATCGGAAAAATTTAAAACCAGTTCTATTTTTTTACACCGATGGAAAAAAGTCCGATGGGGCGCACACACGATTGGAATTTCCGATGAAACAAGTCCATCTGACTCTTTTCATAGGAAATTCCGATCGTGTGTACAGGGCATAAAAGATATAATGAAAGAAGGGGTGATTTGCACCATACAGGAATTAAGACACAAGAGGGATATTTTATCGATAAATGAGCTGATATATAATTAATTAACACACTTTATAGAGACATTACCTTAACCAATAAGGTCAAATGAAAATATATTGTCATAAGAAAAAATCCTTAGCTCACAGATTGCGCCAAAGCACTGTATTTCCCAGATTTATAAGAATAATTAGCAGAATGCTAGAGCAAGTAGTTCTGCCTTTTTTGGAAAGATGGAAAGAGGAGCTTGGCATAAAATGGAGCGAAAAATAAAAAAATAATACTGAAATTGGCAGAAGAAACAGCGATAGATATTAATATGAGAGAAATTAACTATAGGTGCCTATCAAGATGGTACTTAACACCCAGCAAAGTACATAAATTCCAACCAGAAACATCACCGTTATGCTGGAGGGGATGTGGGTCAAGAGGAACAATGATACGAATTTGATGGGAAAGCCCAAAAATACAGAAATTTTGGCAGGAGATTATCCAAATTATTCAGGAGATAACAGGAATAAAAATGCCTAAAAGTCCGGAAACCTATCTACTGCATAATACCAAATTAACAATCAATGAATATAAAAAAAACTGTGATACCCCATCTGATAAATGCTGCAAAAAGTTTAATCCCAAGACATTGGTTAAATCCAGAAGGCCCAACATCGGGAAATCGGGTTAAAAAGATAGGGCTAATACATAATATGGAAGAGGTATACCATGTCGGGGAAGATAAAATAGAAAGGTGTGTAAATATATGGAAGGATTGGACTGAATTTAAGAGTACAAGAAGATATATTGATTTGAGGAACAAAAGTGAAATAGACTAAGTAAGGGTACGGAGGGGAAGAAGAAATAGAGAAATATATAAGAGCAAGGAGGGGGGAGAAGAAGAGGGAGGATATATGTGGTATTGAGGAAAGATTTTGCTATGAATAAATGTTTAGATATTTTGTATAATGTGAAAACTATTAATAATGTATATTAAAAAAAAAACACATTCACACTGACAAATGGCTGCTGGGAACCCACCTTTTTATAGTTAGGGGACGGACACATAACAAAGCCTTCCACATTGATCGTTCTAAGTCAGCTGACTAGCTGTGATAGTGTAGCCAAAGGCAAATGGGAATTCCATGGCAGTGGCAGGATGTATATAACTTGACCAGATGTAATGGTGGAAAGCTTTGACTTTAAGTTTTTTTGGGGTTTAATGGCACTTTAACTTACATTTAAACCATCACACCATTATCAAACAGATGATAAACTTGGTGCAGTTTAATCGCTTCCTTTTGTTATACTAATTGATGCAGAAATAGAGCCTTTTACCAGCTTTCACCAGGCTAAAGAAAGTAAAGCACTTCTTCACTTCATTAATTTACATGGTTGTTATTGAGAATCCAACTTAAAACAAAATGAACAACCCTATTTTTTTTTTACATTTACAAACACTGACTACATACTGAACAAACATGCTACAATTTTTATTTTTCATAACAATTCAAAACTAGAAAACTTTATGTACTAGTCAGCGATAGTCAAATTTGTAAACATGTTCACCATTTGTGGAAGATGTTACCATATAGGAACATAATGTTTTCCTGCTTGTAAGAATAACAGCAGATAACTTTAAACAAAAATCCAGATATATGGACAAACTATGATGCTGAAAACATTTTGCTGTAGTGCAGTGAGAGCAGTTTCTATAAAAACGCATATGAATATTTATCTAAAATTCATTTTTTATGCTTTTGTTTTTAGAATTTTTTTTATGTGTTACAAATCTGATTTGTATGCTATAAAAGCAAGAAAATCCAAACAGAGTAATGTAAAAAATAATTTGTATTTCAAAAGGTCAATGTGTTTGTATGTTCTCTTTGAAAAAATTAGTATTAATTGTTTTCAATATAAAGTCTATAAAAGTCTAAATGCTCTTAGGGAGTAATTTCCTATAGACCAAGAACAAAGAAAGCATAATGGTGTTTATTATAAAATCCGACTTAATTGAATTGCTATAGGAGTCAGCAGTATATATCTGAAGCTTAAATGTCAAGAAGCTAAACACTGTTTAGATTGACAATGTCCAAAGAAGATTATGTTAATGCACTAATAATTTATGTATGTGATTCGTTATCTTCTTCTCCTTTAGTTAAATATACAGTTTATTTTCATATAACATAAAGTTGTTGGGTAAATGTCAAACCATATCAAGCAATTTATAGCTCTCATTAACCACTTCAGCTCTGGAAGGTTTTACCCCCTTCCTGACCAGGCCATTTTTTGCGATACATCACTGCATTGCTTTAACTGACAATTACGCGGCCGTGCGACGCTGTACCCAAATAAAATTGATGTAATTTTTTTCCCACAATTAGAGCTTTCTTTTGGTGGCATTTGATCACCTTTGTGGTTTTAATTTTTTGTGTTATAAACAAAAAAAGACAGGTAATTTTGAAAAAAAAAAACACAATATTTTTTACTTTCTGCAATAATTTTTTTCAAAAAAATCGAATTTCTTAATCAATTTAGGCCAATTTGCATTCTGCTACGTATTTTTGGTAAAAAAAATAATCCGAAAAGCATATATTGATTGGTTTGTGCAAAAGTTGTAGTGTCTACAAAGTATGGGATAGATTTATAGATTTTTTTTTATTTTTTTATTGTTTTTACTAGTAATGGCACCAATCAGCATTTTGTTTGCGTGACTGCGACATTGCAGCAGGCAAATCTGATGCTAAGTGACACTTTTTGGGGACTAGTGACTCGCTGTATAAATGACACTGGCAGGGAAGGGGTTAACATCGGGATCGATCAAAGGGTTAGGTGTTCTCCTAGGGAATGCTTTCTAACTCTGCAGGGGATGGACTGACTGGAGGAAGCAAGACATCTGTGTTCCTGATTAGCAGGAACACAAGATCTCTCTCTCCCTCTGTGACAGAACAGTGGTCTGTCTTGTTTACCTAGGCAGATTGCCGTTCTGCCTCTCCTACAAATGATCAGCGGGTTTAGGACTCCCGCTGTGTCCAATCACAGTGGGAGTGCGGCTTCGGCTGCATTCACGCACACGCTTCAGAGCCAACAACAGGAATCACGTACTGGTGGTTAAACAAAAGCAAGCCAGTAGCAACTAATGGGTAAATAGCTAGGTCATATTTTATGCATTGGATTGAACTAAACTTCTAAAACGTAAAAAAATGTTTCCTTATTGGAGTACAGCACCTTTCTGCTCTTTATATGTTAGTCTCAGTTCAATAAACTCTAATGATAACTTTTTGACATTATAGGCTCAATTTTAGCTATTCGACTCTAATTTTGAAATCACATTGGACTCTCTCTCTTTTAAAAATAAGAGAATTTATCTTGACGTGTTAATTTCATGAATTGGGTTTGTTAATTTTAGCAATGAAAGAAAGCCAACAATATCTTAAAAAATAAAGGTCACCTTCTAACAAAGGCCATCCTGAGCTTATAATGAACAAAATGTATAAGCAGATGTTACCATCTGTTAAAACAATTAGGTTAAGTTCTGTAGCAATAAGCAGAGAACCTGTTTCCAGAGCCCAAAAAGCTCTAGGTATAGGCAGCTGACATTATGTGGAAATGTTAACATTTCCAGTAAAATCTAGCTTTGATCCATCTTCTCCAACCTCTTAATCACCTTACTCTTTTATTTTTTTACAATAAATTGTATTGAGTTTTATAAAAAAAATAAAGTAAAATTTTGAAATAATTAAAATGACACAGAGCATAAAACCTGTCAGGTTATACAATGTTAAATATATTGTACACTTTCATGTAAAAGGGATCAGAGAAGATCCAAGTAAATTAAGTCAAGTGAATTATAAATGTAAAAGTATATAAATAAATTAAGGAAAGAAGAAAGTAGCCAAGAGAAGAGGGGGGGGGGGGAGAGATCAGTAAGTTTGGGATAAGAAGAAGGTAATCCCATATGGATCCAATTTTGGTGATGACGGTAATTGTTAAAGCATTTGATCAGAAAGAAAGAAGGGGATGATCAATATTCAAGTGTTTGATATAGTTAAGCCATGGTCCCCATATTTTGAGGTGTTTAAAGTGGTTATCATTGAGGAAAGAAGTAAATTGTTCATGAATAATAGTGTCCAAGAGGCATTGTTTGACCTCAGAGAAAGGTATTGAGGTCTGTTTCCAGGCTTTGGCTAATGTTTCGGATAGGCTTGTGTAAGAGAGCCTCCCAAGGGTTTTCAGTGAGAGTGATATGAAGGATTGAACATCAGAAGATTATATACCTTGGTCCAGAAATGAGAGGCTATAGGACAGGTCCACCAAATGTGTAGTAAAGTGCCTTGTTCAGTACAACCATGGAAGCATTGTGGCGAAGTATCAGGAATAAATTCCCATGAGACATTGCAAGACCCTGACAATCACAGGCATGACTCCTAGAGGTAGAGGTTTGATGTGATTTGTAGTGGAGTGCCGAGGTTGCCTATCCCTGATCTAGAGGTAGCTAGCCATATAGATTCCCATTCCCGTGTAGCCAAATTGGATCCAAGATCATGTTCCCATTTTTCCATGTAAGCAAGTTTATGTGTACTTAGGGAGTTTGTAAAGGATGCATAAAGTGTACACACTAGGCCTTTAAAGTTTTGGGTTTAACCACTTAAGCCCCGGACCATTTCGGGCCATTAGGACAAGGCCTGTTTTTGGGATTCGGCACTGCGCTGCTTTAACTGTAAATTGTGCGGACATGCAATGTTGTACCCAAATGAAATTTGCGTCCTTTTCTTCCCACAAATAGAGCTTTCTTTTAATGGTATTTGATTGCCTCTGCGATTTTTATTTTTTGCCATATAAACAGAAAAAGACCGAAAATTTTGAAAAAAAATGATATTTTCTACTTTTTGTTATAAGAAAAATCGAATAAACTCAATTTTAGTCATACATTTAGGCCAAAATGTATTCAGCCACATGTCTTTAGTAAAAAAATGTCAATAAGCGTATATTTATTGGTTTGCGCAAAAGTTATAGCGTTTACAAACTAGGGTACATTTTCTGAAATTTACACAGCTTTAAATTTATGACTGCCTATCTCATTTCTTGAGGTGCTAAAATGGCAGGGCAGTACAAAACCCCCCCAAATGACCCCATTTTGGAAAGTAGACACCCCAAGGAAATTGCTGAGAGGCATGTTGAGCCCATTGAATATTTTTTTTTTTGTCCCAAGTGATTGAATAATGACAAAAAAAAAAAAATTACAAAAAGTTGTCACTAAATGATATATTGCTCACACATGCCATGGTTATATGTGGAATTGCACCCCAAAATACATTCTGCTGCTTCTCCTGAGTACGGGGATACCACATGTGTGGGACTTTTTAGGAGCCTAGCCACATACGGGACCCCGGAAACCAAGCACCGCCTTCAGGATTTCTAAGGGCGCAAATTTTTGATTTCACTCCTCACTACCTATCACAGTTTCGAAGGCCATAAAATGCCAAAATAGCACAAAACCCCCCCAAATGACCCCATTTTGGAAAGTAGACACCCCAAGCTATTTACTGAGAGGCATGTTCAGTCCATGGAATATTTTATATTTTGCCACAAGTTGCGGGAATATGACAAACTTTTTTTTTTTTGCACAAAGTTGTCACTAAATGATATATTGCTCACACATGCCATGGGCATATGTGAAATTACACCCCAAAATACATTCTGCTGCTTCTCCTGAGTACGGGGATACCACATGTGTGGGACTTTTTGGGAGCCTAGCCGCGTACGGGACCCCAAAAACCAAGCACCGCCTTCAAGGTTTCTAAGGGCATAAATTTTTGATTTCACTCCTCACTACCTATCACAGTTTTGAAGGCCATAAAATGCCAAGATGGCACAAAACCCCCCCAAATGACCCCATTTTGGAAAGTAGACACCCCAAGCTATTTGCTGAGAGGCATGTTGACCCCATTGAATATTTTTTTTTTGTCCCAAATGATTGAATAATGACAAAAAAAAAAAAAAATGTACAAAAAGTTGTCACTAAATGATATATTGCTCACACATGCCATGGTTATATGTGGAATTGCACCCCAAAATACATTCTTCTGCTTTTCCTGAGTACGGGGATACCACATGTGTGGGACTTTTTGGGAGCCTAGCCGCGTACAGGGCCCCAAAAACCAAGCACCGCCTTCAGGATTTCTAAGGGCGTAAATTTTTGATTTCGCTCCTCACTACCTATCACAGTTTCGAAGGCCATAAAATGCCAAAATAGCACAAACCCCCCCAAATTACCCCATTTTGGAAAGTAGACACCCCAAGCTATTTGCTGAGAGGCATGTTGAGTCCATGGAATATTTTATATTTTGCCACAGGTTGCGGGAATATGACAAACTTTTTTTTTTTTGCACAAAGTTGTCACTAAATGATATATTGCTCACACATGCCATGGGCATATGTGAAATTACACCCCAAAATACATTCTGCTGCTTCTCCTGAGTACGGGGATACCACATGTGTGGGACTTTTTGGGAGCCTAGCCGCGTACGGGACCCCAAAAACCAAGCACCGCCTTCAAGGTTTCTAAGGGCATACATTTTTGATTTCACTCCTCACTACCTATCACAGTTTTGAAGGCCATAAAATGTCAAAATAGCCCAAAACCCCCACAAATGACCCCATTTTGGAAAGTAGACACCCCAAGCTATTTGCTGAGAGGCATGGTGAGTATTTTACAGCTCTCATTTGTTTTTGAAAATTAAGAAAGACATTTTTTTTTCTTTTTTTTTTTCTTTTTTTACATTTTCAAAACTTTGTGACAAAAAGCGAGATCTGCAAAATACTCAACATACCTCTCAGCAAATAGCTTGGGGTGTCTACTTTCCAAAATGGGGTCATTTGGGGGGGTTTTGTGCCATCTGGGCATTCCATGGCCTCCGAAACTGTGATAGGCAGTGAGGAGTGAAATCAAAAATTTACACCCATAGAAATCCTGAAGACGGTGCTTGGTTTTTGGGGTCCCGTACGCGACTAGGCTCCCAAAAAGTCCCACACATGTGGTATCCCCGTACTCAGGAGAAGCAACAGAATGTATTTTGGGGTGTAATTCCACATATGCCCATGGCATGTTTGAGCAATATATAATTTAGTGACAACTTTTTGTACATTTTTTTTTTTGGTCATTATTCAATCACTTGGGACAAAAAAAAATATTCAATGGGCTCAACATGCCTCTCAGCAAATAGCTTGAGGTGTCTACTTTACAAAATGGGGTCATTTGGGGGGGGGGTTTGAACTGTCCTGGCATTTTATGCACAACATTAGGAAGCTTATGTCACACATCATCCACTCTTCTAACCACTTGAAGACAAAGCCCTTTCTGACACTTTTTGTTTACATGAAAAAAAAAATTTTTTTGCAAGAAAATTATGTTGAACCCCCAAACATTATATATTTTTTTAAAGCAAAGGCCCTACAGATTAAAATAGTGGGTGTTGCATTTTTTTTTTCCACACAGTATTTGCGCAGCGATTTTTCAAACGCATTTTTTGGGGGAAAAACACACTTTTTTTATTTTTAATGCACTAAAAAACACTATATTGCCCAAATGTTTGATGAAATAAAAAAGATGATCATAGGCCGAGTACATGGATACCAAACACGACATGCTTTAAAATTGCGCACAAACGCGCAGCGGCGACAAACTACATTCATTTTTAAAAGCATTTAAAAGCCTTTACAGGTTACCACGTTAGATTTACAGAGGAGGTCTACTGCTAAAATGACTGCCCTCGATCTGACCTTCGTGGTGATACCTCACATGCATGATGCAATTGCTGTTTACATATGACGCTAGACAGACGCTTGCGTTCGCCTTTGCGCAAGAGCAGGGGGGGACAGCGGTGCTTTTTTTTTTTTTTTTTTATTATTTATTTGGCTTTTTTATTTTATTTTTAAACTGTGCCTTCCATATTTTATTTGTTTACCATTTTTATCGTTATCTCAGGGAATGTAAATATCCCCTATGATAGCAATAAGTAGTGACAGGTACTCTTTTTTTGAAAAAAATTGGGGGGTTGGACCCTAGATCTTTCCTCTGCCCTCAAAGCATCTGACCACACCAAGATCGGTGTGATAAAATGCTTTCCCAATTTCCCAATGGCGCTTTTTATATCCGGGGGGGGACATTCCCTCCCACTGCTTGTAAAAGCAGTCTAGAGGCTAATTATCTGCTAGAATTGCTTTTACATGAAAGCCGGCTGCTGGCTGAAAAGAATGATACCAAGATGATACCTAAACCCGCAGGCATCATTCTGGTATAAACATTCAAAGTCCAGCAACATACCAGTACGTTGCTGGTCCTTGTTGGACATGTATTGTAATCTTTTTTTTCATACAGCCTATTGGCTGAACGAAAAAAAGAGATTGATTGGTGGGTATGCCCACCATTAGAATACCTCCCTTCATCCACCCACTTCTAATGATGGGCATATATGCCGAAGCATGGGGGCATCCTCCCGCAAAAAAGTTATGCCGCGTACACACGGTCAAGCCTTCGTCGGAATTTCGACCGTATGTACGTGGCATAAAAGGTTATGCCGCGTACACACGGTCGGACTTTTCCACGGGCAAGCCTCCGTTGGAATTTCGACCGTATATACGCGGCATTAGGAGCAAAATCGCTCCTCCGCCCCTGCTGCCCCCATGCTTCGGCATATATGCTCTTTTTTTTAACTGTGGTGGTGAAATCACCTCCTACAGCGTTGGAGTCACGGCTTTATGTATCGTGGGAGCAAACGCTGTTGCTGTCAAGATAAATAGATCCGCGCTGCAACTGAATGACGTACCTGATAAGCAAATGGTGGTTAACATTAAAACAAAGTAACATTACAGTACAACAGTAAGACCTTACCATGCCATACCTGCAAAGCAAATACCAAAACAAAACCTAATAAAAAATAAAAAAATGTTTTAACGCAACCTGTGCCTAAAATATATATATGCCGAAGCATGGGGGCATCCTCCCGCAAAAAAGTTATGCCGCGTACACACAGTCGGAATTTTCCACGGGCAGGCCTCCGTCGGAATTTCGACCGTATGTACGCGGCATTAGGAGCAAAATCGCTCCTCCGCCCCTGCTGCCCCCATGCTTCGGCATATATGCTCTTTTTTTTAACTGTGGTGGTGAAATCACCTCCTACAGCACTGGAGTCACGGCTTTATGTATCGTGGGAGCAAACGCTGTTGCTGTCAAGATAAATAATTCCGCGCTGCAGTTGAATGGCGCACCTGAAAACAAAAAATTACATACCTGAAAAGCAAGCATGATAAAACATTGCAGAATAGAATACAGTAAAAAAGAGCAGAACAATAGAGAGAAAATAGAGAGAGAGAGAGAACAATAAAACGACAACTATTTTTGGTTTTTTTATTTTATATTTTTTTGTGTTTTGTTTTTTACGTTTTTTTTTTCTTTTTTACACTTTTTTTTGTAACTTTACAACTGTAATGGTTCGGGTCTCTCAAAATGTAATGGCATCTTGGGAGACCCTGTGTAAGTGTGTCCTTGTCTGTGAAATGCTGTACCCTATGCTAAAACTTCACTTTTGAGTGGTAGCGTTCAAAACATTCACCTTGGCAAAGACCAGGCTTGTCAGGACAGAGTGGACAAAAACTACGGGTGTCACGCCTAAATCCGTGCTTGCTACAGACACAACATCTTTTTTGGGGGTGGCTTTGGGTAGGGGTACTCGGGAGGACATACGAATAATGCCTCTCATGCAGCCGGCTTACTGCATTTGGTAGGGGATGGTGAGGTGCAGAACCGCCTGGATACAGGAGTTCTGTGACTATCTCATTCTGGAATTTTAGAAGAGATAACGTCCCGCCTGAAGCTCTGTATAGCACATGAGCGTTCAGCAAAGCCAATTGGAATAATGATAGAGACACTTTTTTGTACCAGCGTCTCGCCTTACGGTCAATTAGATACGGCGCCATCAACTGGTCGTTGAGGTCCACCCCTCCCATATTTTGGTTATATTCGTGGACACAGAGGGGTTTCTCCACAACACCAGTCGCCGTACGAATTTGGACTGTCGTGTCTGCATGAAGGGAGGTAAGAAGGAAAACATTCTTATTGTCCCTCCACTTCATAGCGAGCAAGTTATTACACTTCAAGCAGGCTCTCTCCCCCAGCCTAAGACGGGCATCTACAAGCCGCTGGGGAAAGCCCCGGTGATTAGGTCGCACGGTGCCACATGCTCCAATCTGATGATCAAACAAGTGACTAAACAGTGGCACGCTCGTGTAATAATTGTCCACATACAAGTGGTACCCCTTTCCGAATAAGGGTGACACCAAGTTCCACACTATCTTGCCAGCGCTCCCTATGTAATCCGGGCAGTTGACCGACTCAATCTGACTATCTTTTCCCTCATAAACCGTAAAGTTCACTACATAGCCTGTTGCCCTGTCACAGAACTTGTAGAGCTTGACCCCGTATCTGGCACGCTTGCTGGGAAGGTACTGCTTGAAAGACAAGTGGCCAGAAAATTTAATCAGGGACTCATCAACGCAGACAACTTGATCGGGAGTAAACAAGGCTGCAAAACGTTCGTTGAAGTGGTTTATGAGGGGCCGAATTTTATAGAGCCGGTCGTATTCAGGGTCCCCACGTGGACGACAAAGTTCATTGTCGTTGAAGTGCATGAACCGCAAAATCTGCTCGTATCGTGCCCTGGACATGGAGGCAGAGAACACGGGCATGTGGTCAATTGGGTGCGTGGACCAATAAGCACGCAATGACGGAAATTTATGTGTGCCCATGTTGAGGGAAAGGCCCAGAAAGGTCTTAAATTCGGAAACCGTAATTGGTTTCCAATTTCTGGCAATTTTAGGCAACTGGGGGTTAGCGGCGATAAATTGACCAGCATATAAATTACTCTGGTCCACAATAGATCTATAGAGATCTTCCGTGAAAAACAGCGAATAAAAATCAATTGGAATAAAATCAGCTGTTTCCACCTGAATACCGGGTTGGGCAGTGAATGGGGGAAGTACGGGTTCTGCAGAAGTGGTGGGGACCCAATCAGGATAGGCGAATTCTGCAGGAAGGGCAGTATGGGCACGACGGGCCTGCCTTTGTCTTCTTGGTGGCAGCGGGACACTACTTGTGCTTGCCACCTCGCCAGCTTGAACTGCACTTATGGGACTCGCCACGTCACCAAGTGTTACTGCAGTGCTGGATGTACGTCCAGGCTGTACTAGGCCGCTGGTGCTTGCCAGTTCACCAGAAGGAATAGCGGCGCTAGTACTACTCTGCTCCATGATACGAGAGACCTGCGGTTCTTGCTCCTCAACAACCTCAGAAGATCGGGATCGGGTACACCTGACCTTAGCAGGGACCTCAACTTCGTCGTCAGAGCTATCTGACGTGGGGCCGCTGACGTCACTGTCTTCTACGGGAAGATATTCTGAGCCTGAATCTGACAGATACGTGACCTCCTCTTCACTATCTGTCATGCTCAGAATCTCGTAGGCCTCTTTACTAGTGTACCTTCGTCTTGCCATTTTGGGCTCTAAATTTAGGGGTACACTAGTAAGATTCACAGGAAAAAAAGCACCTGACTGTCGTCAGCAAATATATCAAACGCTACAAAAAAACTGTTAGCAATCGCAGGGATCAGGCCTGTCTCTGCGAACGCTGCAGTTATGTGTGTTGTGTTTGGTAAGTGACAGTGATCGATCGATACTGCACTTGGGTGGGCTGGGCTGGGCTGGGTGGAGGGGCTAAACGCAGGCGCTAGCAGGTATCTGGGCTGATCCCGCTAACACTGCGTTTTTGGGAACCCTAAACCGCTGGGGATGCTAGTATAGATCTGATCAGATACTATACCACTAAGGGGGGTGTATGCTTTGCGCGTGGGTGTTAGCGTTACTGGCACTAACCTAACACTGCCTGGGGCGACGCAGACCCTCTCTGGCGCTAAAACCTAATTGATCTCACCCGCCGGGCGATCAGGGGGGTTAAACCTTTATTGGGTTATATACGGCGGGTGCCCTGATGCTATAAAAAGCAAACTAATCAACCAGCGTCACCCGTAACCTTTATATGGTGATCACTGGTGAAAGGGTTAACTAGGGGCAATCAGGGGGTTAAAACCTTTATTAGGTTAAATATGGGGGTACCTGACACTATATAAAAACCTGACGGGTAACCTAAATAACTAAATAACTTACTGGCTAACCAGTGACACCAGTGACGCTTATACGGCGATCACTGGTGAAAGGGTTAACTCTAGGGGCAATCAGGGGGTTAAAATAATATATGGGGGTACCTGACACTAATAAAAACCTGCGGCGAACCTAAAAAAAAATAACTGCCTATCTAAAACACCAGCGACACGAATACAGCGATCGGAAAAACAATCGCTTAGTGACGCTGAAGTTAGGGGGTGAAAGGGTTACCTGGGGGGTGATCAAGGGGTTAAACCTTTATTGGGGGGTTAGGGGGCTACCCTGGACCTAAAGGGGCCTAATCCTAACTGCCCTGCAACTTTTTACAATCACAGATGACACTAAATGCAGTGATCAGTAAAATAAATGATCACTGCAATCAGTGACACTGTGATTGGGGGCTTTGGGGTGACCTGGGGGGTGATCTGGGGGTGACTGGGGGGTGATTTGTGTGCCTATGTGTACCTACGTGTCAGTGGACTGTTGGTGCACTAACCTGCTTCTTCTCTCCTCGGCGCCGGGAACGAAAAGACCGCAGCGAGGGAGATGACATCACTTCCTCCAGCCTGTGTTTACATTTCAGGCAGGAGGAAGCAATTTCATTCGCCGGGAGCGATCGCGAGGGGGGGGCAGAATCGAGCGGCCGCCCCCTCATGCCTGATCGCTCCCAAACACTTAACGGCCGCTCACTGCAGTGAAGGGGGGTCCGGATGGACCCCCCAACTGCACAAAGGCGATCACGTAGATCTACGTGATTCTGCCTGTCGGTGCCATTCTGCCGACGTAAATCGGCGGTGGGCCGTCGTCGTTAAGTGGTTAATCTACACCAATTCTCAAAAGGGGTCAAGTGTTTTGGAGTAGAAGCGCAATGAGTGACTAGGGTAGAGAGATAATGATGAATTTGAGTACAGTAAAACCTTGGATTGCGAGCATAAATAGTTCCAGAAACATGCTTGTAATCCAAAGCACGTGTATATCAAATCGAATTTCCCTATAAGAAATAATGGAAACTCAAATGATTCGTTCCACAACCATTTATTCATAATTCCTTCAGTTTTTAGTCCATATAAAAAGATTATAGCAATGTGTGTAACCATCATAGTCCATCCATCAGCTGTCCACATAGACCATCCCCCGCACCGCCGACTCTCAGCCCTGTCAGTCTGCAATTGTTACCGAGAAGACTACCCTGCAGTAGAGAAATCTGAAAGCGAGGCTTGAACCACTTATGGAAGGGACGACATTGATGGCGGTGGAATGGTCTATGTGAACAGCTTTACCCCGGGTGCCTGCATACTTAGATGTGCCTGTTTTAATCATCAGCCATGTGAGTTGCTGAATGTTGTGCCTTCATTAAATGTAACCATATTGCTACACTTAGAGGCGCCTCTCTTCTCTTTTATACTCAGCTGTGACATAACGCTACTTGTATATTAAGACATCGCTTGTATATCCAGTCAAAATTTATTTAAAAATTTTGCTTGTCTTGCAAAACGCTCTCAAACCAAAGTTTTACTGTATAGTGAAAGTGTTCCTTTTCCAGTAGATTCCAGTGTTCTTGAAGAAAAGTTAAGGATTTATTACCATTGAAACAGAAAAAATTATATAAATATTTAATGCTTTTGAGATGCCACCAGCGGAATGCATGAGGGTTTTCATAAGCTGGGGGAAAGGAAGGAGTGTCATGTATTCCAGATAGTGGTAGATGTGGAGAAATAAGATTGCTGGAGTCCCATGGTTGGAGAAGGTGTCTTAGGGAAGAATCAGAAATGTTGGGTCTTAAGGATGGAGGAGTCCATATTAGATTACAGATGGGGAGGGGGAAACAGGCCAATTTTACTCAGTATGTCCAAATAGGGCATTCATAAGTAGAGTGAAGAGAGGCAAGTTGTGATTACTTACTCTTTTTAATGTGACGGAAGGCCTTGGTGATGAATAGTGGAGGCTTGAGAGGTGATTTAAAATCAGCTTTTAGAAAAGAAATCAAATTTTTCACATTAATTTCAGCTACCTATGTCACTGTACCTACTAATACATTGTATTCAAGGTGCAGTTCTCACTGAAGCTAACCTTCTGCGCTTTCTCCATATGCTCAATTGTCTATATTTTTTGTATATTTACTGTTATAAAAAAAAAGTTAACCTATTTGTAAACTGTTTGTTATATATATCTTGAAAATAACAATTCTAAATCTACATGTACTTCTGGCAGTAATGGGGCCAATAAGGTAAACAAGAGTGTTTGGCAGTTTCTTTGCCTGACCTTTGCTTGAAGATCTTCCAAGTGGGTTCAAAGTCAGTCCAGTGACTATAGATAGATATTTTGCATTCAGTATGTTGTAGATTTGCATCAAGGTCACCTCTCCGTTGGACATGTCTGGAACAGTTCTTTCTGTTTATCTAACTAGCAATTTCTTTCTTTCCCTTCTACTCCATATCATTCTCATCAAAGGATCTATTATAATAAACAAATTGTATAGAAAAAAATGTTCAGCGCACTAGCAGATCTTATCCTAAACATTTACCATTTTTTTCTTTGCATATAAATACATAATGCAATGTCAATAAACTAATTTACAGACAGAAGTGCGGAGGGCCTTGCTTAGCAGAGCATGAAGCTAGAGTTTCTAAACACAACTACCTGAATGATTTTATTTCCACAAAATACTGCTTCATGTGAGGTTACTGAACTTTAGCAAAAATAAAAAAAAGGGATTTTTATAACAGCTTACCTGTAAAATCCTTTTCTTGGAGTACATCACGGGACACAGAGCGACTTAGTCATTACTAATGGGTTATATAGATTACCTTCAGGTGTTGGCACTGGCCAATTCCAAACCGGAAGTACCCTCCCCTATATAAGCCCCTCCCACCCGGGAGCACCTCAGTTTTGTAGCCAAGCAATAAGTGTCCCAAAAAGAGGGGTGGGAGCTCTGTGTCCCGTGATGTACTCCAAGAAAAGGATTTTACAGGTAAGCTGTTATAAAAATCCCTTTTTCTTTTTCGTACATCACGGGACACAGAGCGACTTAGTCATTACTAATGGGACGTCCCAAAGCAATGCCAAATGAGGGGAGGGATACATAAGCTGGGCGCCATCAGGCATGAGGATCTTTTGCGGCCTGCAACACACTGCGCCCAAAGGCGACATCCTCCTGACTTCTAACGTCTACCTGGTAGAATCTAGTAAACGTGTGTACCGAAGACCATGTTGCGGCCTTACATACTTGAGCCAGGGAGGCCTGGTGATGCACTGCCCATGAAGTTCCAACTGCTCTTGTGGAGTGCGCCCTAACTTTGAACGGAGGCGGTCTCTTTCTCAAGCCATAGGCTTGTATTATGACCTGTCGAATCCACTTGGCTAAAGTGGATTTTGATGCTGCCTGACCCTTTTTAGGGCCTTCCAGCAGAATAAACAAAGTATCCGTTCTGCGAATCTGAGCAGTGGCTTTTAGATAAGCTTTAACTGCTCTTACTACATCCAAGGAATGTAATAACTTTTCCTCTACCGAGCTAGGTTTGGGGAAAAAAGAAGGAAGAACCACATCTTGGTTCAAATGAAACCTCGATACCACCTTAGGAAGAAAGGCTGGATGAGGACGTAATACTACTCTGTCCTTATGGACAACCAGATATGGCTCCTTACAGGACAAGGCGGCTATTTCCGATACTCTTTTAGCCGAACAAACGGCTACTAAGAAAATCAATTTCCTGGTGAGAAGAACCAAGGAAATGTGTTGCAATGGTTCAAACGGTTGTTTCTGTAGAACTGACAGAACCAGGTTTAAGTCCCAAGGACATATGGGAATACTAACCGGAGGGCTAATACGCATCACTCCTTGTATGAAAGCTTTGACTAGTGAATGCGAAGCCAAGGGCCTTTGAAAAAATATTGACAAGGCCGAAATCTGACCCTTGATAGTACTCAAGGCCAGCTTCCTATCTACAGCCCACTGTAGGAAGTCCAAAATCCTCCCTATCACGTACTTACGTGGATGCCATTTCTTGGCCTCACACCACTTAATGTACGCTTTCCAGATCCTATAATAGATCTGCCTGGATACCGGCTTCCTGGCATTGATCATGGTAGATACCACAGAATTAGAGAGCCCTCTCTTTTTCAGAATGTGGGCTTCAATAGCCAGGCCGTCAAACCTAGGGCTGGTAAGGAAGGGTGGTATATCGGTCCCTGCGACAGCAGGTCCGGACGATGTGGGAGGGTCCAAGGACTCCTCACTGACATTTTTACAATCTCCGCATACCATGCCCTTCGGGGCCACGCTGGAGCCACCAGAATCACTGGTTTCTTTTCTACCCTGATTCTGCGGAGTAATCGCGGTAACAATTGTGGCGGTGGGAATGCATATACCAGCTTGAACTGATTCCAAGGGAACACTAGGGCATCCGAGCCGCAAGCTAGAGGATCCCTTGTGCGAGACACAAATCTGTCCACCTTTGCGTTGAATCTGGATGCTAGCAGATCTACATCCGGTGTTCCCCACCGCTGGCATATTGCCTGGAAAACCGCGGGGTGAAGAGACCATTCCCCCGGGCATAATTGTTGGCGACTTAAAAAGTCCGCTCTCCAATTTTCCACTCCTGGGATAAAAACCGCGGATATGGCTGGGACATATTTTTCTGCCCACTCCAGGATGCAATTTGCTTCCCTCTGGGCTGCACGACTCCTGGTGCCACCCTGGTGATTGATATATGCCACTGCTGTGGCATTGTCTGATTGAATTCTGACAGGGGACCCTTGGAGTTTGGATGTCCATGCTACTAGGGCATACCGGGCTGCTCGTATCTCTAAGAGATTGATGGGCAGGGCCTTTTCTGCTTCTGACCACTTGCCCTGGAGAGACCATTGCTCCAGTACTGCCCCCCAGCCTATGAGGCTGGCATCTGTAGTGACTACCTTCCAAGAAACCGGACTGAAGGGTTTCCCTTTTTCCAGATTCTGGGGCACCAACCACCAATGGAGGCTCTTACGAACGGAAGGGGACAGGGACATTGGTAAGTCTAAAGCCTGAACTTTTTTGTTCCAGGCTGACAATATGGCCCTTTGCAAATTCCTTGAATGGAATTGACCGTAGGGTACCGCTTCGAATGAAGCCACCATTTTTCCCAGCAGCCTCATGCAGAGGCGTATGGATGGTTTTCTTTTTGTACCCACTAAGTGGGTCAAATCTTTTAAAGACGACACCTTCTCTGGAGGTAAGAAAATCTTTCTCTGATTTGAATCCAGCCTTAGCCCTAAGTATTCCAGACTTTTGACTGGTCTTAGAGCTGACTTGTCCCGGTTGATAATCCAACCGTGATATTCCAGATACTTGATTGTCTTGTGAATAGCTACTTCCAGCTTTTCCACTGAGTGGTCTATTAGTAGCAGGTCGTCTAGATATGCCATTATCGTTACACCCTGTGTTCTTAGATTGGCCAATAATGGGGCCAGAATTTTTGTGAACACTCGTGGTGCTGTGGCCAGACCGAAAGGTAAGGCTCTGAACTGAAAATGGCGCCCTTCTACTGCAAAGCGTAGAAATTTCTGGTGGGCCGGAAAGATGGGAATATGCAGATAAGCATCCTTTATGTCGATCGAGGCTAACCATTCCTGCCCTTGTAGGGCGGTGGCCACCGATCGGATCGACTCCATCCGAAAAGTCCTGATATTTAGGAACTTGTTTAGCCCTTTTAGATTTAATATGGGCCTCACGTCCCCATTTGGTTTGGGGACTGTGAAAAGGTTCGAGTAAAACCCGAATCCGCTTTCTTCCAGGGGAACCTTCATGATTACACCTTGGAGCAATAGTTGTTCTAGTGCCAGAAGGAGGGATCCTCTCTTTTGGGGATCTCTTGGCACGTTTGACCTCATAAATTGGGCAGGAGGAGTGCCTTTTAACTCCAGCTTGTATCCCAGACTTACTGCGGAGAGCACCCATCTGTCTCTGATGGTGTCCCGCCAGGTCTCTGTGAACAACTGAAGTCTTCCCCCCACCCGATTGAGTGGGGGCAACGCTTCATGCCTTGGGGGGAGGTTTTGTACCTCTCTTGATCCAGGGCTTCTTGTTACCCTGTGATTGTCCCTGATTTCTGCCCCCTGAATTTGACCGCGGAGGCCGTCGGAACTGCTTCACAGCCGATGTGCCCGGGACTGGAGAAGTAGGCCTCTTAAAAGAAGGACTTCTACCCTTATTCTTAACCGGTAAGAGTGAACTTTTACCGGCAGAAATTTTCTGGATATATTTGTCCAGATCTTCTCCAAATAAGCGTTCTCCATGAAATGGGAAGCTAACCAGCAGTTTTTTACAGGGAGCTTCAGCAGACCAGTTTTTGAGCCACAGCAGCCTACGCATATGTACTATAGACAGCGTAAAGCGGGAGGCCTGTTGGATTGTATCCTTTATGGCGTCCACCGCAAAACACAAGGCTCTAGGCAGGTCAGCTAGGGCAAGAGCCTGCTGATCTGGTAAGTCCCTTAAGACTTGTTTCAACTGATCTTTCACTGCTTGGCAGACTCCAATCGCTGCTACCGCAGGTTGTGTCACCATGCTTGCTGTAGAGAAAGCAGATTTTAGTAAAGACACCAATTTTTTATCTATTGGGTCTTTGAACATTGGAACATTATCTACTGGACATGTCAGTGATTTGTTAACAGAAGAGATGGCTGCGTCCACTGTAGGGACCCTCCATTTTCTTATGAACTTATCCTCCATGGGATAGATCACCGGAAATCTCTTGGGGGGAGCAAATATTTTATCAGGATGCTCCCAATCCTGGTAAATAAGCCCTTCTAATAAAGGGTGGATTGGGAAGGAACAGGCAGCCTGGGGAGCTTTTAGCGACCCCAGTGAGGAAACCGTAGTGGATGGTGGTTCCGCCAGAGGCATTTTAAATGCTGATCGGACCATATTAGTCAGAGACTGAACCCATAATCTTTCAGCCTGAGATGCTGAGAAAGGTTCTTCCACTGTTGATTCCTCCATAACTGAATCAACCTCATCCTGATCCCCTTCAGGTAGGTCGATCTCTGTGTGGGGCTGTTCCTCCACTAACAGGCACTCTGAAGGAGGAGACGGAGATCGGACACGCTTTTCCTGTGACAGGGAAGCAGCGATCAATGCTGTTAATCTCTCTTCCAATCCTCCCAGAGTTGAGGATAAAACCTCCTCTGTTATATATACAGGAGCAGGTGGACTGGGGACAGCCGCAGCACCAGGCATTCCTGCGGGGTTTCTACGGCTACTGACCTCTGAATTCTCAGGGGAGATTGGTGCAGTACAAGCATGCCCAATATCCTCAGAGCCCGATGGAGACCCCTTTGGCTTCCTGGAAGATCTATTTCCGGAGCGTCTGGACGACATATCCTTTAAGCACAAAGCTGAGGTATTCCCGTCGTCATACACCAATTTTGCTGGTAATAGTCTAACAAAGTTGCTGCTATATACCAGCTGGTGTCCACTAAAGTGCCTTTCTATGGGGATGCCTGCATCAACCGCCTCTGTGTGCCACTGTTTGTTGCTAGCTCTGTTTGCATCCAGCTGACACTTGTACTGTGACTTTTAACCATGCTGGGACGCCCGCACATGCGCAGAAGCGCCGCGGTGCGCATCGAGCGTCATCCACCCGCCCCGCCCCTTTTTTTTTCATAGGAGGCGCGTGCACGCCCCTGCGCGTGTGCCCGTGCGCCATTGGCGCCCTTTTCGAAATCAACAGGGGACTAGGAGCCAGGGCCCTTTTTGCCGGAGGGCCTGTGCGGTGGATGAGCGCAGCAACAGGGCAGAGGAAGTGGATTCCCACAGAGAAACTTACCAGCTGCCTGGATCTTTTGACTTCAGAAAACCAAAGATCCACATGACAAGAAAAATGGACTACAGCGGCCTCTAGTGGTTTAACACAGGTACCGCGGTCCCTTTTTTTTTTTTTTCTTGACTACTATTAAAATTTTACATTTTCAGTAGTTACAGGCAAACACAGATATTTAGCGGGAATACCGTTAGGTAACAGACAGAAAGACAAATTAGGCTTGGGGGTCCCCCAAAAGAACCAAGTTCCTGGGGGCCCCCACTTACCTGATCCCCGCCGCAGGACTTTGTTTGGTCCACAGAAGTCCAAACTTCACCTATCACGGCAGGCATTGTAATTAAACCTTCAGGGACCGGGTTCCCAAGGATTCCACTCCCCTGGACCTGTATAGCACCCTGCACAGACAACATCTTGGTCGTGGGTATGACCAGAGCTCTGGATCCCAGGGTCCAGCCCTCCTAAGAGAAGCATTACAGGCAAAACCTTGCTCTTCTGCTGCAAGGCCCGGGTACCGACCGTTTAGCTATGAAGCTTTTTTGGTGGGATCCGGAACAGCTTACTAAGGCCCAAAAGAACCTGTACGCAAGCCCAGTGAAAACACATGTTACTCTTTGGCCAACACCTTAGACACTAGCAAAAAACTGAGGTGCTCCCGGGTGGGAGGGGCTTATATAGGGGAGGGTACTTCCGGTTTGGAATTGGCCAGTGCCAACACCTGAAGGTAATCTATATAACCCATTAGTAATGACTAAGTCGCTCTGTGTCCCGTGATGTACGAAAAAGAAAATTTACTTTTAGAATGACTGTAATGCCGCGTACACACGACCGTTTTTAATGTCATGGAAAAAAACAATGTTTTTCTCGATGTGATTCTTCTCAAGCCTGCCTTGCATACACACTATCGTGAAAAAAAAATGCTTGAGCAAAGCGCGGTGACGTACAACACGTACGACGGCACTATAAAGGGGAAGTTCCATTCATATGGCGCCACCCTTTGGGCAGCTTTTGCTGATTTCGTGTTACTGGGTGTTAGTAAAAGTTTGGTCAGAGACGATTCACGCTTTTCAGTCTCCGTGATTTTCAGTCCAATACAGCATGACGAATGTGCTATCTCCATTACGAACGCTAGTTTTACTAGAACGAGCGCTCCCGTCTCATAACTTGCTTCTGAGAATGCACGTTTTTTTCCCGTTGTTAAAGCGTACACATGGCCGTTTTTCACGACCAATTTAAAAAATGGCATGTTTCTCGTCATGAAAAACGGTTGTGTGTACGCGGCATTAGATTTTGGTCAGTTACATTTTGACCATAGAAACAAATGCTGGAAGAGACAACAATGTTTGCCGGAGCAAACAAATTAATTCTATACTGTAAATTATTTTTTAAATGTATAATCCAACATAGAAAAGCACCATTTATACACCTGCACTTACAGTTCTGCTTAAAGTGTATTTCCAATTTTGCATTGAAATTGGGATTACACAAGCCTTATATTTGTTACGTGTTCCTATTCACATAGCACAACATTAAGGAAAAATGCTGTTTATTCCTTTACTTGCTTAAAACTCATGCCTCTGTTGGCCCTTTCATGTATTGTTATGGAAGAGGCTGTGGAATTTTTCTTTACCATTATTAAAGTAAAAGTTAATATACTGTAAGGCCCCTTTCACACGGGACGGATCAGTAATGATCCGCCCCGTGAACCTCCGCTTGCTCAGCGGGGATCGCTCCATTGATCCCCGCTGAGCCGGCGGATGACAGGGCGGTCCCCACATACTGTGCAGGGACCGCCCTGTCAGATCTCCACTCTCCCCTATGGGGGGATCGGATGAACACGGACCGTCTGTCCGTGTTCATCCGATCCGCTCCGCAGACAGATAGAAAAATAGGAATTTTTCTATCCAGAAAAACAGAGCATTGCGGACACGGATGAGATCGGGTGTCAGCGGATGTTCATCCGCTGACACCCGCGATCTCATAGGGACCAATGTATGTCCCTTTTTCATCCGTAAACGGATGGATGAAAAAGCGGTGTGAAAGGTGCCTAAGTCTGTTTAAAAACATTGCCTTTGCCGCTCCTTAAACCTATTCTGAATACAGTTTTGTATGACTCAAGGGAGTTGCAGCTTTTTAATTATATGATTGCACCAAACTTATTTGAGAAAAATGTATTTACACAAATCTCTTTTAAAACGGTATGCAGCATAGGTATAAGGAGGGGGAGACAACATTTTTAACAGGACTTATGGTATAGTAGCCTTTACTCGCACCTTAACCCTGTCTGCACAGTGCCACTAAATCTCATTATTAGCTGTAAACTATATGTGAACATGTGTCTGTCCTAACAAAGGGTTAAAATCTCAAAAGGCAGGTGATAAATTGTATGTTAATGCATTTCCCTTAGTTTGTCCCTCACTTTGTCCCTCGAACTGCATTTTGAAATTGTTCAGAACAGCTTGCAGTCCTATGTATAAACCTGTTCTACACGGTTTTGGAGATATTTGCTAAAAATTACATTGCTCCGTGTCTACGGCGAATGCACGCCATAGACAACGGCGCATTCATGGGGTTAATCCCATTCACAAATTCGGCTAAGTCCCAGCAATGCTTGGGCTTAGCCGAATTTGACGGCTCCCGCACGCATGCGCGGTGTGACGTCTTCGCCGCTCCGGCCAATCACAGCGCCGGAGCGGCGCTGTGATTGGCTGGAGCGGCGATACCCGGAAGTAACATTCCGGCTATCGCCACAGCGATGGCTGCGGCTGAAGAGGGAGACGAGGACAGCTTCGGGGGCCCCGATCTAAGGTAAGTGATGCATAATGAGCTATTATGCTAGTCATATTAGCTCATTATGCCTTTCTCTTACAGGTGGTTTAAAAAAAAATTGTTATAGGGGTTTACAACCACTTTAAGGACCACCCACCGCATATATACTGTGGCAGGGAAGCCCTATTTGTACAAAGGTTATTTCCGCGCTACTATGAAATGAGACTAATGGTAAATCAACTGCTGCAAAACACTGAAGGTGTTGAGCTGTTGTGAGTGACTCTGAGGTCAATGTATAGAATGATACTTAAAGGGGAGTTCCAGCCTTTTTTGTGTTTAAAGTGTAGCTGCTGGCTTTTAATAAACAGACACTTACCTGTTCCACTGTCCAGTGATGCCGCCGAAGGGAGCTTCGCTCCTCTCCCCCCTCTCCATTCTAACTGTGGGCACCCGGCCGTGACAGCTTTCATCTTCACGGCTGGGCACTCACTGCGCATTGGCGAGCGGCGCCGCGCTCCCTGAGTGAACAGGCGATCACCTGGGACCTGTCACGTGTCCCAGGTGATTGCCTACAGGGAGGGGCCGCCAAAAGGCGATATGACGAGTCACCTAAGCGGTCCCTGGGCGGATGGAGGAAGTATGACAGGAAGTCCCACTCCTACTGAAGCCCCAACTGCCCCCCCCAAAAAAATTACATGCCAAATGTGGCATGTAAGGGGGCGAGGAGTGGTTTAAGCGGAAGTTCCACTTTTGGGTGGAACTCTGCTTCAAGTATCAAAAACGATCCAAAACCTTAGTATACTAGCAGTTAGGGATGAGCTTCGAGTTCGAGTCGAACTCATGTTCGACTCGAACATTGCCTGTTTGCCCGTTCGCCGAACAGCGAACAAATTGGGGTGTTCGCGGCAAATTCGAAAAATCTATGGGAGAAATCTAAAGTGCTAATTATAAAGGCTTATATGCAAGTTATTGTCCTAAAAAGTGTTTGGGGACCCGGGTCCTGCCCCAGGGGACATGTATCAATGCAAAAAGAAGTTTTAAAAACGGCTGTTTTTTTCGGGAGCAGTGATTTTAATAATGCTTAAAATGAAAAAAATAAAAGTGAAATATTCCTTTAAATTTCGTACCTGGGGGGTGTGTATGATATGCATGTAAAGTGGCGCATGTTTCCCGTGCTTAGAACTGTCCCTGCACAAAGTGTCATTTTTGAAAGAGAAAAAGTCATTTAAAACTCTCTCGCGGCTATTAATGAATTGTCGGCTCCCGGCAATACATACAAAAGTCATTGATAAAAAAAAAAAAAAAGCGTGGGGGTTCCCCAGAATTCAATTACCAGGCCCTTCAGGTCTGGAATGGATATTAAGGGGAACCCCGCCGCAAATTTAAAAAAAAATTGATGTGGGGTTCCCCCAAATATCCATTCCAGGCCCTTCAGATCTGGCATGGATTTTAAGGGGAACTCCACCCCAAATTTAAAAAAAAATGGCGTGGAGTCCCCCTAAAAATCCATACCAGACCCCTTATCCGAGCACGGAACCTGGCCGGCCGCAGGGGAAGAGGGGGGGACGAGAGAGCGGCCCCCCTCCCTCCTGAACCGTACCAGGCCACATGCCCTCAACATGGGGAGGATGTCCCCATGTTGATGGGGACAAGGGCCTCATCCCCACAACCCTTGCCCGGTGGTTGTGGGGGTCTGCGGGCGGGGGGCTTATTGGAATCTGGAAGACCCCTTTAACAAAGGGGACCCCCAGATCCCGGCCCCCCCATGTGAATTGGTAAGGGGTACATTGTACCCCTACCATTTCACAAAGAAAGCGTAAAAAAATGTTTAAAAAAACACACAAACACCTTGAAAAAGTCCTTTATTTAAAAAAAAACAAAAAAATATTCCAGCGGTGAAATCCAGTGTCCCGCGGCGATCCCGATGTCCAGCGCTGTCCTTCATTGGTTGTGCCTGAGCGGACCTGATGGGAAACTCCCTCTCAGTATTTTAAATGTATAGACCCGCCCCTTCTAAAGTTCCCCATCAGGTCCGCTCAGCGGACCAGATGCGGAACATGAGAAGGGGCGGGTCTATACATGTATTACCAAAGTGAGAGCAGTTCCCCATCAGGTCCGCCCCCTCGGTATGTCGGACCCGCCTACGTCATTGGCTTGAGCGGGGAACTTCCTTCACTGTGTAATTTAAATTTACATAGTGAAGGAACTTCCCCGCTCAAGCCAATGACGTAGGCGGGTCCGACATACCGAGGGGGCGGACCTGATGGGGAACTGCTCTCACTTTGGTAATACATGTATAGACCCGCCCCTTCTCATGTTCCGCATCTGGTCCGCTGAGCGGACCTGATGGGGAACTTTAGAAGGGGCGGGTCTATACATTTAAAATACTGAGAGGGAGTTCCCCATCAGGTCCGCTCAGGCACAACCAATGAAGGACAGCGCTGGACATCGGGATCGCCGCGGGACACTGGATTTCACCGCTGGAATGTTTTTTTTTTTTTTTTGTTTGTTTTTTGAAATAAAGGACTTTTTCAAGGTGTTTGTGTGTTTTTTAAACATTTTTTTACGCTTTCTTCATGAAATGGTAGGGGTACAATGTACCCCTTACCAATTCAAATAGGGGGGGGCCGGGATCTGGGGGTCCCCTTTGTTAAAGGGGTCTTCCAGATTCCGATAAGCCCCCCGCCCGCAGACCCCCACAACCACCCGGCAAGGGTTGTGGGGATGAGGCCCTTGTCCCCATCAACATGGGGACATCCTCCCCATGTTGAGGGCATGTGGCCTGGTACGGTTCAGGAGGGAGGGGGGCCGCTCTCTCGTCCCCCCCTCTTCCCCTGCGGCCGGCCAGGTTGCGTGCTCGGATAAGGGGTCTGGTATGGATTTTTAGGGGGACTCCACGCCATTTTTTAAAAAATTTGGGATGGAGTTCCCCTTAAAACCCATGCCAGATCTGAAGGGCCTGGAATGGATATTTGGGGGAACCCCACGTCAATTTTTTTTTAATTTGCGGCGGGGTTCCCCTTAATATCCATTCCAGACCTGAAGAGCCTGGTAATTGAATTCTGGGGAACCCCCACGCTTTTTTTTTTTTTTATCAATGACTTTTGAATGTATTGCCGGGAGCCGACAATTCATTAATAGCCGCGAGTGAGTTTTAAATGACTTTTTTACTTTAAAAAATGTCATTATTTGCAGGGACAGTTCTAAGCACGGGAAACATGCGCCACTTCACATGCATATCATACACACCCCCCAGGTATGAAATTTAAAGGAATATTTCACTTTTATTTTTTCATTTTAAGCATTATTAAAATCACTGCTCCCGAAAAAACGGCCGTTTTTAAAACTTTTTTTTGCATTGATACATGTCCCCTGGGGCAGGACCCAGGTCCCCAAACACTTTTTAGGACAATAAATTGCATATTAGCCTTTATAATTAACACTTTAGATTTCGAACGTTTGAGTCCATTGTATTTAATAGGGTTCTAAAGTTCACACAAACATTTTGTCTGTTCGCAGGTTCTGGTGCGAACCGAACAGGGGGGTGTTCGGCTCATCCCTGCTAGCAGTACTAAAAAGGAATATTGCACAAATAATGAGGCAATAGTGGGTAATAATAAAGAAACAATTTTAAAGTGCTAAAGTGCAAAGAGATTGTGACAACCAGGTAGTGCCAAATAATCCAAAACCTTAATATACTGGCTGTATTTAAAAAGTGATTTGCACAAAAAGCAAGTACTGAGGCAATGGTAAAGTGCAAGTGTGTAAATAAGTGACAATAAAAAAATTACAATAAAAAATAAATAGTGCCAAAGATAGATAAAACTTATTGCAAGATAGATATGGTTCAAAATAAATAAATCATAAATATAGATTGAATATAAGTGAACGTGCAAACACAGTATGTGTTTAAAAATGAGTCCCAAATGTGCGTTTGCACATTAAAGTGATTGGTGCTGGGTTAAGTGCTGAGTGAACGTTCTTAAGTGACTTCCACACTGTGAATGAATGACCCTCTGTTTAGAGTGAATAGGTGGCCCCTTACCTCACTGCTGTGAGGTTACAGCATGTAAAGCCCGATAGGGATCCGGCCTGGTGCTGCCTAGATGGGTCCTTGGGGAGTAAGGGTATGATGCCTGGTTGCGGGGAACCAGTGTCCTGTCCATGGGGTATGGAGCCTCCAAGTACTGTAAATGTGTTATAGCAACGGGGGAAGGTAAAAGGAATTTCCGAGATAGTGTAGTATTTTAAACGATGTTGGAGTTTTATTAAGTATGAACACTCATAGATGTACTCACATTTAAAATCGTAAACAGTGCATATCAAAATAGGAGCACCGAGCTCGTCCGCGTCACCTCCGGTGCCTATAATGTCCCTACGCGTATCGTCATTGAACACATGACTTCATCAGGGATTGGAAAACAGGCATGGAAGTTGTCCTTATATTGGTGAATGGCGATTCTAATTATGGCGGCCATTTTCCCAGAGCCCGATCGACGTAAGTAAACGGTGGCCATTTTAATAAGGATATGTATGCAGCCCTATTGCGCGAAACGACGTACCTGTACGTTTCGTGCAGGAGACACTGCTGGCGTGCGCGCCTGCTGCACTGCGGGGTGGGGGGCGATGCACGGGTCCGGCGGCTGCGATGTCCGCCAGCCACCCGGGATCGCTCCTCAGAGAGGCAGAACGGGGCTCTGCCTATGTAAACAAAGCAGATCCCCGTTCTGACAAGGGAGTACAGAGAGATTGTCTGTTCCCAGTGATCAGGAACAGCAATCTCTCTGTACTCCCAGTCAGTCCACTCCCCCCACAGTTAGAAACACCTCCCTAGGACACATTTAACCCCTTGATCGCCCCCTAGTGTTAACCCCTTCCATGCCAGTGTCATTTATACAGTGATCAGTGCATATTTTTAGCTCTGATCACTGTAATAATGCCACTGGCCCCAAAAAAGTGTCAAAAGTGTTCGATCTGTCTGCCGCAATATCGCAGTTCTGCTAAAAACTGCTGATCACCGCCATTAATAGTAAAAAAATAACAATAATAAAAATGACATAAATCTATCCCCTATTTTGTAGACGCTATAACTTTTGCACAAACCAATCAACATACGCTTATTGCAATTTTTTTACCAAAAATATGTAGAAGAATACATATTGGCCTAAATTGATGAATTTTTTTTTTTTTTTTACTTTTTATTGGATATGTATTATAGCAAAAATTGTCAGTCTTTTTTAGTTTATAGCGCAAAAAATAAAAACCGCAGGGGTGGTCAAGTACCACCAAAAGAAAGCTCTATTTATGGGGAAAAAAGGACATCCTTCCGGGGCTGAAGTGGTTAAGATAAAAAAAACTTCAGTGTGCAGCAGCCCCCTTCCGCCCTCCTAATACTTATCTGAGCCCCATCTCAATCCAGCAATGTTGCATGAGAGACTTGGCTGTCTGGGACTCCCCTCCTGATTGGCTGAGACAAACAGCGTGTGCCATTGACTCCCACTGTTGTCAATCAAATTCAGTGAGCCAATGAAGAGAGAGAGGGGGTGGGGCTGAGCCATGGTTCCGTGGCAGAATGGACACACAGAGCAGTGCTCAGGTTCCCCCATAGCAAGCTGCTTGCTGTGGGGGCACTTGGCAGGAGCGAGGGGCCAGGAGTGCCAGCGAGGGACCCCAGAAGAGGAGGATCTGGCCTGCTCTGTGAAAAACCACTACACAGCAGCAGGTAAGTATAACATGTTTTATTTTTAAACAAAAAAAAAACAAGACTTTCGTATCACATTAAAAATTCTAACTGTGCTTAAATGGACTGCACTGTGATTTACTGCTTGGAAAGTTTGCCTTTTTCCTGAGCGTGGCACCCTATAGTGGACTGCTGCTGAACCAGAACCAGTGTAACCAGTGACAATTTCATTGACCCTTAAAAAATACAAAGCCAGCACCCTTTTTGTTCCTGAGTTTAGGTTAATTGGCTAGACTAAGATGACCATCACTCTGTTGTGGGCAGGATAAACCATTTCTTCAGTCTCCTCTCCTCTAATGATCAAACTACCACACTAACTTTGCAGCTATGCACAAGGCAAGATGCTGCAGCCGGGAGAAAATATGTGTCAGATATTAGAGACAACTGTCAAGAACTACCTGGACACCAGGATTTACATGATGTAACACCTGAGCTGGCATCTCAGGCCAGCAATTACCGTATATACTCGAGTATAAGCCGAGTTTTTCAGCACATTTTTTTGTGCTCAAAATGCCCCCATCGTCTTATACTCGAGTCACCTTTTTGCGCCTGATCTCCCGGACTTTGGGGACCCGGTACCGGCTGACCCCAAACGTGGCACACATGTAGCCCCACTCTTCCTCTTCAAGTGTGCAAAGTTTTTTGTCTGGGGGACCTACGGCCGGGGAGCACCGATTTTTCAAAGCCGGGCACCCCTTCCATAGACTCCCATGTTAAATGTCAGTCTAGTCATGGACGCAGTGAGGCATGGACACAGTGAGGCATGGGCACAGTGAGGCGTGGACACAGTAAGGCAAAGTGAGGCACAGTGAGGCATGCAGATGGACACCCTAGGCTTATACTCGAGTCAATACGTTTTCCTAGTTTTTTGGTGGTAAAATTAGGTGCCTCGGCTTATATTTGGGTCGCCTTATACTCGAGTATATACAGTAGATGCTTTCCCTAGATATTACCTGAACAAAAATGACTTTGTCTTCCAGAAAGAAAAAATCAGATAAAGGCATTATCAGGGGACATAAGTAAGTGATATACTTATAATTTTAAAATATGGAAAAAAATATATTTGATCCCAATTCCACATTAAAAAGCTACCTAGTGAGCTTGTTTGTGTTGGTGTGGCCTGTTTTTGGTTATATCAGTTTTATAAAAGTTATTCTGCCATTTTAGCCCACAGAGTCTTTAAGACATTTGTGCTCAAATAACTTGCTGAATAAAGCTTATCTGTTGAATGTTCCCCTGCTCCCAGCAAGCATTCCCTTTTTCACCTGGCTACCCAATTCCCTATTTTTAATTGTATTCTCATATGAATGTCCTTATCTCAGGCTTGCAGGGCTGAATGTGACTCTGCATAGAGACAAACTGATGAATTTTATAGTTTTGGTACCTGCCTTTAAACTAACTGCAGGCTGTAACTTTTTTTTTTTCACAAGAAATCAGCAGGTTGTAGCTTTACTTACACACATTGGCATGAATATTGGCTACGGCCTATCTAGCAGTTGTAGGAAAATGCTACACAATTGAGCTTCAAATAATTATATCAAATTTAACCACTTCCCGACCGCGTCATGTACAAAAGACGTCCACAGCGCGGTCGAGTTATCCTGAGTGGACGTCCCAGGGACGTCCTCACAGAATCTTGCTCCCGCGCGCCCCCTGGGGCGCGCTCCAGGATATGTCCGTGACCGCCGGGTCCGGAAGACCCGGCGCATCACGGATCACGGTAGATGGCCGCTAATCGCGGCCGTTTACCACGTGATCGCTCCGTCAAATGACGGAGCGATCACTTGTAAACAGACCGGCGTCATTTGATGACGCCGGTTCCTCCCTCCCCTCTCTGTACCGATCGGTACAGTGTGAGAGGAGAGGGGAGGGAGCGGATCATGTCCGCTCCCTCCCCCATGTCAGCTGTGGGCTGGATCTGTGACAATTGCAGTCACAGATCCAGCCATCCATCCATCCCTGCTCAGCCATCCCTGTGCAATACTCTGCCAATACTCTGCAATACACCCTGTGCAATACTCTGCAATACACCCTGTGCAATACTCTGCAATACCCTGTGCAATACTCTGCAATACCCTGTGCAATACTCTGCAATACACCCTGCCAATACTCTGCAATACCCTGTGCAATACTCTGCAATACACCCTGCCAATACTCTGCAATACACCCTGTGCAATACTCTGCAATACACCCTGTGCAATACTCTGCAATGCACCCTGTGCAATACTCTGCAATACCCTGTGCAATACCCTGCCCATACTCTGCAATACCCTGTGCAATACCCTGTCCATACTGTGCAATACCCTGCCCATACCCTGCCATACTCTGCAATACTCCACAATACCCAGCAATACTCCACAATACCCAGCAATACTCCACAATACCCAGCAATACTCCACAATACCCAGCAATACTCCACAATACCCGGCAATACTCCACAATACCCGGCAATACTCCACAATACCCGGCAATACCCGGCAATACTCCACAATACCCTGCAATACTCCACAATACCCTGCAATACTCCACAATACCCTGCAATACCCGGCAATACCCCGCAATACCCCGCAATACCCCGCAATACTCGTCAATACCCGGCAATACTCCTCAATACCCGGCAATACTCCTCAATACCCGGCAATACTCCTCAATACCCGGCAATACTCTGCAATAACCACTTCCCGCCCGCCGGCCGTCATATGACGTCCTTGACTTTGTGCGGAGATATCTGAATGATGGGAGCAGCTACAGGCATCATTCAGATATTCGCTTTTTCAGCTGGCGATTCCCTACACCATAAGAACAATCATAGCGGCTGTTCCACCGCTTGATCGCTCTTACGGAAGGTGAGAGGGGATGCCCCCCCTCCCGCTGCCCTCCGGTGCTTCTACCGACTCACCGCTACGATCAAAGCCAAGATTGTTTTTTTTTTTTGTTTTTTTTTCAGGCTTCCCAGCCTAGAGGTGAGATGTGGGGTCTTATTGACCCCATATCTCACTGTAAAGAGGACCTGTCATGCCATATTTCTATTACAAGGGATGTTTACATTCCTTGTAATAGGAATAAAAGTGATAAAAAAAAAATTTGGGGCGGAAAAACATGTCAAACTAAAATAAATAAAGTAAAATGAACAATAAAATATATATATTTTTTTTAAAGCGCCCCTGCCCCCGCGAGCTCGCATGCAGAAGTGAATGCATACGTAAGCCCCGCCCACATATGAAAACGGTGTTCAAGCCACACATGTGAGGTATCGTTGCGAACGTTAGAGCGAGAGCAATAATTTTGGCCCTAGACCTCCTCTGTAACTCAAAACATATAACCAGTAAAAATATTTAAAGCGTTGCCTATGGGGATTTTTAAGTAGCGAAGTTTGGCGCCATTCCACGAGCGTGTGCAATTTTGAAGGGTGACATGTTAGGTATCTATTTACTCGGCGTAACTTCATCTTTCACATTATGCAAAAACACTGGGCTAACTTTACTGGTTTTTTTTTCTTTTAGGCACAAAACTGTTTTTTTCCGTAAAAAACGCGTTAGAAAAATTTCTGCGCAAATACCGTGCAAGATAAAAAGTTGCAATGACCACCATTATATTCTTTAAGGTCTTTGCTAAAAAAACATATATAATGTTTTGGGGTTCTATGTAATTGTATAGCAAATAAATGATGATTTTTACATGTAGGAGAGAAATGTCAGAATTGGCCTGGGTGCTCCAGAACGCCTGAAGGGGCTCCCTGCATGTTGGGCCTCTCTATGTGGCCACGCTGTGTAAAAGTATAACACATGTGGTATCACCATACTCGGGAGGAATAGCAGAATGTGTTTTGGGGTGTAATTTGTGGTATGCATATGCTGTGTGTGAGAAATAACCTGCTAAAAATGACAATTTTGTGGAAAAAAAAAAAAAGAAAAAAAAAATCTTGATTTTTTGCAAAGAATTGTGGGAAAAAATGACAACTTCAAAAAACTCACAATGACTCTTTCTAAATACCTTGGAATGTCTTCTTTCCAAAAAGGGGTCATTTGGGGGGTATTTGTACTTTTCTGGCATGTTAGGGTCTCAAGAAATGAGATAGGCCGTCAGTACTTCAGGTGTGATCAATTTTCAGATATTGGCACCATAGCTTGTGGACTCTATAACTTTCACAAAGACCAAAAAATATCCACCAATTTGTACTTATTTTTACCAAAGATATGTAGCAGTATAAATTTTGGCCAAAATGTATGAAGAAAAAATACTAATTTGCAAAATTTTATAACGGAAACAAAGAAAAATTCATTTTTTTACAAAATTTTCAGTCTTTTTTCTCTTATAGCGCAAAAAATAAAAAACCCAACAGTGATTAAATACCACCAAAAGAAAGCTCTATTTGTGTGAAAAAAAGGACAAAAATGTCATATGGGTACAGTGTTGTATGACTGAGTAATTGTCATTCAAAATGTGAGAGCACCGAAAGCTGAAAATTCGTCTGGTTAGGAAGGGGGTTTAAGTGCCCAGTTGTCAAGTGGTTAAACAAAGAGAACCAGTCCTTTATTTTGAATATGAGAAACTAGAAACGGTGCCTAAGGGCAGGTACCCCAAAGTATTAGTTGTCCTTGCTCAGAAATGCCTGTTCAGTGCCTCTACTGATATTGCTTTAAGTTTTACAGTAAGTCCTCAATTTTCTAAAGTTTGCCTCTAAGCACCATCTAACTGTAAAGCCCTGTACACACGATCGTTTTTCCTATGGATTCTAATCCGATGGATTTTTCCATCGGAAATCCGATGAAGCTGACTTCCATCAGTCTTGCCTACGCACCATCAGTCAAAAAACCGATCGTCCCAAACGCCGTGACGTACAACGGCACTATAAAGGGGAAGTTCAAATCCAATGGCACCACCCTTTGGGCTGCTTTTGCTGATTTTGTGTTACCACGTGTTAGTAAAAGTTTGGTGAGAGCCGATTCACGCTTTTCAGTCTCCGTGCTTTTCAGTCTGTTACAGCATGATGAATGTGCTATCTCCATTACGAACGCTAGTTATACCAGAACGAGCGCTTCCGTCTCATAATTCAGTCTGAGCATGCGTGAGTTTTTTATCCGATGGAGTTCCCCACAGACGATCAGAATTTGCTATAGTTTTTTTTTCCATCGGATAAATTTAAAACAGGTTCTATTTTTTTCACACGGATGGAAAATAGACCGATGGGGCCCATACACGATCGGTTTGTCCGATGACAAAAGTCCATCGGACTGTTTTCATCGGTAAAACCGATCGTGTGTACACGGCTTTAGTCATGCCCAATTGCTGGTCTCCCTCTCCAATGAATATGCCTGGTGCCTATATTGGCCAGTATGGCACTGTCATTGGATATATGTTGATGGAGAATAAATTTAGGGGCTGGCTTAGTCCTAACGTCTTTCTAGATGCTTTTTTGGACATGGGAGATAATAACTGGTACCTTCTAGTTCCAGTCTTAGTTTCAGATATTCAAAATAGATGACACGTCCACGTTAAAGGAGTTCTATAGTCATAGCATATACTTTATTTTTATAACATCAGCATTGTAATAGCAACACAAGCAATAGTTGTAATGACAATCCAAAATAAGCTTACCTGAATATATTCCTTTTATGCTTTGTTTGCTATCTATCTGCTTGGTAATTCTTTTCAAAAAATCCTGCTTTCCTTGCATGCTTTGAAGCTTTGCTGTTTAGTTTTGATTTCTAAGAACTACAGTTTACATACCTTGCTGCCTGCAAGCAGCGATTGCTATACTGACTCCGCCTCCTAAAGTGCCTTCTCTCAATACCTGTATTGTTCAGAATGCAGTCTCTGTGAATTCTGTGACACAGCAGCATTGTCATCAACAAGGCATAGTGATTATGTGTGACAGAATTTAGGGACATAAATGTGTGGGGATCTTCACAAGTTAAGTTTACAAATTTCAAGATCATTCAGATTAATAAGAGTAAGCTAAAAATAATTGAAATACAATGTGGAAATAAATTCATGATTTTATATTTTGACCATAGTTACACTTTAAGTTAAAATCTGTGGAATTTATGATTCTTTGCAAAATTACACAGACTGACTTTTATCTAGTTGTACTGTAAGCCATACTTTTTAGCTTCTTGAGACCTGGACCATTGACAAATGATGGCCACAAGGTGGCTCTACAGGTCCGGGAGACCGTTTTTTTATGGCCTCGGCTCCTCCGGCCACTGGGTGGCACTAGCGTACCCGGCGCGTCACTGAGATGCCGATGCGCGTGCCTGGCGGGCGCGATGTCCGCCAGGTACCCGCGATCGGCCGCTACACAGCCAAGGACATGGATCTCGGTGTGTAAACACCAAGATCCATGCCCTGTCAGGGAGAGGAGACGGATGGTGTGTCCCTTGTACATAGGGACACAGATCGATCACCTCCCCCAGTCAGTCCCCTCCCCCCACAGTAAGAATCACTCGCAGGGAACACATTTAACCCCTTCCTCGCTCCCTAGTGTTAACCCCTTCCCTGCCAGTCACATTTATACAGTAATTAGTGCATATTTATAGCACCGTTCGCTATATAAATATGAATGGTCCCAAAAATATGTCAAAAGTGTCCGATGTGTCCGCCATAATATCGCAGTCCTGACAAAAATCGCTGATCGCCGCCATTACTAGTAGAAAAAAAAAAAATGTCATAATTCTATCCCCTATTTTGTAGCGCTATAACTTTTGCGCAAACCAATCAATATACGCTTATTGCAATTTTCTTTTACCAAAAATATGTAGAAGAATACGTATCGGCCTAAACTGAGAAAACATTTTTTTTTTTTTTTTAAATTGGATATTTATTATAGCAAAAAGTAAAAAATATTGTGTTTTTTTCAAAATTGTCACTTTTTTTTGTTTATAGCGCAAAAAATACAAACCGCAGAGGTGATCAAATACCGCCAAAAGAAAGCTCTATTTGTGGGGAAAAAAAGGACGTCAATTTTGTTTGGGAGCCACGTTGCACGACCGCACAATTGTCATTCAAAGCGTGACAGTGCCGAAAGCTGAAATTTTGCCTGGGCAGGAAGGGGGTTTATGTGCCCAGTAAGCAAGTGGTTAAACAGTTCCACAAAACAAAAACTATTGAAGCATTTGCCATAGTTATTTGTGCCTTTCTGGGGTGTTTATTTTTTCTAAAGCTTTTGAGAAGATTTCATCTTATCAGACAGTAAACCAATTCTGCACAGTTCTATAGAAAATAAAGAAACTACATTCTGCTCCATTTCCATTAAATCATTGAGGGTTTTCATGACACACATTATCAGTAACTGCACAGAACTAAATGAAACAGACACCCCTAGCACAATAAGCAGGTGTTGTAAGACTCAGATGTATAATTATTCCGCCTAAATAAAAACTGCAGATGTACATAAAACTGCAGGAATTCTGCAGTAAGGAAAATTTTTACTTTTGGAAATTAGCTAATATTATGCTTCCTGTTAAACATGCACATTGATCAAAATAAAAATTAAAACCTTATTGAAATATATAGGCTTATTAGGGTTATCATATAACCTTTGAAATATAGTTAATTCAGAACTAGTTACCTATTAATCAGCAAACATATCATGATGACAGTAGCTTACTACAGATGTTAAGTCATATTTGAACAAGCAGTCTGCCAAAACATCCACTAGGGCAGCCATTATATATATATTCTTGTATCTCATGATCATTTGCAAGGATTAATGGCTCAAATTTAGCTTTTCCAAGAAGGTCTTCGGAGATTATAGGTACCACGTGGGTTAGAAAGCATACATATTCTATTCCCCTCTCCTCCAATCCCTTATGCCACGTACACACGGTCAATGTGAGCTTTTTGTCGGAAATTCCGACCGGGTGTATGCTCCATCGGACTTTTGCTGTCGGAATTTCCGCCAAACAACAAAAGACTGAGAGCAGGTTCTCTATTTTTCCGACAGAAAAAGTTCCTATCGTCTGTAGCAGTGTTTCTTAACTCCAGTCCTCAAGGCACACCAACAGGTCATGTTTTCAGGATTTCCCGCAGATGAAACAGCTGTGGTAATTACTAAGGCAGTGAAACTGATTAAATCATCTGTGCAAAATAATGGAAAGCCTGAAAACATGACCTGTTGGGGCGTCTTGAGGACTGGAGTTGAGAGACACTGGTCTGTAGTAATTCCGACGTGCAAACTTCCTACGCATGCCCGAAAAAAAGTCGACGCATGCTCGGAAGCATTGAACTTCATTTTCTCAGCTCGTCATAGTGTTGTACGTCACCGCGTTCTTGGCGGTCGAAAGTTCAGAGAACTTTTGTGTGACCGTGTGTATGCAAGCCAAGCTTGAGCGGAATTCCGTCGGAAAAACCATCCAAGGTTTTTCCGACGGAAATTCCGATCGTGTGTACGTGGCATTAGCCTCAATTATATTACCCTAACCCTCATCCAGCTGTATACTAACTGGTTCCTGCAGTCAAGGCCCACCATAAGGCTGACGTCAAAACACACTAGATCTTCCAGCTGTAATCTCTGACTGTATAGTCAATTCTCTTAGACTTCTATGGGGTCATCTTCCAAAGTAAAAAACTCTGGCTCTACAAAACAGTGTCAAGGAACTCAGTAAGTATACAGCTGGGGCAGAGAAAAGTGGGTTAATTAAGTAAGAGTGGGTAGCAAAGAGGGTAAGTATACTTTCTGTAAACCCATTAATCATCATGTAATCATGATTGAATGCTTGCTATGTAATGTTCTGAATATTTTAAATTGTTTGGCCACCCAAAATAGAAATATCAACAACCAACTGGTATAGTCAGTGACCCACACTACAGAAAGATATCTATGAATTAGAGTGTATAGTATAGAGTGTTATCGGTGAGGTATCCTTGATGAGATTTCCAGGCATGCCCCCAGCTGCAGATGTATGGGTGGCACAGTGGTATAGTGGTTAGTGCTTTCACCTAGGAGTAAAAAGGTTCGCTGGTTCAAAATCCCAACCATGACGCCACCTGCCTGGAGTTTGCATGTTCTCCCTGTGCCTGCGTGGGTTTTCTCCGGGTACTCTGGTTTCCTCCCACACTCCAAAGACATGCTGGTAGGTTAATTGGATCCTGTCTTAATTGGCCTTAGAATGAATGTGAGTTAGGGACCTTAAATTGTAAGCTCCTTGAGGGTAGGAACTGATGTGAATGTATACTATATATATATGTAAAGTGCTGCATAAATTCACAGCGCTATATAAGTACCTGAAATAGTAATAATAACCCATTTGAAGAAGTCTTGATTCTCCAGCTTTGGTTTTCATAAATTAGTAACTAAAATTTAAATGACCAAAACATCTCTCCCGGCTCCGTTGGGAGGTTTCTCCTGGTTTGAACCTAGGGAGGATGTACATTTTTTCTGCACATAGTGCACTGATGATGATACCACTTGTGCCAAGCAGGGATGAGCCGAACACCCCCCTGTTCGGTTCGCACCAGAACCTGCGAACAGACAAAATGTTCGTGTAAACTTTAGAACCCTATTAAATACAATGGACTCGAACGTTCGAAATCTAAAGTGTTAATTATAAAGGCTAATATGCAAGTTATTGTCCTAAAAAGTGTTTGGGGACCCGGGTCCTGCCCCAGGGGACATGTATCAATGCAAAAAGAAGTTTTAAAAACGGCCGTTTTTTCGGGAGCAGTGATTTTAATAATGCTTAAAATGAAAAAATAAAAGTGAAATATTCCTTTAAATTTCGTACCTGGGGGGTGTGTATGATATGCATGTGAAGTGGCGCATGTTTCCCGTGCTTAGAACTGTCCCTGCAAAAAATGTCATTTTTGAAAGAAAAAAAATGCATTTAAAACTGACTCGCGGCTATTAATGAATTGTCGGCTCCCGGCAATACATACAAAAGTCATTGAGAAAAAAAAAAAAAAAAAGCGTGGGGGTTCCCCAGAATTCAATTACCAGGCCCTTCAGATCTGGCATGGATTTTAAGGGGAACTCCACCCCAAGTTTAAAAAAAAAATGGCGTGGAGTCCCCCTAAAAATCCATACCAGACCCCTTATCCGAGCATGCAACCTGGCCGGCCGCAGGGGAAAAGGGGGGGACGAGAGAGCGGCCCCCCCTCCCTCCTGAACCGTACCAAGCCACATGCCCTCAACATGGGGAGGATGTCCCCATGTTGATGGGGACAAGGGCCTCATCCCCACAACCCTTGCCCGGTGGTTGTGGGGGTCTGCGGGCGGGGGGCTTATCGGAATCTGGAAGACCCCTTTAACAAAGGGGACCCCCAGATCCCGCCCCCCCCCTATGTGAATTGGTAAGGGGTACATTGTACCCCTACCATTTCACGAAGAAAGCGTAAAAAAATGTTTAAAAAAACACACAAACACCTTGAAAAAGTCCTTTATTTAAAAAAATAAATAAATAAACATTCCAGCGGTGAAATCCAGTGTCCCGCGGCGATCCCGATGTCCAGCGCTGTCCTTCATTGGTTGTGCCTGAGCGGACCTGATGGGGAACTCCCTCTCAGTATTTTAAATGTATAGACCCGCCCCTTCTAAAGTTCCCCATCAGGTCCGCCGGGCGGACGAGATGCGGAACATGAGAAGGGGCGGGTCTATACATGTATTACCAAAGTGAGAGCAGTTCCCCATCAGGTCCGCCCCCTCGGTATGTCAGACCCGCCTACGTCATTGGCTTGAGCGGGGAACTTCCTTCACTATGTAAATTTAAATTTACATAGTGAAGGAAGTTCCCCGCTCAAGCCAATGACGTAGGCGGGTCTGACATACCGAGGAAGCGGACCTGATGGGGAACTGCTCTCACTTTGGTAATACATGTATAGACCCGCCCCTTCTCATGTTCCGCATCTGGTCCGCTGAGCGGACCTGATGGGGAACTTTAGAAGGGGCGGGTCTATACATTTAAAATACTGAGAGGGAGTTCCCCATCAGGTCCGCTCAGGCACAACCAATGACGGACAGCGCTGGACATCGGGATCGCCGCGGGACACTGGATTTCACCGCTGGAATGTTTTTTTTTTTTTTTTTTAAATAAAGGACTTTTTCAAGGTGTTTGTGTGTTTTTTTAAACATTTTTTTACGCTTTCTTCGTGAAATGGTAGGGGTACAATGTACCCCTTACCAATTCACATAGGGGGGGGGGCCGGGATCTGGGGGTCCTCTTTGTTAAAGGGGTCTTCCAGATTCCGATAAGCCCCCCGCCCGCAGACCCCCACAACCACCGGGCAAGGGTTGTGGGGATGAGGCCCTTGTCCCCATCAACATGGGGACATCCTCCCCATGTTGAGGGCATGTGGCTTGGTACGGTTCAGGAGGGAGGGGGGGCCGCTCTCTCGTCCCCCCCTTTTCCCCTGCGGCCGGCCAGGTTGCATGCTCGGATAAGGGGTCTGGTATGGATTTTTAGGGGGACTCCACGCCATTTTTTTTTTAATTTGGGGTGGAGTTCCCCTTAAAATCCATGCCAGATCTGAAGGGCCTGGAATGGATATTTGGGGGAACCCCACGTCAATTTTTTTTTATTTGCGGCGGGGTTCCCCTTAATATCCATTCCAGACCTGAAGGGCCTGGTAATTGAATTCTGGGGACCCCCATGCTTTTTTTTTTTTTTTTTTATCAATGACTTTTGTATGTATTGCCGGGAGCCGACAATTCATTAATAGCCGCGAGTCAGTTTTAAATGCATTTTTTTTCTTTCAAAAATGACACTTTTTGCAGGGACAGTTCTAAGCACGGGAAACATGCGCCACTTCACATGCATATCATACACACCCCCCAGGTACGAAATTTAAAGGAATATTTCACTTTTATTTTTTCATTTTAAGCATTATTAAAATCACTGCTCCCGAAAAAACGGCCGTTTTTAAAACTTCTTTTTGCATTGATACATGTCCCCTGGGGCAGGACCCGGGTCCCCAAACACTTTTTAGGACAATAACTTGCATATAAGCCTTTATAATTAGCACTTTAGATTTCTCCCATAGATTTTTCGAATTTGCCGCGAACACCCCAATTTGTTCGCTGTTCGGCGAACGGGCGAACAGGCAATGTTCGAGTCGAACATGAGTTCGACTCGAACTCGAAGCTCATCCCTAGTGCCAAGTTAGCATCCACTGAAAAACCACTCCCCTTGAAAACTTTAAGATGTTTGTTTAGGTCTTTCCCAATGAAGTTAGGAAGGTTACCCCTAAGCTTGGAGCAAACTCTAATCTCTCTGCATTTGAGTCTTTGTGCACTGCAGCTCAAGTTACTAAACATCTCCTCTCTGAACTGTATAAATTACTCCTGAGACTTCCTGATCCACAACCTCCATACTTATTTTGAGAATTGGAGAAGAAACTTGTGGAAGAGTTCTTCACACGCTGTAAAGTACAGGAATCATGGCTAGCGCAAATATTCCCTGGTACGAACTTAAGGAGTGGATGTGGTCAAAATGGTGCTTCTCTACATATATGGTGGTCATGCCCCAAGATTAAAAGCTTCTATTTCCCCTTTGATTCAAAAGACTACCCTCAAACCTATTAAACCCATATCCCTCCAATACCTTTTTCATGCTGAATCTTCCTCTTTCAGTGCATACAAGCACAACATGACCCCACATCTTCTTAACGCGGCTAAAAGTCTGATTTCATGGTTTTAGAAACAGCCAATCTGCCTTACTCAGCTTGTTCGAAGCTGAAAGATGGTTCCGTACTGACAATGTTTAGAGATATCTGGGTGGGTAGATATATTATTCATATGCCCTAACAGACTTGTGAGTTCCTGGTATTGTAAAGACACAACACAACTATTGCATATATACTTGCAGGTCATCATATTAGGAAAAAATGCTAACTAGTTTTTGGACATACCTGAATAATGAACCTCTATACTTATTTGCCAGATCTTATGACCCTAAAACGAAAAATAAATCCTGCTTTCGGTACACCTTGGGTCGGTTGACACTGAGCAACTTATCAAATCTTACAAAAAAATATAGTGCACTATCCCTTTTAATTATTTATGTCATTCAGATTCACAAACAAGAAATGTGTAAGAACAATGTGAAAAATTATATAAATCACACATATCACTTAAACAACTAATGAAGTGCAAGCATAATACTAATAAACTACATAAGAAATGCAAAAGTCCACAATATTCAAGTCCTAATACAAAAAAATAAACAATGATTAATAGTCCATTGGTAAAAAAGTGGTAACCCTCCAATCCTAGATGACGCCAGTTTTGGGGAAACACGTCGGTAGTATAGAGTGTGTGTGACGTCACCATGTACTGGCGGAGTGTTAGACACTGCGGCCATAGCTTTTATGTGAAGCCCATTTTTCATTGCTCCAATGTAAGTGAATATGATCATTTCTGAAAAAACTTTTTAAGCTGTATTGCGATTCTCCCTGCTTGTTTTATATGGAAACCTCTGATGAGCGATTAAAGGAAGACTGAGAGCTTGTTCATGCCATTTGCTTATAAGGAGAACACGTTCCAGGATGCAAATGTGACATGGGTGTTACTCATTGTTGTGGATTGTGGATTGCATGCTTGTTTGATCCCTGTAACTCGGGATCCACACTGTGGGGTAAGCGGCCATCTTTTTAAAGGAGCACCTTTGAGCACTTTGAAAATCTACTACCTTTTGTTTAACAATGGACTATTAATCATTGTTTATTTTTTTTGTATTAGGATTTGAATATTGTGGACTTTTGCACTTCTTATGTAGTTCATTTGTATTATGCTTGCACTTTATTAGTTGTTAAAGAGATATGTGTGATTTATATAATTTTTCACATTGTTTTTACACATTTCATGTTTATGAATCCGAATGACATATATAAATTAGAGAGACAGCACACTATTTTTTTTGTAAGACCTTATGACCCTGTAAGCCTTAACACACATGACTATTTGTTTATGGGTTGTTTCTCTCCCTTCAATGTGTCTTTTCTCCTATTCTGATTTTGTATTTGCTCCAATTGATATTGCTGACATCTATCCTGATGCTAACTGCCAGCTACAGATCTGGCAGTAATCCCAACGGTTTATGGGCAACTTGGAGTGGACACTGTTTACTACTTGGCTTTGTCTACTCCACTGCTTGTATTCATATTACCTACTTGACTGTTTGCATACAATTATTTACATATGATTCTGCAATGTCAAATGATGTCAGACAAATGTTTATACTTTGTGAAAACTTTAATAAAATATGATTATAAAAAGAATGGACAAATGACCAGAGATAGGAACTCATGTGCAGAGATAATACTCACTGTAGCACTATAACAGTTGGTAATCCAGCCTTTTTCGGCAACAAACCCTTTAAGAGAAGATTTGAAGCAGTACACATCCAGTACAGATATACAGGTAGTTTGTTACATTTTATTTTATCTTATTCTAATTTCAGAATGCTGGACCAGAGAATGAAGTGGACACTTCAGACACATCTGTCCTTTTGGATGAAACATTGCTTAACATCTAACAGCCAATGCAAAAATAAAATATGCGATAATATGAAAGATCTCACTCCAGTTGGATTCATTGAAAGGGGATGGTACCTTCCATTGCTGCTCACTGTTCTAAATCTGAAACTAAATGTTTCCATTTAGCAAAATTGGAAACAGCCTCCTTCAGATAATGAGCACTTTCAGCAGCACAGGAATGTTGATTGGCCTGACAACAGTCTCAGTTACCTTGGACATCAGCATACACAATGGACTGATGGCCTGGCACATTAACAACAATGTGACTTTAAACCAGAGCCTGCCCACATCGGATCCAGCCAATGTGTCTGAAACGGATGAGGTATTCCGCCCAGCATTTGACAAGAACTGGTATGCTCTTTTGACTTTGATTATCATTATTTTAACAATAGGAGGAAACATTCTGGTTATTATGGCTGTGTCACTGGAGAAAAAACTTCAAAACGCAACCAATTTCTTCCTCATGTCACTGGCAGTGGCTGATATGCTTGTGGGAATTTTAGTTATGCCAGTTTCTCTCGTCACAATTCTGTACGGTAAGTTTTTTCTTTGCAATTTAATATTACATTGCTTTTTATTGATATGCTTTTATGATTTGAATTTGATTTCCCATTAAATGCCAATGAAAACAACTCTACTTTTTAAAATGTTTGAGCTCCTCGACCTTAAGGTGGAATTTAGTTAAACTTATTTTAATTTGGATTGAGGGGAAATAAAACCTGACAATTCTAGCCTTTCCCTATGCAACTGAAGAAAAAAGGTTTTTCTTGGTATTGGTGCCCAGCCATGAAGATTTCTCAATTTGTCATGTTTTGGTGGCCAGCTGTCACTAGTATAAGAAGGGAGAGGCTGCATATATCAGTCAAACCACTCCCTTATGGCCTGTACACACGATCCAAATAGCGTACGACAGATCGTACGACTTTTTTCGCTTAATAGTCGCAAGTAGAAATTGAATAGGTTAACAAAGTCCCGAAAATTCTCGTACGACAGAAAAAAAAATCGGAAGTGATGTCATGTGTTGTAATGTATTTGTATTGTATTTTTGGACGACAACTATACTGACTAAACGAAAATCGTACGATCTGGTATCGTACGAGGAAAATTTTCGTGCTTGTCCGATCTGTCCAACATGAAAAACAAGAAGAAGGTTTTTATTTTTGGACTTCCATCTTAGCAGAATTAAAGTGGGACAGTGTAATTATATCAGAAGGATATTATCTGCAAACAGTGAGTAGTAGAAATCATTCTATAAACTCAGAGGCTATTGACAAAAGAAGTTGTGTGAACCTTAGACAGATGTAAAAACAAAAAAAAATATCTCTTGAAATCTATTTTCTGTACTCCCTTCTGCATTTGATAACTTGTACCTCAGTACCTAGTAATATTATACTTTTGACTGTGAACTTGATTGGAACCCCAAAATGCCTTTGGCTAGAACACACAGCCAGCACATGTAGCTGGAGAAGGGCTGGGACAAGGGGTGAAGTGGCGCAGCGATGGTTTGGGGGATTTTGTTAGAATGTGTGATTTGGAGGGGGGATTTGTTTTAGGAAGGGGGATTGGGGAGGGGATTTGTTCTAATAGGGACGATTGGGGGATTTGTGCTAGGAGGGGAAATTTGAGGGGGCGGGATTAGTGCTAGGAGAGGGGATTTGGGGGGATTTGTCCTGGAAGAGGAGAATTTGGAGGGGAGATTTATGCTCAGAGGGAAAATTTGAGGGGGACTTGTGCTAGGAGGGGGATCTGGGGAGGGAGAAGATTTGAGCTGGGAGGGGGTATTTCTACTGAAAGAGGGGGAATTTTTGTTTGGGGAGAATTTTGGCTAGCAAAGGAAATTTATGTTTTGGGGTAAGTCTGCAGATTAGAGGGGATGGAAGGGATTTTTGTTTACACATAATGCTCATACATTTTAAGGGGGGAGTCACCATTTGGTAGCTTTGCCATGGGCAATAGATGACCTTGTCCCGGCATTGAGCCAGAAACATATAGAGCAGGAAATGGCTTGAGTCTTAGAAAGGCACATGTCCTGTTAAGGAACAAGCAACAACAATAATAACACTTTAATTAGTCACCTGTGGAGTTCCCAGAAGATTCAACATAGTAGTGGGGGTCCTTACAGTTACAGTTTCAGTTTTTGTTGCTTTCAATCTCCTCATAGGAAATATTCTCTCTCTATTTGTCCTGGAGACCATTATCATTGTTCTGTCTGTAAGCCAAGAACTGAAGAAAAATCTTCTTAACAAAATAAAACATGAAAGATTTAAAATGTCTAAAATTAAATATTTATTTTTGAAAAGAGCAGGAAATTGTTAAAAAATGTCCTACCATGTTTTGTGCACATCTGTATTCCACAGGGGAGATATCACTATACTGCTTGTCCTTTAGACACAACAAAAAGTATGGGTAAAACTCTCCAAAGTGACAAAATTCTCATCTCAGGCCTGGTACACACGGCCGAGAATCTCGTCAAGAAAAAACACGTCATTTTTCTTGACGAGATTCTTGGACAAGAAACTTGTCCCGGCCGAGTGTACAGACGCTCCATTCAAAGAACCTGCGGTTCTTTGAATGGAGCGAACACGGTGACGTCATCGACTACGTCGAGCGTGCGCTCGTAACATTCTATGCCGTCGCCGCCATCTTGCTACACCCTACCTATGCCTAGGAAGCTACCGTGCATGCATCAAAGTCATTTCGAGCATGCGCGGGTTTCCACGGTGACAGGTAAGTATACACACACTCGGGTTTCTCATCGAGAAACAGCCCAACGAGAAATCCGATGAGAAAATAGAGAGCAGGTTCTCTATTTTTCTCATCGAGATTCTTGTCGGTTTTCTTGACGAGAAACCGGATAGCCGCGTACACACGGCCGATTTACTCGGCAAGAAAGCTCTGCCAGCAAGTTTCTTGCTGGTTCTTGCCGAGGAACTCGGTCGTGTGTACGAGGCTTCAGACAGTTGTTATGGCATTGAAGGATTTCACCTCTATTCTTATTCTGGCAAAAACTCAAAATTCTGGGTTTTCCCTTACTTTCTTGCCCAGTGACAATTGTCACTGGTACAAATAGAAAGATCACCCATACAGCAATAACAACATGAGAGGGGCTTTAAAACCTCACTATCTAAAAAGAACTTTGCGTTTAAACATACATTTATCATTCTCCACTCTATCCAAACAAGAGGGCTACAAATACACCTGTGCCCAGACTATGGACATTAAAGTATCTCTAAATTCATAACTTTGATAAAAAAAGCTTTGAAAAATGCCCATGGACAATGATTGGAAACAAATCTGGTATACTATGTCCCACTGCTCTATTAATACAGCTGCAGATGAATCTAACTATAAATTGCTCATGAGATGGTACTTGGTTCCCCAATGTCTAGCTAAAATTAAACCAACTATATCCAATAAATGTTTTAGAGGCTGCTTTGATATTGGAACCCTTTCACATATTTGGTGGGAATGTCTAAAATAAAACAATTCTGGTCTTATATATACCTAATGATTTTTACCATATTTGGTAAACAACTTTCCCAAAACCCACTAGAAGCCTTGTTGAATCTCAAACCGAAAAGCTTTATTAATACCCAACTCCGTCTTTTAACATTTTTATTCACTGCTGCTAAACAATCTTTGGCTAAAGCTTGGTGGTCCTCTACTCCCAATTCCACTTTGGTTATAAACAAAATGAATTGGTTTATGTCTAACGAAAAACTTACTGCTATCGTTTGTGATAATATACACAAATTTGAAAAACATGGTCCCCTTGGATTACATCTTATTTACCTCAAAATTTTGATAGATCTCTTTTACACTTATGATATATCCTTAGAAACTCTTGTACATCTGTTAATTAATCGTATTCAATTTATTTTTTCCTTAAATTTTTTTGACAGTTACTTTATGTCTGTATGTTTTCCACTGATACAATTTTTATACAATATATATACATTTTGTAATAATTTCCTTTCTTGAAAAAAACAATAAAAATATCTATGAAAAAAAAAGTGAAATGCCCACCATGACCCGTGAACTCCACCAGCACTCTGGAGAGAGTTCAACAATACTGAAATGACAGCTTATATCCCCTTTTTTAAGGCAGCATGAACTTGGCAGCCTACCAGCCCCCTATTAAAAAAACAGACAGATGGTGAACTTTGCTGCATAACTGAAAATGGACTTCATAGTCTTTGCTGTAATCTTTGAGAATGAATTACATACCATTATGAATTGCATATGTATATGCATTTACAGAGGTCCATGAGGGCTTGTTTTAGGACTGTTTACTTTTTGTTAAAGTGGATGTAAACCTTCTGTTAACAAATAAAAATAAAAATAACAAACATGCCTATACTTACCTGCCCTGTGCAATAGTTTTGCACAGATCAGCCCCCGTCCTCATCTTCTGGAGTTCCCCGCCGGCGCTCCAAGCCCCTCCTCTTCATCGGGTGCCCCAACAGAAAGCCACTTTCTCTGGGAGCACCCATGCGAGCTCGCTCCTGAGTCCCGCTGCTGCTTCTATTGACAGCCCCACCCCTGCTCCTGTGTCATCAGATTTGATTGACAGCAATGAGGAGGAAGACAATGATGGAAGCAGCTGCGCTTGTGCACATCACTGGATTGGATGGGCTTAGGTAAGGAAAAGGGGGCATCTGGGAGGGGGGACATTAAGGTGAAAAACCATAAGGCTTTAGAACCACTTTAAGAATACATAAAAACATTAATGTCTATAGTCTAAGAATAGCTGCACTTGAAGCTAAAAGCAGACTCACGGGTAAAGTGTAGCAGATAGAGAGGATTATTTAAAATGTTTTAAAGAGTGTCCCAATATCCAAACTGCTAAGGAAGAGTGTTGGATCAACTTACAGGAGCTTTTAAATAAAGCGATGTGAGTATCTTGCTGAAATACACCTTGGAGGCACAGCTAGCATATCATTTACGTGTCTTAAGAGAGTATTACAGACAGTCTTGTATTCTAAAGCAATTTGTGCTTTAAAATACAATACTGTCAATGTCAGTGTAGATATACATAAACACTATACTACAGAGTCTGATTCAGAAGATGGACAATTGCAAAACTGTCATGAAAGGAGTAGGTCTTGATTTCAACCTCCATTCTTTGTCAGGAGACTGTGTTACTTTTACAGGAATATATATTCACAAATGTTATAAAAAAGACAAAGTAAACTACCCTTGTTTCAGAGATACAGCTGAAATAGTAACCATTAAATTGTGGTGCTTTGTTCCGATAATAAAGAATCTGACTGAGCAAGACGATTTGCCTTTCTATTATCTCCCATGTATTACATAGTATATTATGAATAGGAAGCTTCAAACAAAACCTTTAATAATAATAATAAAGTAACTATTATGTTGTGTGATTAATTGTCTGCTTTTTATGCTTGTGTGCCTTCTTTGTCAGAAAAAAACATGTTGCTCCAGCCATGCTTTCAGCTTGTATGGTTCCATTAACCTCTCTGAGACCTACGTTTATCTTTTCTTATGCTGTATGGGTCAGAATTATAGTTTGATATAATGCAATTAACTTTAACAGAAGACACTCTCATGTTTTCATCTGCTGCTGATTGCATATCTCAGTACAACTTCCAAAGTTTTAGGTGCTTTTTTTTAAATATTTTTAAGGAAACACAAGCATTAACACTTTTTTTGTAAGAAAACAAAAAAGCAGAAGCAATGAAAAAACTGTGGTTTAAGTGTTCGGCTTTGTTTGAAACACCCAAGCAGTACAGGTGTACAATGTGTATCTATGCTCTCATGGGGATGTGGTGTCTAAATACATCTTTAGTCCATTAAATGTATTTTATTATGGTTTGGCTTGAATTTACATTGTCAATCAGAAGGGAATTTTCTTGTTAACATTTTCTCTTTCCTGTGAGATGTCTGAATATGATGATAAGTTCTTTGTTTGTTAAGTAGTTCTTTGTTTGTTAAGTAGTTTTGTAGTTAAATATACAGCTTTAAGGAGCAAGATATACTTCATTCATCTCGATTTTTAATGGAATTTATCAGTCAGTGCTTAAAATGTAGTCAAATATAAATTGCTTCTTTAATTCAGAATACCTAAATACTGTGTACTTCAAATATACAAACACAACAGAATTTTTCTCCCAAAGGAGAGGGACTTTATCCACTTCAACCCTGGAGGATTTGGCTGCCAAATGACCAGGCCACTTTTTGCGATTCGGCACTGCGTCGCTTTAACTGACAATTGCGCAGCTGTGCGACGTGGGTCCCAAACAAAATTGACGTCCTTTTTTTCCCACAAATAGAGCTTACTTTTTGTAGTAATTGATCACCTCTGCCATTTTTATTTTTTGCGCTATAAACAAAAATAGAGCGACAATTTTGAAAAAAAAGCAATATTTTGTACTTTTTGATATAATAAATATCCCCATTTTTTTTTAAAAAAAGCTAAATTTTTCCCAGTTTAGGCCGATACGTATTCTTCTACATTTTGTTGGTAAAAAAAATTGCAATAAGCGTATATTTATTGGTTTGCGCAAAAGTTATAGCATCTACAAAATAGGGGGTAGTTTTATGGCATTTTTATTATAATTTTTTTTTTTACTTGTTATGGCGGCGATCTGCGATTTTAATTGTGACTGTGACATTATGGTGGACACATCGGACATTTTTGACGCTATTTTGGGACCAATCACATTTATACAGCGATCAATGCTATAAAAATGCACTGATTACTGTATAAATGTGACTGGCAGTGTGTCCTAGGGAGTGATTCTAACTGTTAGGGGACATCGAGTCCGCGGGTCCCGTGGGCATGGAGACCGCGGCGTGCCCGCTAGGGGGCAGGTCCAATGCAACGTATATATACGTTGCTTGCCTGCCCGTGCCATTCTGCCAACGTAAATGTACGTGAGGCAGTCAGCAAGCGGTTAAATGCTCAGCACTGAGACAATAATATACCAAATAAAATAAGTGAAAAATACAACGTTTTTTTGTCACACCATAAAAACCACTGCTCAAGTATATACCACGATTTACAACAATACACAAAATAAACTGCACTACAAAATATATATTTTTTTTTAAACAAAATCCATCATGATGCTTGCATGCTCTTCTGCGCTCCAAAGCCCAACTAGTTTCACAGGTGTGATTGCCCTTTCTGCAGGGACTGTGCAGAAGAATATAAAGAATTAAAAAAACTGATGATTTTTCACATTGCCATAATTGTAAACCATATACCTATCAACAAAGACTTACCACATTCATTACAGATCTTTCGGGCATGCAATCCACCCCAGGGCACCACAAGGTAACCACAATACACTACATCCACATAACCCCCCAACTTTGTCCAAATATGTTGGGGGTTGGCACTCCAGGGAGGTGAGGGCCGTACCAGGATACTAGCCACTACTACTAGGATTAAAAAAAATTAGACTAAAATATAATCTCTATATACCTAATCTAAAATTAAACAGAAACAAGATCAGAAATGCCATAGAGTAGACTACCCACCCCCTCCCACAGAATAGCATACCTGTATATAAAACACTAATTCACTTACACATAGATAAAATAACCTTTTGCCTGCACATACATATGCCAACAATCTCTGCCCATATATATATACTGTATATATATATATATATATATATATATATATATATATATATACTCACCCTAACACTAGAAACCATAACCACATACATAACCATGCACACACAGATACAATATGACCACATTCACCTGTACATCCTCACATTCACACAAACTACCAGTTACCTGCCAATATAACTATCCAAGCACAACATAGACTCATGTCCATGGAGAATGCTCATCTATCCTCACATATACTCCTATTCATCCCCCACAACCCACTGAACACATATACAGCCACAAACTTGCACCATAGCACATCAAAGCATACAACATGCTCACCCCCACATACTCATACACAACAGCATATAAGTGCCTACTCTAGTCACACTACCACACTTCCCAACTACCCCATCTCCTACTCACAACATCCCCATACATCATACATCCCAATGGCAACAAAAGAATCCCAACATTTCACTCCATAGGCATCAATCTATATGCCGTATTTCTATGCCAAACCCCAACTGACATATCCTGAATCAACCACAGCCATACCCCATGCACTGAGCTGGAGAGGAGGTGGAGGAGAAAAGTATCAGCAGGTAAGATCACAAGAATACAAATACTAGCACCTACCAACATTGAAGCAACTAGTGCATACAGTGACCCACATAGATTTTCACTCACCAGAGATATATGACCAACTAGTCAAATAGTCATATGACCAACATAGTTATAGTCATATGACCAACATAGTCAAATGTGCTTGTGGGGCATGTCCCCTTTAAATCCAGTGTCTCCTGTGCTAGAACCCATAGTGTAAAACCGTTTTTTTTAATTAAGTAAAGTTAAGCAGTAAACTCACTTGTATTAGTGCTGGTTAGAACCTGGCACCTGGTGTGTACAGCATTGGTTATAAGCAGGGCCTGCCCTGTTGGGAAGCCCTGGGTCTCAGTCCAAAGATGGTGTCGGCGGAAGTTACGTCACAACAACACGGTATAGCTTCAACATTCAATGCATTTCCACCTGATTGGTCATCCTCAGGATGATGCGGACGGGGATGGGCCGCGCTTCCCGGACCGGAAACAACACAGGGGGCCCAGCTTATAACCAATGCTGTACACACAAGGTGCCAGGTTTTAAGTGGCACTAATACAAGTGAGTGTACTTCTTACTTTTACTTAATTACATTTCAAAAAAACAATTTTACACTATGGGTTTCCTCTTATCATTTTCCTCATAATGGTATGATCGGGTTGTCAATAGGGATGAGCTTCGAGTTTGAGTCGAACTCATGTTCGACTCGAACAATGCCTGTTTGCATGTTCGCCGAACAGCGAACAATTTAAGGTGTTCGCGGCAAATTCGAAAAGCCGCGGAACACCCTGTAAAAGTCTATGGGAGAAATCTAAAGTGCTAATTTTAAAGGTTTATATGCAAGTTATTGTCCTAAAAAGTGTTTGGGGACCGGGGTCCTGCCCCAGGGGACATGTATCAATGCAAAAAAAAGTTTTAAAAACAGCAGTTTTTTCGGGAGCAGTGATTTTAATAATGCTTAAAGTGAAACAATAAAAGTGAAATATTCCTTTAAATTTCGTACCTAGGGGGTGTGTATAGTATGCCTGTAAAGCAGCGCTTGTTTCCCGTGCTTAGAACTGTCCCTGCACAAAGTGTCATTTCTGAAGGAAAAAAAGTAATTTAAAAGCCCCCGTGGCTATAATGAATTGTCGGCTCCCGGCAATATGGAGAAAAGTCATTGATAAAAAAAAAAAAAATGCCTCTTATCAGTTTGGTTGCCCTTCTCTGAACTTTCGACAGTTCCACCAATAAATATAGTAAATAAAATATGGTACATGGAAGCGAACATAAAAGAACATGTCACTATGTGATAACATATTACTTGTCATAACACATTGCTGTCAGGACACATTACCTATGACTATAAAATGCCATTGCCAGAAGACATTGCTTAATATGCATAATTTGTTGATATAAGAAAACACATATCATGTCAGTATGCAGAACATGTTGCCTAAATTCTATGTCACAACATTAGTTATGTCTAAAAATTCCATTAATCTTTGGAATCAGCGAGACTGCTCAAACTGCAACTCAAGTTAACAATGCTAAAATCTGGCCTGGCTAATCTAAAGGGATGCACTATTGAAAGATAATGAAGCTTGGTGGAGGTTGGTTCGGACTCTTTTCTTTAATATAAAGCATCCCAGTATGAGAACAACCCTGTCATTCGTATTTCTGGTGAGGGGGGGGAGGGTTTAGAAGATAAGGCTATATTCTATTAAACACCCTGCAGATGCTTAGTAGAAAAGGAGTTGGTAGGGCTCCACTGTGCCTGGCGAAATACTTTCAGTGACATTGCTGATTCAGGCCGGGTTCACACTGTCGCCGCATGCGATGCACAGCAGGGGTCCGGTGCGTGCTGGTTCACCGTCTCAGGTCCGAATTCAGCCCGAATATTGGGCTGAAATTGAAACTGAAACGCACCAAAAAAGGCACGTGTTTTTCCGGCACACCGCACCGGACCCGCTGCAGAGATATGTGAATCGGCTCCATAGAGAGCCAGTCACATTCTCCTGCTATGCGAATTGAATTCGGGGAAACCTGCATTCAATTTGCATGGGTGTGAACACGGCCTCAAAGAAAAGGCAACTTGTTGCACAGATATTCAGTACAACAGATACACACATCATCCTCACCATGGCACATTACAAATAATACTGCTGTGGAAATTTATATAGGGGGCATACATGAGATTTAAGGTATGTCTTTTAATGTATCTTTCATTTGTTGCTAATTAGCAAAAACTTGGATGCACCCTGCTGAGAACTCTGGTCCCCAGAGTAGCAAAGAAGGTGACAGTTACATTGGAAGGAGTAGCGAGAAATATTAAACCTGACCCTGTACATAATGGGGAGATTTACTAAAAGTAGTACACATAAAATCTGGTGCAGCAGTGCAAAGTAACCAGTCAGGTTCTGGGTTTATTGCCAAAGCTTAAAATGACACTAAAGGTTCAATTTTTTTTTTAAAATAACAAACATCTCATACTTACCTCCACTGTGCAGCTCGTTTTGCACAGAGTGGCCCCGAATGTCATTTTCTGGGGTCCCTCGACAGCTCTCTCGGCCCCCCCGCTTCAAGTGCTCTCCCAAGGGGGTTACCTTGCGGGCACGCTCCCGAGTCCTGCATTCAGCGTCCATAGCCGCCGAGTGCAGGACTCGGCCCAGCCCCCGATGCCCACGTCATTGGATTTGATTGACAGCAGCAGGAGCCAATGGCTGCGCTGCTATCAATCTATCCAACGAAGAGCCGAGAACCCCACGCATTCTCAACGTGGGACTTTCCAGGGCTCAGGTAAGTAAAACGGGGGGCTGGGGGGACCGTAATTGTCAGATGTTTTTTCACCTAATGCATAGGATGCATAGGTGAAAAAACATGAGGGTTTACAACCCAGTTAATTGAACTAGCTGAAGTTAGGAGCTGATTGGTTACTATGCAGAGCGGCACCAAATTCTGTATGAACCAGTTTTAGAAAATCTCTCCTATTGTATATCTTTTTTGAAAAATAATAAGTGCTATTACAGTTGACTCAACATTGTTTCTAGTGGACATTGCTTATGGTAAAGGAGTGTAGACTGTAAGCTGAGATCCTAAAAAGAGTCCAGTGGGGAATGTTCTGAGTTACCAGATTATCAAATATGTCATTCATTACATTTAGTTCTGCTAAGAAGAACATTTTTAAGTCCCAGTACAGTGATTGTTTGTGCTTGAAATACCTAAGAAAGTATGTCCATTCATTTTAGTTATCCCATATATATATATATATATATATATATATATATATATATATATATATTGTGAGGGGGTTAGCTCGGCAGTGGGTGTGTGTGACCCCCTGGATGAGTTCACTACACAAAAATTAGGCACAGCTAACAACAGTAAAGGTGAAAAAACATAGGTGCGGTTTATTTACACTATTTACAATGGTCCAAAAACAGCAAAACAAAAAGAAACATGAAAATAAATCCTTGCCAACCTGGCCACACAGGTTTCCCTGGCTATTAGCTGGGCGTGGCCTTGCTATCCCCAGCACCAGGGATGAGCCGAACACCCCCCTGTTCGGTTCGCACCAGAACCTGCGAATAGACAAAACCCTATTAAATACAATGGACTCGAACGTTCAAAATCTAAAGTGCTAATTATAAAGGCTAATATGCAAGTTATTGTCCTAAAAAGTGTTTTAGGACCCGGGTCCTGCCCCAGGGGACATGTATCAATGCAAAAAAAAGTTTTAAAAACTGCAGTTTTTTCGGGAGCCGTGATTTTAATAATGCTTAAAATGGAAAAATAAAAGTGAAATATTCCTTTAAATTTCGTACCTGGGGGGTGTGTATGATATGCATGTAAAGTGGCGCATGTTTCCCGTGCTTAGAACTGTACCTGCGAAAAATGTCATTTTTGAAAGAAAAAAAGTCATTTAAAACTCACTCGCAGCTATTAATGAATTGTCGGCTCCCGGCAATACATACAAAAGTCATTGATAAAAAAAAAAAAAAAAGCGTGGGGGTCCCCCAGAATTCAATTACCAGGCCCTTCAGGTCTGGAATGGATATTAAGGGGAACCTCGCCGCAAATGAAAAAAAAATTGACGTGGGGTTCCCCCAAATATCCATTCCAGGCCCTTCAGATCTGGCATGGATTTTAAGGGGAACTCCACCCCAAATTTTAAAAAAATGGCGTGGAGTCCGCCTAAAAATCCATACCAGACCCCTTATCCGAGCACGCAACCTGGCCGGCCGCAGGGGAAGAGGGGGGACGAGAGAGCGGCCCCCCCTCCCTCCTGAACCGTACCAGGCCACATGCCCTCAACATGGGGAGGATGTCCCCATGTTGATGGGGACAAGGGCCTCATCCCCACAACCCTTGCCCGGTGGTTGTGGGGGTCTGCGGGCGGGGGGCTTATCGGAATCTGGAAGACCCCTTTAACAAAGGGGACCCCCAGATCCTGCCCCCCCTATGTGAATTGGTAAGGGGTACATTGTACCCCTACCATTTCACGAAGAAAGCGTAAAAAAATGTTTAAAAAAAACACACAAACACCTTGAAAAAGTCCTTTATTAAAAAAAAAAATACATTCCAGCGGTGAAATCCAGTGTCCCGCGGCGATCCCGATGTCCAGCGCTGTCCTTCATTGGTTGTGCCTGAGCGGACCTGATGGGGAACTCCCTCTCAGTGTTTTAAATGTATAGACCCGCCCCTTCTAAAGTTCCCCATCAGGTCCGCTCAGCGGACCAGATGCGGAACATGAGAAGGGGCGGGTCTATACATGTATTACCAAAGTGAGAGCAGTTCCCCATCAGGTCCGCCCCCTCGGTATGTCGGACCCGCCTACGTCATTGGCTTGAGCAGGGAACTTCCTTCACTGTGTAAATTTAAATTACACAGTGAAGGAAGTTCCCCGCTCAAGCCAATGACGTAGGCGGGTCCGACATACCGAGGGGGCGGACCTGATGGGGAACTGCTCTCACTTTGGTAATACATGTATAGACCCTGCCCCTTCTCATGTTCCGCATCTGGTCCGCTGAGCGGACCTGATGGGGAACTTTAGAAGGGGCGGGTCTATACATTTAAAACACTGAGAGCGAGATCCCCATCAGGTCCGCTCAGGCACAACCAATGAAGGACAGCGCTGGACATCGGGATCGCCGGGGGACACTGGATTTCACCGCTGGAAAGTTTTTTTTTCTTTAATAAAGGACTTTTTCAAGGTGTTTGTGTGGTTTTTTTTAAAAAAAAATTACGCTTTCTTCGTGAAATGGTAGGGGTACAATGTACCCCTTACCAATTCACATAGGGGGGGCCGGGATCTGGGGGTCCCCTTTGTTAAAGGGGTCTTCCAGATTCCGATAAGCCCCCCGCCCGCAGACCCCCACAACCACCGGGCAAGGGTTGTGGGGATGAGGCCCTTGTCCCCATCAACATGGGGACATCCTCCCCATGTTGAGGGCATGTGGCCTGGTACGGTTCAGGAGGGAGGGGGGGGCGCTCTCTCATCCCCCCCTTTCCCCCTGCGGCCGGCCAGGTTGCGTGCTCGGATAAGGGGTCTGGTATGGATTTTTAGGGGGACTCCACGCCATTTTTTTTACAATTTGGGGTGGAGTTCCCCTTAAAATCCATGCCAGATCTGAAGGGCCTGGAATGGATATTTGGGGGAACCCCACGTCAATTTTTTTTTTAATTTGCGGCGGGGCTCCCCTTAATATCCATTCCAGACCTGAAGGGCCTGGTAATTGAATTCTGGGGGACCCCCACGCTTTTTTTTTTTTTTTTTATCTATGACTTTTGTATGTATTGCCGGGAGCCGATAATTCATTAATAGCCGCGAGTGAGTTTTAAATAATTTTTTTTTTCAAAAATGACATTTTTTGCAGGGACAGTTCTAAGCACGGGAAACATGCGCCACTTTACATGCATATCATACACACCCCCCAGGTACGAAATTTAAAGGAATATTTCACTTTTATTTTTCCATTTTAAGCATTATTAAAATCACTGCTCCCGAAAAAACGGCCGTTTTTAAAACTTTTTTTTGCATTGATACATGTCCCCTGGGGCAGGACCCAGGTCCCCAAACACTTTTTAGGACAATAACTTGCATATTAGCCTTTATAATTACCACTTTAGATTTCTCCCATAGATTTTTTGAATTTGCCGCGAACACCCCAATTTGTTCACTGTTCGGCGAACGGGCGAACAGGCAATGTTCGATTCGAACATGAGTTCGACTCGAACTCGAAGCTCATCCCTACCCAGCACCTATCTCCCTGTTACAGAGGCTTGCCACACACAGACAGGTATCACACTCCCCAGTCTAAACAGGCACGGAACTGGTGTCAGGATGGAGCAACTCCCTTTGCATGCTGGGAGTTTTTGTAGAGGCCTTAATGTGCCCACTTTATTCAGCTGGGCTCATTACCTCTACCCCTGCAGGACTCTCAGCACTTCTCCCTAGTGGTACAAATCGGCATAGAGCCTGAATCTGGGACACACATATTTGCCATCCTGGATGCAACCAGGCGATTTTACCTGCCTGCCTGCTGTCACAATATATATATATACAGTGCATCTGGAAAGTATTCACAACGCTTCACTTTTTCCACATTTTGCTATGTTACAGCCTTATTCCAAAATGTATTAAATACATTATTTTCCTCAAAATTTTACAAAAAAATACCCCACAATGACAACGTGAAAGAGTTTTGTTTGAAATGTGTGCAAATTTATTGAAAATAAAAAACAAAAAAATCACATGTATATAAGTATTCCCAGCCTTTGCTATGACACTCAAAATTGAGCTCAGATGCATCCTGTTTTCACTGATCATGATTGGAGTCCACCTGTGGTAAATTCAGTTGATTGGACAAGGTTTGGAAAGGCATCCACCTATCTATATAAGGTCCCACAGTTAACGGTGCATGTCAGAGCACAAACCAAGCCATGAAGTCCAAGGAATTGTCTGTAGACCTCTGAGACAGGATTTTATTGAGGCACAGATCTGGGGAAGGGTACAGAAAAATGTCTGCAGCATTGAAGGTCCCAATGAGCACAATGGCCTCCATCATAAATGGAAGAACTTTGGAACCACCAGGACTCTTCCTAGAACAGGGCCACCCGGCCAAACTGAGCGATCGTGTGAGAAGGGCCTTAGTCAGGGAGGTGACCAAGAACCTGGTGGTCACTCTGACAGAGCTCCAGCCTTTCTCTGTGGAGAGAGGAGAATCTTTCAGAAGAACAACCATCTCCAGCACTCCACCAATCCCCCCCAAGGCCTGTATGATAGAGTGGCCAGACAGAAGCCACTCCTCAGAAAAAAAAGGCACATAACAGCCTGCCAAAAGGCACCTGAAGGACTCTCAGACCATGAGAAACAAAAATCTCTGGTCTGATGAAACAAAAATTGAACTCTTTAGCCTGAATGGCAAGCATTATGTCTGGAGGAAACCAGGTACCACTCACCACCTTGCCAATACCATCCCTACAGTGAAGCATGGTGGTGGCAGCATCATGCTTTGGGGATGTTTTTCAGCAGCAGAAACTGGGAGACTAGTCAGGATCGAAGGGAAGATGAATGCAGCAATGTACAGAGACATCCTTGATGAAAACCTTCTCCAGAGCACTCTGGACCTCAGAATGTGGCGAAGGTTCAGCTTCCATCAGGACAACGACCATAAACACACAGCCAAGATAACAAAGGAGTGGCTATGGGACAACTCTGTGAATGTCCTTGAGTGGCTCAGCCAGAGCCCAGACTTAAACCCGATTAAACATCTCCAAAATGTGGAAAAAGTGAAGCGCTGTGAATTCTTTCTGGATGCACTGTATATATACAGTATATATATATATATATATATATATATATATAGCACACAGATCTCTTTCCCCCTCTTAGCTTCTCAAGCAGGGGGATAAGACACACCATGCCACATGCTCGTGTCCTCTAGATTATAAAGGTCAGGCGGTGTTACATACTTGGGTCCTGCAGTTAGTAATTCCCTTCTTCTGGTTCTCCCCTTTATGGCTATAGAGGCGAGTCTTTATCTTTCCCAAATGAGGTCAATGTCCACACAACATATCAACTCCAACGTGAGTTTATTTTATCTTGCTTCCAGGAACCAGAGAGTTGAAGTGAGAAAAAAAGGTTAGCAGATAGAAGTGGATTCAGGCACACTCTTGGCTTCGTCGCCACTCGATCCCGAGTGGGCACAGCTCACCCGGATAGTTTCTCAATAGAACTAGCAGCCGGCGTGATGCTGGAACAATGGCTCAGTCCCCTTCAAGGACCAAGTCAAGGAGATCCCTCCTGAACTTCAACACTCCACAGAGGCAGTCTGCGAAGCAAGGAATCCTTCCCTCCGACAGGTCACCAGGCCTTTCCCGAGTCAGCAATACTCTATTACTCACCCTCTTGTTATGGGTTCGATCCTCCCCTGGTTTCCTCTGTGTCAGAGTGGTTACCCTCATGCGGGTTCCCTGGGACTCCTCTTCGGTTGTAGACCCAGTCAGAGGTACTGAGCCTACCAGGAACTCTGAAGTCTCAGGCTAAAGGTGCCTGAGACTCCTCGATCAATATGAGGTGCACTCCCCTCTGAGGGGTAGCTCCATCCGGGCAGTGGACCCTGGGAATTGCTCTCTGGGCATGGGCCCCGGGAATTGCTTTTTGTGTAATGGCGTCTGCCCCTTATATATCCTCTCCCGGCATGCACAGCGGGCCAGAACCGCCCACCAACGGCAGCCGAGAAAGGACATCCAATACCTACTCCATCACCTGTGGTTCAACCCGGGGTATAGGTGACAACACCACCTATACGCCCAAAGGGGAACTGCACGCCAGGTGACACAGCAGTAAGGCAGAGTCCAAAAATAATCAAAAGACCCGAGCCAAACTATTGCTCTGGTCACCCCTAAATTTAGGTATAGCGGGGTTAAATTTGGGGACCCCGCTACATATATATATATATATATATATATATATATATATATATATATATATATACAGTATATATATATATATATAGAAATATTTCAGATGTGTTAGATGTGTTGCCTAATTATGTATTATACTGCTATGCATTCTATTACATTATCAAGGATAATCAACGTGGGAGTTTTAGTTTAGTCAAAATTGGCAAAAAATTCAAGTTCAAAAAAATTTGAACATTTAGTTGAAATTATAAAAAAATGCATCATAGTCAATACAGCAGGCAAAGTTTTTTCAGGGTGTGGTGGGATTTAAATAACTCCTGAGAGTTAAGGAAACTCTATTTAAATGGTAAAACTCTACTTCTGTGGGAAAAAAATTGCAAATTAAAAAATAACATAGTGTATACAATTGCAACTCAAGTCATTTTTAAATGTTATTAAAAATGACCTTTCCTTTTCAATCTGCAGAGCTGTAATTTTCTGTAAAATGCAATGCAATATGGCTACCTAGAGGCGTTTTGTACACACACGGTGTACAGAACACCCCCTGAAAATGTAATTTCCTGCCTGAGTAATTGGCTTACTGATTTTCCCCGAAGTCTGCACTAAGATACAAGTAAGATTTTTGACATCCCCTGCAGCAAAAATGTCATTTTTGGTGAGGTTCTCCCAAAGGGAAATCCCATTTACAAGGGATGCAAACCTTGCAAATTTCCTCATTAGAGCACTGCAGGTGCACCAGCTGATTGATAATTATAAAACCACTCCCATACAGATTCGCTCAGCATATGGGCACTGGCAAACCGCTATTTCTTCAGAATAACAAAAGGTAGGAATCTGCTACAAAGTTTTTATAAATCTCAATGTAGAAAGATAACCCAGAGGGGAATGTTTTTTTCTCAGAAGAATAGGGTTTTTTCCAGCAAAAGGTGAGTTACTTTTTAACGGTTTCCGGCCCTCTATTATGGTAAAATCTGGCAACCTATTAGCTAGAAAAAATGGCATTAGATATTTTTTTATTAATAATATTATTTTTACTGTGCACTAAGAGATGTATTCTTTTCTAACTGTATATCATATGCACATGGAAAGAAATCCAGTGGTAGCCATTACGGACATGGCTGTGCTTTTAGCAGCAATGCCTTGTGATCACCATGTAAGCTCACATTTCCATTAAAGTTGTGGGGGTTCTACAGTAGAGAGGGCAGAGCGGGCTTCAAGTAAAGGGTAAGAGAACAAGAAGATCATCATTGCTGACCTGTCAGTACTTTGAGGTGCAGACCTGTGAAAATCATACACATCTTAGGTTCTGAATTTTCTCTTACTTTCTAATCTGCATGTTTGTTCCAAGTCAGTGTCTGAGAAAGTACTAAAGCAAGAGGCTGCCAGGCAGCTAGCATTCTTAGAAGAATGGAAACAGACAGCTTTAAGTTTCCTTTAAAACTCAGAGGAACAACTCAGCACAACAAATAGCTTTTCAAATATATAGGTTGTCAGTAGATATTTTGATAAATTGAACCTTCTTTGGCTCATGTGCAAGGTAATTTTTCCATTTAACATTTTTATAAATGGTTAGTGTCATTATATCTTTCGGACACTTACAAATAAGGGAGTACTTTGGAAAGAACTAACAAATGACAGGAAGTGTAAACCAATACATAAAGACTTGTATAATAATCCTTCCTGTCATCCATTTATTTATAATTAAATGATGTATTAGCTGTGAAATGGGGTTTCTGGATGTGACATTTTTCACTGGCTAGATAGATTAATGTTGTGTTAAGCTACTCTGCTTCCTAAAATAAATGACTGTTTCTATTAAAACATAAATATATATTAGTGTAAAGAATGAATGAATTCCAGAATGTATTATAGCTATACAAGGTTATTCTGTCACTGGTTGTATATGGTGGTATGTCAAGAATTACAGCAAGACCATGTTGAGATTTCCTTATGGTTCTGATTTGTCTGAATTCCAAGACCTGGGTCAAAAAATGTCCCTGTGTAAGTTGTGTGTCACCGGCGCAAAAATAAAATAAAATTTAAATAAATAAACAAGTAAATAAATGTGTTTCTTTAAATTTATATGTTGGGTCTGCTGCAATCATGAATTTCCTACAAATGGTGTGGGGTGTGCAATGTGTTAATTATAGTGGATGACTGCCCCAACCCTCAACCAAATATTACCAAAAAAATACCTGTGACAGTGAGCATTAATTTACATCCTTCAATTATAATCATTAATAATTAAACCATGGAAAAAATCTATGTGAACTATAGGTGCAAAAAACTCAGTGTCCAACAAAAAATATATATATAGAGAGAAAAGAAAGTCCCAGTGCTCTTCTTAAAAGATGGGTAATCAAACCCTCCTGAACAAACCACGATGCCGTGTTAAACTTCCACCAATCCGTGATACACCACCACCTTCCAAAATGAACACTCACCAGAGACCAATAATAAGAAAGCCTTGTTTAAGCCTGGATCAGCCACTCCTCATCAGAATATATCTAGGGTTTCCCAACCGGTATCTCAGTATTCATTCCATAATATTTCCACTTTATGGGGATAAAGTATGGTGCCTATAGACCGGCACTGAGTCCTTCCAGCAATCTGTTTAAAGCCTGTGCTCGCCGTCCCGTCTACAGGAGTCGGCATGAGTTACAAGCCTCGATCTTGTCCGTGCGGGTTCGTGCATTTCGTATCCAATCATGCGTCTTTAGGGCCTCCCTTCCCACCGGGAGACCCGTTCCTCGATCTGCCACTTCCGGCGGCTAGAGACAGACTGGCAGGAACCCGGAAACGGCTTTGTTCCAGTCTTCTCTCTGTAAACACGGAAGCGACGTCACAACTTCACTTCCGGTTAACTCGGCTGCCAATGGCGCCGGTTTTAAAAAAAACTTCAGTATTCAGAATCGCCGTTGTCGGCGATCTGAATACTTTGAAGTGCAAAGGAGGGATTTGGGGTCTTTTAGACCCCTGATCCCTCCATAAAGAGTACCTGTCACCAGGGATGTTTACATTCCTTGTGACAGCAATAAAAGTGATCTTTTTTTTTTTTTTAAAACACAATGTAATTTTTTTTAAAATAAATATGAAAAAATAAATATTTTTTTTTTAAAGTGGTCCCCGTTCCCGCGAGCTCGCGCAGCAAAGAAAACGCATACGGAAGTCGCGCCCGCATATGTAAATTTGTGTTCAAATCACACATGTAAGGTATCGCCGCGATCATCAGATCGAGAGCAATAATTCTAGCACTACACCTCCTCTGTAACTCTAACCTGGTAACCGTGAGTTTTTTTTTAAAGCATTGCCCATGGAGATTTTTAGGTACCGTCGTTTGTGGCCATTCCACGAGTGTGCGCAATTTCAAAGCGTGACATGTTTGGTATCTATTTACTCAGTGTAACATAATCTTTCACACTATACAAAAAAATTGGGCTAACTTTACTGTTTCGTTTTTTTTTAATTCATGAAAGTGTCTTTTTCCCCAAAAAGTTGCGTTTAAAAGACCGCTGCACAAATACCATGTGACATAAAATATTGCAACAATCGCCATTTTATTCTCTACATTCTCTGATAAAAAAATATATATATATATATATATATATATATATATATATATATAATGTTTGGGGGTTCTAAGTAATTTTCTAGCAAAAAATACGGATTTTAACTTGTAAACACCAAATGTCAGAAATAGGCTTAGTCATGAAAGGGTTAACCATCTTTGAAGAAGAGCACTGGGACTTTCTTTTCTGTATATATATATATTTTTTGTTGGACACTCAGAGTTTTTTGCATATATAGTTCACATATTTCCATGGTTTAGATATTAATGATTATAATTGAAGGATGTCAATTAATGTTCACTGTCAAGCCCTGTACACACGATCGGATAACCTATGGATTTTCGTCCGATGGATTTGTCCATCGGAAATCCGATGAAACTGTTTTTCATCAGTCTTGCCCACACACCATCAGTCAAAAAACCGACCGTTCCAAACGCGGTGACGTAAAACACTCCGATGAGCCGAGAAAAATGAAGTTTAATGCTTCTGAGCATGCGTCGACTTGATTCTGAGCATGCGTGGGTTTTTGACCAATGGACTTGCCCATAGACGATCGGAGTTTTCGATCGGTTTTTTATCCATCGGAAAAATTTAAAACATGTTCTATTTTTTAAAACCGATGGAAAAAAGACTGATGGGTCCCATACACGATCGGTTGGTCTGATGAAAACCATCCATCGGACGATTTTCATCAGTCGAACCGATCATGTGTACAGGGCTTCACAGTTTTTTTTTGGTGTAGCGGGGTCTTTAACCACCTCCCTACTGTGCACGAAAAACCCCTTCCTGCCCAAGCCATTTTTCAGCTTTCAGCGCTGTCACACTTTGAATGACAATTGCGCGGTCGTGCGACGTGGCTCCCAAACAAAATTTTTGTCCTTTTTTTCCCACAAATAGAGCTTTCTTTTGGTGGTATTTGATCACCTCTGCGGTTTTTATTTTTTGCGCTATAAACAAAAGAATAGCGTCCAGTTTGGAAAAAAAAACACAATTTTTTACTTTTTGCTATAATAAATACCCATTTATTTTTTAAATACAAATTTCCTCAGTTTAGGCCGATACGTATTCTTCTACATATTTTTGGTAAAAAAAAAAAAATCGCAATAAGCGCGTATTGATTGGTTTGCGCAAAAATTATAGCGTGTACAAAATAGGGGATAGATTTAGAGCATTTTTATTTTTTTATATTTTTATTAGTATCGGCGGCGATCTGCGATTTTTTATTGTGACTGCGATATTGCGGCGGACACATCGGACACTTTTGACACATTTTTGGGACCATTCACGTTTATACAGCGATCCCTGCTATAAAAATGCATTGATTACTGTATAAATGTGATTGGCAGGGAAGGGGTTAACCACATGGGGGCGGGAAGGGGTTAAATATGTTCCCTCAATGTGTTCTTACTGTGGGGGGAGGGGACTGACTGGGGGAGGTGACTGATGGTTGTCCCTATGTACAAGGGACACACCATCAGCCTCCTCTCCCTCACAGGACGTGGATCTCTGTGTTTACACACAGAGACCCACTTTCCTGCTCGTTTCCCGGGCAATCGCGGGTGCCCGGCGGCAATCGCGGCCGCCGGGCACGCGCACCAGGGCCTTGTGAACGCGGCGGGCGCGCGCGCGCGCCGCTGGCGGTGAGCGCGCGCCTTCTAGCTCGTTTTAAAGGGAGAGTATCCTCCGCCCGCCGTCAATTGACAGTGGGCGGTGGACAAGTGGTTAAATTTAGTTGGGGTACACCTGGGTAGTAGTGTGACCCAGGTGTGTAAATTATGAGAGGTTTTGGACCCCTTTGTATTCGTGGAGGATTGGGTGGTGTATTATTCTCCTTGGCCTGTGGGTGGCGGGGTACCCACAGGCTCAGGGTAGAGTCACTGCCGCAGTGCTACCCTTTTTGTTCTTTTCCGGAGATGGTACGGCGAAGGTGGGGAGCCCGCCATGGTGTCGATGGGAGGAGATAAAAGTGGGAGACGCCCTTACCACGAGGTCTTCGAGGATTTTCTCTTCACGCACCCAGGCACCTTAGGCCTGGGTGTGGGCGGTTTGGAGTTCCGGCTCAGGCGCCCTAGGCCTGACCGGAATGGAGTTGGAGTCCATCCCAGGCACCTTCAACCTGGGGTGAGGTACTAAATTGTAGGCCTGGGACCCAGTGACTTCGACTGGGTCCCGCAAGGGCGAAGTGATCCGAGGGTCCCCGAGGTGGACGGGACCCGCATCTGAGGTGAGGAGGCCGGGGAGGTCACCCGTCCGGAGAGTCTGGAGAAGCATCAACCCGGTGACGGATGGGCCTCCGGTAACTCCCTTGGAGGGACATCTTCCCCTGATAGGGGCCACAGCGTAGCGAAGGTACTCCTAAATACGTTCTCTTGAGTTGCTGGTAGAGACTCACAAGTTCTATGTTCTGTGCTAATCAAGGCTACGATAACCGCTGGTGAAACCACAGTGGTTTAGATTGAAATCAGGATAGTGCCTCGACCTGCTCATCCCACCGTATCAGGCTGTTATAATGTACCAACCAGTTGGCTACTGAAGCACTGTTTATTGTGGATCTTGCAATAAAACAAGAGTTGGACTGTGATCGGTGTGTGGACTCTGGTTAATGGGAGCAAAGGGAGGTGTCAGCATAGCAGGACTGAGTTTCATAACTAAAACGCATTGGCCCGAGGAAGTTACTGATACTGGCCTTCACCTCACCCACAGCTATGGGGAGGACATGGGCCGTAGCGCATCATACCCTGTCGTGTGACATACCCCTAGACAAAGGAGATGGGGTGAAGCCGCTACACGTGGGGGCTCGTGAGTCTGGGATGAAATGTGTATTGACTTTGAAATTTGGAATGGCTGTGTCTGGACTTTGCTGCCCGGAGGAGTTCTGAGCGGGTCGGCCATGTGATTGGCCAAAGTGCGTCCCTGTGCTCGAAGTCGTGGACATGACCCCAAGACGGGAAAGGCCCATGCAGAAAGAGCGGGAAGAGGGAGGAGTCCAGCCGTGTGAAGTACTACATGTGGGGACTTTTGCTGCACTGCGCCATGAGGCACCCCGTGACTGCGCAATTCGTGGGCGGAGACTGAAGAAAGCCCGCGAAAACGTGCAAGTTGTGGGAGGAGTCTGGCCATGTAAAGAGATACACGTGGAGACTCCGGCGCGTGGTCAGTGCGTGATGGAGCAGCAGATAGTCGGGATGGCCTCAAGCTCCCTGTGGATTCCGGTTCCCTACCCCACGAAGATGACTGCTTTTGCTGCTCCCCTTACAGACACGGGGATAAGACTCAGGCCCCGAGGACAGTTGGCTCTGTACACATGCAGAGACACGGAGGCCCTCGGCGTGATCTGTCCCGGATGCTCGGGACTGGTGGTCCACCTGAAGCCATTCGGGCGTTGTGAGGCGTGTAAAGAATTCCTGTTCGAGGTGGAACCATCCACAGTAAGGCCCTGGGCCCTCCGCCTCAACAGCCTCACAGGTACCGCTACTCCAGGAGGGGAGATCCAGGCCTTTGTGGAGGTCCCTGTACGCACTGACCAGGGCGATGTGACTGCCCAACCAGAGACTGAGAGAGAAAAATCCGAGGATGCTGCTTCGGTCACCACAGATTCCCTTCTCCCACCTCCGAAGAGGAAAGTCGGCCTGGTGCAGGCCTACTATGGTCATGGAAGAGCTTCACCCCGTCGCTTGCCGGGCCTGGATGGATCCGGTTGGAAGAGTCCTGGACATCCTAGTACTTCAGAAGGTCCAGGTGAGCCAGGGGCTGGGACTGTGGTGGTGGTTGGAGGTGTCGGGAGTTCACAGTCGGTGGAGCCCACAAGGGAGGGTAGTTCCACGTCTACTAGAGACTACCTTCCCGCTGAGATGTATGACACCTCCGACCTAGAATTGCTGTCAGACTGCGGAGATGACGGGGAAATAGATGAACTGTTTCACCGGAAGGGCTGGGATAAACGCCCGTTACCCATGCTACGTGAACCGCAGGATTCCCCTATGTCTATAGGAGACAGCACATCCCGGGTGCAGGCCCCGGAGCTTACGAGGAAGTTTAGTCCTCCGACCAACTTGCCACATTCCACAACATCACCCATTTTGGTAGCGGGGATGCAGCACGCTTCATTGCGAGCACCGAGAGCAAGGCCATCTGAGGTAGTGAAAGTACCTCGACACCCGGAGGCCATTGTCCAGCCAGGAGAAGGTGAGCGGGATGTCATGCCTCCTTTGGCCAGATTGCAAAGGCTTTTATCCTAGAGAGTCGCCTGTGAGTATGGATGGGAATATCCCTACTTGCCTCGGGACTTACTTTATGAAGTTGAAGTCCTGCGACAGAGATGATATGACAAATTCGTTTGGGAAAAACTCAAAGTGCCTCATGCCCGGCGATATCTGTCCTGTTCGCCACCAGTGTCGAAAAAGTTCAAAGACTGCAGAGCAGACTGGATGTTGGGGCGCCACATTTATGCGGACAAGGTGCTTATCTGCCGGAAGGATAAAGAGGACGTCAACTATTCGATTGAGGTTTTCGATAAGCACCTAAAGCCTTTGTTCTTGCCTGACCCGAAGTTCTATTTGTGAGAAGAGACTCACTTGTTTTTCCCTGCAGCTTCTGGAAATGTCCTTGCCGGAACATTTGAACTGTACCCTGGTTTTTTATTTGGGTTTGTTTTTTTTCTACTCTTTGGTGGAATGAGAGCAGTTTTTTTTGTTTGTTCTCTCTTCTTTCATAAATCAAAGACAGAGACTTTGGGGGTAGAATCAGTGTAGGGACGCAGGAAGAATGAAGATTTCACCAAGTGTCATTACCGCGGCACTGTCACCAGGTGGCAGTGTTGCACAACGGCTGTTGTGATTCTACACTTGCATTACTTTGCTCATTGAAGCGAATGGGTTTCTTGGCTGATGGACTCATTTGTTTCAAGTCAATACAAAATGTTAGGATGTTATGTTTTCTTTTGTTTCCCTTCTGCAGGAGATTCATCCGTCAAGACTACTGAGTATGGGGTGGTTCTTAGACAGTGAAGGGAGGGATTGTATATGTGTATATGTTCAGATGGTTTTATGGAAAAGTTTTATTGTGTTATATTTCCCTTTCCCTTGAGCAGGTCTTGGCACAAACAGGATCTAAATTTTTAGGGATAGCCTCTGGGGTCAGTCTTATGTCACCACTCCATGGGAGACATGGGTTTGCACCAGACGCTGGGGACCAGCGTCAAATCACAGGGGGGAGTATGTAGCGGGGTCTTTAAATTTAGTTGGGGTACACCTGGGTAGTAATGTGACCCAGGTGTGTAAATTATGAGAGGTTTTGGACCCCTTTGTATTCGTGGAGGATTGGGTGGTGTATTATTCTCCTTGGCCTGTGGGTGGCGGGGTACCCACAGGCTCAGGGTAGAGTCACTGCCGCAGTGCTACCCTTTTTGTCCCTTTCCGGAGATGGTACGGCGAGGGCGGGGAACCCGCCGTGGTGTCGATGGGAGGAGATAAAAGGGGGAGACGCCCTTACCACGAGGTCTTCGAGGATTTTCTCTTCACGCACCCAGGCACCTTAGGCCTGGGTGTGGGCGGTTTGGAGTTCCGGCTCAGGTGCCCTAGGCCTGACCGGAATGGAGTTGGAGTCCATCCCAGGCACCTTCAGCCTGGGGTGAGGTACTAAATCGTAGGCCTGGGGCCCAGTGACTTCGACTGGGTCCCGCAAGGGCGAAGTGATCCGAGGGTCCCCGAGGTGGACGGGACCCGCATCTGAGGTGAGGAGGCCGGGGAGGTCACCCGTCCAGAGAGTCCGGAGCAGCATCAACCCGGTGACAGATGGGCCTCCGGTAACTCCCTTGGAGGGACATCTTCCCCTCATAGGGGCCACAGCGCAGCGAAGGTACTCCTAAATACGTTCTCTTGAGTTGCTGGTAGAGACTCACAAGTTCTATGTTCTGTGCTAATCAAGGCTACGATAACCGCTGGTGAAACCACAGTGGTTTAGATTGAAATCAGGATAGTGCCTCAACCTGCTCATCCCACCGTATCAGGCTGTTATAATGTTCCAACCAGTTGGCTACTGAAGCACTGTTTATTGTGGATCTTGCAATAAAACAAGAGTTGGACTGTGATCGGTGTGTGGACTCTGGTTAATTGGAGCAAAGGGAGGTGTCAGCATAGCAGGACTGAGTTTCATAACTAAAACGCATTGGCCCGAGGAAGTTACTGATACTGGCCTTCACCTCACCCACAGCTATGGGGAGGACATGGGCTGTAGCGCATCTCACCCTGTCGTGTGACATACCCCTAGACAAAGGAGATGGGGTGAGGCCGCTACATTGGTAATATTTGGAAGAGGGTTGGCTCAGTCATCCACTATAATTACCAGAAAATGTCCCTAGCTATTTGATCTTAAAGCTAAAGCCAAGGCAAAAAAAACAAAAAAAACAATTAGTGATTCATTTAAAATAAAAGTTAAAAATGAATTGAAATGCAACTTTTGTAAATAACTCAGTTTAGAGTAACTCATTGCTATAATAAACATTTACAAAAAAAGCATACTGATAAACAAAGACTGTAAATACTTGTTTATTAGCAATTATTCCCCATAGTCTGCTGGGAAACCAGTACTTTCAGAAACGATGAACTCCTGAGTCCCCCACAGCGTGCACTGGTTCCTCCTGCTGACCTCTACGTCATTGCCGGGACAGAAGTGATGTGGAGTTTAGCAGAAATTTCATTTTTGCTTGACCTTTCACAAAAAAAAAAAAATTCTAGTCCATAGTTCAAGACACCAGAGTACTGTGCACTAAGGCTATGCTTACATAGACATGGCACCTTCACAAGTTTAGCACTTGTATTATTCTGCCTTAAGATTAGAATGTAATAGTAGCAGTTGAATTCAATAGTATAGCAGTGCTGAAAGCTGTATACAATGCTTGGGTCAGGGCAACACAATGCACAACCCAACAAACATGGGCTCAGTACACCCTTTCAAATCCTAAATCTGTAAAAATTTGGCAAGGATTTACATAGAAGCTAAGAGCTCAATTTTGAAGTCTGTGTAAATGTAGTCTCGGTGTGTAAATATTCATAGAAAAACAGCCGTACAACTCTGTGAGTTATGTTATGTTTCCTGGAGCTTGTAATATGATCATATAAATTACTGCATCATAACACTGACCTTGAGGACATAAATCCTGGTAAAACCTTCCCTGTGATTTTATGTGTTTTTTTTTCTCTACAGATTTGCAGAACAATATTGCAATGTATAAATAGGAATAAAGAAAATGTTTTAAAAATCTTAGAGTAACATAGGTAAAGTACATTTTAATACCTTAGGCTTATGAGTATTCAGAACAGAAGAATCTTAAAGTGATAATAAAGTCTCGTTTTCATTAAAAATAACAAACATGTCTATACTTACCTGCTCTGTACAGTGGTTTTGCACAGAGGAGCCCAGATCCTCCTCTTCTCCAGGCCCCTCTTCGGTGCTCCTGGGCCATCTCTCCTGTTGAGTGCCCCTACGTCAAGGTACCTTGCTCAGGGGATACCCGAATTGAACCTCAGGTCATTGTGTACATTCAGACACAGAGCCGTGACATGGCTACACCCCATTTCTCTCCTCGTTGGTTCACTGACTTTTATTGACAGCAGCGTGAGCCAATAGAGCTGCGTAGTTGTCTCAACCAAAGAGGAGGGGAGTCCAGGACAGCTGAGTCTCTCGTGCAACATTGCTGGATCTAAATGGACCTCAGGTAAGCATTTAGGGGGGTTGAGGGGCTGCTGCACACAGAAGGCTTTTTATCTTAATGCATAGAATGCATTAAGATAAAAAACCTTCTGCCTTTACAACCACTTTAATCCTGCCAATTCCAGTTACACAATTTTAACAATGTAGGTGGGATACAAAAGCTGTACCTATCATGCAATTATAGCAGTATATAGAAAGGCAATAAATTCAGCTACGCCTGGATTCTTATGGAAATAAGTATTGGTATGAGAATTCCATGTCTGGGCCAGGACAAAAAGGTAAATTTTCCAATAGACAGCACTATGTCATTTTCCGCTATTCCTGTTTGTCAGATAAAATGAATACATTTGGAAGATTTGGATGTCCTACTTCCTTTGTATTTACTGTTTTCTTTCTTTTTTTTTTTTTTTTTACTTACATGTTATTTTATTTTTTATGAAAATCATTTCTGATTCTGGTTATAATCTATTCTTTGCTACCTCAAGACTTGGCTACACAAAGGTTTTAGAGAGTGGTCAGTGGATCAGAAATCTGTCTATTTCCAATGTTTACAAAAACAATGAGCATAAAGTTAGTCCTTGTTGCTGTAGAGCAGTGATACGCAACCTTTCATTTGCCGAAACCCCTTGATAAAATTTCCCAAGTTATGGGGACCCCTAACAGTATAATTATTTTCGTAGCGTGGGTTGTCAGCACCCGGGGCAAGACAAGTAATTTGCGCCCCTAACCCACGGACATTTAGCGCTCCCTGAGTCCCTTCCACTCGTACAGTATTAAAATCCCTTATGGTACTGTAGTGCCCTGCACTTTTTGGGTAGGCACTATTTGTAAATTTAGTTGTCTGAGCTGTAGTTTAGCTCAGAATAATTGTGGTAAATCGCTGGTTTCTGTTCTAGTCCAGCTGTGTTGTGCATTTTCCACTTGACTGTGGGTGTCGCTGCCACCATAGGTCAAGGTTGGAAATGCAGCAGGCTGGATGTATTGAGTACCTCTTGCCCAGAAACAGCTCAGTGGGAGTAGTCCCCCCGCTGTGCATTCTGGGAGAGGGTACTAAAGGGATAGACACCGTTTTCCGGGCTCTCTGACCTGATGGCCCTCCTGGCGTATGGTGTGCCGTAGCAGTTTTCCTGCCTTGGGGCAGGCTGGACCGAGGCCTCGTTACTGGAAGTAGGCCCAGGAGTTTCTTGGGCCTACTAGTCAGGGGTGGTCCTGTGCTGTCTTGCCTGCGGGGAGAAGCCGAGCAATTGAAGAAACCAGGGGAAGACTTTTCTCAGAGAGGACCGAGCCAAAAGGGCTGGTATCTCAGGAAGAGCCTGGAGACTCAATTGCAGGACGCATCCCGACCCATCTACCTCACAGTGTTGCCGGATCGGCTGAAAGAAACTGGTACTGTGTGACTGTACTTTGACTTTACAGAAAGTTCTTTGTTATACAATCCTGTGGCAGAGGATTGTCTAACGACTCTAAGATATTCTTCAAGTCTGTGGCAAAGACTATGACCGAGCACTTCTCCGGATGCTAGGTCAGTGAGAGAGGCCTATCTGGTGGTTGCTATATCCAGTGTGGAAACTGTTTGTCCTCTGGATTAAAGAAGTACCCGTGATCCCCAAATACAAGGTGCCTGAATCTCCACTAACCCTCCATCCCTCTATCTGACTTTGTTAAATAAAAACCATTGGAAAAAGAGACTATGTGTTGGCGCTGACATCTGTGAACAACTCTCCAATGGGACCCCTACGACGGACACGGTGGAACAGTGAGGTAACGGTAAGACCCAAAACAAAACCAGCAGCTCCTGCGGGGGTAGTGCTACAGTACATTTTAGGATGTACCACTTTCTCTTTGTTCTCCTTTCTTTCCCTTTTATCTCTCTCTCTATCCTAAATTTTAGTTCCCCCCCATCCCTCTTTTTAGCCGTCTTTCTTGTTCTTTCTCTTATTCTTTATCTCCCTTTCTTTGTCCCTCTTTTCCATGTATTCTCTATTTTTACTCCTTGGTGGGGGGGGGGGGAATGGGATGAGTGGCAGTGCTGGGGGGAGTTCTGATCAGCCAACTTAGGTACTCTTGATTAAGGTCATCTTCTGATCTGAGAACTGTAGTGGGGATATTTAATGGCAACTATAATCACAGGAAGTGTTACTCACTGTGTCTCCGACTTTGTGGTGTCTCGCAGCAGTGACCCCTATGCCGAAATCAGTCAGCAGACCTCTAGTCTCTGCCCCCCAGCCATGCCGTGAACTGAATGGGTGGCTGTGAAGAGCCATGGGTGGCCGCGGGCTCCAGGAACAGCTCAGCTGGGTGGACGCAAAAAGACTGGGAGAGCAGTGCAGGCTTCAGGAACAGCCCAGGATTCGGTGACCCCTGGCAAATCATCATTTGACCCCCAGGTTGAGAACCACTGCTGTAGAGTGAAGGTTATATGCCATATTATTCCACTAGTGGTCAGCCAAAGCTTTCACCCTCTAAGCCTGTAGAAGTGTGATTAATTTTACTGTGCTACTATACTGCATAAAGTAATAAATGAAATGAGTCAACAGCTTTTTTTGCCAGTAGAGGTTAATTTATAAAAATGGAAACACAGAAAACTGGGCAGATTTGGATATTTTACCCAAAGCATATTTTACCCAAAACACCCATTCAAATACAATCTTTAATTTTATAAGAACATAGTGGTTGGTGCTGTTGACCAGAACTGGTAGCTGTGGTTAACAGCACATCTTTAGTTGCAACTTATTAGTCTTTATAAGTTTTAGAAAACCAATTTCTCTCTACTTTTTGCTTCAGAAAATGTCTGGAAAAGTTCAATAGAAAAGAAAATGGTTAGATAGGTGAATAACAAACTGCACTCACAAAACCTGACAAGTGCAAGACTAATTTCCATAGCCTAATTGAGGTCATTGAGTTGTAGACTTTTGTCATCAATATCAATTCTCAGAAGCACATCAAGAAAAAAACATAGGACGTTTTTTATTACACTCAGGAAGATATAAATTGTTGGCAGCATTTGTTGCCGGTGGGTTAATATGAGCAGTCTAGCGTCTAGTGTAAACTAGATACATAAAGCACATTTAGGAGCTCTAATACAATAAAAAAAGGTTAAAGCTTTCATAATATAAGGACATAGTATATGTACACAGAAAGACAAAATCTAGTGTAATGGAAGTGTAGCACACGGACCTTTTTCCTGCCTGGCTCACTTGCAAGGTAAGGCACACCGTGCTATATGCCCGTACCCTCCTGTTTGAAGAGGTTAAGCGGTGTTCACAAATTTTGGGTCCTGCAGAGAGTTACCTCCTTCCACTGGTTCTCATTCCCAGTGTATAGGGACAAGTCTATATTTCTCCCCCCAAGAAGGCCAATGTCCAGAACACTTTAACTCCAACAGAGAGTTTATTTTTCCTTTGCTCCAGTAAATGGGAAATTGAAGAGAAAAAAATAAGTTAGCAGAGTCAGAAGGCAGATTCAGGCACACACACCTTAGTCACTCGTCGCCACTCGATCCCGAGTGGGTTTAGCTCACCCGGATAGTCCCTATGAAAGCGGCCCTAGCAGCCGGTGTGGAGCTTGAACAGTTCTGTCACCCTATCCCCTCCAGGGATGGGTTCAGGGAATCCTTTAACCTCTGTAGAGTTTAGAGAACAGAACGATGCCAATGGGCACTCTACAAGGTTAGCTTTGCGGAGTAAAGAATCCTTCCCTCTGACAGGTCACCAGGCCTCTCCCAAGACAGCGATCTTCCATCACTCATCTCCTCTGTGGGACCGATCCTCCCCTGGCTTCCTCTCTGTCAGAGCGGGTACCCTCACCTGGGCACCCTGGGACTCCAGTGGGCTGATTGTAGACCCAGTTAAAGGTACTGGGCCTACCTGGAATGTTGCAGCCTCGGGCCAAAGGTGCCCGAGACTCCTCGGCCAGTCAACGCACCCCGTGGGGCACACTCCCCCACGGGACTCCTCCGGGTACTCCTCCCTAAAGATGGCGTCTGCCCCTTATATACCCTCTCCTGGCATGCACAGCAGGCGAGGCCCCACCCACTGCATGGAAGCCGAGAGAGGACATCCAATACCGCCACTGTGTCACCTGAAGTTCAACCCTAGGCCTAGGCAACAGTGCCATCCACAGGCCAAAGGGGAACCATACACCAGACAACACCACAGCAGAGCAGAGTCCAGCATTAAATTAGAAAGTCTGAGCCAAACTATTGCTCAGGCCATGCCCTAAATTTGGGCATAGCGACCCCCTAAATTTAGGGGTCCACTACAGAAGTGTGATTAAAAGGTGAGCCTATGCGAGACCAACAATTTAACATTGGATAGAAAGTAAATCCTCTTAGCTTAAAAATAGTTTTGGGCTCCTTTCACAACATGTCATTTTTGAATAATCCCTCCTTCTACCCAGCATGGACCCTTCCTTCTTCCTTCTCTGTTTCGTCCAGAACTGGTCTCACACGTGTCCACCACTTTTTTAAAACTGACCAAATTGTCTAATTTCCTATGCTTAGCAATACTCATAACCCACCACACAACGAAACCTTTAGATACTTACAAATTAAAAATGTAATGTCCCAAAATTTGCCTCTACACCCGACTTCTCCTAGTTTTACAATTCTTGAACGCACTTGTATGACAGATGCCCACAGACGTGGTCTTGTTGTAGACCTCTACACCCAACTGCTTTTGCACACAACCAGCTCCCCACCATCGTACACTGCAAAATGTGAGAATGACTTAAACCCCCCCCCCCCGACACACTGGATTGGACTAAAACTTGGCATAACACAAATTCATCTACTCCAAACATAGCTGCCCTTGAAACAAATTATAAAGTACTTACTCGATGGTACCTGGTTCCTGCTAGAATATCTAAATTCTATCCACAATACCCTCCCCAGTGTTTCCGAGGTTGTAGTGACCCAGGTACGCATCTCCATGTTTGGTGGACCTGTCCCATCGTTCAATCTCATTGGTCAAAAATATTTAATATTCTATCCACAATGTTTGCAACTCACATTTCATTTGACCCATCAGTTGCCCTCCTAAACAACAAACCGCCAAATATAACGCAACAACAACTTAAACTTTTACTGTATGTAACAACGGCAGCAAAACAAACAATTGCTGCCGCCTGGAAATCTAAGACACTTTGCATTGTATCTGCTAAACAACGTGTTACACAGGCTATGATTCATGCCAAAATAGAGGCCACCATATTGGATAAAATTTCCAAATTCGAGAAACTATGGCTTCCCTGGATAAATCATTATTTACCCCCAGATCTTGACTGCTCTCTTCTTCTGCCCTAAAGTAAGCTACCTACCTTTCTTTCAAAACTACATTATATCTATGGTTATATTATTTTCATTAATCCCCTCTGGAGCCCCCCCCCCCGATTTTGTACTCCTACCATTCCCATTCTTGGTCCACTTATCCCCCCTTATTTACTCTAATTTATGTCTCCAAATGTAATACTTCTGAAATCTAATATACCTATTTGTATTCCACATTGGTACAGTAATAGGGGTTTTACTATTATAGATAATCTCCTATAAGGAATGATTGGGACCCGTGTTCATCTACCCAGGTTTCCCAGGCCAATTAGCTGGAACCTGGCCCTGGTTGGATGGATGTTGCTTCTGACTTTACAGATATTGACTATTTGTAGTTTATGAGTTAATATCCTATTGTTTCATCTTTTAGACATGATCTTTATCCCTCCCCTGTTCTGTATTCAATACAGATTACTAATAATAATATTTACAGTAAGATTTACAGAAATCTGTTAAACGATAAGTTACGCATTTTTATGTGACTTACTGTTCAGACATGAACTGTGCTCTAATTTAAGTATTTGTGTGAGGAGTTTTCTCTCTTTACTCAACATTATCTATTTTTATTGTAAAATAATTACTAATAACATGTGCTGTACAACTTTCAATAAAATATTTGAACCGATAAAAAAAAAAGAAAGTAAATCCTCTGGGAATTAAGCAGAAGCATCTATTTTCCAGGGTCATATTTCTTTATAGCCAACACAGACAGTGTTCCTAGGATAGCCAGACTGTCAGTGATGACACATATTCATTCATATATCACATTGCTGACTGTCAGTAACAGATTCCTTTCTATTATAAAAGGTTCCAGACTGTCGCCCTAGCTGCCAATGCAATCTGGATGAAAATCCTCATTGGTGCTGCCTGGCACAATTTGTGCATATTTGTTGGTGAAATACTGCACCTTTAGACCACCTTCTCTTGGTCCATAAACCTATTGTACTACTAGCAGAATGGGATAATGATTTACTCTAGTGTTTCATCTTCAGTTCTCAGGATAAACTGATGCAGAATGGACAAACCTGTAGCCCAGGGATCATTAACTCCTTTGCAAAATTATATGTGTGAAAAGTTTGGGAAACGCTGGAGTTGCTCCTCTCTGTCTAAATTTTATTGATAAACGTTTTGTAAAAATAAAAATACTAAAATACTATTGCTCCAGTTTGTGATCGGAATGTATTCATGTTGACTTGCAGGTTTACTAAAAGGTCCACTGCCTGGGCAATCAGCCAATGTCTTTGCCTCAGACAGATGTAGTCACTCACCCCTGCTGTAAATAAAAAACAGCTGGGAAGGACAGGGTGTCTGGAGAATAAATGGAGCCAGTGCCACTTGTTAGCAATTATTTAATTTTTTTTTTAATAGCCAACAGCAAGAGAAAGATGGGGGGAGGGTGATATCTTTAATATGACTAGGTTTGTTTTAATTGTTGCAGTTCACTAGACATGTGCACACTTTTTTGTTTCGGAATTTCGTTTTCGTCCGAAAAATAAATGTATTTAGTTACTCCCGAAATTCGTTTTTATTTATTTTGTTCCGTTAAAAAATGCATTCGTCTGAAAATCCAAATTAATTAAGGTCGAATCTGTCATTGAAGGCTCATGGTGTCCGTCGAATGTTCTAAGAAGATTCAACGAAGCAGCTAAACTGTACGACGCCGTAATCGTACATTTATGGTCAAATTCTCCGCCCACAAGCTATAGTAGAATTATAATGTTGTATGATTAGTAATAACTATATTTATTAATTTATATTACTAGTCAACCAACATTAGAATTCTTCTATAGCCTATGGGCAGAGAATTTGACCATAAATGTCCGTTTGTGGCGATCGTATGTTTTTAGCTGCTTTGTCGAATCTTCATGTCTCTATAATGTTGAATCTTTTCTCTCCATGTCGAATAATCTTGGACTAATAGAGTTAGGTTAGGCACATTTAATAGCAGTTTCGATAGACACTGATCACTATTGTCACCGTCATGTTGAATCTTCTATCTATATCGAACTGTTGTCACAACAAAACAAAAATAAAGCATTTTTTATGTCGGATCTTTCGGATTTCAGATTCTGCACGTTCGTTATTGTTTGTTAAAACGAACGTGAAAATCCCTGAAATTTGGACGAAAATGCATTCTGACGAAAACGAATGCACATGTCTACAGTTCACTGCCTTACAGTATCCAATTTTTAAGAAAGTTGGAATTTATATTTTGCAGTCAGCTTTATTATCCTTCTTACTACATTACGGGGGCTAAAAGGCATCTGAAATGACATTAACATTAACATTAACATTTGTAATAAATAAAGTAATAGCCAGGTGGGGATAGAAGAGACAGACCTAACACAAGGAGCATAACAATATTGGGATGCAAAAATGTGGACTTAAAAATGCTTTAAAGCCAATTTGCTCAATCCCTGGTCTGAGTGAGTCATCTTGCATTTGATCTACCTGACACAGCCAACTGATATGAATCAATAGCTATAGCCATGAGCCAGATTTACGAATAATGTAATTTGTGTCCCCACAGTATGGAAAAAGTACAACATGGAGCTAAAGTGTTAGTTTAATGCTGTTCACTTTGAAAAGGTCAGGAAGTTGTGTTTGGTGCATAATATTTAAAGATCATCTTAAGAATAGCAAATATAGATGACTTCCTCTCTGTTATGACACTAATATATGTTCCTAAGTATTGCTTTAGGTTTTATTCAAGAGTTTGACTCAAATGCTATGTAATTTAGATTTAGGTTATAAATCAACTGAAAATGTCCTATTCATTTTTATAACTGTGCACGGAGTGTTATAATCCTAAGGATATAAGGAATCAAGCATACATAAATAAATCACCCAAAGAGAGGAAGACTAAACAGCACTGTAGTGAGGCAGATGAAAAAAGTAATTAGTACATAGTTCACATATTGGAAAGTGTCATTGCAAATCATCCTCTGGCAAAAAGTTAATTTACAGCTGTGCCATTAGTATACTTTAAATGCTTACTTTTATATATATAAAAAAAAAAACCCTCTATAAACTGGGCAAAAGAAAATGACAACAAAAGTGGACGTGTTGACCATAGTACATAGTCAGAATTTTTGGGAATGTATGCTGCTGACCTGCCTTTAAGTAAGTTACTACCATGCTCCCATCCCTAGAAATCTGGTAAATACACCCTCTTACCTTTTCAACATGGTAATAATTTCAATCTCTTTTATTTTGATTTTTTTTTAATATTGCATCTCTCCATTCATCTATTTTTCAAAAATGAAAATAATCTTCTTGCTTTGCATTTCAATGTTCAGTACTTCCTTTCTTAACCGCTTGCTTGCTATGCTTGCCACCCACCCAAAGTACTTTTACTGTTGTCACCCTTTTTTCAATAAGGGGGTACCATTTGTACGTGGACAACTTTTTTGCTAGAGTGACACTTTTTAGACATTTGTTCATTAAAGAAAATGGCTGCTGTGGCACAGTGCAATCTAATTGCAGAGGCTTCCCCCAACAGCGTTTTAACACCCCACATATTTAGGGGGAGAAAGCCTGCTTGCGCAATTAAGAACTACTCGCTGTGAAATGGAAGGACCAATGTGATGTATTCTATCTGCCTTCCATTCTTCCAGATACGACGGTCCACATTTGCACAGTGTCTGGTGTAGTTGAAAAGTCTCTCTGTGTCCGCAACACTAATCTAAATATGGGAGGCGCCACTTTAACAACCAAATGATGTAGCAGTATTAAGCCACCCGCAGAGATACTGTGTTTCCCCAAAAATAAGACCTACCCCAAAAATAAGACCAACCTCGATTATCTAGGACAGTGTTTCTCAACTCAAGGCGCCCCAACAGGTCATGTTTTCAGGCTTTCCATTATTTCGCACAGGTGATTTGATCAGTTTCACTGCCTTAGTAATTACCACAGCTGTTTCATTTGAGGGAATTCCTGAAAACATGACCTGTTGGGGCGCCTTGAGGACTGGAGTTGAGAAACACTGATCTAGGATGACTGCAATATAAGCCCTACCCCGAAAATAAGCCCTAGTTAAAGTCCTTGTAAAATCATGTATTCCACGCTGTAAAATAATTATATAATGTCAAGTGTGTGTCTTTATGTAACATATAATAGTAGAAAATACCTTATTTACAGCACCACTGGTTGCTCATGTGACCCGTCGGAGCTCTCCACATCTCCTCCCAGCTGACATCAGTGGCCCCTCTCCCTGGAGTGCTCGGAGCGGGGCTGACATCAGCGGAGATCGGATCAGGGAACAAGAGCTCCTGTGGGTCATGTGAGCGCCCAGCGGCGCTGTAAATAAGATATTTTATACAATGTTACAGACACACACTGGACATTATATAATCCATTTGCAGAGCAGATCAAATGATTTTACAAGAACTTTAACTAGGGTTTATTCGATATAATGCTTTTGTTATTTACAGAGCTAATGGATCCTTCCTACAAATTTCAAGAAGCGATAATCACAGCCCTTTTGTATCCAGAAGGTCGCTGTTACCAAAAGCCCAAATCCAGATGCAGTTAGTCGGCTGCATGAGAGACATTTCCCAGATGTCCTCCCAGGTAACCCAACACAAAGGTCACTCCAAAAAAATATGTTGTATCTGTGGTAAATGCGGAAAGAGGCTTGACACCCATTTTTTTGTCCCTCCTGTCCTGGCTAACCTGGCCTCTGCATCAAGGACTGCTTCCGTCGCTCCCACACACTAGTGGACTACTAGTCTAGGATACAGCACAACACAGTCTAGGGTACAGCAAGGCTCACAACTCCACATAAGAAGGGCCTAAAGATGTTAGATAGTCAGGAAACTGCCTATCACATTTTGAGAGGCCCTAATAAATGTTCTGAAAAGTTAAAGTTGAATTTTAACTTTATTTTCACTAGAACTGAATGGAATTATCATACCAACCTAGACACTGTACTGCTTTGCACTGTTGTATGCAGATCCCCTGATATTCTGGGTTTAGTTGTTGCTTTGTGTCATGTGACACACTGCATATCCTGTTGATAGACTCTGTTCCTTCCACTTCCTGCCACTTCCTGCAGCAGCTAGAGTCTGTACACTCCCTTCTGTAGTCTTTCTTTAAGACTCTGTAAATTATGTAATTTCCCTCACAACTCTGAAGCGGGGTGGTATTGACTACATCCTAATTAGCATTCAATCCCACCCAGCTACTCCTACAGGAAAAATCTAAACCTCCCAAGTCTTGCCTGTGCTGATGTTGGGAGGGATTGAATAGACCACAATTAGCCCTGGTCCACACTAGCATGACATGAAAGTTGTGTGACCTCCAGCACAAATTTGCTGTATGACTTCTTCGCGACCAGGTGTGATTTCAAAGCATCTTTACTGATAAGAAACATTCCTATGCGACTTTGATGCATCATTGTTTTTTCTGTAACCCTCCCCTCTTCCCCCAGGTCACCCCTGCTCCCTAAAAATGTTGTCCCAATTACATTCCATGATTGCAGCCGAAATGCATGTTCCAGCTCACAATTTATTGTTCATTTTACAAGCATAAACGTGTGTCACACATAGGGCAGCTCATTCTCCTGTAATACCCCAAAGAAGCATTATGCCCCATACACACGATCATTTTTAATGTCATTTTTAAAACTGACGTTTTTCTTGTCATTTTTTTTCTTGTTTCCTCTCAAGCCTGTCTTGCGTACACACCATCATTTTAAAAAATGTTCAAGAAAAGCGCAGTGACGTACACCACGTACGACGGCACTATAAAGGGGAAGTTCCGTTCGAATGGCGCCACCCTTCATGTTAGTAAAGTTTGTTGAGAGACGATTCGCTCTTTTCAGTCTAGTGCTTTTCAGTCCGTTACAGCATGATGAATGTGCTATCTCCATTACGAACGCTAGTTTTACCAGAACGAGCGCTCCCGTCTCATACTTGATTCTGAGCATGCGCATTTTTTTCACGTCGTTAAAGCATACACACTATCGTTTTTCACGTCGTTAAAAAAAACGACATGAAAAACGACGTGAAAAAAGAGAGCATGTTCGAAATTTTTAATGCCCGTTTTTCACGTCGTTAAAAATGCTCTGGAGCATACACACAATCATTTTTAATGGCCATTTTTTTTAATGCCATTTTTAACGGCATGAAAAATGATCGTGTGTATGGGGCATTAGAATGTTGTCAGTCATGGAGTGTCACATGTTTTTTCAGTGCACTTTTCGATGCGTTTGTAGCGCGCACGGCAAAACACGCATCTGATAACCGTGATTGGGGTGTCATTAACAATTAGGCTGCATTTACATCTGCATGTTTCCAAATGCATCTCAACCCACATAGAAAAAGCGAGCTTTGCCACGCATTCCAGAAATGCGCTGCAAATGTGCATTGCACTTGTGTCATTATAATGGTAAGGCAAACGTGATGTGCGTACCCAAAACGTGCAGCAAAGCATGCATTTTATGTGCAAATTACTTCATGCTCAGAAACTCTCAAATGCAAACATAAGCGCAATGCACATTGCTGCGCATTTTGGAAACGCACAGCAAATTGTTTATTTACTTGTGGGTTGCTGTGGGTTTGGAAATGTGCAAATGTAAATAAATGGTAATGCAAGTGCGATTCGCATCACTGCTCGTTTTTGAAACACATGGCAAAGAGTGCTTTTTCTTATAGGTTGCTGTGCATTCAGAAACGTGCAGATGCAAACGAATGGTAACGCAAGCGTGACACAAGTTGCCACACATTTTCAGAACACACAGCAAAGAATGCAATTTCTTGCAGGTTGCCTAGTGTTTGGAAATATGCAGATGCGAACAAATGATAACACAAGCGCAACAAGCATTGCCACGTGTTTGCAAAATGCATGGGAAAGTGTGCATTTTCATGTGGGTTGCTGTGTGTTCAGAAACATGCAGATGTGAACGAATGGTAACGCAAGTGCAACGCGTGTTGCAGCACGTTATCGATATGCACACCAAAGAGTGTTTTCTTGTGGGTTGCCATGCATTCAAAAGCGTGCAGATGCAAACAAATGGTAACACAAGCACTACACACGTTGCCGTGTTTTCAGAAATTTTAATTAAAAGCATGCATTGTCTTGTGGGTTGCCGAGCATTCATAAACGTGCAGATGGGAACAAATGATAACGCAAGGGCGACACGCAATGCTCATTTTTGGAACGCATGGCAAAGTGCATGCTTTCTGTGCATGTTGCTGTGCGTTTAGAAATGTAAAAATGCAAAAGAATGGTAATGCAAATGTGATAAGCATTGCCACACGCTTTTTGTGCGTTCAGAAATGTGCAAATGAGGGCACAGTCTAAATGGTAATGCAAGTACGATGCATATTGCAGCATGTTTTCTGTGCAGGTTGCGTGCGTTCAGAAACGTGCAGATGGGCAACATTGGCTCGTTTGTCACGTGTAGGGCAGCCCATTCAAACGAATAGGCTGCCCTATATGTGATGTGTGTTTACACATGAAAATAAACCTACGGCAACCATCACGAAAATTTTGCCCACAATTTCAAATTCATAGGTGTGAATGTATCCTAATATCTACTGCAAAAATAAATAAAATGCAGGGTGCCCCCTTAATATTCATACCAGACCCTCATCCAGGATTAATGTCTGCTATGATTATAAAGGGTAAACCTACCACGAATCTAAAGAATGGGGTTCCCCTTTAATATTTATACCAGACCCTCAACCAGAATTACAGTGTGCTATGTTGAGCTGTCTGGAGTTCCCCATTAAAATTATTGTAGAGCCTCTGGCAGGAATAGGGTCTATGTGAATGTAAAAGGTAACTCCACCACAAAACTAAGCTATCTATACCAGACCCTCACCCAGGATTAGGTTCAGTTAGAATAGGAAACATTATTGCAAAAATTAAAACCCCTGTAGGGTTCCCCTTTAATATCATAGCAGGCCTCTAATCCTGGTTTAGTGTCTGCTATGAATATAAAGAGAAACTCTGCTGCAAAACTAAAGTGTGGGATTTCCCTTTATAATCCATACCAAACCCTTACCCAAAAATAATGTCTGCTATAATTATAAAGGAAACTACATAGCAAAACTAAAGTGTGGGGTTCTTTCCCAATATCTATATCAGATTCTCATCCAGTATTTGGGTTTGATATGAATATAAAGGGTACCTCCACCTCAAAAATAATGTGTGGTCTTCCCCTTTAACCACTTGCTTACTGGGCACTTAAACCCCCTTCCTGCCCAGGCCAATTTTCAGCTTTCAGCGCTGTCACGCTTTGAGTGACAATTGCGCGGTCGTGCGACGTGGCTCCCAAACAAAATTGATGTCCTTTTTTCCCCACAAATAGAGCTTTCTTTTGGTGGTATTTGATCATCTCTGCGATTTTTATTTTTTGCGCTATAAACAAAAATAGAGCGACGATTTTGAAAAAAACACAATATTTTTGTACTTTTTGCTATAATAAATATCCCAATCTTTTTAAAAAAAAAAAAAAAAATTTACCTCAGTTTAGGCTGATACGTATTCTTCTACATATTTTTGGTAAAAAAAATTGCAATAAGCGTTTATTGATTGGTTTGCGCAAAAGTTATAGCGTCTACAAAATAGGGCATAGTTTTATAGCATTTATATTAATTTTTTTTTTTTACTAGTAATGGCGGCGATCAGCGATTTTTATTGTGACTGCGACATTATGGCGGACACATCGGACACTTTTGACACCATTTTGGGACCATTGTCATTTTTACAGCGACCAGTGCTTTTAAAATGCACTGATTACTGTAAAAATGACACTGGCAGGGAAGGGGTTAACACTAGGGGGCGAGGAGGGGGTTAAATGTGTAACCTGGGAGTGATTCCTACTGTGTGGGGGAGGGGACTAACTAGGGGAGGTGACCGATCTGTGTCCCTATGTACAAGGGACACAGAATCGGTCTCCTCTCCCTGACAGGACGTGGATCTCTGTGTTTACACACAGAGATCCACATCCTTGTCTGTGTGCTGGCCGATCGCGGGAGCCTGGCGGACATCGCGGCCACCAGGCACGCGCATCGTCATCTCAGCGACGCGCCGGCGCGCCCCCCCCAGTGGCCGGAATAGCCAAGGCCATCTATTGACGGCCTCCCGGATTTGTAGACCCACCTTGAGGCCGTCATTTGTATATGCTCTCAAAGGGTTAATATCCACACCACTCCCCCATACAGGATTAGGGTCTGCTATGGATATAAATGAGAACACTGTGTCAAAAATTAAAAGCTGGTGGGGTCCCCTTTTAATAAACCAACCCTCATGCAGGATTAATATCTGCTTATATTCTAAAGGGTAACAATGCTGAAAACGTGTGGTGTTCTCCTTTAATATTGCTACCAGATCCTCATCCAGCATTAGTGTCTGATGTGAATTTCTCCTTAATATTTATACCTGACCATCACCTAGGATTAAGGTCGGCTATGATTATAAAAGGGTAGGGTGATGATATATATATATATATGTCTCTATGTTTGCAGAGTTGAATTTATATGTATGTGGATATATATATTGTTTGTGATATGATTATTTTTACATATAAATTTGTCCATTTTTTTATTATATTCTTTCCACCTCTGCATCATAGCCTATACCAATGTCATGTTCACCTGTTCTCTGTTTGCCCACATGTGTATACTATATGTTTTATGTATGATATACATGTGGGAACCACTCCTGCTTCATAGATTGGATGCCTCCTTATGGCTATACATATTGGGGTATCCGGCTATGTGAACATTCATTGTTGGACAAATACTTCACTACGGCGAGGTGTTTATGGTATTAGTTTTTTGATTTTTCAAAAGACGGGGAGTAGTTTTGTGGTGGGCCTTATTTTTACCACCCCTTTTTCCTCTCTCCCTTTCTTTTTTGACTAGGTCCATTGTATTTTACCTGTCATGAGCCTAAGGCTGCATGTGATGATAATATATCATTTTTTTACGACCGTATTTACATCTTTATTTCGCATGCAGCTTTATGTCTTATGTCTTTTGTCTTTTTGTTTCGTTTGTGCTATATATTCCTTCCTCTTTTTTTCTCTTCATGGAGGACATTATACCTTGGATAATTTCCCTATGGTTACTTACTATATATATATATATATATATATTGATGAATGATTTTATTATGGGGAAACATAATGTCTGTATTTATGCACATCTATAAAGGTATAATGGAATATAAGAAACACGGATCAATTTTAATCAATGATGGTGATTATAATGTTTTTATGGTTGGTGTTCTTTAGTTTAACATTTTATCTTTCTATAGCACACAGTCTTTCATTGTTTTGTCTATATATTTATATATGCAATGTGTGTGTTTATGTATATTTTCTATATGGGTTTCTCTTCTTATGTTTCTTACGTGAATCACATGCAACAGAAAGTCTGCAAATGAATGATCTGCGTCATCTGCCATAGAATTAGGTGGGGCTATATAAGGATGATCATGACGATCATGCTGAAGTGTGTGAATTGCGTCTAGCAGCTCTCTGTTTTTGTCAACACTTGGGATGTTCTAATAAAGAATTTTGATCGATTACAGAGTGCAGCCATTTCTTCTACTCAGAATTAGGGTCTGCTGTGATCATAAAAGGAACAGCCCTGCTGCTTTCAATCACAGCCATTGAGGAGGGAGCAGGTAGGGGGGGGGGGGCGCTCTGTGGGGTTGATCTACTAAAAGTGGAGAGTGCAAATCCTGGTGCAGCTCTGCAGAGAAACCAGTCAGGTTTTCCAGGTTTTGGGAAAGCTTAATTAAACAAGCTGAAATTAGAAGTTGATTGGCTACCATGCACAGCTGCACCAGATTTTGCAGTAAATCAACCCCTGTGTGTCTATGCAAACAACTTGCTATAGGGGCACTAGTGGGGGTGAGGATCCATAAATGCTGGTGGGAGACCCGAGAGGGTGTGGGTGGTGATAACACAATGCCATTCCTCCCCCATTCACCACCCACATGAAGGCCCGGAAACACCCATAGTAACCTAGTAAGACCCACCCATATAAACTCCCACAGCTGGTACAATTAAATTTCCTATGAATTCTAATCCGATGGATTTTTCCATCGGAAATCCGATGAAGCTGACTTCCATCAGTCTTGCCTACACACCATCAGTCAAAAATCCGACCGTCCCATACGCTGTGACGTAAAACACTCCGACAAGCCGAGAAAAATTAAGTTCAATGCTTCTGAGCATGCGTTGACTTGATTCTGAGCATGTGTGGGTTTTTTGTCCGATGGAGTTCCACACAGTTGATCGGAATTTGCTATAGTTTTTTTTCCCATCGGATAAATTTAAAACATGTTCTATTTTTTCTCACCGATGGAAAAGGGCCCATACACGATTGGTTTGTCCGATGAGAAAAGTCCATCGGAGTGTGTCCCATAGCCCATTCTGAAACTACAGAGGCTCAAATAATCATGGGGGATGTATTATCAGGACTGGCAAAGGAAGGAAACAGGAAGTCAGATATCTTAGACATTCATCCAGAAGGAGGAGTGACATCACAGAAACAGAAACTTTCTGTATACTGCTAAAGAAGGTAAGTTACACAACTGACAGTAGGGTTGTGATACATACACAATGCATTTTTTGTTTTGGGGAAGAGAAGTTGGAGATCAGTTAAAAAAAAGGAAAAAATTAATAAATTAATTTAAAAAAAAGTTGTTGTTTTATTACGTTAAAGTTATATTAGTTATTTTTGGAAAGTAGACACTCGAAAGGTATTTACTGAAAGGCATGTTGAGTCTTTGGAAGATTTTATTTTTTACCAAAAAAAATATTTTTTTCTACACAACGTTGTGTTGTCTCTTCCAAAAAAGGGTAATTTGGGGAGTGTTGATACTGTCCTGGCAGTTTATGGTCTCCAAAAATGAACAAGAGTCAGGAAATCTAATGCGTAAATTTGCACCCCTTGAAGCCATTGGATTTTGGGCCCCTGAATGTGGCTGGGCTACCAAAAAGTCTCTTACAAGTTTTTGTAAAGTTGTCCCTTTGAAATCTTTCTCACACTTGCCATGGGTATATGTGGCATTACACCCTAAAACACATTCTGCTACTTCTCCTGAGTATGGGGATACCACATGTGTGAGTTTTTTTGGGAGCCTAGCCATGTACAGGGGTCCAAAATCCAATGACCACCTTCAAGCTTTAAAAGGGCATAACTTACCCATATCATTTCCTGGCTACCCAGTTTTGGAGGCTCTAAAATTCCAGGATAGTACAAACACAAAATCACCCCTTTTTTGGAAAGTAGACACTCCAAGAGGCATGGTGAGTACTTTGCAGATCTTATTTGTTGCCACAAGTTTTTGGAAAAAGAAGAAAGAAAATAAACATGTATTTGTTTTTTTTTTCTTTTTCCATTTTTCAAAACCTTATGACAAAAAATTGAGGTCTGCAAAATACTCGCAATGCCTCTTATCAAATATCTTGGTGTGTCTACTTTCTAAAAAGTGTGGTGTTTTTTTTTACTATCCTGGTATTTTAGAGCCTCCAAAACTGTGATACTGTAGGTAGTCAGGAACTCAAATGCAAAAGTTCTGCCCTTTGAAAGCCTGAAGGTGATCATTGAATTTTGGGCCCCTGTACGTGGCTAGGCTGCCAAAAAGTCTCTCACATGTGGTACCCCTATACTTGGGAGAAGTAGCAGAATGTGTTTTGGGAGCATAATTCCACATATACCCATGGCATGTGTGAGAAATATCTCACTGAAGTGACAACTTTGTATAAAAAAAAATACATTTAAATTTTGCCATTTTACAAAAACATGTGGCAAAAAAATTAAATCTTTCATGGACGCAACATGCCTCTTAGCAAATACCTTTGGGGTGTCTACTTTCCAAATGGAGTCATTTGGAGAGTGTTAATATTGTCCTGGCATTTTAGGTCATTTTAGGTCCGGAAAATGTGATAGGAGTCAAGAAATCCAATGTGTAATTTGCACCCTTTGAAAGCCTGAAAGTGGTCATTGGATTTCCGGCCCCTGTACGTGGCTAGGTTCCCAAAAAATAGGATTTTTGTACTCACTGTAAAATCCGTTTCTCTGACGTCCATGGACCGACGCAGCTCTCATACTGATTACATGTGGGTATATGTCCCTGCTCGCAGGAGAAGACCTAGGCAGAATGTTAGAGGTTAAAACATTCTAGAACAAGCCAGAGCTGAACAGCCCCGCCCAGGGGGGCGGTCCCTCCGGAAATTACCCTTCCACCTGCAGCTAACAGCCTCAGTTCGTAACAAAGCAGTACAAACTTAAAAGGAAGGGTGGGTGCTGCGTCGGTCCATGGACGTCAGAGAAACGGATTTTACGGTGAGTACAAAAATCCTATTTTCTCTTATCGTCCATGGACCAACGCAGCTCTCATACTGATTACATGTGGGACTTCCGAAAGCAGTATAAGAAAGGGGTGGGAGCAAAGAAAGTAAAGAACAACCAAAACTTCACTCCAAACCAGAAGAGCCCCTCAACGGAGGAGTTGTAACATTAGACAGCGGCCTGCAACACTTTGCGGCCGAAGGAAGCATCCGAAGATGCAGCCACATCAACCTTGTAGAACTTTGAAAAGGTATGAATGGACGACCAGGTCGCCGCCTTGCACACTTGTGCAACTGACGCTTGATGTAGGAAAACCCAGGAAGCACCATTGCCCTGGTGGAATGCGCCGTAACTGGGAAGGGAGGCGCCCGCCCTATGAGAGCATAGGCTTGAAAGACGGTTTTGTCCGATCCACCTAGAAAATGGTGGCAGACAAAGCCGCTTGGCCCTGTTTCTGACCAGAGCCAGTCAAACAGAGAGTAGACTTCCTAATAGAAGCAGTAGACAAGCACACCCGCAAGGCTCGTACCACATCCAAAGTGTGCCGTGCACACTCTCTGGGATGCGATGGGCGAGGACACTAGGACGGGAGGACAATGTCCTCATTTAGGTGAAAAGACGAGATCACCCTTGACAAGAGAAAGTCGCGGATGCAACACCGCCTTATCCTTATGGATGACTAAATATGGCGACTTGCAGTACAAGGTCGCCTAATTCAAATACTCGTCTAACATCAGTGATCGCCACTAAAAAGGGCCACACTCTGAGACAAAGTGAAGAGGGGAATATCCCTGATATTCTGAAAAGGAGGTTCCTGGAGAACTGAGAGTACCCACGGGGGGAGAGGAGACTTGACAGGAGGGAGCCCATGGCGAACCCCCTGCACAAGGGTGCCAACCAAGGAATGACCCACTAGTGGTCGCCGAAAGAAGACGGCCAAGGCCGAAATCTGACCCTTAATGATACTCAAAGCGAGCCTTTGGGCCACTCCATGCTGTAGGAAACGCAGGATTTTAGGGACGGAATACGTCCGAGGATGTCAGCCCAGCTCTTCGCACATGGCGATGTAAGCTTTCCAGGTACAGAGATAGTTCCGGAGGTAGACTTCCGTGTCCTTAATATGGACGAAATGACCGAGTCCGAGAGACCTTGGTCTCTCAACACCTGGCTCTTAACAGCCCTGCCTACAAGGCCAGAGACTGTAAAGGCAGGATGAAATATATGACTGAGACAGAAAGTCCTCCCTTATTGGCAACCATCAGGGAACGGCCGCGACGAGGCGTACCAGATCGGCGTACCAGTGAAGCCGAGGTCAATCCGGAGCAATGAGGATCACAGGAATTCCCTCGGTTGCCACCCTGCGCAGCAGGCGAGGGAGCAACTGCCGCGGAGGATAAACGTATATCAGGTGATAATGACCCCATGGGCCACTGACGCCTCTGAGGCATCCGCCCAAGGATCCCTGGATCTGACCACAAATCTCGTCAACTTGCGATTGAGTCGAGAGGCCATCGGGTCCACCTCCGGCGTGCCCCACCGTTTGTGTGGCAAGGAGTTGAAATGCCTCCGGGTGCAAGGACCACTCTCCCTGGTCCAACGTCTGGCGACTCAAATAGTCCGCCAGTTCTATGCCCGGAATGTAAACGGCCGACAGAGCCGGCACGCTTCATTTAGCCCACTTCAGGGTACGGGGGACCTCAGAAGCCGCAGCTGAGCTCCGAGTCCCCCCTTGATGGTCGACATACGCCACCACCGTGACTTTGTCCGACTGGATCCTAATAGAGCGATCCTGCAATCTCTCAGACCACGAGGAGAGGCACAGTCTGATGGCCCGTATTTCCAGAACATTGTTCGGCAAACGGGCTTCGTCCGGAGTCCAAGCCCTTGGGCCAACAGGACTCCCCACCTTCAGGCTGGTGTCCGTAGTGAACACCGTCCATTGGACGGGGAGGAACGACTTCCCGGACCGAAGAGCCGGGGACCCAAACCACCATGTCAGAGACGCCCTGACCAGGTGGCTCACCTGGTTCGGAAAATCCAAAGACAACGGGGATTTGTCCCAAGGGAACAAAATCTCCTTCTGAAATGCCCTGGTGTGTGATTGGGCATACAGAACGGCCTCGAAAAGAGGTCACCATGAGTCCCAGGACTCCCATGCAAAAACGGATTGACGACCATTTTTTGGGATGTCAGCATCCGCACTGCAGACTGAAGCGTCAGTAGCTTCCCCGGAGGTAGGAATACCTTTGCCTCCAAGGAGTCCAGAATCAGATCGAGATACTTCAAATCTCGAGTCGGGACCCGGACTGACTCCTGAATGTTTAGGAGCCACCCGAAGTCCCTGAGGGTCTGACTGACAATAGTCACACTGTCTTCTAATTCTGAGCCATTTCCTGCTCTGAGAAGAAGATCGTCCAATGCCTTGCTGTCTCAGTAAGCTAGAACCGGCACAAGCACCTTGGTGAACACCCTCGGTGCGGAGGCTAGGCCGAAAGGAAGAGCCACAAATTGATAGTGGACTTCGCCGATTGCAAGCGCAGATCGGAACATGCAAGTAGGCGTCCTTGATGTCCAAGGTCGCCAGAAAATCCCCTTGACGGAGTGTACTGACCACCGTGCGAATGGATTCCATGCGGAACTTTTGCACTATCACAAAGGCATTCAGGACCTGGAGGTCCAAGATAAGCCAAACCCCATCCCTTTTTTGGGACGACAAACAAATTCGAGTAGAATCCCTGAAACCTCTCCTGTGACGGAACCGGCACAATCACTCCGGACCACAAACCTGGATAGGCCCCATAGGGCCGCCCAACGGGCAGGAAGAAGAGGAAGATTCGAGGGAAGAATCTGTCTGGTATTAGGAACAGGACCTATCCTGTAACCTGAGGTGATAACCTCGCACACCCACCGGTAGGAGATCCGGGAGGTCCATTGATCCGTGGACCTGCAAAGTCTTCCCCCCTACCCCAGAGTCGGGTGGGGGCAAGACTTCACGCGGAGGAGGGCTAGGGAGCCGGCTTCTTCGGCATACGCACCCAGGGGCGCACGTGTCCACCAGCCGTAACGCTGTCAGTCTGGGAGGGCCTCCCCGTTGACTGACGAAAAAACCTCCTTTTTGCTGGAAAGGAAGGACCCTGCTTACGGCGGCCTCCTTACCCTTGCTAGCTTGAGGAAGAACAGTGCTCTTACCTCCCGTGACATCCTTGATGATGTCATCCAGCGCAGCACCGAAAAGCCTATCATCTTTAAATGGTAAACCCTTCAGAGGCTTTTTAGAAGCTAGGTCAGCAGACCAGCATTTCAACCAGATCAAAGAACGCAATACCACCGTCAAGACAGAGGCCCTGAGTTATAAGGGGCCGCGTCAAACGTGGCGTCGCCACATAAACCCGGCCCTGCACCATCTGCGGGCCAGAGCAATAGTGTCTGGAAGAAGATCATGCTCCTGTACGGTTTGGTGCAAACATTTTTTGCCCATCCCGTAAGTGTTGGAGACACAAGGGTCACCGCTACCACAAGCCGTAGGGCGGACCCCAACAAGGCAAACATGGCTCTACTCACCACTTCTGACCTTCTGTGAGTGGGGTCCTTAAATGCAGGAGCCCCCTCCACCGGGAGAATGGTGGCCTCGTTCAACCGGGCGACTGCAATGTCGACCATTGGGGGAGAAGCCCACATTTTAAGTAGGGCATCTTCAAGGGGTATCTGATAGACAAACGGGACCATAAAAGGAACATATGGAAAAAAAAACTTTTTAGAAGACCTGGCCCTAAGGAACCAGAGGAGACTGTCCACCTGAGGTTCTACATCCGCAGCATTTAGCTTGCGAGTGCCCCTCACTGCATCAATGAGTTCACAAAACAAGCGCCCTGTCATTTACTGACACAGAACTGGAGTCTTCCTTGCCAGGAATGTCCTGTTCAAAACCATCAAATATATTCAGAGCTAGGGTCCTGAGCGGTAGTGGCTAGGCCCATATCTGAATCAGCGCACACCCCCCTTTTTTTTTTTTGGTGGAAAAAAAGTGGGGAGCGGAGCTTTTTCATTCCCTTGCGCTCACACACTGCTTCCTCCTGGTCAGATTAATGATTCCAGGACTGCCGACAACTGGTCCCTAAGGACCGCAGGTGCAGGAGCACTGCCAGTTGTCTCTCAAGCCTCGTACACACGGCCGAGACTCTCGTCGGAAAAAACATGTCGTTTTTTTTGACGAGATTCTTGGACAAGAAACTTGTCCCGGCCGAGTGTACACACGCTCGATTCAAAGAACCCGCGGTTCTTTGAATGGAGCGTACACGGTGATGTCATCGACTACGACGAGCATGCGCTCGTCACATTCGATGCCGTCGCCGCCATCTTGGTATACCCTACCTATGCCTAGGAAGCTACCGCGCATGCGTCGAATTCATTTCGAACATGCGCGGGCTTTCCGGGAGGACAGGTAAGTGTACACACACTCACTTTTCTCGTCGAGAAACATGCCGACGAGAATCTCGACGAGAAAATAGAGAGCAGGATCTCTATTTTCTCGTCGAGATCCTTGTCGCTTTTCTTGACGAGAAACCATACACACGAACGAATTTCTCGGCAAAAAATCTCTGCCAGCAAGTTTCTTGCTGGTTTTTGCAGAGAAACTCGTTAGTGTGTACGAGGCTTAACAGTGTGAAGAAACAGGTGAACCAGACTCCAATATTGCCACCCTCTGAGACCTTATTCACCATTACAGTGAATAATACAGCCCACCCACAGGCCGTGCTGGGGCTGAGGAGGGGATACCTGGAGTACTCACCACCCCTAGGGACCGCTCGGTACCGCTGTATGAGCCGCGATGTAGCGCTCGCTGTATGAGTCGCGCTGTAGCACTGTATGAGTCGCGCTGTAGTGCGGATGCAGCCTGAGGTGAAGAATCTGTGAGGATGTGTGCATTTCGCGCCGTTCAGCAGCGCTGCTAGAGGCCGAAAACGAAGCTAAAAGTGCCGCGGCTACAAGAAAATGGCCGCCGGGCACCAGTATAACTGTGTATTAAGCCCCGGCAAAATGGCCGCCAATGGCGCACTTTTTTAAAATAAAACACCGCGCCAATGGCGCACAGAAAAGAAACACAGCCAGTCCCCCAGAACACTTCCCAAGCAAAATAACAGTCATGGAGCGGCCCCCTAGGGCAGAGTGACCCCCCAAGCATCCCCACACAGCACAACAGCACAACAGGGTGCAGAGAGCAGCATAACAGGGGGGAGACAGGGAGAGCCCCCCACACACAGAAACACAGCTAGCATGTACTCACCTTGCAGCAGGAGAGACTACTTACCCGTCCCGCAAGCACCCTGGAGAATACCCCTGGTGCCAATAGAGGGACCCACTTTCTTGTTTCAGACAGACCTATCACAGAGTCGTACTGCGTAGCTGTCGGCCTGGTCCACCGCAAAAGATACAGTAGGTACTGTTCGATCTTGAGAGGACCGCGGGAGCATGAAAGCAACCCGGCCACCCCTGGAGCCATGGGGTATGTCGTGAACTGAGTCTCACGCACACAAGGCGAGGATCAGCACGCTCGATGGTCGGACAGGTAAGACTATGAGGATACCAGTGTACCCAACCTGTTGCCCAGCCGACAGTTGATTGAAGGTCTCAAAAATAAAATAATAAAATTCCCAAAGGAATACAATTTTAAAGTAAAATCTTCCAGGAGACTGGAAAAAACATATAATGAAAAGGCTTGCGTGCGCTGTAAGTCCTAGTGCCGTGCTGTGAGGATTTCAGGAGGGCTAGGTTAGGTGGTCCCCTCCGTTTCAGTGGTCCCAGATGACCCGTGTGGTTGGGGGGGTTTTGGGAGTATGTAAAAACCCCCTGCCAACGGTAGTCATCAGAGATGTTGGAGGAGACGGGAACAAAGGGGGGGTTTCCCTAGTTGACCCTCTGGTTCTTGGCCACCAGCTGAATCCATCACCACATACGCTGCTGTGCTCCATGCTGTCTCCCTGATCCTGCTAAAAGGCCAAGAACCAGAGGGTCAACTAGGGAAACCCCCCCTTTGTTCCCGTCTCCTCCAACATCTCTGATGATTACCGTCGGCAGCGGGTTTTTACATACTCCCAAAACCCCCCCAACCCCACGGGTCATCTGGGACCACCAAAACAGAGGGGACCACCTAACCTAGCCCTCCTGAAATCCTCACAGCACGGCACTAGGACTTACAGCGCACGCAAGCCTTTTCTATTTTGGACCAGCCTACAGTGAATACCCACATACTGGTTTCTGACCTTCTTTTAGCACAGCGTGCCCTTTGTTGGGGAGCCCTTCTTCCGGGGGGTGTACTGTGCGCATCCTGGGTGCACCCTGGGCACCGGACGCCGGTGGGACTTGGCTCGTTTGGAATCAGAGGTTCTTCCTGGTGCCTATTGATTTTATGTTTAACCCCCCCTATGGATGCAACCCTATGATTCCCAAGTCTATGCATATGACATACTAAATATCCTTGTTGACACAATCATCTCCCTGAAGAAGAAAAAAATTCTGTTTTTCGAAACGCGTCGGTTTTCACCATTATATGTTTTTTCTGTAACTATATGGTGTCCCTGATTGTATTATTTCATGCATTGTATGTCTTTGTGTTAGCATCCTTCCTATGTCACACCAATTATCCCTGTAAGATTATCCATATCTACCACCACTACCCTGTTTAAAATAAACAACCCTTTATTTTCAACTTGTTGTTCTACGTACTTACTACAAGAGTAAAGCTTCCTTTTAAAGTCCCCTAAGAGGAACCCCCTTTTTCCGTACAAGAAATATGATAGGCAGTCAGAAAGTCAGAGCTGTGTATATTCCAACATATATACCATAGTTTGTAGACGCTATAACTTTCACACAAACCAATTTATATACACTTATTAGGATTTTGTTTTTACCAAATACATATAGCAGAATACATTTAGATTTTTGCCTCAATTTATGAATACATTTGATTTTATGGATATGTTTTATAACAGAAAGTAGAAAATATAATGTTTGTCAAAACTTTTGTTATTTTTTCATTTAATAGGAAATAAAAAAAACAGTGGGGATCAAATACCACCAAAAGAAAGCTCTATTTGTATGAACAAAAATGATATAAATTTCATTTGTGTATAGTGTTGCATGACTGCACAATTGCCAGCTAAATTAGCATAGTTCTTAGTTATTTTGCCTAGTCAATAAGTAAATTGATTACCAATCAAAGAAAAAGCCCCCCATTTATTTTACCTGGCTGATAATGTGGAGCTGGGCAACCTGCACATTTCCAAAAGGCCTCTTGTTCTTTAACCACTTAAGGACCGAAAGGATTTGCCCCCTTAATGACCAGGCCATTTTTTGCGATACGGCACTGCTTCGCTTTAACTGACAATTGAGCGGTCATGCGATGCTGTACCCCAAAAAATGTATGTCCTTTTTTCCCACAAATAGAGATTTATTTTGGTGGTATTTGATCACCTCTGTGGTTTAAATTTTTTGCGCTATAAACAAAAAAAAAGAGCTTAAATTTTGAAAAAAAATATATTTATTACCTTTTGCTATAATAAATATCCCCAAAAAAAGTCTTCATCAGTTTAGGCCAATATGAATCCTTTATATATTTTTTGTAAACTAAAATCTCAATAAGTGTATATTGATTGGTTATAGCGTCTACAAAATAGGGGATAGATTAATGGCATTTTTATTATTTATTTATTTTCTACTAGTAATGGCGGCGATCTGCATTTTTCAGCGGGACTGCGACATTGCGTTGGACAGGTCGGACATTTTTTTACACTTTATTGGGACCATTGACATTATACAGCGATCAGAGCTAAAAATAGCCACTGATTATTGTATAAATGTCACTGGTAGAGGAGGAGTTAACACTAGGGGGCAATCAAGGGGTTAAGTGCTCCCTAGGGAGGCGTTTCTAACTGTGGGGACAGTGTACTGACTAGAGGAGGAGAGAGATCGCTGTTCCTGATCACTAGGAACAGCAGATCTCTCTCTACTCCCCTGTCAGAATGGGGATCTGTCTGTTTACATTGACAGATCCCCGTTCTGGCTTTCTGAGAGACGGTTGAAGGTGGCCGGCGGACATCGCGGCCACCGGCCACGTGCATCGGCTCCGGCGCCGCAGCGTGCATGCCCCCCTATATTTTCTTAAAGCGGCCAATGTACAATGACGGCGATTCATGCAGCCGTGCCAACCTCCCGCAGTACAACTGCGGCGGCTGGTCGGCAAGTTGTTAAAGGCCACTTTTTACTGCCACAGACTTGATAGACAGAGTGTATATATATCCTTGTCCTGTTCAGCCCACATATGTCAACTCAAGTATACCAACTTCATCAGAACTTACCTTGTGTTCTTTTATACGCAGTGCTTTAATTAATAACTATATACTGTATAGACAACAGTTTTGTGTAGTAACCCATAACAACCATTTTGATTTCATATTTTAGTAGGTAGTACTGCACATTAAGATGATTTAGGTCATTGTATATTATTATTTGTATTACAATAATACAGTTATAATATAAATAATCATAGACATAATTATAAATGCAAGAGCAAGAACAAATGTTTAGTGTGTTTATAAAGAACTCTGGTGGGAGTCCTAATGTCTCTCTAATATATCTAAATCTAGATAATAATAAAAAAAAACACTGAAAGTCCCCACAAAACCTTTTTTTTTTGTTTTGGATGGAGTAGAGTAGTGGTGAAGGATTTAAACTCCTGTTGGGTTTGACTGCCTTTCAGGGTTCTGTTATGCCCTGTACACACGATTGGATTTCCGATGGAATAAAATCCGATGGATTTTTCCATCGGAATTCCAATGAAGCTGACTTTCATCAGTCTTGCCTACACACCATCAGACAAAATTCCGACCGTCCAAAACACTGTGACGTACAACACGTATGACGGTACTATAAATGGGAAGTTCAAATCCAACGGCGCCACCCTTTGGGCTGCTTTTGCTGATTTCCTGTTACCGCGTGTTATTAAAAGTTTGGTGTTAGCCGATTTGCGCTTTTCAGTCTCTGTGCTTTTTAGTCCGTTACAGCATGATGAATGTGCTATCTCCATTACGAACGCTAGTTTTACCAGAACGAGCACTTCCGTCTTGTAATTTAGTCTGAGCATGCGTGGATTTTTCTCCAATGGAGTTCCCCACAGACGATCGGAATTTGCTATCGTTTTTTTTTCCATCGGTAAAATTTTCCATCGGAAAAATTTAAAACATGTTCTATTTTTTTACACCAATGGAAAAAAGATCGATGGGGCCCACACATGATAGTTTTTTCCGATGAAAAAAGTCCATCAGTCTTTTTTCATCAGAAAAACCGATCGTGTGTACGCGGCATTAGAGAGATGTTTCCCCAGAGATGCTATGACATATGACAGTGACAACACTTTAAACAGACAAGAAATAATGGAAAAGTTCCAACAGCAACACAGACAGAAATTTTTAAAATATGTTTTTTTTTTTTTTTTATCAAGAGTAGGCAAGACTGTTTTTAGCTTTTTATAGATATTTCCTCACTGGAGCCTCAGGCAGCAGTAAAAACGGAAAGGGATTTTTAACCACTTGACCCCCTTCCTGACCAGGTAATTTTTAGCGATACGGCACTGCAGGACTTTAACTGATAATTATGCAGTCATGCAATGCTGTACCCAAATAACATTTATGCACTTTTTACCCTATAAATAGAGCTTTCTTTTGGAGGTATTTGATCACCTCTGTGTTTTTTATTTTTTGCGCTATAAACAAAAAAAGTCTGACAATTTTAAAAAATCCCAATAAGTATTTACTGATTGGTTTGCGCAAAAGTTATAGCATCTACAAATTATGGGATATTTTTATTTATTTATTTTTTTAACTGTGGCTAAAGGTGGCTATCAGTGACTTAAAAAATGTGAAAATAAAATTCTGTGCAGCGCTTAAACATTTGTACTGATACAAAATTATGTGTATAGAATCCAATGTATAGTGTGAAATGACCACAACAATAAAAATAAATATTCAAAACAGTGAAAAGTTATGTGAGGATCACACCCAAAATATAAGTCCATATGCTATCATATAGAGGTTGATAAGCCATAAATAGACCATGAATAGACAGTGAGAAAGACTCTGTAGCAGGAAAAAGTATTCTATGTGTCGTCAATGTTGAAATGGAAGAACAACAATGAAACCACCACCAGTTGTGTGAAGGCTTACCAGAGTGTAGGGACTCAAATTGGCACATGCTCAATGAGTCAGCAGGGCTTTTGGTGTAAACACCAATGTATGGAACCTCTAAGTCTGTACTCCAGATTAGGGTTACAGATGGTCCATTTATTCAGGGGATAACTCAGAGAAGCAGTCCTCAGAAGCGGATATCATCTCAGACCAAGGGCCTCATGCCCAGAACAGTGGCCGTTAGGGATGAGCCGAACACCCCCCGGTTCGGACCGTACCAGAACATGCGAACAGGAAAAAAATTTGTGTGAACACTGTTAAAGTCTATGGGACACGAACAAGAAAAATCAAAAGTGCTAATTTTAAAGGTTAATATGCAAGTTATTGTCATAAAAATTGTTTGGGGACCCGGGTCCTGCCCCAGGGGACATGTATCAGTGCAAAAAAAGTTTTAAAAAACTGCAGTTTTTCCGGGAGCAGTGATTTTAATAATGCTTAAAGTGAAACAATAAAAGTGAAATATTCCTTTAAATTTCGTACCTGTGGGGAGTCTAAAGTATGCCTGTAAAGCAGCGCATGCTTCCCGTATTTAGAATTGTCCCTGCACAAAATGTCATTTCTGAAGGAAAAAAAGTCATTTAAAACCACTCGTGGCTATAATGAATCCCTGGGTCCCCGGCAATATAGAGAAAAGTCATTGAAAAAAACGGCAGGGGTCCCCCCAGTACATTACCAGGCCCTTTGGGTCTGGTATGAATATTAAGGGGAACCCTTGCCATTTTTTTCAATGACTTTTATCTGTATTGCCGGACCCGACAATTCATTAATAGATGCAGTAGTTTTAAATTACCTTTTTTCCTTCAAAAATGACATTTTGCGCAGGGAACTAAAATGTTAAGGGGTTCCCCTTAAAATCCATACCAGACCCAAAGGGCCTGGTATGCATTCAGGGGGGGCACGCTATTTTTTTGTTCATTTTTAATTGTCGGCTTATTTTTACATTTAGCTGTCAGCAGGGAACCCGCTGACAGCTGATGAGTCATCGGTTGTTAAGGACACGGTGGTCAGCTTCCCGGCCCCAGCTTTTTGTCAAAAATCAGCGTGGGGGTCTCCTCAAATTCTGCATGTGATATCGCAAGCAAAACCTTGGTGGCTAATATTGCATGCTTTTTTTACTCTCTGGTCTGTTTGTGAATTTTCATTTCCGGTAAATACTGCATTATTGTTATTTAACCACTTAAGGACTGAGCCTCTTTCTGAGATTTGGTGTTTACAAGTTAAAAACAATTTTTGTGTGGTTTAAACACCGTTTTCATTTGCGGGCGCTGCTCACGTATGCGTTGGCTTCTGCGCGTTAGCTCGTCGTTGTTTTTTTATTTATTTTTTACTTTATTTTTTTATTTTGACACTGTTTTTTTAAAAAAATAATTGGGTCACTTTTATTTCTATTATAAGAAATGTAAACATCCCTTGTAATAGAAAAAAAGCATGACAGGTCCTCTTAAATATGAGATATGGGGTCAAAAAGACCTCAGATCTCATATTTAGACTAAAATGCAATAAAAAATTTGATGTCATTCTAAAAAAAAAAAAATATACAAATGTCCCTTTAAGAGCATTGGGCGGAAGTGATATGGAGACGGGTTGGGGCCATCTTCCCCTCACTCGTCTCCATACCCAGGCAGGGGACAAACTCGATCACCTTCACCTCTCCCGCCGCCGATAAAAGTGATCTTGCGGCATATCTGCCGCAGAGACCACTTTTATCTGAAAGAGGACCGCCCGCTGAAGAAGAGGATACTGGGGTTATGGTAGCTAGCTGCTACCATAAAACGGTATTCCTACTCAAAATAGCGACGTATACCTGTGGCGGGCGACTCGCAAGTAGTTAAAAAAAAAAGGATAAAATGGACCACATGCAATAATTTATGCAAATGAATCACGTGACTGTATTATTGCATGCAGTAAATTGACCCCAATGTTAGGTATTTTGTCATTCCGTTAATTGTTTACTTACAGTACTGTATATCTTTATGTTAGCTGTTTGCTGTTGTTTGGATGTCTTTTGTTTTACTGTTAATAAATTTACTTTAATATATATATGGTTTGGTCTCAGTCTCTAAGTGTGGCCATGCAGATCTGACCATCTTTGATTCCTTTCCATTCGCTGCCCTTTCAAAATGAATGGGCTGCCTTAATTAAATAATTGTTAACACGCAATCTAGTGTGTAATTTAACCACTTCAGCCCCGGAGGATTTGGCTGCCCAATGACCGGGCCATTTTTAACTGACAATTGCGTGGTCGTGCGATGTGGCTCCCAAACAAAATTGACGTCTTTTTTTCCCACAAATAGAGCTTTCTTTTGGTGGTATTTGATCACCTCTGCGTTTTTTATTTTTTGCGCTATAAACAAAAAAAGAGCGACAATTTTGAAAAAAAAGCTATATTTTTTACTTTTTGCTATAATAAATATCACCAAAAAATACATAATTTTTGTATTGTCTCAGTTTAGGCCAATATGTATTCTTCATTCTACATATTTTTGGTAAAAAATCCCAATAAGCGTATATTGATTGGTTTGTGCAAAAGTTATAGCGTCTACAAAGTAGGGGATAAATTTATGGCATTTTTTATTGTTATTTTTTCTTAATTAGTAATGGTGGCAAACAGCGATTTTTATCTTGACTGCGACATTATGGCAAACACATCAGACACTTTTGGGACCATTGTCATTTATATAGCGATCGGTGCTATAAAAAGGCACTGATTACTGTGTAAATGGCATTGGCAGTGAAGGGGTTAACCAGTAGGGGGCGGGGAAGGGGTTAAGTGTGTCCCAGGGAGTGATTCTAACTGTGCTGATCGCTGCTCCCGATGAGAGGGAGCAGACAATCAATGTCCTGTCACTAGGCAGATCAGGGAGATACCTTGTTTACACAGGCATCCCCCATTTTGCCGCTCCGTGACACGATCGCGGGCACCCGGCGGACATCGAGTCTGTGGGAGCCGCGGTCACACTCACGGAGCTCGCGGCGGTGCGCGCGCCTGCAATGCCGCCTTTTAAAGGTATGTCCATATGCGCAGCCGAGCCATTCTGCCGACGTGTATAGTCGTGCAGAGGTCGGCAAGCGGTTAAACATGTGAACCCAGCCTATCCTGCCAGATTGCTGACAAGAGAAGAGAAAAGATGGTTGACTTTTTTTTGTTTATATAGTTGTTTCCTTGCAGGGCTGCACAGTATTTACCTTAAACACACTCATGGGCCAGTGAGGTAAGGGGCAGCACCATGCCCCCTTTCTTTCATTTTTGCCCACCTATTGACATCTATGGCTAAACTTAAGCAAGTGGACCATAAGAGGAATTGGGAGCAGGGGATGGTATAACATACCTCCTGTCATTTTGCTGTGCGTTTTCTGTGTGTCTAGTTAGCCTTCTAACTTTATCATTCCATATCCTCAACTTTTACACTGAAAAATTATTTAATTGCTTACATTTATTTCTACTGTTAAAACTTCTCTTTGTTACAAATTCAGACTATGCCTCCTGCTGTGCCACTCTCAGCGTCTTTCTCACTGCAGCAGTTGATGTTACAAGAAACTTCCCGAAGTGACTGACAGGACTAGATCCTTTTGAGTAGCATTTTGCTTAACTGCTCTGCTTCCTTGCCATGAAGCTAGAAGAAAAACATTTCAGAGGGGAATTTCTACCCAATGTGGAGTGAATATCAAATGGGAAACTTACATTCAAATTCGTATACGTGAACTTCTTTTTTCTGCTGTTGTTTTATGCAACTCCCAAAGCACTGGCTGAAACTAGCAATAATAAGATGACGCAGATTTGATTTTGTTTTCCATTGGCAAAGTAACAGGTTCACTTAACCACCCTCCCAATGCTCCGTATATTCACCCACAAATGATTTCCCTGTCGCTGTTCTTACTGAATTTACCCATTACTTCTGGGTATGGGGAAGAATTTGACTTTCTCCCATTGTTCCCACTATACAACCCTCGGTACAGGGGCATATTTAGAGATCATGTTGACTTGGGCACATATAAATGATGAAACCCTTTTTTTCTATAAAGTTCCACTCCTTGTGTCATAAGATTATTTTAGTAAAAACAAATGCGCAATTAATAGTGGTATAGATCTGCTTTATCTGCAGGACTTCTCTCCACCTGTACGACTTGTCATATAAGAAAAAAGACTGATAAATTTATGTTTCCAGAAATATAATTAGCTCTCTGAATTTTTTTTAACATTCCCTGCAATCCTCTTACCTACAGTCCTCTTGCTAAATTAAGCCAATAGTGATATTACTTTTGCAATTATACATAGCAGCTTTCCGCTGGCAAAAGTTGCTAGGGACACCGATGGGTGCAGGTCCGATTTACTTACACAGCCAAGAATCCAATGTGTCATGTCACTCTTTTCTGGCCAGCCAGGCTTCATGTTTGGATAAGCAGAGTCGTTGTAAGGGGGGAGCGGGGGGTGCGGGTCGCACCCGGGTGACACCCACCAGAGGGGTGACACCCAAGACAACACAGCATTGAGAGGCGCCGCGCCGACCGCGGCTCTCTCCTCTTCCTCCTTCCCCTGCGCTCGGCGCCCGCATGTCCTCAGGGAACCGGCACTGCGATCGGCAATGGCAATTGTGACAGGCAGGCGGGGAGAGGTCACGGTGCCAGTGTCCTATCACAATTACACTCCTCAGACCAACAATGCCTAGGCTCCTCCTCCACACTGACAGTATATCCACAACAGGAGGAGGAGCCTAGGAAGAGGGACATTCGTGTGTACAGAGCTGCGCTAATCTGAGGTCTGTAAATGTAGGGAGGGGAGGTATACAGAAGGGGGGGCATTACATTAGGGGGATTACACAGGGGGGGAATTACATTAGGGGGATTACAGGGGGAGGTAACATTAGGGGGATTGCACAGGGGGGGTACATTGGGGGGATTACACAGGCGGGGGCGTTACATTAGGGGATTACACAGGGGGGTGTTACATTAGGAGGATTACACAGGGGTGTTATATTGTGGGATTACACAGGGGGGGCATTACATTAGGGGGATTGCACAGGGGGGTGTTACATTAGGGGGATTACACAGGGGGGGGTGTTACATTAGGGGGATTACACAGGGGAGGTGTTATATTGGGGGATTACACAGGGGGGCATTACATTAGGAGGATTGCACAGGGGGGCGTTACATTAGGGGGATTGCAGGGGGGTAACATTAGGGGGATTGCACAGGGGGGTTACATTAGGGGATTACACAGCCTGCTCAGTGCCCCAGATTGCTCATGCTCAGTGACCGGGGGGGGGGGGGTGACACCATATTTTACCGCACCAGGTGACACCAACCCTAGTGACGCCACTGCGGATAAGGGTCTGGTGTGGATTTTTGAGGAGGACATTATACTCATGCTCATCTAGGTTAAAAGTCTCTTATACTGTAGATGAATAGAATTCCTGACTGTTTACAACAAGAAGGAAGCATCCAGGAGCTGCCATTTTACTGGCAGTTTAAACACACTTTTTTTCCTTGTAAATGTCAGTGTTGCTATATTATTTTTTATACATCACATAGATGGGCCACTTCACAGGCAGAGTCAGGGCATCCCCCAGCATGTTATTTAATGAAGTTTTGCATGAGTAACGTTTCACTTACAACCAAACAGATTTTTTTTTTATTGTTTTCCTTTGTTACATGCCTGGCCCCCATGCCATTTGTTTGATAATCTCTTGTCTATTGGCCTAGAAAATAGGCAGAACTGATTTGAGCTCCCATTGACTTCAATGGGGGTTTAGCACTGAACCCAGGCGTGTTCAGCTCATCCCTAGTCCAAAGTCTTGTTTAAAATCTTGGTCTAGTTTAAAATATGAAGCCTCTGAATTTATACAACCAGTGCACAGGCAGAGCAAAAAATATGCATTCCAGGATTAATTACTTTTCTGTTTCCTGTTTTTTACTCCTACACCATCACAAGTGACAGTCAACTCCCCCACAAACTAATTCTGTCATGGCAATCCATTGCTGTCATGGTACAAAATGCAAAGAACAGGATGTCTAATTGGTGCAGGAGGCAAGGGTTAAAGTGGAACTTTAGTCAGAAGACTAAAGCCCTGTACCGATGGACTGTTTTCATCAGACGAACCGATCGTGTGTGGGCCCCATCGGTGAAATTCCGATCGTCTGTGTGGAACTCCATCAGAGAAAAAGCCCACGCATGCTCAGACTGAATTAGGAGACGGGAGCGCTCGTTCTGGTAAAACTAGCGTTCGTAATGGAGATAGCACATTCGTCATGCTGTAACGGACTGAACAGCACAAAGACTGAAAAGCGCGAATCGGCTCTCACCAAACTTTTACTAACACGCGGTAACACAAAATCAGCAAAAGCAGCCCAAAGGGTGGCGCCATTGGATTTGAACTTCCCATTTATAGTGCCATCGTACGTGTTGTACGTCACGGCGTTTGGGACGGTCGGAATTTTGTCTGATGGTGTGTAGGCAAGACTGATGGAAGTCAGCTTCATCGGAATTCCGATGGAAAAATCCATCGGATTTGATTCCATCGGAAATCCAGGGTACAGGGCTTTAGTCCTGCTAGATCACTTCAGGCTGGCCCCTTTTCCAGGTATAGCTATTTAAAACATAAAAAATACGTGCCTAAATGTTTAAAATCCAGCAATACACTGTCCTGCCTTGTTCTGCACATGCTCATTTGCTCTCCAATTTTAGGCACTTTGAGGCACTGACAAATTTGTAGAGGCCGCTTTGCTGACAGACTTAAAGTGGAATTAAATCTGCTTAGCTTTTACAGCCAAGGAAGCTGCTTCTGTTTGTTCTGCAATTGCACATGGAATCATTTATGACACCAGCCATTTGATGTTTTGACAGTTTGGTTGAGGGCACAAGCATATGTGGCAGTGAGCAATCGTCATGTTTCCAGAGATTAAAGTTAAATAGTTTTTTTGAAAATCATTGGGTTTAGTTCAGCTTTATGTATTACTTCTGCGCAGGGGCTCTAGGCTTCAACAAAATGGAAGCCTCCAGCAAGAAGAAACAGGAGCAATACTGGAGGTAATTTACAGCACACACTCATTTTGGTGGCATAATTATTAATGTGGAATGTATGTTCTTTGCTAAAGAACATTTATTTTTTTCAAGTTGTTATGGGTCAAGTTCCGCTTTAAATAAGAACTTCAGCCAGATATAAAAGACAAAAACCAATGCAGCTTTGTATTGATTACTACATCATCATCATAAATAAAAGGAGAAATATGGGCAAAGCTTTTTTGGCTATAATTCTCATATGGATGGCAGGAGTGCAGTTCGTTCTGCACTCCTGTGACCCATTTTCAGTCGACAGCAGGCTAAAGCTCACTGTCCGCTGACATCACTCAAAAATCTGACCATACGATCGGCATCCGCCCAGGTGCCTAAGCAGCAGCTAGCTCAGACTCTCAGCATGCCGCTGAGAACCTGAACCAGCCCATCCCACCCCCTCCACAGCTGGGTGCTCCAGGGAGCAAAGGGGGGGGGGCAGAGCATAGAGCCAGTGGCTGAAAGTCACTGACTCTCTGCTAACTGAAGACTGAGAACTGAGCGATCTGTGGTCTTTGATCGCTCAGTTCTCAGTCTTAGAAGCAGTGAGGACAGCTGCAGTATTGGACTGATGCTTTATATCAGTATATATATATATATTTTTTTTTACAGAACACAGACACAGGGGCACATAATGTTATGTTACAGAGGGGATGGGATGCTTTTATTGTAGTTATGATAGCAGCAGGAGGGAAGGGGGCGGGCACTGTCACAGAGCAGACAGGCAGGGAGGGGGATATAGAAGGGCAGAGCAGGGCTGTGGATGACGAAGGCACGTAAACTGACCATTGTGTCAGGGTTCAGCAGCCATTATAAACCATGGTTAGTTTACAGGGGGGAAGGCATAGCCAGGCAGGATCAGCCAGGTTTTTTGGGTGATAGAAGGGGCCAAATTACACAGCACAAGCACTGTGTTGTTATTCATGTTTTAAGGGGAAAGGATCAGTATTTTTTTTTTTTTTAGAGTAACAAACACTTTAACTAGACCATTTACTATCAGTTTTTTTTAAAACACTCCTAATTTCCTCTTTTCTGTCACTTTTTAAATAGCAATTTGTTTTTCTTTCTTTTAGTTTGCTAAATAGGGAAGTGGTTAAGACCCCTTTCACACTGGGGTGGCAAGTCAGTTAGCGGTTAAGCGCCTCTAGTTTTAGGGGCGCTTTTAAGCAGTGCTTTTCGGCTGCTAGCGGGGCACTTTTAACGCCCACTAGCGGCCGAAGAAGGGGTTAAGCGTTCGTGTTGCAGCGCTTCAGAGGCGCTTTTTAGACGCTTCAGAAGAACTGCCCATTTATTCCAATGGCCAGGGGAGGTGTAGGAGCGCTGTATATAGCACTCCTACACTGCCCAAAAGTTGCTGCTTGCAGGACTTTTTTTCCTTCCCCGCAAGCACACTGCCCCAATTTGAGAACAGTAGGGCTTTCATACTGGGAAGGCATGAGAGGCAGTTTTCAGGCACTATTTTTAGCGCTAAAATGCCTGAAAACTGACTCAGTGTGAAAGGGGTCTAAGTGTTCACAGGTGTGATACAAATAGCTGATCAATTCACATTTGGGCTTGCTCACAGTGGAATTGTGAAGTAAGTGGCTTTGAGTAAGTAGAGTTAAAAACACAAGAATTTAAATCAAAAGAGGAGAGTGATAGAAAAATTTGTATCTCACTTTTAGTATGCGTTGAAGTAGAGAAATTACTAGGAGGGGCTGGACATGATCCAGCTGTCTTGATCCATGTTGTGACCAATCATACAATACATGGAAGATGAATGATCCTTAAAAGTTTAGAGAACTCGGCTGCAATTTGAAGAGAAGGACCTCAGTGTTCTCTGGAATACTGCTTGAGCCTTCCTTGAAGCTCACATTAGAGATCTAGAGGGAGAAACTGCCAAAACGAGGGGCATTGACAACCTTAAGAGGAGTCATCTCATCATTGTGCAGGCATTTTATTGGGTTGGAGGGTGGGGGCTAGGCCAGGATGATAAGGTAAGCCAATGGGTTACTGCAGTTAGAGGGAATGGCAGGGGCTTACAGAAAAATAAAGCAACTCCAGGTGGAAGATTCATTTTTCCTAAACATTTTGAGAACTAGGCTGCAAGTTGAAGAGAAGGACCTCCATGTTCTCTGGAATATTGCCTGTGCCATAAAACAATCTTAGAGAATAGAAAAAGAATAGAGAATCAAAATAAGTATTAGCAACAATGTGTTTCAAATCTTATTACAAATCTATATTTCAAAGCAAAATGTTAATATTTTTGCAATACCATAGTTTAGGCAGAGTTTAAGTTGACTAACAATAGCTTTCACTTTGTTTACAGTGTAAAGATATCTGAAGGAGGATCTTCCAATCCCACCCCTCTAGCCTGTGTCTAGCAAATGCAATAGTGTTTAGTAATACTAGTGTAGCAGACCCCCCAATAATTGCGGGTCGCTATGCTCAAATTTAAGGGGTAGCCTGGGCCCATAGTTGGAATTCTTCAAAAACTGGCTTCTGCTTTGAGGTAATGTTGCCTGGCAGTACAGTTCCCTGTGGCCTGTGGGTGGCACTGTCGCCCCAGGCTCAGGTTGAACCACAGGTAGCGTTGCAACGCCATTGGGTGTCCTCTCTCGGTAGCCGCGCAGTAGGCGTAGTCTACCCACTGTGCATGCTGGGAGAGGATACATAAGGGGCAGACGCCATTATTCGGGGAGCAGTTCGTGCCTCCCGGCCCTCCAGGCCAGGGGTGCCTGTGTGTACCAGCCCCAGGCACCTTTAGCCTGAGGCTGCATCACTGTAAGTAGGCCCAGCACCTTTGGCTGGCGTCTACACCCAAAGAAGAATCCCAGGGTACCCAAGTGAGGGGTGACCCGCTCTGAAGGAGAGGCAACCAGGGGAGGATCTACCCAAGGGGATCGGTGAGAGAAGTCACTGTCTCAGGAGAGGCCTGGTTACCTATCGGAGGGAAGGATTCCGTAGTCTGCCACAAGCCTAGTAACGTGCCCCATTGGCACCTAAGGACTCAAGTGTTACTAGACTGGGAAGTTCGGGACTTAGAGATTGTCTCCTGATCGTATCCCTAGGAAACCACAAGGGAATGTTCCGTACTCCACACCGGCTGCTAGGACCGCTCTGAGGGGGACTATCTGGGTGAGCAAAACCCACTCAGGCCTGAGTGGTGACGAATGATAGATGAGTGCCGCGTGCCTGAACCTGCCTCCCTGTTCACTCCTCTTTATCTCCAACTTTTCCTATCAAGTTCTTAACTAAAGCAAAATAAACCTTTTTATTGGGTTTGATGTCTGGACATTAGCCTTCTTTAAGAGAGAGAATAGACTTCTTCCTACACTCTAGGGTGAAGAACCAACAGAAGGAGGTAACTCGCTGCAAGACCCAAAAATAGATAACACCGCTCACCCTCTTAAACAAGGAGGACACTGGGCATGTGGCATGGTGTGTCCCACCTGCTAGCGGAGGTAAGCAGGAAAGGGATCTGTGTGCTACACTAGCTACACCAAGTCTTAAGCTGTGTGTTTAGCTCTCTTTGGCACTGTTGTCTTACCTATGTTGGACATTGCGGATTCCATGCTGTGCTAAAAAAAATGTCTGCCCAGCACATCTGATGTGAATAGGTATTTAATGAGGAAGTAAACAAAAACTGTGGGTATAGTATACTTGGACAGTACAAAAGCATTTGACACCGTTCCACATGGCCAATGTGTTAGAAAACTAAGGTCTAAAGCTAAAGCCTTAGAACATTAATTCTGTAATTCAGACTATTACTGTAGTCATCTACTCCAAACTGGCTGGCGACTTGTATTGTGATTGATAACAGCTGGAGAGCAGCGCTGTCATTCACAAAAACACAAGCTGACAGCAACACAAGACAGCAGCTACTAAATGTGTCCAAGAGAGTCTAGTGTAAAAGCTGCTGGTTTGTGTTGCTGTTGTCTTGTGCTTTTGTGAATGACAGCACTGCTATCTAGCATCTATCATTAACAACAGAAACTGACAGCTACTACTGTACCCTCAAAAGCATCCAGAAATGGATGGCAACAAAGCGCTGGAGAGTTCTAAAGTGGCCAGCAATGAGTCCAGACCTAAATCCCATTGAACACCTGTGGAGAGATCTTAAAATTGCTGTTGGGAAAAGGTGCCCTTCCAATAAGAGAGACCTGGAGCAGTTTGCAAAGGAAGAGTGGTCCAAAATTCCGGGTGAGAGGTGTAAGAAGCTTTTTGATGGTTATAGGAAGCGACTGATTTCAGTTATTTTTTCCAAAGGGTGTGCAACCAAATATTAACTTAAGGGTGCCAAGAATTTTGACCTGCCCATTTTTGGAGTTTTGTGTGACATTATGTCCAATTTGCTTTTTTTCCTCCCTTTTTTTGTTTTGTTCCAATACACACAAAGGGAATAAACATGTGTATAGCAAAACATGTGTTACTGCAATACTTTTCTGTGAGAAATACTTGATTTTCTGGAAAAATTTCTGGGGTGCCAACATTTTCGGCTATGACTGGAACTGGCAATTAACATTTATCAGTAATAGCACCAGAGTGTGGATCAAGGGTATATTGTTTCTTTAGAGGATTTGGAAGGATATTTTTTCCCTAATTGGAGCAAATTTAACCATGCTTTATAAGTTTATTTTGCCTCCCTCTGCATAAACATATACAGTAGTTATGTGCATTAAGGTTTTTATTGGTTAAACTCAATGGGCTCTATTCACAAAAGCATCTTGAATGCAGTATTTAGGCATCTGGACACATTTACAAATATCGCATGCAATCCAGAAATTGTCAATTCACTATACCATTTAGAGGTGTTTACCACGAAACACTCAAAACTGTCAGTAAAAATTGCATGAAAAGGGGTTAAAGCAGTAGTGTATTTAGGTTTTGTGCTGCCCTAGGCCTGACTAAACTCATGCACCCCCCAATTTAAATATGACGCACACCTTCCTGTCAAGGCCACACCCCCACCCTGAAATTTTCGAGTGGGGACACTAGTTCTTAGGGCCTGGGGGGGGGCAATGGATTCCCTTAATTTGCATAGATTTCCTCTCACTTCCTGTTTGGCTATGGGGCAGGAAGTGAAGGGAAATCTCTGCAATGGGTCAGGGATGGTAAAAAATAAACTGACAGGGGCTATAACCCTCCAAAAAAAAAAAAGTGTTGCCTATAGTTCTACCTTAAGCACAAATTTCTGATAATTTTATGGAGAGGACTAAGAAGATATAACCATGCCAATGGCGCAACAGAAAACATATAGCACAATGAGGAAGGTTTGTGCTCCAGACTGATAGGACAGTCAAAATTAGAAGCAGCTTGCGTTACACTAACAGTGTAGCACAAGCCGGCCGGGACTCTTTTTGTGCTGCCCCCCTGCAAAGTGCTGCCCTAGGCATGGGCCTTGTTGGCCTAGGCCAGGATACAGCGTTGGGTTAAAGTCAGTTCACAGAAGGAATAATTAAATGCATGCGATAATTAGGTTGTGGTCCAGGCATGCGGTATTTAAGGAATGTAAAAATATAAAAGCCAGTTTTGAGTAGTCTCTGCCTTTTTGGATCAGTATTCTCAACAGTAATGCATACAAGTCTAAATATGGAAATGTGGAAATAATTGGGGCTGATTTACTTGAAGTATAACTAAAGGAAAAAAATGTTTTTTTTTTTTAGTTTTGGATAGAGTGGAGGTGGATTAGAACACCTTTCAGGATTTTATTGTTGTCTGTGCCCCCATTGGGGAGATTCACCATCTCTATATTTGTCCTGTTTACTATTACCATTGAAAGTTAAAAAAAAATCCAATTTTGTGTTGCCCCTAGAAAAGTAATAGAGGGGAAATCTTCCAATGGGACAAAGAAAACAAAAAAAAAATGTCAGGGTTATAACCCTCTCTATACAAAATACAAAAAACAAGTGATCAGTGCTAAAAAATATGCACTGTCACTGTACTAATGACACTGGCTGGGAAGGGGTTAACAGCAGGGGCGATCAAAGAGTTAACTGTTAACTGTGTCTCTCTGCTCAATCATCGGTGGGTGCCTATGTAACATTGAGTCCACGGTACCTGCCGCTGGGCTCCCACTGTGTGTGATCACAGCAGGAGCGAGCCGCTGGCAGCCCGGACGAGCCGGATCATGTATATATAAGTAATATATATTATATAAGATTAAAGAGGAGTTAGGACTTTAAATGAGGTGTGAAATAATGTCAATAATGTCAAAATAATGTAATTTCCATTGTTTTTGTTTGTTTGATTTTCATGCAACCTTTTAAAATAATCAAGTCAGATTTTAAGAAAACCTTCCGTTTGGATTATCTTTTTCCTAGGGAAGGTGGTCCCCATTGAGCTAACCCCCTACACCATATATCAATTATTGATGTGTCTACTTGACTACCTATCACTGACATTATTATGCACCTCATTTAAAGTTCCAACTCCTTTTTAATCTTTAACTGAATATGGATGGAGGCACTTGGTTGCTACACTTTGTGCATGATCTAAAGTCCCAAAACTTCCCCATTGAATACTGAACCCAGGATGGAGGAGCGTAAATGCAGTCAGTACTTCTGACTATAGCCTATTGCTGTTATGTCAGATGGCAGACCCTGATCTAGGTGTTTTGCTATATATATTGGGATTTCATGTATCCTATGACAATGTCTGGTATACATACTCATGTATTTTATTTCCATGGTTTCGGGCTATCCACATATGTCTGTGGAATGTGGGGTTTGATGGACCAGTCTCATGCTTCCGGGAGCTGCGAGGCACTCCAGGGCCCCTCCCCCTTTCTGAGCGCGGGGGATCAGGCAGGTCCCTTCCGATGTCCATCGGCACCATGCATCCCGCGCTGGACATACGACATCATTCCCTGAAGTCGTGAGGCCAGCGTCTGTTTTACACATCAGCACATGCATCATGAGGGAATTTTTGGCGCCAATGCCTGAGTGGTTCCATACCACTCAGGTGGGACACCCTCCCTAATTGCAGGCGCTTGCATGATGCTGGGAGGAACCTGTGGCCACGCCATTGCTATAAATACCATCCTGTCGAGGACCACACACATTTATGGGCACTTTTTTTTTCTTTCTCTAGGACAAACTGCACCTAGACCATGGCCACACCATGCACCATGTAATATGAGGTATTCTATCTGGTAAAATGCTTTATTGCTTTTCACAGCAATCCATTACTTTCAGCGACTTTCACCTTTGGATATACAGTATACTCTCTTATGGATATACAGTATACTCTCTTATGGATCTCTATTCTCTCTAATACTTCATGTTTTTAATCTAGACACACGTTCACTAGGGATAAGCTTTATGTTCGAGTCGAACATGAGTTCGACTTGAACATTGGCTGTTCGCCCGTTCGGCGAACAGCGAACAATTTGGGGTATTCGCGGCAAATCGAAAAAGCCGCAGAACACCATTAAAAGTCTATGGGAGAAATCAAAAGTGTTAATTTTAAAGGTTAATATGCAAGTTATTGTCATAAAAAGTGTTTGGGGACCTGGGTCCTGCCCCAGGGGACATGTATCAATGCAAAAAAGTTTTAAAAACTGCCATTTTTTCAGAAGCAGTGATTTTAATAATGCTTAAAGTGAAACAATAAAAGTGAAATTTCGTACCTGGGGTGTGTGTATAGTATGCCTGTAAAGTAGCGCATGTTTCCCGTGCTTAGAACTGTCCCTGCACAAATTTTATTTCTAAAGGATAAAAAGTAATTTAAAACTACTCGCGGCTATTCATGAATTTTCGGGTCCCGGCAATACAGATCAAAGTCATTGAAAAAAATGTCAGGGGTCCCCCCCCAGTCCATTACCAGGCCATTTGGGTCTGGTATGAATATTAAGGGGAACCCCGAACCAAAAAAAAAAGCATGGGGGTCCCCTCAAATTCCATATCAGGCCCTTCAGGTCTGATATGGATTTTAAGGGGAACCCCGCACCAAAATGAAAAAAAAAATGGCGTGGGGTCCCCCCAATAATCCATACCAGACCCTTATCCGAACACACAACCTGGCAGCCCGCAGGAAGAGAGAAGGGGACGAGAGAGTGCCCCCCCTCCTGAACCGTACCAGGCCACATGCCCTCAACATGGGGAGGATGTCCCCCATGTTGATGGGGACAAGGACCTCATCCCCACAACCCTTGCCCGGTGGTTGTGGGGGTCTGTGGGCGGGGGGCTTATCGAAATCTGGAAGCCCCCTTTAACAAAGGGGAACTCCAGATTCCGCCCCCCCTATGTGAATTGGTAACGGGTACATTGTACCCCTACCATTTCACAAAGAAAGTGTAAAAAAAAATAATAAACACACAGACACAGCTGGACAAGTCCTTTATCTCCCCGATGTCCAACGATGATCCATTCTCCAGCGACGCTGCAGTCTACACTCATTCTCCAGCGAGGAACGAAACCCCCATGACGCATAAGAGGGGGCGGCACCCGCCCACATCATTGGGTAAGCCCCGGCTTTCTCAGGCAAGCGGGGTTACCCAATTAAATGGGCGGGTGACCCCGCCCCATGATGTCACGGGGCAGGGTCACCCACATACTTCATTGGGTAAGCCACGGCTTTCTCCAGCAGCTGTGTGTTTTTTACTAATTTTTACACTTTCTTTGTGAAATGGTAGGGGTACAATGTACCCCGTTACCAATTCACATAGGGGGAGGCGGGATCTGGAGTTCCCCTTTGTAAAAGGAGGCTTCCAGATTTCCATAAGCCCCCCGCCCGCAGACCCCCACAACCACCGGGCAAGGGTTGTGGGGATGAGGCCCTTGTCCTCATTAACATAAAGCCTTGCTGATTAGGTTTTACTTTACTTTATGTGTGGACACTGGACATTGGCCTTATTCCTGGAGATTTTGTTTGCCTAGACAACAGAGCCAAAGGATCCACTCGGCAGAGGTAATTGCTGCAGACCCAAAACAAAACCAGCCGGTCCCTTAAATGTGACTAAGTGCTACACGTATATATATATATATATATATATATACTGTATATATATATGTGAACCAGCACATAGGTGCCATCCTGTAGCAGTAAAACTGCTATAGGGTGGACCTGAAGTAGTTAATTACTGCTAGTATGTCAATTTACTTTGACAAGATTGTTTTGTATATGGAAATATGTAATAATATTTTGTATCTTAATTGTATCTGTAGTGGGGTCCTCAATTTAGGGGTAGTGTTTGAGTGGTAGTTATGCTCAAACACCTAAATTGTTAGGACATTGTCAACCATGTTTTTGTCTGCAGGAAGAGTATCAGTGTACCGTTCCCTGTGGCCTGCGGGTGGCGCTGCCATGGTAGGCCAGGGTTGAACCGCTGATACAGTGCTGTGCCTTGTGTGTCCCCTTCCGGCAACCGTGCGGTGGGCGTGGTAGGCCTGCTGTGTATGCTGGGAGAGGATATAAAAGGGGAGGACGCTGCCTGTTGTTGGTTCATTGTGGGGGGTCCTACTCCCAGGGAGTGTGTGTTCCTGTCCGCCCTGGGCACCTTTGGCCCAGGGGCGGTGGTCGGTGAATCAGTCCCAGGCACCTTTAGCACTGGGGCTGCAACTAAAGGCCTTGGGCCCAGCACCTTTGGCTGGGGCCCACCAAGGATCAAGGAATCCCAGGGTGCCTCCTTGCGAGGGGACCCGCATCTTAGACGAGGAGGCTGGGGAAAGACCGTTCCGAGGGACTGGTGAGAAGTCACAGTGAGGGAAGGGGCCCGGTAACTCTCTGGAGGGATGTCTTCTCCTTACAAAGAGGCCAAGCTTTGAAAAGCAAGTTCACCAGGTCTGTGGCAGAGACCAAGTTCACCAGGTCTGTGGCAGAGACCAAGTTCACCAGGTCTGTGGCAGAGACCAAGTTCACCAGGTCTGTGGCAGAGACCGAGATCACCAGTTTGTGTAGTGACTAAGTTTAGTGAGAGTACCATTCTGGCTGCTAGTCCCTATCTAGGGAGACTATCCAAATGGGCTAAGTCTGCTTGAGAAGCCAAACAGTGAAGTGTATTACGTTTGTGCCTGGACCTCTCCCACACCTTATGCTGTCCTGTTCTCTCTCCAACCTTTCCTATCAGAGACTGTGTTTTAAGAGAAATAAACTCTACGTTGGAGTTACGGCTGGTGTGGACTTTGGAGTTATTGGGGGAAATAGAGACTTGGGAACCATTCTCTGGAGAACCTGGCTGTGGGGACCTGTTTCATAACACCGCTCAACCTCTTTACACAGGAGGGTACGGGCATGTAGCGGGGTGTGCCCTCTCTTCCTGCGAGGAGCCAAAGACAGGTGGAGAGAGGGTTATAGGCGCTACATATCTATTTATGTGTTTTAATTTTGTATGGAATTGTAATTAAAATGTTTAATTTGATGATGATTAATACTTCATTCACCTGTGTGTGGGGGGAGGTATTTTAAACATTGTGGAGTATTGGCATTTGACCAATGACCAAGGTCTCTCTGTAAGTTGCAAAGTGTTTGTGGTGCTGCAGAAGTTTTTTACATGTTGAATAAACTTAAAGGGGATGTAAACCCTTGTGTTTTTTCACCTTAATGAATCCTATGCTAAGATATGTTTGTTATTTAAAGAAAAAAAATTAAGGTATACAATCACTTTAACCGCTTGCCGACCGCCTCCTGTACATATACGTCGGCAGAATGGCACGGCTGTGCAAAGCAACGTACCTGCACGTCGCTTTGAATTTCACACCGTGCAGGTGTGCGCGAGCCCCTGCCGCAAACTCCGTGGCCCTGCCCGTGGGACCCGCGGACTCGATGTCCGCCGGTGTCCCACGATCGTGTCATGGAGCTGCAGAACAGGGGGATGCCTGTGTAAACAGGGCATTTCCCTGTTCTGCCTTGTGACAGGACACTGATCTACTGCTCCCTGTCATCGGGAGCAGTGATCAATATTGTGTCACTGGTAGCCCAGCCCCCACACAGTTAGAATCACTCCCTAGGACACACTTAACCCCTTCCTCACCCCCTAGTGATTAACCCCATCCCTGCCAGTGTAATTTACACAGTAATCAGTGCATTTTTATAGCACTGATCGCTGTAAAAATGACAATGGTCACAAAATAGCGTCATAAGTGTCTGATGTGTCCGCCATAATGTCGCAGTCACGATAAAAATCGCAGATCTTTCGAATAAAAAATAATAATAATAAAAATGCCATAAAACTATCCCCTATTTGGTAGACTCTATAACTTTTGCGCAAACCAATCATTATACGCTTATCGCGATTTTTTTACCAAAAATATGTAGAAGAATACATATCAGCCTAAACTGAGGAATTTTTTTTTTATATATATATTTTTTGGGGATATTTATTATAGCAAAAAGTTAAAAATATTCATTTTTTTTTAAAATGTACGCTCTATTTTTGTTTAGGTGATCAAATACCACCAAAAGAAAGCTCTATTTGTCGGAACAAATTTACGTTAATTTTGTTTGGGTGCAATGTCGCACGACTGCGCAATTGTCAGTTAAAGCGATGCAGTGCCGAATCGCAAAAAATGGCCCGGTCATTGTCAGCCAAATCCTCCGGGGCTGAAGTGGTTAAGCTGAAAGGAATCTTCCTAAGCACCAATGAATTTCTGTTGCCTAGAAAAAAATGCTTAGAGATAGCAAATATCCTGTCTCTATTAAAGGAGAAAAAAAATATATTAAAAGCCAGCATCTACAAATACTGCAGCTGCTGACTTTTAATAAATGGACACTTACCTGTCCAGGGTGCCCGCGATGTCGGCAGCCAAAGCCGAGCAATCGTTCCTCTCTTTGCTGCCCCCGCCGCCATCTTCGGTGAGGGAATCAGGAAGTGAAGCGTTGCGGCTTCACTGCCCGGTTCCCTACTGCGCTTGCGCGAGTAGCGCGGTGCGTTCCCAGTGGTCCCCGCTGTTTCCTGGGACCAGTGTGTTTCCCAGAAGACAGCGGGGGAGGACTGGAAGTGGAGTGATTCCCGTGGGAGTCTCTCCCCTGGAAGTGGGTGCAAATACCTGTATTATACAGGTATCTGCACCCCCTCCCTCCTGAAAGGTGCCAAATGCGACACCAGAAGGGGGGGGGAGGGTTCCGAAAAGCGGAAGTTCCATTTTTGGGTGGAACTCTGCTTTAAGTGCTTCTACCTTGTACTTTGTCCTTTTAACAAGCCTATTCTTTGGTATAATAGCTGCACTTCCAAAATTGACACAGCTGTGTTTTTGTAAAAAAAATATCCAAAAGACACTGGAGAGAAAAAATAAAGTGAAAATAGAAGAGACATTTCCCAAAGGTATCTTCATTATTTAGAATTTTTGCATAGTTTAGCAAATCCTTAATTACCGTAATACTATTTTAGTATCCCAAGCTTCTGACTAAGCTGGCAACGTCACTGACAAATTAAATGAATAAACAGTCAGTGAACAAAAAGTGTATTAGAGATTCTATAATATCTCATAAGCTGTGCTAATGTCCCAGAATGATACCTTTAAGTAGTTTATACATATGGCTCTGGCAGTGTGTGTATGTCTTGGAGAAGTGACATCCTGAACTTTATCATCAAATAAGCCAACTGCTAAACAGGCTATACCTAGGTAAATGTGTAATTTTGCAGTTAAAGGGGTACTCCATAAAAAAATTAAAAATAAAAATTAAGCTGGCCATACACCATTAGATTATCTGCAGATTTTCTATGGTTAGATGGAAAAAGTGCAACAGATGTCTCCATGTATATTAACTGTGTGGATGGAGGAATCTCCCACTTTTTCGATCTAACCATAGAAAATCTGCAGATAATCTAATGGTGTATGGCCAGCTTAAGATCACTGCACTTCTATGGAGCCAGTTCCTGGTCCTATTAGTGTCCTCCTGCTATTGAGACTTCACCATTTAACTCTTTTACTGCTATGGATATGAAGGGCTATATAAAAACAGAACAGCTTGCAGCAGGCTGGCCCATTATCCCTTGTGCCAACAGTTGTATGTTTATTGTTAACCGGTTTCTGCTCATGCCATAGCTGAAAGATGGCTACAGTGCTGGCTTACTTTGCCGGGAGGGCATACATGGATGTCCTCCCATAATCGTGCTGCCCACAAGCCCCCTGTGGCGGGCTCTGTGATTTTGCCACAGTTCTGACTCAGCTGATCACAAATCGTAGTAAAGAGCCAATCACAGCGGCCCTTTACCACGTGATAAGCTGTGTCCAATGACAGCTGATCACAGATGTAAACACAAGCCGGTTATCAGCTTTTCTTTCCTCGCGCTGACAGCGTGAGGAGAGAAGAGAGCTGATAACCGGCTTGTGTTAAAGGGATATTGGCACTGATTATCAGTACAGTCCCAACAGTGCCCTCCAGTGCTGCCAATCAATGCCCATCAGTGCTGCCAATCAGTGCGCATCAGTGCCACATCATCAGTGTCACCTATCAGTGCCGCCTATCAGAGCCACTTAGTGCTGTCTACAAGTGCCCATCAGTGCCGCCAATCAGTGCCCATCAGTGCTGCCAATCAGTGCCTCATCATCAGTGTCACCTATCAGCGCCGCCTATCAGTGCCCATCAGTGCAGCCTTATCAGTGCCGCCTCATCAGTGCCCATCAGTGCTGCCTCAGCAGTGCAGATCAGTGCAGTCTATCAGTGCCCATCAGTGCACCCTATCAGTGCCCATCAGTGCAGTCTTATCAGCGTACATCAGTGAAGGAGAAAAATTACCTATTTGCTACATTTTAGAACTAACAATGAAAAAAAAATCAAAATGTTAGTTTTTTTTTTCTTTGTTTGTTTAGCCCAAAAAAATGAAACAGTGGTGATCAAATACCCCCAAAAGAAAGCTCTATTTGTGTTAAAAAAATTATACAAAATTTTGTTTGGGTACAGTGTTGCATGACTGTGCAATTGTCATTCAAAGTGTGACAGTACGGAAAGGTGAAAATTGGCCTGGGCAGGAAGGGAGTAAAAGTGGCCAGTAGGCAAATGGTTATTTCAGCAACCATAAAGTTGCAGCCATCTGGTGCCACAAACTACCAGCTACTGATCACATCCATTTATAAAATATCCAGTGCCTCCTCACGCTGATACAGCTGCTTATCGTTTTGTAAACGAAACTGCAGTGGTCAGCAAGCAGCTACAGCAGCATGGGGGAAGTGTGATAATTAAATAGATGTGGTTTTCTACATTTTAAAAGCGAAAAAGTTAAATTCGTATTCGGAATTCGTATTCGGAATTCGTATTCGGAATTTTTAGAATTTTCCTCCGATTCTTTACTGATTTTTTTCAATTCGAAACGTATAAATCTATTAATTTAGAATCAACAAAAGATGAATCTTAATCAAATGATTACAATGACTTTTTAAATCACCTTTGGCTTAACAAAAACAGCATTATTTTGAAAAGGTACATTTCACACACAGTCTTTGATTTCAGAAATATGTTTACAGTTCGAATTGGAATGGAATTCGATGTAAAATTCGATCTGAATTTCAATTGGAATTTCGGACTCCATGTCCGTTGGTGGCCCACGATTGTGGCGAGGAGAGGCAGAACAGGAAACTGCCTATGTAAACAAGGCATTTCCCCATTCTGCCTAATAACATGACAGGGATCTACTGTCCCCAGTGATCGGGAACAGTGATCGCTGTCATGTTTCAGTAAGCCCATCCCCCCTACAGTTAGAAAACGCTGAGGGAACACAGTTAACCCCTTGATCGCCCCCTAGTGCTAACCCCTTCCCTGCCAGTGTCATTTTTACATTGATGAGTGCATTTTTATAGCACTGATCAATGTAATAATGTCTATCTAAAACAAGGGATAATATCTGTGCTAGGATGTATCATGAGTATAGAACAATACATAAAAACAGCTGGCATAGAATACATTAATTGCAGTGTATTAAAAAATATATAAAGTCCATATGCAGCACTGGGCGTAAGAGATAGATGAAAAGACGATGGATACAGGTGAACTTGGAAATTAAGAACCTTTCACCAACTTCAGTGTATAATAAACATACACCACCACCACCTAACAAATTTATCTTCTTACTAGAAACAGATGAAAAACAAGCATATGGTATATGACTTATCGAAACGCTCAAGCTACTTTCACACCGGGGCGCTGGGGGCGTCGGCGGTAAAGCGCCGTAATATTTACTGCTTTACCGTAATTTTTGTGGTGCTTTTCGGCCGATAGCGGTGCGCTTTTAACCCCCGCTAGTGGCTGAAAAGGGTTTAAACCGCCCGCAAAACGGCGCTGATTTCAATGGGCATCTCCGCCGAAAAGCAAATAAGAATTAATGATGAACCGCGGTATGTAATAATGTCACTGGTCCCCAAACAGTGTAATTTGGGGTCAGATTTGTCCACCGAAATGTTGCAGTCCCGCTAAAAAATTGTAGATCGCCGACATCAGCAGTAAAAACAATTAAAAAAATCCCTAAATCTTTCCCATAGTTTTTAGATGCGATAACATTTGTGCAAACCAATCAATATATGCCCTATTGCGATTTTTTTTTTTTAGCAAAAATACATAAAAGAGTATATATCTGCCTAAACTGATGAATAAATTTGTTTTTTTATATATCTTTTTTGGATATGTATTATAGCAGAAAGTAACATTTTTTTTATTTCATTTTTTCAAATTTGTCTGCCTTTTTTTGTTTATAGCGCAAAAAATAAAAAGAGGTGATCAAATACCACCAAAAGAAATCTCTATTTGTGGGAAAAAGAAGAACATCAATTTTGTTTGGGTACAACGCTGCACGACCATGCAATTTTCAGTTAAAGCGACACAGTGCCGTATCGCAAAAAATGTTCTAGTCATTAAGGAGGAAAATCCTTCCAGGGCTGAAGTGGTTAATCTATTCATAAACAATATAGACAATGGGATAAATGGCTCAATCTCTATATTTGCGGATGATACCAACTTAAGCAGGGAAATAACTTTGGTGTAAGATATGGAAACCTTACAAGAAGACCTTAATAAAATAATGGGGTCGGCAACAACATGGCAAATGAGGTTTAATGTTGAAAAATGTAAAGTAATGCATTTGGGTGCTAAAATTACAAACTCAAGTTACTCGCTAAGGGGAGAACCTCTGGGGGAATCTAGGATGGAAAAGGATCTAGGGGTCCTAGTAGATGACAGGCTCAGCAATGGCATGCATTGCCAAGCTGCTGCAAGCAAAGCCAACAGAATATTGGCATGCAATAAAAAGAGGATTCTCTCCAGAGAACGATAATTCTCCCACTCTACAAGACTCTGTGTGACAAACCCTCTGTCCTCAAACAGAACTAGGTCTGCCGTCAATGCTTCTTCTGTTCGGTACCACACGATCCAAGATCTTTTAGCCCCCAATCAACAGACAACACCTCACTGTAGAGTGGCAAACACAAACTGCTTTATTTTTCACACATGAACACAATAGCTATCCCTCTCGGGACCATCACCCCTCCTTTTGGAATTCAGGGTGGGGTAAATTATCCAATCATCAAGGAGAGCGGTTGGAACAATCCCCCCCGCCCCCCCCCCCCCCCACAGCCAGAGCAGCCAGAGACACTAAACCAATGGAGTAAAAACAACACCACAAATGATCTCAGCAAAAGAGTCCAACAGCATGCGATACACAATATTACAAGGTTCCAGCGTGGCTGTAAATAGAGTCCCTCTAGTACAGATCGGAATGGAGTTCTCGGGCATCCTACCCAAAGTCACTCCTGTCACACTCTGGTCTGGCCGTATCTTGAGTATGCCGTCCAGTTCTGGTCACCAGTCCTCAGGAAGGATGTGCTGGAACTGGAGAGAGACCAGAGAAGGGCAACAAAGCTAATAAAGCTAATAAAGGGACTAGAGGAATTCAGCTATGGGGAAAGACTACAAGCATTGAACTAATTCTCTCTGCAGAGGAGAGGCTTGAGAGGGGATATGATAGCAATGTACAAATATCTTACTGGTGACCCTAGCATTGAGAAAAACCTTTTCAGAGAAAGGGAATTCAAAAAGACACATGGCCATCCACTGAAATTGTAAGAGACCTTAAACTGTGTAGAGGGTTCTTTATTGTCAGAGCGGTAAGGATGTGGAATTCTCTTTCCAGGGAGAATTTTCTGGAAAAGGGACAGGGCAGAGAGCTGGAGTGACATGGGGTGCATGTGAGGAGCTCTGACCAATCCCCAACTAGGATTGGCAGGGGAAAGGCCTCCTACATATACCCTTGGTCAGCCTGCTGGGGGAGGAGTTGTCGGCTAGGTGAACTGGGTGATGGAGTGTTAGACTGTCATGCCTGAGAGAACACCTGTCTGGGGGGGTGTACCTCAGGCATGGAGCTCGAGAGCTGGGTGGGAGCCTCTCCTTACGGTCATGGAGAGATGTCCTGGAACAGAAGCTGGAGGAGACAGTAGGTCCGCACGTCTGGAGTAAAGTAATTCAGGAAGGATCCAGGGCAGATGTCATGAGTGGAAAGCACAGTAGAGAGATCTGGAAGAGACATGCCAGGGGAGCTGGATGTAGAGCCAGAGGGAGAGACTGTGGGAGTGTGTGTCAAATCGATGCAGCCATGAGGGCGGGCAGGATTTGCAAGTCGGACTTGCTGGGATCAGTAATCCATCTTCATATATTCTTCTCAAGTAAATCGGTTGCTGCCACAAAGGGGTACTGCAGGCCCCGGCCTACAAAGGGCTATCAAGTAAATACACTGGGACTTATTCAGAGTGAGGCCTAGTCATGCTGATGATGTGACAGGAGTACTAAATTTGGACAGTGAAGTAGTGTGCTGGAAGACATGTTCTGAGGTAAAAGTCTGTCAAGTTTAGAGTCAGCCATCTTGTTCTGAAGAGAAGTGACACAGTTACTTTATTCTACAAAGTACTAATTTATCCTATGGGCATCCCATGTCCCTTTTCCCCAACCAAGTTCAATCCCCTAATAAAAACAACAAAAATAAGCAAGAGACTGTTCATTGACTAAGAAGTGTGTCTAATGGATGTCTGGCAGCAGGGTGAAATGTGTGGATTCTGTAACACGTAGCAACCCCAAAAGGCCATTGCTAAATTTGTCTGTGAACTTTGAGGATGATTTGTTTTAAAATAGCTAGCTAATTGTACCTACAGAGGTTAATAAAAACGTTTTTTCCACGGCAGTTTTCCCATAGGGAAACACTGCCAGGGAGCCTACACACGGTTGTTTTTCTCGACCAAGAGAAAAAATTACGGGAAAAACGGCCGTGTGTAGGGGAACAAGTCATTCCTCGTTTTTCCCGTCAGTTTTCTCGACGGTGTTTTCACCGTCGAGAAAGCCGATTGTGTGTACGCGGCATTAGGCACCTATAGACCTGAAATGGTGCTCAGATTATCTGAACACTACAGGGATGTTCTGTGATTTGCCAAAAGGTGATAATCATTGTATGTCTCTAGGTATCTTAAATGTATCTTAAATTTACAGTACAAACACTCAAATAAAACACAAACCTCAGAAATTATATAATGAATGTATTTTGTTTGTTGCATCTGTTCTGCAAAGCACTAGAATATTACTGTTATGTTTATTCCTGCTGGAATACAATGCATTTTAGCTGAAAACATAACAGATTTGGTGATTTGCTGGAGAATTTACTGGCGTAATGAATTGTAAAGCTTCTGTTTGCAAGTCCTCCCTTGGGACTGTGCAACTCATCTACACAGCTCCCAAAATGAAATCATTTCATCATGCCCAGTAAGGTATAAAATAAAAGTTTTAGCGTAAAAATCCATCAGCTCCGCAGCTTACTCTTAAGATCTTTTAAATTCAGGCAACCCGGTACTGTATTCAGTATTTAGCGAGGCTGTCAGCAGTGACAGATGCGTTTAGCTTCTCCTTATTCTAAAATAAAATGGCTTAGTTATGCATGAAACTATCTTGAATTATTGTCATGTAAAATATATTTCCACCTTTTTGGGAAAAAAATTTAGACTTCTAACTGGAAAATGAATAGATTACCCAACAAATGTATTAACCTTTTATGTATTTCCTGTTTCCTACTCTCTGTCAAATTTTATATTTAAACAGCAACTTAAGGGAAAAGTATAACGTGTTTCCAGAAATCACATATTTTGGTTATGATTGCACTGCTCAGCTAAACACAATATTCAATTGACTTTCATATTTTTAAAACCTTACTTTTCCATATTACAAAAATTGTAATATATTTAATCTTACCATCCTTAGATGCAGTGGCTGCATTTGTTTTATTTTTTCTGTATTTTTTTCTCTATTGTCACCTGGTAATCTTTTAGGCCCCTTTCACACTGGGGCGGTTTGCAGGCGCTATTTTGCTAAAAATAGCGCCTGCAAACCGACCCTAAACAGCGGGTGCTGTTTCTCCAGTGTGAAAGCCCGAGGGCTTTCACACTGGAGCGGTGCGCTAGCAGGACGGTAAAAAAAATCCTGCTAGCCGCATCTTTGGAGCGGTGAGAGGAGCAGTGTGTTTACCGCTCCTCCACCGCTCCTTCCTATTGAAAGCAATGGGAAACCGTGGTAATACCGCCGGCAATGCGCCTCTGCAGAGGCGCATTTCCGGCGGTATTAACACTTTTTCGGCCGCTAGCGGGGGTTAAAACCGCACCGCTAGCGGCCGAATACCTCTGCAATTCCGATGGTATAGCGCCGCTAAAAATAGCGGCGCTATACCACCACCGCACCCACCGCCCCAGTGTGAAACCAGCCTAAGTAACACTTTCTGTTCTGTGCTGACAATGCTTATTCACTGTATTGCATCTGGGAAGGAGAGACATTGTCAACTACAACAAGAAGCATTAGAACCACAGAACACACACGTCCCCCTCTCCTCTTTTCCATAATATAGGGGTGTATTCTGTAGTCTATAGAGAGAACTAACCAAGGCTGATCTTGATTCCAGATTAGACTGTAGAATGCACAGGGCAGCACCGGATTTCTAGCAGGGCCAACAGGTATCGAATTGATATAACAAAATGCTTTTAATAACATAGCTAACGGAGTAAAAGTGAGAAAAGTTCATTAATAGGCTTTGCATATACTTTAAAGGGGTTGTAAACCCTCAAGGTTTTTCACTTTAATGCATTCTATGCATTAAGGTGAAAAACCTTCTGTAGTGAAGCAGCCCCCCTGACCCCCCTTTTACTTACTTGAACCCGATCGTTTCATTGACGGGGACAAGCACAGCAGTTCCAGCGGCTGTCTCGGGTCCTCATTGGCTAGATTGATAGAAGAACAGCCATTTGCTCCTGCTGCTGTCAATGAAATCCAGTGACACAGGAGCCGGGCGCTGTCTGTGTCAATGGATGCAGCAACAGGACTCTGGAGCACGCCCGCACGGGTGTCCCCTTGGAATGCGGGTCTACGAGGGGGCACTTGATGCGGGGAGGAGCCAGGAGCGCTGCTGGGGGACCCCAGAAGAGGAGGATCAGGGGCCAAGCTGTGCAAAACCCTTGCACAGAGGAGGTAAGTTAACATGTTTGTTATTTAAATAAAAAACAACTTCTTTAAGACCCGGACGTGACTTCTGGTTGCCCCAAGTTGTGCTATTTTTAAAACTAATTGAAGTGAATGGAGATGTTTTAATGCACACGACTGCAGTCGCTCCGACTTCAAAAAAGGTTCCTGTACTACTTCAATCAGACTTCTAGGCAACTTGTACCATTGATTTCAATGGAAGTCGCTTAGAAGTCTGATCAGTGTTCATTTTGAAGGCAACTTTACAGGAAGATAACATACATTTCTCAGGCAAACCCCTCCCTCCCCCTCCCTCCCACAGAGCTGATTCTTGTTTTATTGGCCACTGGAATGTCTCCTGTCCTGGAGGCAACTTCAGTCGTGTTGTAAATCACCACTTAGTCGCTCTGTGATTCATGCTCAAGTCGTGTCTGAGTCGTGTTGAAGTCTGAATTCTGAAGTCGTGTCGAAGTCGTGTTGCCCCTGTGTGAACCGGCTCTAAGGAATCATTTTTTTTTCAATGAGTTGGCTGACTGATGCATTGTGTGAAGGAAGAGTGAAACACAACCACAGCGTAACCTTAATAAGTAGAAAGAAGAGTCTACATATGATATGAGTTATTATGGCTACTGCCATGAACATGTGTATTTACAAATTAAACATAGAAACATTTATTACATCAGGTTGATCTCATTCACACTTATGCCTAAACAGTTTATGAAAAAAACTATACATTTTATTTTTATTTTAAAAAAATCCTGATATAAAAGAAATATATTCCTTATGAAAATATTGCTGTCTGGCTGTCATCAATACTCCTGTGAAACCAACCTGGAACAAGCTAGATGAAAGTCCAAAAGCAAGAATTTCATATATCTATGCTTTTTCAGGGTCAATGGTTCAGAGTGTGTTGGAAACAAAGCATCAGCATGACAGACAACTAATATTTTCAGACAAAAAGGTCAGCACTGGCAATCTCTGACATGTCTCTCAGGACAGTTGTGTTCTGCACTGGAAGCAAAAAAAAACAAAGAAGGGATTTTTTATATATATATATATATATATATATATATATATATATATATATATATATTGTGATTGTTGTGAAAGCAGGGGGGGAATAAATAATAATGAGGAGGACAGAGACTGTAATGACTATTTACAGTACACTAAGCTATATTCAACAGACATAAAGTGGTTGTAAACCTCAGGCATTAAATATGAACAAAGCATATTCCTCTATAGTGTCTATCTGTCTCAAGTAAAAGCACTAAAGCCCCGTACACACGGTCGGAATTCCCGACAGAAAAAGTCAGATGGGAGCTTTTGATCGGGAATTCCAACCATGTGTATGCTCCATCTGACTTTTTCTGTCGGGAATTCCAACAGAAATAGATTGAGTGCAGGTTCTCAATTTTCCTGTCGGAATTTCCGACTGAATTTTTTCCGTTGGAAATTCCGACCGTGTGTACGGGGCATTAGTGGCATTTCTGTCTGCTGCTTCATTCCACTGCTATCAGTATGAGTCACTTCTGACACAATTTCCTGACACCAAGAGAAAAAAGGTGACAGGAGAGGGACCTCCAGCTGATTTACAGCCTCAGCTCTGTTACTGTGTGCTGTGTGAAAGGATGTGTCCCTTCCCTCAAATAAGCTCAAAGACCTCTCCTCACTGAGCTCTGCAGAGTGTAACATTAGCTCTCCGCCCCCTTTTTTCTGACAGCTCTGATAAGCTTAATACATTTTAAAAAAATTTAACATATATAGAGAAGAAAAGACTGCAGATAAACAAGTACACCTTATGAAGGATGATTTGTTTAATCTCTGTGTATCACCTGATGAGGATGGGTCTTTGTAGGCTACATAGGCCATTCACTTCACTGAGTATATGTAAGGGTTTACAACCACTTATAAGATTATGTCATGATCATGCAGCATTGTGCACTATAAATACTTCATACAAGAACAGAAAGTGCTGACTGCAGTAAATCCTATCATATATACGAGTCATGCATACAATAAACTTTAAAATAACTTTAAAATAGGAAAAAAAATAAGAAAAAATCTAAAAGAAAGTATTTTTAGTAATCTGAGAAATGGAGATCCATAGGGTTACTGGTAATAAATGTCAACATGCTAAGGGGTAATTGAGATATGACGTTCCCCCAGTCTCACCGCGCTCAGGTGCCCGTGGGTGCGTGCAGCAAGGCCTTTGCAGGCGTGCTATGTCACTAGGACCCGGCAAAACCCCGATCTCGGTAAAGAGGTGAAGACACGGCTCTTTACCCATGTGATCAGCTGTGTCCAATCACATAAAAACAAGGTAATGCTGGTTATTGGCTCTCCTCACCTCACACTGACAGAGTGTGAGGAGAGGAGAGCCGGGCAGTTGCATTTCCTCACAGGGGAGACTTGTACAGACCCTGATGATCAGTGCAGCCCCAACAGTGCCCAGCAGTGATGCCAGTCTGTATTAATCCATGATGCCAATCTGTGCCCAACCATGATGCCAATCTGTGCCCATCAGTGATGCCAATTTGTGCCCATCAGTGAGGAAAAAATATGTGCCCATCAGTGATGCAAGTCAGTGCTGCCCATCAGTGACACCCATTCATGCACTTTGTTCCTTGTATTTCACTTAAAAAACACTATGTAGTCTACAAAGACCCATCCTCATCAGTTTCAGGTCCAGAGAATATTGCATTCTATTAAAAACCACATAATCATTCTTATTCATTTTAGGCTCAATTATGCAGAAGCCAGTTAACAAACTATTGCGTTTTGTAGATGTAAAGAAAATCACGTGGAGCAAACCCACGAAACATGGGAAGAACATACAAACTTCATGCAGATGAAGTTCCCCTGATAACAATTGAATCTGGGACCCTCACAAGAAGTACTAGCCACTGCAGCTTCATGAATTGTTGGTCAAAAACATCAAATAGGTAGTTTTGCTTTGCCATTTTACCCTAGTTTTTTAAATGCATACAAACAACAATTCTGGTCATGGGACTTTAAATGAGGCCTATCACAAAATAAAATTCCAAAAATAGAAAAAGGAATAATTAAGTTTATTTAAAAATTCATTGTAGAAGCACATTTAATGTTAGCGAAATACATGGTACAGAATAAAAATTGATTGATGAACATAATTAAGAGCTGACATATGGCACATGATTATTGTAATAAATACATGGTACAATAGAATAGACAAATGCATGATGGATATAAAATGTAAGGATTAGACTATCTTGATGTATAGTAACTCTACGTGTTTCATGGCTCATGTCCACTCATCAGGAGTATGTTGCCAAAATTCTCTGTAAATATACGTCATAAATGTGTAGGGGTGAAAATCCCCATATGGGTAACAGAAAAATAATATAGCAGAAGTCAGAAGTCTGATACTCACATGTCAGCTCAGAAAAAATCCAGCCTACAAGATGCATGTGAGGGTTGCCAATGACAAGGTCTGATCCAGGTCTGAAGCAGGGACATCACAGGAACCGTCCAAGGGGAAGGAGTGATCCATGTATTGAAAGCAGAAAAATACATCTGACCAACACTGGTCTGAAAAAATATAGTAAAAAATATGTAATTGAGTATAGGTAGGTAAAACAAAGAGTTTGTAAATATCTGACAAATGTGCTCCAACTGATCAAGGACTGATGAAGGTGTAAATAGGGATGAAAAAGAAAAATTTTAAAAAAGAAAGAAAAAAGAACCGGATGAAGAGTGCCATCACTGGACAACCTGGGGAGACATAGACAAAGACAAAGTGAAGGTGAAATTTTTTTATTATTATTGAGTCACAAAACTTAAAAGACCACTGATATGGTGTGAAAAAAGATCAAAACTGTGTGTAAAAAACACATGACTCACAAAAAACATACTGTGACTCCGTGTGGGAATTGGATGGGTGTGCCTGTCTGGTGGAAAGTGCAGAGACATGTGTGCTGGCAAGGTCTGGCTAAACACCCCTGAGATTGGGCACAGCCCCCCCCAGGAAGTAGAGAGAGAAATGTACTGGCCAGGTCTGACTGAAAACCTAAGAGACTGGGCGGGGCCCTGCCAGCCTCATGTTGGACACCAAAAAGGATCAGTCAAGGATGCATCCGCATCCACTCATCCCAGGCGTCAGATGGTAGACAGTCGTGACAGCATCGCGGTTTAAAAAGACGCCACGAGCAGGGCGTGTCTGCATGGCGCCGATGCACAGGAGGGCAATCCCCGCCCACACCCCAAAAGGGGGGACAGAAGGGGAAGCCATGCCATGCATCGCAACGCCGGTAATGAGACAAGGACATGACAAACCCCCACCCATCATGGAGCTAATAGATGTTAACCAAAGCTGGAAAAACTGTATAATGGGCTCTATGAAATAAAAACAAATTTAAAATAAATAAAATCTAAACCAGCATGAGGAAAAATATATATTGATTTTTTTTTTTAAGTTTAATGAAAAACATATAATGGTGGTGTTTAAAGGATCACAGGAGACTGTGGTGTCTTCTACCCAATATATATATAGACATAAGAAAAGCGTGATCTGACAGCACCACTGTAACATGCCTCCCTTAAATGAGGCATATCACAAAATAAAAACATCCACTAAACAAGATATGTGCTTTCACGATGAATTTAAACCTAGAAACGCATTGGATGTATGATGCCCAAGCAAATTCTGCTAAACATCAAATCCTTCAAAGAGCTTTGTAACATTGCCAAAGTATCAACTCTATATTGATGTGTACAATGGATCTTGGCCTAAATATGGCCACGAGTGTTTTTAACAAGGCTATATATTTTTAGAGTTTTAAAAAAAATAAGTGGTTTTATATATAAATGGTTATGCATTTTTCTTTTTTGGTTGCCTTCAAAATCCCATAAGAGGGTCTTTTTTTCCATTTTATGATCGATGTAATTGCCTGTCACAGCTGTCACATGATTGGACAGCTCCTGATTGCAAGTAGAGATCGGGAGCTTTCCATTAGCCGCTGATAACTGTGCACAGCTCTGTTTATCTTTAGGTACACACATATATGCGGCCACCCGCCAAGAAGCCACATATAAATGCATACAGCCGTCAGGAAGAGATTAAAGCAGTATAGGTAAATGTTTTACTTTTACCTACAGGTAAGCCTATAATAAGGCTTACCTGTAGGTAAAAAAAAATCTCCTAAACCTTTACGGTTTAGGAGATATTCCCCTCGCAATGAGCCGCTGAATGCTGCAGCGCATGCGCACAGGGGATTTTCGGCTTAAGGCCCGGCAGCCGCCGAACCTCGCCAGAAAGAAGTCTCCCGCGCACATGCACGGGAGTGACGACATCGCGGTCCCAGCCACTCAGAGCGCTGGAGCCGCGATACCCGGAAGACACGCCAAGGCAACATGTCGGCTACCTCAGCGTGGACCAGGTAAGTTACCAACGCCTCGTTCTAAGGTAAGTATTTCATAATGAGCTATTATGCGGTGCATACTAGCTCATTATGCCTTTTGCTTTACAGGGTTAAAAAAAAAACGTTCAGCGGGTATACAACCTCTTTAAAGTAGTGATAACAATAACATGACAAATACAGGGGTTTAATCTCTCTAACAAGGTCACAGGCAACAATAAAACTCCATCAGGTGTTCTAATCTATCTCCACTTTATCCAAAACTAAAAATAAAATTGCCTTTATTTATACTTTAAAGTATAAGTTCACCTTTGAAACATGTTACATGTTCAACCCATATATAGGATGTAACATGTACCAGATCCTTTCCCCCTCTCCTTCCGATCCCCCTTCTCCCCAAGCCTCAGGTTTTTTTTAAAACAGCACAGCTGTGAGGAGCTTATTCCACATATTCATGTGAAATAATAAATTACGAGTACCATCTGCCACTGCGAAAGATGAACTTGTAGTATTGATGGGCTGCGGGTGTGCTGATGAGTGCTGTCATAGTCCACTGACGTTTTCTAAGACTTTCAAACAGAAAGCCTGTACAGAGGTATGGTCAGAAAGCTGGAGGACATGTCTGCAGGAGCCCGCATTGCAATGGTAATCTACTTATAGAGGGTGCAATGCAATCCAGGCTCCTGTAGGAAAAAAATAATAAGTGAACATTTTTTTCTGCAAAAATAGTGGTACTTATTTTTTCTGTAAAAGTGAACTTATCCTTTTTTAAAGTACATGTTCACTTATAAACCCCCCAGTCCCCTCCCTATTTCCCTCAATACCACTATTCCCCCCCCCCCCGCTCCCGGCACACACAGATCTGTACTTACCTCATCAAATAACTGAGGCCTCCTGCGATATCTGCAGCCCGGTTGGTAAATATTAGTGCCGGGCTGGCCACTCATGTGCACTTACAGTTGTGCTCATAAGTTTACATACCCTGACAGAATTTATGATTCATTGGCCATTTTTCAGAGAATATGAATGATAACAAAAAACTTTTCTTTCACTCATGGTTAGTATTTGGCTGAAGCCATTTATTATCAATAAATTGTGTTTACTCTTTTTAAATCATAATCACAACAGAAACTTTCCAAATGACCCTGATCAAAAGTTTACATACCCTGGTGATTTTAGCCTGATAACATGCACACAAATTGACACAAAGAGGTCTGAATGGCTGTTGAGAGCCCATTCACATAGGGGCAACACGACTTCCAGCGCGATTTTATGAGGCAACTCAGACACGACCTGAGTATGAATCACAGCGCGACCTGGAGCTACTTACAAGGCAACTCCAAGTTGCCTGCAGGACAAGAGACATTCCAGTGGCCAATCAAACAAGAATCAGCTCTGTGGGAGGGAGGGGGGAGAGAGAGTTTTGCAGGAGAAATGTATGTTATCTTCCTGGAGAGTCGCTCCTATTAAGACAGGGAGAGGCGACTCCCATTGAAATGAATGGTTACAGGTCGCCTAGGAGTCGGATTGAAGTAGTACAGGGACCTTTTTTGAAGTCGGAGCGACTGCAGTAGTGTGCATAAGGACGGCTCCATTAACTTACATTGATTTCTTCAGCCAGCGCGACCTGAGGCGACTAGGGGCGACCTGGGGCGATTTGGAGTCGGATCCAAAGACGCCCCTGTGTGATTGGGCTCTAAAGGTAATCATCCTCACCTGTGATCTGTTTGCTTGTAATTAGTGTGTGTATAAAAGGTCAATGAGTTTCTGGACTCCTGACAGACCCTTGCATCTTTCATCCAGGATCTGCGGGAAAAGGTAGTTGAACTGTATAAAACAGGAAAGTTTATTTTAGAAGTGTGTGTTTCAAAATTTCACATTTTAAAAATAAGGGTTTATTTCTCATACCCTGAAAAAAAAAAGTGATTTGCATGGCCCCACCCATTGTCATTAAATATGACATTCTGTTTTAAGACAGTAATTTGTAGCATATATTGATTATAATAGAATTGCACCACATTGATCTTGTTGTATTTTGTCAACACTCTTTAAAAACAAGTGTTATATTGTTGTTCAGCTTTAATTTAAAGGCAATTATAAGCTTTTTGCAAATATGAATTATGATGTGCTAAATAATATCAGGTGTTTTTAGACTGCTATTAGAAATAATCATACATTCAGCAGCAGTAGACATTTTTATACTAACTTAGCTTAATTGTGGACATGATTGACAGAACTTAATTCCATGTTTATATCTGTGACCTAGGTCAGTCGGTGAGTACTAATTGTGAGAGGTTTTCATCTTTATCCCTTACTGAAAAATGTAAGATGATAAAGTTGTAAAATGTAATTTGCTGTTTTTGATAAACATTCTAAACCAGTTTGGGTGTATGCACGATGAAATTCATACAATTATAAATATTCGACTAATTAACATTAGTTGGCATTCTCAGAATCTCAAAATACACACATTTCAGCTGTATATTTAGTTACTTGTCCGGAGTTATGCTCTGACAGCAATTTATAGTAAAAGAATAATCAGGCTGTCTCTGCCTTTAATACTTTTGGGGTACTGCCCAGGAACAGATCAGGGAAGGCAGGGTTCCTAATCTGCATATTCCTTGTCAATTTTGTTAATTGAATTTTGAAAATTACAAACATAAATATTATTAACAAACATAGTTACAGTTAATAGTAGCAGTAGTAGAGATCACATATTTGATAATAGTATCGAAACTGAGTTCCAACTTTCAATATTGTAAGGAATTAAGCCTAACCTTTTTGTGCATAAACAATAGATTTGTCCTAATTCATTGGAACTCTATAACTATTGTACAATGATAGTATGTGCATTTAAGTGTTATTATTTTTGCTACTTAAGAAAATATCAAGGTTGTGTAATTTCTGTATCAGGTGAACGTCAATGTATTACCTTGTTAAACTCTAAACAGGGCAGTCAGCCACCCTTTTGAATTTCCTATAGTGTGTGTGTTTAATTATGACACCTTTTAGCCTATATCCAAAGTAAACTACAATGACTACAGTGTGTTTTGGGGATTACGGCTTCCCACTATTCCTATCCTTCAAGCATAGCTGCACTGCAATGGAGCCTCATCTTGTGATTTTTGAGGTTTTTAGCATTCGCTGAGATTTCACTAGAAGGGTGGTGATGACTTTAACCAGACCTAGGCACCGCGGATGCAAGTGGGATAAGGTAAATTGTTCCTCACAGGTTTGTTTGAACATTACTGCTGTATTTTAACATTCTTTAGAGTTTTGGGTGAATTTCATCTTGAAAACTGCTCAAGTGGAAAATATTGAAAGATTTTTTTTAAAGTTTCATCACCATCATATCATAAACCCTTTGTGAGAAACAAAGATATCAGATTTTGATATTTCTTCGGATAGCCCCAGCTGGGATGAAGAACTTACTGGAATCTTAGTGTTTTTGAAAATTCCTGTGTCAGGATCTTTCTGATTACCTTACCAGCTCAGCCTAGTCCCAAAGCTGGGGCCATTGAATTGGTAAGTTAAAGGAAAGTCTATAATGGTAAATTGTTCAACATTGTAATGGCTGTTTTCAGTGGGTGGATCTGACAATTTATAGACAGAGGAATTGGTTGAGGAATTCAGTACACTAGACTTAAAGGGTTGTAAACCCAATTTTTTTATATAAAAATAACAAACATGTTATACTTGCCTGCTCTGTGCAATGGTTTTGCACAGAGCAGCCCCGATCCTCTTCTTCTGGGGTCTTGCCGGTGCTCCAGGCCCCTCCTCTTCATCAGGTGCCCCCACGGAAAGCCTCTTTCCCTGGGGGCAACCGTGCGGGCGCAATCCCGAGTCCCGCTTCTGCGTCCATTGACACCGACAGCGGGTCTTGGCCTCGACCCCCTCTACCATTTCACTGGATTTGATTGACAGCAGCGGGAGTCAATGGCTCCTGCTGCTATCAACCTGTCCAATGAGGAGAGAGATAGCTTGTGCACATCGTTGGATTGGATCAGGCTCAAGTAAGAACAAGAGTGGGGGTCTGGGAAGAGCTGCAGCACAGAAGTTTTTTCATCCTAATACATAGAATGCAATTAAAGTGAAAAACCTTGAGGCTTTACAACCACTTTAAAACGTATGTATTAAACTCTGGCACAGTGCTTTCATTAATTCATAAAATACCTTTAATTTCCAGACAATACACTGTGCATATTTTGTTGACAAGCACAAGTACAGAATTTATCCCCATGTTTATATGTGAATATTTCCTCAAGGATCAAGAATAAAAAAACTAAACAGGTGTCAGAATGTTTTAGCTGTTTAGTTCTGGAGTATTAAAGCACCATATGTCAATATCAGTACAGAACATGTTTAACAATCTAGGCCAATATTGTGTCATGGGAGTTAAACATTACATTTTTGTCAGCTTTTCAATTATGCATATTAGAAAATCTGTTTTGTAGAAACGCTGAAAATCCAGTTTTGCTTACTCAGTAATAAGTGGGGTTATCTTCCTGACAGTATTGCCATATCAGCATTTAGCCTCCTTTCATTCAGTTGTCAGTTTCACCTCGATAATGTATGACTTTCATTAAAGGAAACCCTAAAGCATTTCCAATCTTCAAAAGCATGCTTATATATTTTTCTCCATGTACAACATATTGATAAAATAAGAAAACACAAATGGTAAAGAGGGACACCTTTTTAGCACAGAATGGCTATTGCCACAGCGACCTCACTGAAAACATGGACTACAACTAATTAAAGTGCAGAAATGATAACTTAAACACACAATTTTTTCTTTATACTAGCATTTAATGACTTCACTAAAGAAGTGACCCAAAGTCTTCATCACATCACCAGAATTAGACAGAAAACGCATTTTCCCCAGTGATGCTCTATCTTGGTCATTTTTTTTTCTTTCCTATGCAGCCAGTCAATCACTGGAGATCTTTTAACTATAATATGTAGATGGTTACAGTTTTTTAAACCTTCAATTGTTTCTTTAACAAGTGATAGGGGGTTATTTATGAAAGGCAAATCCACTTTGTACTACAAGTGCACAGTGGGGCAAAAAAGTATTTAGTCAGCCACCAATTGTGTAAGTTCTCCAACTTAAAAAGATGTGAGAGGCCTGTAATTGTCATCATAGGTATAGCTCAACTATGAGACACAAAATGTGGAAATAAATCCAGACAATCACATTGTCTGATTTGGAAAGAATGTTTTTTGCAAATTATGGTAGAAAATAAGTATTTGGTCAATATCAAAAGTTCATCACAATACTTTGTTATATATCCTTTGTTGGCAATGACAGAGGTCAAACGTTTTCTGTAAGTCTTCACAAGGTTGTCACACACTGTTGCTGGTATGTTGGCCCATTCCTCCATGCAGATCTCCTCTAGAGCAGTGATGTTTTGGGGCTGTCGCTGGGCAACACAGACTTTCAACTCCCTCCAAAGATTTTCTATAAGGTTGAGATCTGGAGACTGGCTAGGCCACTCCAGTACCTTGAAATGCTTCTTATGAAGCCACTCCTTCATTACCCGGGCGGGGTGTTTGGGATCATTGTCATGCTGAAAGACCCAGCCACGTTTCATCTTCAATGCCCTTGCTGATGGGAGGACGTTTGCACTCAAAATCTCACGATACATGGCCCCATTCATTCTTTCATGTACACGGATCAGTCGTCCTGTTCCCTTTGCAGAGAAACAGCCCCAAAGCATGATGTTGCCACCCCCATGCTTCACAGTAGGTATGGTGTTCTTTGGTTGCAACTCAGCATTCTCTCTCCTCCAAACACGACGAGTTGTGTTTCTACCAAACAGTTCTACTTTGGTTTCATCTGACCATATGACATTCTCCCAATCCTCTTCTGGATCATCCAAATGCTCTCTAACAAGCCTCAGATGGGCCCGGACATGTACTGGCTTAAGCAGAGGGACACGTCTGGCACTGCAGGATCTGAGTCCCTGGCGACATAGTGTGTTACTGATGGTAGCCTTTGTTACGTTGGTCCCAGCTCTCTGCAGGTCATTCACTAGGTCCCCCCGTGTGATTCTGGGATTTTTACTCATCATTCTTGTAATCATTTTGACCCCATGGGTGAGATCTTGCGTGGAGCCCCAGATTGAGGGAGATTATCAGTGGTCTTGTATGTCTTCCATTTTCTAATTATTGCTCCCACAGTTGATTTCTTCACACCAAGCTGCTTGCCTATTGCAGATTCAGTCTTCCCCGCCTGGTGCAGGTCTACAATTTTGTTTCTGGTGTCCTTCGACAGCTCTTTGGTCTTCACCATAGTGGAGTTTGGAGTATGACTGTTTGAGGTTGTGGACAGGTGTCTTTTATACTGATAACAAGTTCAAACAGGTGCCATTAATACAGGTAATGAGTGGAGGACAGAGGAGCCTCTTAAAGAAGAAAATACAGGTCTGTGAGAGCCAGAAATCTTTCTTGTTTGTAGGTGACCAAATACTTATTTTCCACCATAATTTGCAAATAATTTTTTTCCAAATCAGACAATGTGATTGTCTGGATTTGTTTCCACATTTTGTCTCTCATAGTTGAGGTTTACCTATGATGACAATTACAGGCCTCTCTCATCTTTTTAAGTGGGAGAACTTGCACAATTGGTGGCTGACTAAATACTTTTTTGCCCCACTGTAGAAGTGCAGTCCCTGTAAATCTGAGGGGTAGATCTGAAATGAGGGGAATCTTATTATCCAATCATGTGCAAGCTAAAATGCTGTTTTTTTTTTCCTTGCATGTCCCAATCGTATCAAGGTCTCAATGTGCTTTTTCCCAGGGGGTTAAACATCCAGGGCTTCTTCTTTACTCTCTCACCATTGCCATACAAATAAAGAAGAAAGTGTAAAACCTTTTATTAGCTTCAATATGTGACATACAACATTAGTTAATGCGCTCACATGTCATTGTGCATTACGCCCTGCACCTGGGTTTACACACCTTATGTTATTGCTGGCCGGCTCCACTCTGTGACAGTATGAGCTCGGTCTGTGTGTAGTTTCTCACAGCTTCCAGCTGTCACCTCACAGATGGATTCACTTGCTTCCTGTATGCCCCGACATACGTTTTGTCGTAATGATGTCCACAGGAGGCATCCTGAGGATGTCATTACTACAAAACATACATTGGGGCATCACTGATTAAATCGGAATGAGATATTTAGTGCTGTATACTAAGTATAAACAAGATGTGGCTGGATGTACCCTATATGGCGCCTCCATCCCTATATTACATACACATTTTTCTCCAGCCATCACCTTGGAGCTTGTGTTGGACTGTCCTTACTGTCCGATACTTCAATCTGTCCTGCTTGCGCTGCTGGTCCCCTCTGGATTTTATACCCACAGCTCCTGGGTCAGACGTCCCAGGTGGCTGTCGTTGGGATTTGAGCATGCAATATCCTGCATTTTTGTAAGTATGGCTCCCTTATTGTGATCCCTACATTTTGCATTCATGTAATACAATTTTTACTATTGTTGTCGCAGTCTTAAACTATTTTACCCTATAGATATGTGTATATGCATCAACCCCTAAGGAATCAATTCATGAAACTCTTCGGTATACACAAGATGCAATGTTACATTAATCATAGACTGATTTCTAAGTAACCTACTTAGCTATGGAATGGATATGCATATTTGGCCCAATTTGCTTTGCAATACGGCACCTTTTTTCTGCTAACCTTTTGGTATTACATTCAATAAATCTCTACATTGTTGTTTTTACAACTGGGTGTGTTGCGCCTCATATAAAGTCCCACTGGCAAATCTCTTCATTTTGTACGCTGTACACTAAGGTTTAATAATAGTTAAATACTTTGTGTATTTCTGTACAGCATCTGTATTTAGAGTAAGGCTAGCGTGGGTATTATTGGTTTAGTTTTTAATGATTTTAGACAGCAGCAGGAGGCAGTGGCTACAACAATAATGTGCAATAAGGACTTTGCAGCCAAGAAGACCAGGTATTGAGAATTCTTCCATGTAGAAGATAGTCAAAATACTTTTTATTTACTGTATGAAGAAAGCAAATATAAAATTTCTGATAATCAGAGGTAAATAGTTACTAATTCCTCTAAAGCTAATAAAATGATAGTGACCACAATCCAGCTTCAATCCTGCAAGAGTCATTGCTTTATCTGTAAAAATATGCACCTAATGTATAGTCTCTGTAAAGGCTTCAATGTAGGAGTTATCCTTATACCACTATTCAGTGTGAGCTTTTGTTGTCCTAGGTAGATGGAATTCACATCTACAAACATTATACAAAAAAAGCTGATGTAATTATGATATGCAGTACACCACAGCTGTCCAACCTATATTTTATTATTTTGGGATTTGTCTTCCATTTATGTGCTGAACTATAATTTCGGTCTGCTCTGTCAATACCAATAAATGCAATTCTGCTCAATTCCAAGTATAAACATGAATGATTTAGTCTTATGAATCTTGCTGTAGAATCTAGATGGCGACTAAATAATATACAGTCTCAGTGGATTGCCATACAAATCATTTTACATAGCAACAATTTGGCTTATTTATATATTTGTCTGGAAGGGGTTGATTACAGCCCCTCTTAGCTCCCACCATTGTTTTAGTGAAACTGCCTCTATGTCTGGACTCTATTGCATTATAGCTGGATCTTTTTATATTAATACTCTAACCATTCAATAGAAGCTTACTATACAGGGGCAGGCAGGGAGGTAAGTAGCTTTAATTCAGAAGAAAAAAAGCATGTCCCTCATGCATAAAAATTATTGCCTGTTCACACTTGTTTTGCTTTTGGATTAAAGTTCCACTTTAAAGTGATTCTAAGGCTGAAGGTGTTTTACCTTCATGCATTCTATGTGCAGCAGCCCCTACTCCAAGTTCCCCCCACTTCCTTTCTGAGCTCCCTCTGATCAAGCAATGTTCACAAAGGCCTTGGCTTTCCCAAGACTCTCCCTCCTCATTGGTTAAGACAGCAGCAGGAGCCCATTGGCTCCCACTGCTGTCAATCTTAGCCAGTGAGCCAATGAGAAGAGAGTGGGGGGTGGGGCTGAGCCATGGCTCTATGTGTCTTTTATGCGCATAGAACTGTGGCTCGGGAGCTAGCAAGGAGCAGTGTCCCCAGGGCAAGCGGCTTTCTCTGAGGGCACTGCTTGAGGGAGGGGAGCCAGAAGTGCTGGTGGGGGACCTGAAAAAAAGAGGGTCGGAGCTGCTCTGTACAAAACAGCGGCACAGAGCAGGTAAGTATAACATGTTTGTTATTTTAAAAACAATGAAGCTTTAATACCACTTTAATCTCTTCTGCTATTGCAGGGATAGGCAATTAGCGGACCTCCAGCTGTTGTAAAACTACAACTCCCATCATGCCCCTGCCTCTGGGTGTCATGCTTGTGGCTGTCAGAGTCTTGCTATGCTTTATGGGACTTGTAGTTCTGCAACAGCTGGAGGTCCGGTAATTACATATCCCTGTGCTATTGGATATGTCCAGAGCTTGAAGAGGTTAAAACAAGCTCTTGGCTGTAGCAGAGCAGTAGCAGCAATGACTTTGTTTCAGTTTTGTTTTCCTGGCTTTTCTTTTAAAGTGATCTGGGTGACTACAGAGCTAAAAATGAAAACAATTGCTCCACCAGGGAAGTGGTTAATGCAGCATTCCAAGTTTTAAACTATTTGTTTAAAAAAAAAATCAATGGTCCAGCGGTTTAATTTTCACATGTTTTTCAACTTTGTTTTTTATGTTTTAAAAAATATATATATACAGAGCTCAATGGTTCAAGCAGTGACTCCTGAATTAAAGCGGATCTCCACCCTAAAGTGGAACTTCTGCTCATCGGAACCCTCCCCGCCTCCGGTGTCACAATTGACACCTTTCAGGGGGTAGGGGGGTGCAGATACCTGTCTAAGACAGGTATTTGCACCCACTTCCGGGAGTCCTCTCTGCGGGAAATCTGCGGGAAGTACGTCACTTCCCGCAGAATTCACTTGGCTCCCAGAACACACGGGGACCAGTCAGAACGGCGCAGCACAACTCGCTCATGCGCCGTAGGGAACCGGGCAGTATAGCCGCAAGGCTTCACTTCCTGGTTCCCTCACCGAGGGATGGCGGTGGGGGCAGCAGAGTGACGAGCGATTGCTCGTCCTCTGCTGCAGATGTCGCTGGACTCCAGGACAGGTAAGTGTCCTAATATTAAAAGTCAGCAGCTGCTGTTTGCTGGCTTTTAATATTTTCTTTTCGGCAGAGCTCCGCTTTAAATTACAGAGAGTAGGCCTGTCCAACACTTTCTGATGTTCTCCCGCTCTAGCTAACCCATAGACCTTTGGGAATCCTTCATCATGTATTAGAATAAATCTAAAGCCAAAACCTTTTTTTTCAAGTTGGATACAGTAGGGCAAGGTTATTACTCCTATCAGTTTTTTTGGGAGGGAATATTCTCTTCACTTCCTGTACCATAAAATTAAGTTGTCTCCAAAGTTAGGAAAATCCCCTCTTAGACAGTTTACAGTGAAGTACCCTTTGAAGGATTTGTAAGAGTTCCCTTATATTCCTGTTTAGGTGACAACTCAAAATGTTAGATTTTCTTTGACTTTCACTCGGGGATCACCAGGATAAATAGAAAGGGCGAATGAATCTCTCTAACAGGACACAGATAGTAATAAAAACCTGACAGATATGCTAATTATTCTCCACTCTATCCAAAAGTAAAGAAACAAAATCTGTCTGCAATTACAATTTAAGTGTTATGCCGTGTACACACGAGAAAAATTAAATTTTTTAAAATGGTCATTAAAAATTATCGTGTGTGGGCTTCAGAGCATTTTTCACGACGTGAAAAACGGCCATGAAAAAATTGGAACATGTTCTAATTTTTTACGTTGTTTTTTACATCGTCGTTTTTCTCGTCATGAAAAACGGCCGTGTGTGGGCTTTAACGACGTGAAAAAAAATGCGCATGCTCAGAATCAAGTATGAGATGGGAGCACTCGTTCTGGTTAAACTAGCATTCGTAATGGAGATAGCACATTTGTCACGCTGTAACGGACTGAAAAGCACAAGGCTGAAAAGCGCGAATCATCGCTCAACAAACTTTACTAACATGAAGGGTGGCGCCATCCGAATGGAACTTCTCCTTTATAGTGCCGTCGTATGTGTTGTACGTCACCGTGCTTTACGCAAACATTTTTTTCCACGATAGTGTGTAGGCAAGGCAGGCTTGAGAGGAAACACGAAAAATCACGTCGAGAAAAATGCATTTTTTTTCAATGACATTAAAAACGGACATTAATGTTAAATGGTAATTTGCTAGGCAAACACACATACAGTATCTCACATTTTTGTAAATATTTTATTATACCTTTTCATGTGACAATACTGAAGAAATTACACTTTGCTATAATGTAAAGCAGTGCGTGTACAGCTTGTATAACAGTGTATATTTGCTGTCCCCTCAAAATAACTCAACACACAGCCAATGTCTCAACCACTGGCAACAAAAGTGAGTATACCCCTAAGTGAAATGTCCAAATTGGGCCCAATTAGCCATTTCCCCTGCCCGGTGTCATGTGAATCGTAAAGCCCTGTACACACGATCGGATTTCCTATGGTTTTTAAACCGATGGATTTTTCCATCGGAAAACTGATGAAGCTGACTTCCATCAGTCTTGCCTACACACCATCAGTCAAAAAACCGACCGTTCCAAACGCGGTGACGTAAAACACTCAGATGAGCCGAAAAAATTAAGTTCAATGCTTCTGAGCATGCGTCGACTTGATTCTGAGCATGCCTGGGTTTTTTAACCGATGGACTTGCCCATAGATGATCGGAATTTGCTATCGGTTTTATATCCATCGGAAAAATTTAAAACATGTTCTATTTTTTGACACTGATGGAAAAAAGACCGATGGGGCCCATACACGATCGGTTTGTCCGATGAAAAAAGTCCATCGGACTGTTTTCATCGGTAAAACCGATCGTGTGTACACGGCTATAGTGTTACAAGGTCTCAGGTGTGAATGGGGAGCAGGTGTGTTAAATTTGGTGTTATCGCTCTCACTCTCTCATACTGGTCACTGGAAGTTCAACATGGCAACTCATGGCAAAGAACACTTTGAGGATCTGAAAAAAAAAATGGTGCTCTACATAAAGATGGCCTAGGCTATAAGAAGACTGCCAAGACCCTGAAACTGAGCTTGAGCATGGTGGCCAAGACCATACAGCGGCATAACGGGACAGGTTCCACTCAGAACAGGCCTCGCCATGGTCAACCAAAGAAGTTGAGTGCACATGCTTGGCATCATATCCAGAGGTTGTCTTTGGGAAATAGATGTATGAGTGCTGCCAGTATTGTTGAAGAGGTTGAAGGGGTGGAAGGTCAGCCTGTCAGTGCTTATATCATATGCCACACACTGCATCAAATTGGTCTTCATGGCTGTCATCCCATAAGAAAGCCTGCAAACAGTTTGCTGAAGACAAGCAGACTAATGACAAGGATTACTGGAACCATGTCCTGGGGTCTAATGAGACCAAGATAACCTTATTTAGTTCAGATGGTGTCAAGCGTGTGTGGTGGCAACTAGGGGGGGAGTACAAAGACAAGTGTGTCTTGCCTACAGTCAAGCACAGTGGTGGGAGTGTCATGGTCTAGGGCTGCATGAGTGCTGCCAGCACTGGGGAGCTACAGTTTATTGAGGGAAACATGAATGCCAACATGTACTTTGACATACTGAAGCAGAGCATGATCCCCTCCCTTCGGAGACTGGGCCGCAGGGCAGTATTCCAACATGATAATGACCCCAAACACACCTCCAAGACGACCACTGCCTTGCTAAAGAAGCTGAGGGTAAAGGTGATGGACTAGAAATACATTAAATGTATATTCCTGCGCTACTGTACAGTATAGCGATTTAACTGCTGCAAGCACCAAAAGGGTTAATCCGTAACCACACATTAACAAAATATATAAAGTATATGGTGCTGCGCTGTTATTAAGATGAATAAATAAAGCCAAATAAAATTATTACTAACTACTAGACAATATATGTTAAAAGATATCCTAAACTGTGAAAAATTAAATAAAGTGCTAAAGTATGCACGTGAAAAATTTGTGCAAAATAAATAAACAAACGACAGTCTTATGCAGTGAAAAAGATAAATAAAGTGCTGTATTCTCTCTCACCAGAGTCCTTTTTTGTGCAAACAGATTGTGCAGATAAATGCAATGTGAAAAGTGCAAATTGACTTCTCCTCTTCTGTGCAACACACTTCAGTGTAGGATGGCCTCTTAGCTTATGGCTGTACGGTAACAGCATATATATGTAATAGTAGCAATCAATTGTGTTCGCAGTGCTGGCTTTTTTTATCCTGATAACATGCTCTGAGTATAGTGGTGCAGGTCTGTTTCTTTAAAGCCGGTGTTCGCAGTAGTATTTCTTTCTCTTTAACATGTCTGTAGTAAGTAAGGAGGCCCCCATTAGTGACTCTAAAACTGTGAATTTTTAATGTGGTTTATCTAAAATGAATTACAGTTTCCAAATCTATAATTTACTTTAGCATTTCTTTAAACAAATTCAAATATCTTTTTTTTTTCTTTTTTTTTTTAATACACATCTGTGTTAAATGTGACTTTATTTTATAAGCTTCCCTAGGAAAGAAAATGTGTATCCCTCATACAACTTGCGTGCTGCAGTGTCAATTTGTAAAAATGCAAAGTTAAGAGCAAATTAGGTTGCATGAATTCTTTGTTTACCTCAGTGTGTATAGCTTTTTGATTAGCTCCATTTTATTATTTTATTTCAGTGACCGAATTGCCCTTTGAAGGAAAATACAGCAAAATATATTATATTCTTATATTCAGTTTATTTTGAATTGTTGAGATTTTAGGATATGCACATACATTTCAAAGGGATAAGGAACGAAGACAAGCAGTTGCTATTGGATCATTTCATCCATATTATACCCTCCCAAAGGTCTAGAGAAGTAGGAAAGTGTATGTTGTGGGTTGTAAACACCTGTAAAGTTCAACAGTAAAATATGTGTGCCACAGATTGTGATAAATCATATTCATTGTGTTGAGAAGTACATTCTAGGGGTTCTTATTCAATGACAAGCTGACATTGAAGAGTCAAGAAAAGAGTGATGTTGATAATGGAACCCTTATCATTACAAGGAGTCTACACCTCTGAGTCTTATTTAAAGGAGCAAGGCACTTTGCTGGATGGGAGTCTGAGCAGACACTTCTTCCTGCTCAACGATTATTTTCTTATGCATTTAAGGGTCAGTTACCACTCTATGTCCTAGATGGTGCAAGAGGGGGTGTCTTGCTTGCCGATATGCCTACCTGCATGTTAATATGTAAAATATGGGATACAGTTAAAAAAATACTGGGCGTCTCTTATCCTACTAGATACACCCCCATATGGGAAAATGATAGACTTCCTCAAATTTTGGCCCTTAGAGGCTTTCAGAGATGGGGGAAATTAGGAATAACAACTCTGGCTCAATTATACAAAAATGGTATACTTAAATCCTTTGAAGATCCAAGGTGAGAGTTCTCTTTACAATCTAATTGGTTCTATCAATTCCTCCAGCTAAGACATGCTTTATATGCCAAATTCTCTTCTGCTAGGATATTTTTTCCCCCTATCCTTGTTCTTGATAAGATAGTACAGGCAGGGTCAACAAAAGGTCTCACCTCTGCTACATATAGGGTATTGTTAGATATATTCAATCGGGCTGCTGCTGGGGTAACATAGTCTCTCCTGAGGGGGAGAGCATCCCCAGTCAGCTCCTGCGGGGATTCCTCCCCCTCCCTCTGCTCGCTGACACTGCATAATGCGAGCGCTCACACAACCACAGCCGCCCGATCTGCTCCTTCCCCTGCATCCTCATTGGTACGGAGAAGAGCGAGTTGCAGGAAGGACTCCACGAGCACTGTGGGGGGAGGGGGCCCAAGCCTTCATCTCAGTTACTGAAAAAACAGACTGATTTCTCCCATCCTTAGGACAGGAGAACCAGCCTGTAAATTCCGAGAGTGGTGACTGCAAGCTGAGCCGAGTGTCAGTCTATGACACTCTTTCACAGCCCAGCGAGTCCAGCCACCCCCCTCACTCTCCTCACATACGGGCAGGGAGGAATACAGCTCCTCCTCCTCCCAGTCCCGCCCACACTATCCCAGCATGCTGTATCTGAAGAGAGGGGATGTGTGGGTGGGAAATATGAAAATCGGCAGCATTCCTGGCTGTGTGTGAATGATGCCTGAGATTCTAGCCTGGACCTGTGGGTGTGTGCACTGCAGACTGCAGTACACTGTAATCACTGAACTGCATTATCTCCATCCCTTCTCTCCCCCATCTGTCTCCCTCCCACTCTTCTGTTCTTTCAAGACCTTCACAATTTACTTTCACTTTCAGTTAGGCAGGTAATATACAGTGCAAATTTATTTCCTGCATCCACAGATTGCAGGAAAGAAACTTGCATAATTCCCTGATCATCACAGACAGTGCTGACAGGGGAATATCCCTCCTGCCCAGCAATTGTATTGTCCCGACAAACAGTGATTATCACTAGTGGCTATAGCAACCACTAGGGATGAGCCGAACACCCCCAGGGGACATGTATCAATGCAAAAAGAAGTTTTAAAAACTGCCGTTTTTCGGGAGCAGTCATTTTAATGATGCATAAAGTGAAAAAAAAGTCAAATATTCCTTTAAATATCGTACCTGGGGGGTGTCTAAAGTATGCCTGTGAAGTGGCACGTGTTTCCCGTGTTTAGAACTGTCCCTGCACAAAATGACATTTCTAAAGGAAAAAAAGCCATTTAAAACTGCTTGCGGCTTTAATGTAAGGTCTGGTCCCGGTAATATGGTTGAAAATCTTTAAGAAAATGGCATAGCTACCCCATTTTATTGAAACAAGGATTGGTGATAAAGCATCAGTAGAGAGGAGACACCTTTTTCCCATATTAACTCTTACAGGAGAGAATTTCCCTTCCTAGGGGTAGATTTCCTCTCACTTCCTGTTGTCTCCTTGCGTTTGCAAGTAGGAGTCGTTTGTAAGTTGGATGTTTGAAAGTAGGGGCCTGCCGTATATACTCTGCTGAAATTTGCCCCTTACATGTTGGTGTTGCCATAACACTGTAAGGCCTCACAGTTACTCTTGGTGGGCGCAGGAATGGGCCCTGCTGTGATTTATTAGATCAAGAATTGTAATTACATGCCCCTGTTAAACAGGGGCAGAAAAATTGGGCCTTAGGCACTGGTGCCACAACACTGCAACCCCTCACAGATACTGTACTTGGAGCACAGCAATGAGCCCTGTTGCAAAGTATTGCATCAAAAATTGTAATTACACGCCCCTGTTAAACAGGGGCTGAAAAATTGAGCCTTAGGCACTGGTGCTGGTGCCACGACACTGCAACCTCTCCCAGATACTCTAGTTGGAGTGCAGGAATGAGCCCTGCTGCAAAGCATTGCATAAAAAATTGTAATTACATGCCCCTGTTAAACAGGGGCTGAAAAATTGGGCCTTAGGCACTGGTGCTGGTGCCACGACACTGCAACCTCTCCCAGATACTCTAGTTGGAGTGCATGAATGAGCCCTGCTGCAAAGCATTGCATAAAATTTTTTAATTACATGCCCCTGTTAAACAGGGGCTGAAAAATTGGGCCTTAGGCACTGGTGGCGGCACCCAGAAACAAAAATGTTCTTCCAAGCTATCATCATCAATCGGATCATTGAGGGGGAGGAGGATAGTCAGTCAACATAACAGGACAGTCACTCAGCATCAGTCTTGAAGGGATGTGACATTTGAAAATAAATTAGTCTGTTATATCAGCTTCAGGTGTTTGGTAGCTGGTGGTGATCCAAGACTGGTTCATCTTTATGAAAGTCAGTCGATTAACCGAGTCGGTGGACAGGCGCACCCTGTGATCCGTGACAAATGCTCCAGCAGCACTGAATGTGCGTTCTGAAAGAACGCTGGATGCAGGACAGGCCAGTAGCTCAATTGCATACTGTGCAAGCTCTGGCCAGTGATCCATCCTCAAGACCCAGTAAGCCAGAGGATTTTCGGTGGGGAAGGTGTCCAAGTCTGACCTTGCCCCTAGGTATTCCTGCACCATGTATATCAGACGCTGGCGATGGTTGCTGGAACCGATCATACCTTGGGGCTACGGACTAAAGAATTGTCTGAACGCATCGGTTAGACGGCCACCTTCCCCACCGCTCCTTCTTTGACTGACCGAAGCCTCAGCAACTCGTTGTCCAGGACCAGGAGATTGTAACCTCCCAGTCTCTGGGAACGCGCTGCACAGACCTTTCTGCAAGGCCTCCCAGAGTTGTCTCATCCTCTGCTCCCTCTGCGACGGTAAGATAAGGTCCGCAACCTTACCCTTGTACCGTGGATCAAGGAGAGCGGCCAGCCAGTAATGGTCCCTCTCCTTGATCCGAAGAATACGAGGATCCTTCCGCAGACTTTGCAGGATCAGGGAGGCCATGCAGCGTAGGTTAGCTGAGGCATTCGGTCCGGAGTCCTCTGGGTCACTAAGGACGACATGATCCGCAGCCACCTCCTCCCAGCCACGTACAAGTCCACGGGTTTCTTGGGACTGTAAATCATCCCTAAAAGACTGCTGCTGATGATGCTGAGTGTCAGGCTCCACCTCCATGCTGACACAATCCTCCTCCTCCTCCTCCTCTTCCTGTGCGATGGGTGGGACAGAAGGAACACTGTCTGGGTAAAGGGGGCCTTGAGAGGCAAGGAAGTCCTCCTCTTCCTGCCTCTGTTCTGCCTCAAGTGCCCTGTCCATTATTCCACGCAGCGTATGTTCCAACAGGTGGACAAGAGGTACAGTGTCACTGATGCATGCACTGTCACTGCTCACCATCCTCGTGGCCTCCTCAAATGGTGCCAGGACAGTGCATGCATCCCTGATCATGCCCCACTGGCGTGGTGAAAAAAACCCAAGCTCCCCTGACCCTGTCCTGGTGCCGTAGTCGCACAGGTACTCATTGATGGCCCTCTGCTGCGTGTGCAGCCGCTTAATACAATTCAAATGTTGGCGGTTCTTGGGCAGGTTCAACTCCTTTTGCAGCTCAGCCAGGCGAGCACTGGCATTATAAGATCTGCGGAAATGCACACAGACTTTCCTGGCCTACCTCAGGACATCCTGTAAGCCCGGGTACCTGCCCAAGAACCGCTGCACCACCAGGTTAAGGACGTGAGCCACACAGGGCACATGGGTCAGTTGTCCCTGTTGGAGGGCGGAGAGGAGGTTGGTGCCATTGTCGCAAACCACCATTCCTGGCTTAAGCTGGCGTGGCGTCAACCACCTCTCGGCCTGCCCCTGCAGAGCAGACAGAACCTCTGCCCCAGTGTGGCTCCTGTCCCCCAAACACACCAGCGCAAGCACGGCATGGCATCTTTTTGCCTGCGTACTTGCGTAGCCCCTTGAACGCCTACGGAGCACCGCTGGTTCCGAGGACAAAGCACAGGAAGAGGCCATGGAGGAAGAAGAAGAGGAGGGGGTGGAGGAGAGAGGTGTGTCACAACCAGTAGTAGCATTTTGGAGGCGTGGCGGCGGAACAACCTCCAACACTACTGCACCTTGTCCTGCATCCTTCCCAGCTGCCAAAAGAGTGACCCAATGGGCCGTGAAAGAAAGGTAACGTCCCTGTCCATGCCTGCTGGACCATGAGTCAGCGGTAATATGCACCTTACCGCTGACCGCCCTGTCCAGCGAGGCCAAGACATTGCCTTCCACATGCCGGTAGAGAGCCGGAATCGCCTTCCGTGAGAAAAAGTGGCGTTTGGGAACCTGCCACTGAGGAACCGCACATTGCACAAACTCACGGAAGGGGTCCGAGTCTACCAACTGAAAAGGCAGCAGTTGAAGCGCTAGCAATTTAGCCAAGCTAGCATTCAATCGCTGGGCATGTGGATGGCTGGGAGTGAACTTCTTTCGACGGTTCAGCAGCTGGGGCAGGGAAATTTGCCTGCTAGAATTGGACGTCAGTGTACTGCTAGCAGAGTGCCCGCAAGTACTTGGCTGTGACACACCTAATTCTACACATTCCTCTCAGTGCAGGTTTCAGAGAGGACTGAAGGTATAGTGGGGTTGGAGATCCCAGCTGATGCGGTGCAAGGAGAGGTCCGCTTTGTTCTTTGGTGTGGGTCTTTAAGGTAGGCTTGCCAACGAGCTGCATGGCAGGTCAACATATGTCTGGTCAAGCATGTGGTGCCCAAGCGGCTGATGTTTTGGCCACGCGATATACGCTTGAGACATATGTTGCAAACTGCAGCTGTTCGATCTGATGCACTCGACTCAAAAAAGGCCCACACCAAAGAACTTTTTGAATAACGGGCAGAGGCAGCGCCCTGCACAGGCGGAGCTCTGCGGTGGGATTACGTCGGTGTGCTGCCCTTACGCTGGCCCCCCGAGGGCATCCTGCCTCGTTGGAGATGTGCCTCCTCCTCATCCTCCTCCTCCTCCTCTCTCCTATTAGGCACCCACGTGGAGTCAGTGACCTCATCATCCCCTCCCTCCTCATCACTGGAGCCAATCTGGCAGTATGCTGCAGCTGCTGGAACATGACTGCCAGATTGGTGTCCTTCTTGAGCATCCCCTCTCTCTGCTCTCACGCTACTGCCTTCCTCTAGCTGGGTATCATCATCAGACCCTTCGAAACGCTGGGCATCCTCCTGGAGCATGTACCCAACACTGTGCTCAAACAGTTCGGGGGACTCCTCAGGAGGACATGGTGGGTCTAGGGAAGGAGTGACTGATGATGACATTGATAACAGGGAAGAGGACACTTTGGCAGCTGCTTTGCCAGTACCCTGAGCCTGGGTGAGAGAGGATGAGGAGGGCTTGGTCATCCACTCTACCAAGTCTTCGGCATGATGCGGCTCAAAACGTCCAGCTGCCGAAAAGAAGGACAAGCGTGTCCCATGGCCACGTGCTGATGGCGATGCACCGCGTCCACGACCAGCACTGTTGTCTCTAGACACAGAGCCTGCTTGCCCTCTTTTATTGGCTCCTGACTGTCTGCCTCTCCTTGTTTGCCTTCCAGACATTCTAATGGCCTGCAGGGAGATGGGAAAACCAGCAATAAGGCCTAGCTTCAGGAGTATATTTTGCAGGAAGCACACTACGCCTGCTGTAGGTGCTGCAAATGCCTGTTGGTGTAACACACCAGGAAAACACAGCAATACGGGCTAGCTTCAGGAGTATATTTTGCAGGAATCACACTACGCCTGCTGTAGGTGCTGCAAATGCCTGTTGGTGTAACACACCAGGAAAACACAGTAATACGGTCTAGCTTCAGGTGTATATTTTGCAGTAATCACACTACGCCTGTTGTAAGTGCTGCAAATGCCTGTTGGTGTAACACACTAGGAAAACACAGCAATAAGGCGTAGCTTCAGGAGTATATTTTGCAGGAACCACACTACGCCTGCTGTAAGTGCTGCAAATGCCTGTTGGTGTAATACACCAGGAAAACACAGCAATACGGGCTAGCTTCAGGTGTATAATGTGCAGGAGGCACACTCCGCCCGCTGTAAGTGCTGCAAATGCCTGTTAGTGTAACACACCAAGAAAACACAGCAATAAGGGCTAGCTTCAGGTGTATACTGTGCAGGAGGCATAGCAGCAATGACACTGACACTGTCCCCTGCCTATCCTTCTCTCTCCCTGCACACAAGGTTTATCAAAGAATATGACACTGACACTCTCCCTGCCTATCCTTCTCTCTCCCTGCACACACGGTTTAGCAAAGAATATGACACTGACACTGTCCCCTGCCTATCCTTCTCTCTCCCTGCACACAAGGTTTATCAAAGAATATGACACTGACACTCTCCCTGCCTATCCTTCTCTCTCCCTGCACACAAGGTTTAGCAAAGAATATGACACTGACACTGTCCCCTGCCTATCCTTCTCTCTCCCTGCACACAAGGTTTAGCAAAGAATATGACACTGACACTCTCCCTGCCTATCCTTCTCTCTCCCTGCACACAAGAATAGCACAAAGAATATCACACTGTCCCTGCCTATCCTTCTCTTTCCCTGCGCCGGAACACACTACACAAGGCCGCCGCGCTGGCGGCCTTTTATAGTGTGGGGCGTGTGCTAAACCCCCTGAGCTATAATTGGCCACAGGCAACCACTAGTGATAATCATAAGAGAATCTGCTCATTAATGGTTCAAATCTCAGCCAGTTCCTGCTGAGCCAGCTGAGATTTAAACTGGTCTATTTATGGCTGGTCTTAGCTCTTAGGCAGCCAATACATTGATCACTTTTTTCATTCAACTATTAGGTTGAATGAAAAAAAAAAGAAATTATCCAATTCCCCCATCTACACATTATAGATGGATGGGGGAATGTTCCCAGTGTGGACCAGTGCTGGAACAACCAGAGTTGCTGTCCTGTCCCGGCTATTCACAGCGTTGGTCTCTGTCCCCATGGCAGCGGCGGCAGCACATTGGAACCCAGTGCTGGTTACTTTATGGGGCTGATGTACAGGAGGGCCAGCACAATTTGTTGTTAGAGATGGGCTGGGCATGTTCAAAATTCCACATGCCAGAGCCTGCCAGGAAGCCCACACTGCACAGCGCTAATCACAGGCAGTGAGACATTTCCCGGTCCGCAGCTGCACAGATCAGGAAATGTCTCATTGGCTGTGATTAGCACTGTGGAGTGTTGGCTTCCTGTCGGGAGATCGGGAATGTGGGATTTCAAACACACCCAAGCCCATCTCTATTGGTTGTAGACAGTTGAGCAGGTTGCTTAGCAGCAGTGGAGCCTTCTCTGACATGCTGATCGTGATGCAATCCAGGTGATGCTCCTAGTCAAATCCTAGTGTTAAATATCAGTGATTTTATTGATCAAAGCCCACACTTTACAGGCATAGAGCCCACATGGCTGCTGAACATACGATTGATTATATATATATATGTGGTTGTACTCTTGATGCTAATAAATACTGTGTTTATTAGATCTGACTGGGAGCATCACTAGGATCACATCCCGATCAGCATCAACAGAGAAGGTTATACAGCATTACTGCTGCTAGGTGACCAGCTGGGGGCTCGGCTCTCTATAACCAATGGTGCCAGCCTTCCCCTGCATGCACCCATAATTTCACCAGCACTAGGTCCTAATAGACTGCTTCCTCTGCCAAGGAGACAAATGCCAGACCAGTGCTGTCAATAACAGGGACAGGACAGCTGGGGAACCCCACAGTGGCAGAACACCAGGGCCCGGTGGCAAGAGAACCTTTGCAACCCTGATAGTTCTCCCACTGCTTTGGGCCCTTATATTTTCTTGGTGTGCTGGTGACATATATCTCTTGTTTTATGCCACCCTGGGGGGCCCCAGTATAGTAGGAAGGGAGCTCACTGCAGAACATGTGAAAGGGCCCGTTGTGGGATCGTAGTAAAGGGCCCCAGGATATATATACATATATATAAATATATATATATATATATATATATATATATATATATATATATTGTGGTAGTGTGGTACCCCACCAGTGTATAAATACAGGATTCTCAACCAGGCAGGTTGAGGGGCTCCAGGGTATTTACTTGTTTTGGAGGAAACTGGCTTTTCAGTTTCCTCATGATTTACTAAAGTCCACTTTGGGACCTGGAGCTTGGGGATTTCTTAGAGATCCGGGTGGGATGAAATCCCCAGTCCTGGATCCGGGTTTTGAGACTCAACTGCACACTGATTGTTCAGGTGTGTGTGGGCCTGATAGTAGAGTCAGGACCAGCATTCTGGGCTCCACCCTCCCGACAAGTGCAGGTCTGCACTGGAGAAGCCAGAGAGTGCTTGTGTGCACAGTGGAAGCCAGAGACCCAAGTCTGAGGATCAGAGCAGTGAGGGGCTGCTATCTAAATGGACGGTGTTGCCAAGGGAATAGTCTGTAGGAGACAGATGAGAGCCTGAAGTGGAAGGCCTGAGCAGCACTGCAGTATGTATAAGCCAGGAGCCTGAACTTACTGCGAGGGAAACCTTTGATTTTGTTTTGAACTTCTTTTAATAAAAATGGGCAAACAAAGCCCTTAAAAAGAAGAACCAGCGAGTGGCGGTGTCCTTCAAGCTTTACCTTTGATGCTAGTCCTTTACAATATATATATATATAATTGCATTTTATAGTTGGCCCCCCTACTTTTGTCCCTGTCCCCCCATGTGCCCCCCCTAAATATGAAAGCTGAAGACGCCACTGGATAGATTTTTACTGAACTTTCCCATTCGCTCTAGGGCTGGCTGGGAAAAAGATATCGGTTCTATCCCCGAGGAGGTCTGGGATGATATTCTTCGGTCCTCGTCCCAGGTGTCTCTTTCTCCATCACACAGACTGACACAGATCTTTATTTTTCATAGAGTCTATAGAACTCCCGAATTTCTGTATGCAATTGGATTGAAATCTGAGCCAGCCTGTGCTAGATGTGGTAATACATGTTTTTTTTTTTTGGGTTGTGTTTTGTTTAATGTGATTTTGTTTGTATAATTTGTCTGTATTGTCTTAATGTTGTTTGCATATAAAAATAAAAAAAGGATCTGATTTAAAAAAAAGGAGCAAGGCACACATTGGTGATCTTGTGAAGATACCTAAGCCTGGTCTAAAGTAATACCCAGTAAGCTTCCCCAATTACACTTTCAGTTAGCCTTTTGACCTATTCCTAATCTGTACTTTTTAACACATTTCCCATTCTATTCTGAGAATCATATGAGTATTAGAAAAGTATTAGAAATAAAACACATTCCTCTTCCTTCCAATCATTTCCAGCTTGTCTTTCTTTAAAATAGAAATAGTTCAAGACACAATGGAATAGTGGAATAGGAATGATTTAAATTAAAATAAAAAAATCTTTTTAACTTATATCTCAGAGGAGGAGAGACTACGGAATAGTATAAAATAGATTTTTTATTATGTTATAGTATAGAAAGGATACCTCATGCAAAGAGAATTGTTCGAACAAGCAGTAAAGTCTTTAGGATAACGATGAAAGTACTCTCAAGAGTCGGAGTCACAAACTGATTGAATCTATAAAGCTAAATTACATATTTACTTTTGCGCTTTCTGTTTCAATAGAGATCTAGTGAGCTAATGCAATCTGAGCTTTAATATCAGATTTTGCACTGAAGCATCTCCAATCAATAAGAAAACATGTATATAATATAGTTAATAACATTAAGAAAATGAATTGTTTTGATGTAGTGTAAAATTGACATCTACAGTAGATATTTTCTACTTTCGGTTGTAAAACACATCCAATAAAATCAAATTTCTTCATAAGAGGCCAAAAATGCTTTCTGCTTAATTTTTTGGGTAAAAATACCCCAAATTCGTGTATATTATTTAGTCTGTGTGAAAGTTACAGCATCTACAAATTATGGTATATACACAGTATATTTGAAAACTGATCAATCCTGATGTAGATCAACAGTCTATCTAATTTCCTAAGGCCCTTTAACTGCCAAGTCAGTACAGATTACCCCCAAAATGACCCCTATTTGGAAAGTAGACAGTTTTAGTTAGAGGCATGGCAAAGTTTTTGAAGTTGCAATTTTTTGTCACAAGTTTTTGGAAAACGAAGAAATGTAATATATATTTTTTTCACTTTTTTTACAAACTGTCACTGGTGCAGTACAGTGTCATCATCTGGCCGGTGATAGTATTAAAAAGAAATCCCGCAAACAGTTTTCTGAAGACAAGCAGATTAAGGACATGGATTACTGGAACCATGTCCTGTGGTCTGATGAGACCAAAATAACCTTATTTGGTTCAGATGGTGTGTGTCAAGCGTGTTTGGCGGCAACCAGGTGAGGAGTACAAAGACAAGTATGCCTACTAAACATTTTGTTTATCACATCAGGGACAAAAATTCTCTTTATTATGACATCATGGGTCTAAAAGACTTACCTGCCCTCCAATAAAACAAATGGAATGCAGATTGCCATACAAAAGGATCTGAAAGTGATATTTCACATGTCACTTCCAAATCATTAGCAGGAAGGGGATATCAGCGAGCAGAAGTTCTCTGATTTTCCTCCCCATTACCCAGCAACAACCACAATGGCAGTCCTGGGTCCTGCCAATGGGCACACAGAGCTTTAGAAACACAGTGGTGGTGTGTGTGGTGGTGAGGGGTGGAAGAGTGTCTACAGTCACTGGGATTTGTGGAAGCCATTAAGTGGCTGCACAGCCACCATATCGCTTCCATCTGACAGGCAACAGTCAGCTTGTTAGATTTACACAGTTTAAGAGGTTGTAGGTTACTCCACTTTCTATGGAAGAACTATAGCAACTCTACTTTTGAGGCAAAAACTATAGCAAATAAAAAAAATAAAAAAAAATATATATATATATATATATATATATATATATATATATATATATATATATATATATATATAATATTCAACTGCTACACAAGCCATGTTGTAATGTGTAATTTAGTATTACAAATGATCTTTTCTTTGCATTTTGGAGCATTGTAAATTTCTGTATAATGCAATGCAATATGGCAACCTGGAGGTCTCCCAAGCAAGAACTGCTATTTTCTGCTTTCGGGATTAGCGCGCTGATTTTTCCAGAAATCTGCACTAAGATTTAAGTCAGATCTCTGCAGCAAAGATTTCATCTTTAGTGGTTAATCACTTCTAAAGGGATGCTGACACTGCAGCAGCTGATTAATGTTAAAAAAGTCAATCCCATTCAGATTCACTCTGCACACAACAAACAGCTATTTCTTCAGAGCAGAAACAGGTAGGAACCGGATACAAAGTTAGCTAAAACCCCGGCAATGTACATTGATCACTCAGAAGGGATCAATGTACTGCTCTTTAAATCTGAACCCTATTAAATGTCAATGGGAGGGCAAATCTTGAAAATCAATTCTGGACATTTTTAAGACAAGGGATTGTCAAGCAAAGGGCATGTACAGTTTGTCACTGCCCTGGGGGACCTGTATCAATGCAAAGGTTTTTGTTTAAAAAGTACTGTTCAAGGGGAGAGGATCCACTTTTATTTGACATCCAAGGCAACATAGGAAAAACATTATTCTTATTAATTACTTGCTTGTGAAATGCCTTTAAGTTGTATGTGGTGTTACGAAACCGTACAATTTTCTGGACAGCGTCAGTGACACCTCATGCTGGCATCACATAATTGACATTTGTAATTATTGTTTAGACGTTGTTCATTCCTTGTAATGACAATAATGTTAATAAAAAAAATTATTAAAATAAAAAATATAAAGCGTCCCCGTTTCCCTGTGCTCACGCGCAAAAGCAAAAGCGCATGTCAGTCCCACATGCATATATAAATGGAAATTGCACCACACATGTGAGTTTATGCCACCAATGTCAGAGCAAGAGCAATAATTCTAAGGCCAGACCTCCTGTGTAAAAGTATGGGTCATTTTATTAACAGTAGTATGTCACCATTCCACGTGTGTGCAATTTTAAAGCAAGATATGTTTGGTATTTATTTACTCGGCATAATATCATCTTTTATATTTTATGAATTGTTTTTATATTATATTGTGTTCAATAAAATTCATCAAAGTGTATTTGTTCCCCCAAAAAATTGGGTTTAAAAAAAAACTGCACAAATACCGTGTGACATAACAAAAATGAGATTGCAGTACCCACCATTTTATTCTTTAGGGCCTCTTCTTAAAAGTATATATTGTTTGGAGGGGGGTTCTAAGTAAATTATAGAATTATTAGAGTTAGCCCAGTAGGCAAGTGGTTAAAGTGTTATATGTTAGGTACCTATTGTGGCAGTGGGACCCTGTGCTACCTGGAAGAATGCTGGTTTACGTCAGATTTTAAAGAGACAGGCAAGCTGATTGCACAGCTGTGTGCTGGGCTATAGAGTTGTGACCTGACTATGGATCAGGGCCCCGCCCAAAAAACAGGAAGTCTGTGCATGGGAGTCAGGTGGACTCTCATTCCTCTGAGAGGAGTCAGAGGCTGCATGGGGCAGCCAGAGCATGCATGTTTACAGGAGGCAGATGTAGTTTGTGACAGAGCAGCAAGGAGCTGATCGGAAGTAAGCTAGGAGAGAGCTTGACTCTAAGAAACCCTTTTGATCTGAGGAACAGACCTAAGGCCTAGGCTGGAGGCCTAAAGCAGCTGTGTGGCAAGGAGCCAGGAGGCTGAAGTATTTTTATTATGCAAGATACAGTAATGTGGTAACCCCTGCGTGAGCTACTGATGTCTCTTGTGAACTTTTCTGATCTTTTAAATAAAAGTGGGCTACCAGGCCCTTAAAAATACAGTTTTGGACTGGCACAATCATTGAAAACGCACCTATCGCTTGAGTCTGATCACCCCAATCTTACACTATATATTCAGCGTAACATCTTTGTTTATATTTTACCAAAACATTGGGCATTATATTGTGTTTGTGTGCACTAAAATTCAAGCGTATTTTCCCTGAAAATTTGCATTTAATAAACTGCTGTTCAAATATTGTGTTACAAAAAATTGCAACACCCACCATTTTATTCTCCAGGGACTTTCAGAAAATAAATATTGTTTGTAGGTTCTAAGTAATTTTCTTGAAAAAGAATGCTGATTTTACATGTGAGAAATGTCAGAATTGTCCTGAACAGCAAGGTTAAAATGCATCTCTCTCTCTCTCTACCCATACTATACAGTATATTTTTTACAAGACATGCTTGGCAGCTAAATGATTGGTGCTGCTGTGCTGCGTAATAGCTGTGTGAGTCCCCATGATATGAATATTTGATACGTTTGGGGTAAATCATCAGAAGATAAGAGTAGGCGTGTAGCTTACTTTGTGCCCGTGGAGCATTAAATATTGATTACCCATGGCAGCCAATCTAGTTTTATCTTTAAAATGAAGAAAGGATTTTGGTTGTTATGAGCAACAGTTTAAATTTTGATCCAGTTTTTGTTTATAAGCCCCATAGATTTCAAAGATCATTGTCCACAAGACAGGGCCATATTTTTGCATCAAGCTGCCAATGGCAAGTGTAAATCAGGATGCTCTTTTAGATTTCTGTTTGAAACGTTGTCATATAATTATTTTTAAAATTGACAAAATTGGAGGTATTTGCTTCAGGTGAAGAGCTACCTATGACAGCATTTGCCCTTTTCCCTCCACTGCTGTCAGCAATAGGTTATGATTATAATTATCCCTTTCATGCCTAAGGCCTGGTTCACACTGGGGCGACAAACACTCCGACATTGGGAGCTCATGTCGCATGACGTGTGAAAATCAATGTTTCCCTATGGGAGCCGTCCTAACTGGTCCGACACATGTCGGTCCGACTTTGAAAATGCTCCCTGTACTACTTTGGTCCGACTTTGATCCGACTTCAGCCCATTGACTATCATTGAAGTCGGATCAAAGTCGGACCGCAGTCTTGCATGGTCCGACTTTGGCATGCGACTTGTGCTGTACTGCTCTTGAGGGGGAACTCCAGGCCAAATTTTAAATAAAAACCGGCGTGCGTTCCCCTCCAGGGGCATACCAGGCCCTTGGGTCTGGTCTGGATTTGAACGGGCGCCCCTATGCCGAAAAAACGGCGTGGGGGTCCCCCCAAAATCCAAACCAGACCCTTATCCGAGCACACAACCTGGCAGGCCGCAGGGGAAGAGGGGGGACGAGAGAGCGGCCCCCCCTCCCTCCTGAACCGTACCAGGCCGCATGCCCTCAACATGGGGGGTTTGGTGCTCTGGGGCAGGGGGGCGACCTGCAGCCCCCCCACCCCAGAGCACCCTGCCCCCATGTTGATGAGGACAGGGCCTCTTCCCAACAACCCTGGCCGTTGGTTGTCGGGGTCTGCGGGCGGGGGGCTTATCGGAATCCGGGAGCCCCCTTCAATAAGGGGGTCCCCGGATCCCGGCCCCACCCTATGTGAATGAGTATGGGGTACATCGTACCCCTACCCATTCACCTGGTGGACAAAAAATTGCAATAAAAAAACACTACACGGGTTTTCAAAGTAATTTATTGCACAGCTCCGGGGGTCTTCTTCCGACTTCCGGGGGTCTTCTTCCGACTTCCGGGGGTCTTTTCCGACTTCGAGGGTCTCCGGTGTCGTCTCCCGCTCTCCGCTTCTTTCTTCCGCCGGGCCTCCGCTAACTTCTTTTTAGCTCTCTTGCTAACAGAGGCCCGGTCTTCCCGTTGTCTCGTCCGGCTCTCCGTTGTCCTTCTGCCGGCCCCTCCACTAACTTCTTTTTAGCTCTTTCGCTAGTGGAGGGGCCGGGCTTCCCGTCGCCGTCGGCTTCTTCTTCCCTCTTCTCCTGCTCGATGTTGACGCGTCGCTTCTTCCCGCTGTAATACTGGCTCTCCGCTCCGCTCCGCATTAATATAGGCTTCTCATGACGTCACAGTCACATGTTCCAGGGCACATGGCCCCGGAGCATGTGACTGTGACGTCATGGGAACATGTGACTGTGACGTCATGAGAAGCCTATATTAATGCGGAGCGGAGCGGAGAGCCAGTATTACAGCGAGAGGAAGCGACGCGTCAACATCGAGGAGGAGAAGAGGGAAGAAGAAGCCGATGGTGACAGCAACGGGAAGCCCGGCCCCTCCTCTAGCGAAAGAGCTACGAAGAAGTTAGTGGAGGGGCCGGCAGAAGAACAACGGAGAGCCAGGCGAGACAACGGGAAGACCGGGCCTCTGTTAGCAAGAGAGCTAAAAAGAAGTTAGCGGAGGCCCGGCGGAAGAAAGAACCGGAGAGCGGGAGACGACACCGGAGACCCTCGAAGTCGGAAAAGACCCCCGGAAGTCGAAAGAAGACCCCCGGAAGTCGGAAGAAGACCCCCGGAGCTGTGCAATAAATTACTTTGAAAACCTGTGTAGTGTTTTTTTATTGCAATTTTTTTCCACCAGGTGAATGGGTAGGGGTACGATGTACCCCATACTCATTCACATAGGGTGGGGGGGCCGGGATCCGGGGGCCCCCTTATTGAAGGGGGCTCCCGGATTCCGATAAGCCCCCCGCCCGCAGACCTCGACAACCAACGGCCAGGGTTGTCGGGAAGAGGCCCTGTCCTCATCAACATGGGGGCAGGGTGCTCTGGGGTGGGGGGGCCGCAGGTCGCCCCCTGCCCCAGAGCACCAAACCCCCCATGTTGAGGGCATGCGGCCTGGTACGGTTCAGGAGGGAGGGGGGGCCGCTCTCTCGTCCCCCCCTCTTCCCCTGCGGCCTGCCAGGTTGTGTGCTCGGATAAGGGTCTGGTTTGGATTTTGGGGGGGCCCCCACGCCGTTTTTTCGGCGTAGGGGTGCCTGTTCAAATCCAGACCAGACCCAAGGGCCTGGTATGCCCCTGGAGGGGAACCCGCGCCGTTTTTTTAATTTAAAATTTGGCCTGGAGTTCCCCTTCAAGATTCATACCAAACACAGTGCCTGATATTGGCGGGGATCCAAGTCGGATCCCCGTTCATTGAAAGTCGGACATATGTCGGCTTCATGTCGCAGGGCAAAGTCGGATCCAAAGTAGGACAGATGTCGTGTCGCACTAGTGTGAACCCAGCCTAAGCCTATTTCTGACATTTGGTGTTTACAAGTTAAAATGCGTATTTTTTGCTAGAAAAATACTTAGAAACCCCAAACATTATATATATATTTTTTAGCAGAGAATCTAGAGAATAAAATGGCGATCGTTGCAATATTTTATGTCACACAGTATTTGTGCAGCTGTGTTTTAAATGCAACTTTTTTGGAAAAATTCACTTTCATGAATTTTAAAAAAATCAAAAAGTAAAGTTAGTCCAATTTTTTTGTATAATGTGAAAGATTATGTTACGCCGAGTAAATAGATACCAAACATGTCATGCTTTATAATTGCCCGCACTCGTGGAATGGCGACAAACTACGGTACCTTAAAATCTCCATAGGCGATGCTTTCTTTTTTTTTTACATCCACTAGGTTAGAGTTACAGAGGAGGTCTACAGCTATAATTATTGCTCTTGCTCTGACGATCGCGGCAATACCTCACATGTGTGATTTGAACACCGTTTTCATATGCGGGCGCGACTTCCGTATGCGTTTTCTTTGCTGCGCGAGCTCGCGGGGACAGGGGCACTTTAAATTTTTTAAATTTTTTTTTCTTATTTATTTTATTTATTTTTATAATAAAAAAATAGTGTTTTTAAAAAAAAAAAAATATTGATCGCTTTTATTGCTGTCACAAGGAATGTAAACATCCCTTGTGACAGTAATAAGTGGTGACAGGTACTCTTTATGGAGATATCGGAGGTCTAAAAGACCCCCAATCCCTCCTTTGCACTTCAAAGTATTCAGATCGCCAAAAACTGTGATTTTGAATACTGTGTACTTTTTTAAATCCGGCGCCATTGGCAGCCGAGTAACCCGGATGTGACGTCATGACGTCGCTTCCGTGGTTACAGTGAAGAGACGGAATCAAAGCCGTTTGCGGCTTCGATTCAGTCTCCCTCTAGGCGCCCAAGGTAGCGGATCGTGGATCGGGTCTCCCGGTGGGACGGGAGGCCCGGTCAGAGCGGCGGAGGCGGCGGGAGGGGGGATGTCCCCTCCCGCTCCTCCGGTATAACAACCGAGCAGCTTTTAGCCGCATCGGTTGTTATACCTGGAAAGCCAATCGCCGTGCTCTAAACAACGGTACCGGAATGATGCCTGCAGCTGCAGGCTTCATCCCGGTATAACCCCAGAAAGCCGAGGACGCATATATGCGTCCGCTCGGCGGGAAAGGGTTAAAATAGGTTGTAATGGCAAAATTGGACCTGCTGATACCTGAAATGTATATAAAGTAAGAATGAACAATCCAAGTCTTCAGCTGATATTCTTGAGGAAGAATGGTATGAGCCTGGTTTGAAATGCTTCCCACTGTTTCCTTTTGGTATCCTGTAATAAGGTTAGTTCAGCAAGCATTTTTTTGTGACACACAGATGGTGTATTTTTGTGTTGAAACGTGTTCAATAATAAGACAATTAACAAACACCATTTAGTTACAGGTAGCAATATACAAATTACTGAAATAACGGCTGGGCTACAATATAGCATTCCACCTCATCCCGAAAATATAGAGAACAAAGGATGGAAGAAGGGATTATAGCGGTGCTAGTAACAATATCAATCAAAATATAAAATTTACAAACTTTTATTAATACATAGTTAAAACATGATCATTGTTGAAAGGACAAAATTAAAATATACATGTCCATAATGTAGTCATACTGATTTAGATCAATGCTTGTATTGGGGTATCTGTTCCCGGCATGTTTTGCCAATCATGGCTTGCTCAGGGGACTTGAAGACCACTAATGATTGAAGAACTACAACAAAGAAAATAAAAACAATCACAATATAGTATTCATTTGAAGTTAAAGTGATACTATAGGTTCGATTTATTTTATTTTTTTAAATAACAAACATGTCATACTTCCCTCTACTGTGCAGGTCGTTTTGCACAGAGTGGCCCCAAACATCCTGTTCTGGGGTCCCACGGCGGCTCTGTTGGCTCCTCCCTGCATCAGATAACCCCCTCTGGGATGCGCTCTCCCAAGGGGGTTACCTTGCGGGCGTGCTCCCGTGTACAGCATTCGGTGTTCGTAGCCGCCAAATGCAGGATTCGGCGCCACCCCCCGGCACCCGCGTCATTGGATTTGATTGACAGAAGCAGGAGCCAATGGCTACGCTGCTATCAATCTATCCAATGAAGAGCTGAGAACCCATGGAGAGAGCGACGACAAGATTGCGTCCATGGAAATTCGGTACTCAGGTAAGTAAAACTGGGGGGGCTGGGGGGCCGGACACTGCAAAGGTTTTTTTTCACCTTAATGCAAAGGATGCATTAAGGTGAAAAAAACACAAAGGTTTACAACCCCTTTAATATATAATGTGCATGAATACAGTAGCCAGTTACAGTTTATAACAAATAACATTCACTCTGTTACTGATGTCCCCCCCCCGCGCGCGCTAATGCGAGCAATATACAAATACCTCCACAGCTGAAACAAACCTAAACAGCATTAGATTTATCCTCATCAAAATTTCTAGTTCTGTCCTTTGATGTGTGCTAATATGTTGAATCTCCACAATCGGATGTCCAGTTGAATGTTTTATTACTAGAACAATTGGGCTTTTATAGTAATTCTAACAATGGTGTTTTGCTTTCCTAGGCATTACTTTGCCGAAGAAAGTTCTGCCTCTGTTATACAGTATGTCAAACTGGCAAAAGTCAGAAATTGCTTTAATGAATAAGATTGTTTATGCTGAAGAGTCAGGGGAAACCAACATTCCTGAAAATCTTTGATAACATAGGAGTAATTTTGAAGATAGTCATGCATTGGCAGCCTTGTATTCATTTTTAATAAAATAACTTCTCGGTGCTGCATCGCCTGGCTTCCTGCCTGAATTAAATCCCCTTCTCTTTCTCCCTTATGAATACTTAGGCAAATTAACTTAACACACAAAACTGTGCTTTGTGATGTGGGGAAGTTGGCTTGCTTTCTTGATGAATGTCCCAGCATCAATTGTGCTTTCTGTTGCTTTTGGTTTACCAAGGTACATTTGTCCAAACATGTTATGAATTCTCTTAGCAAGCTGTGTAATATTGTTAGATTAGAAAATACCATACATTTGTATGCAAATAATATTCTGTTACTTTACATAAACCCTTTTATTTAATATGGCAAAGAAAATGTGCAGTGACAAATAGCAAGTTAGCAACCATTCAACAATCCGTTTTTTAATGTTAGCCATAAACATACATTTTGAGACAAATTCAATTACCTAGTAAAAACCAACTACCAAACACCACAATCCCTTGTGTAACAGGCATTCTGTCATTAGCCCCTTTAGGAGATGCATAGATTATAATGTAAGACTATTTGATCCAACCAAAAATGCAGTGTCTCCTTTTGGCCATAAGATGGAGAGAGGGGAGGCTCACCCTTGCTTCCTGAACATGAGGAGACAGAGAGCACACTGGGAAGAAGGGGGAGTTTTCAGGAAATGCCAAGGTGATTGAAGAGAGAGAGAGAGAGACAGGTTTCCACACAGCACTACAGAGAGAGTGCTGACAGGAGAATGAAGAGAGGGAAGGCTGAGGTGTTTGAAGAGGGGGAAGGCTGAGGTGATTGAAGAGAGAGAGACAGGCTTCCAGACAGCACTACAGAGAGTGTGCTGTCAGCAGAAAAAGATAAAGAGAAGGAGAGGTGACAGGACTGTGTGGTGAAACTCCATCTGAAAGATCCACACTGCTAGCAACGTTTTTCCTGAGACTACTGTGATAGTGCTGACAGGAGTCAGAGGGGAGTCAGGAACAGTTTGCCATCGTTCAGCCCAGGCATCCTGCTCAGCAACCCAGTACCACCCAGCAGAGACAACCCACACTACTTGATGGATCGCAATATCCATCCAGGTGTCCATTCGGCCGCTGTTCGGTCACCTTGCCAGTCTAGCTACCAGCCATCCTAATCGGCCGACCAGAGGCGATCCAGTGCCTTACAACATTGCCAGGAGCCTGAACCAGCATTGGGAATCTCCATTGTGTCATTGGATTGGTGAGCGGGTGTAAATCCAAACATCCTTCTTAACACAATACAGACTTTGCATACAGAAACCTATTCCCCTTTCTAGTGTCAGAGGATAAGCTGACAACTTTAGCCACTACCTAACAGAATATCCTAGATGATTACCGTTTCCATTTTGCTTGATTCAACCTACTCTCTTTACAAAGGGCGCCAACGTTTGCTAGCAGAAGATACTAGTACTCTTCACCCCAGGACCTTTAATGTTAGGGAACTGTGCTTACTGTACCTATTTCTTCATTTTTTTTGTGTTGTTACTTTCAATGGTGATTGTGGCCCAGAAGGAGTGTGCACGGGCCCTCTCAGCGCCCGTGCAATGGACATGTAGATTATTGGGGTTTGTTTTATATATTTACAGCTGCTAAATATTAGCAGCAAGGTTTACAGTGCTGTAAGTTTCCACATTACTTTCTGTGATAATATACTCAACTGTTTTATCAATACCAGGCGTGTCTGTTTCGTGTAACAATCCACAGCCAGGATATCTGTATTTTCTACTTGTATTCTTGAAAGTGTCTGTAGTGATTTTATATCTAACCAGGTATGCCAGAGGGGCTGAGTTTGTTCTTGGAGTCGAGGGGGAAGACAGAGGACAAAATTTAAACAGTGGCTCCTCCGGGGTGGCGTTACACTTGCATACAAAAAATGTATTTTGTCAACAGTGACAGACACACCCCAACCACATCCTTCTGCATTTTTCTCCCTGCTATACAAATATACCCACAAAATGGGGTGAAACATGTCAGAGAGAGGACTTGGGTAGAGAAAGTTTTTGTCTGAAAGGGATCAGCAGTGTGCGGCTTCTTTACTTCTGTATGAAGATAGTGTTGGGAAATGACAGAACTCAGATTGCTGGCACTCACAGCAGGAGGGAAAGAGACATAGGACCTTGAATTGGTTACAATGATATGTGTGTGGCAATTTTTAAAATGGGTGAATTAAGGGTAACTGTTGTCAACAGTTTGTTTTTTTCTAAAGAGTAAAAATAAAATATTTAACTGTTGAGGATATGTTCTATTCATTTGGTTATTTCTGTGATGGAAAGTTTGTTGAAAGTGTTTTTAATGACAGATGTGTGTGGGCTGAATTATGATTGTTATGAGTTAAAATATCATGATTCGGCATATTTTTTGCATAATGTTTGTCCTTTTAATTTCACCTAATCCAAATATATATTTTCCTACTTTACACAAATGATATAGTGTGCATTCGTAGAATTTTGAAAGCTACCAAACAATGCAAAACAAGATGACAGCTATGTCATCTTATACTTATAAATCAAATTTAAGGGCTCGTTCACACCATCTGCAGAGACTTGTGTATTTCTGCAATGGGAAGAAACAAGAGACATGGAAAACAGTTGTTTTATTTGTGTCTCTTTCAAAACAAAATGCAGGTGTAATGTGCGATGTGGAGCTGTGTGGAATTATGTAGTAAGTCTGGAGTTTTCCACACAGCTCTGCACCTAAACTGAAGGGAACTGACAGCACCACTTTGCACTCTGTGACAGGCAGTGGAGAGGAGAGCAGAGTTGCGCGTGTGTCCTGACTGCATGGTGGGTGGAGGGGAAAGATCATGCTGCTGGGGAGGGGGGGGGGCAATTGCAGGAACCAATCTCCTGTGTGTGTCTCTCTGCAGCCACTAAATGCCAGCTTCTCCTCCTCTCCCTCCCGCTGGCTTTCAGCAGCTGCAGAGAGAGACACACAGAAGATTGATTCTTGTAAATGCCCCACCCCCATCCCCTGATGCACTCCCTCCTGTCCTCCATCCAATCCACCTGTTTCTTCCTGCTGGCCAGGCCCTCCTGTGCCCCCCAGTGCTGCTGGCTTCCCTCTCTGTCCCTCCCAATGGCAGCTGCTGTGGGTAGACAGGGAGATTTTTATCTATGGAAGAGTGCCAATAAATATGTCACCAGGGACCTGTTTCAAGGAAGACATTTTTTTTTTGTTAACTGGGGGCGTGGGGTAGTATTTCACACAGTGTGCGATGACAAATTAATGCATTGTAAAACATCTGTAACCGCAAGGGCACATGGGAAGCAATTGCTTCCTATGTGTCCCATTTAGCCTTTGAATGCTGAATTTTATTGCTGCACACCATGCCATATTACATGTCAATGTACAGCAGTGCAGCCTGCTGTACATTGCCATAAATGAACTGTACATTTTGTATACTTCAAATACATTTTTTTTAAAACAAAAAGGAGCCGTGTGATGAGCTGAATTGCACTCCACACTGCCCCTGCTGCAGCCTGCAGTGTAAATCCATGTATGGCCCAGGCATTGGGGACCTCTTGTATATAGTACAAAAATATCAGGACTGTAAAATCAATAGAAAGTTAAACATAAAATAGAGTGTCACGGTATCTATATTGTCAATTGGGAAAAAAATTAATACAACATACTGCTGTCCTTGACCCCTTAACCACTTAAGCCCCGGACAATTTTGCAGCTAAAGGACCAGGCCACTGCGTCGCTTTAACTGACAATTGCGCGGTCTTGCGACGTCACTCCCAAACAAAATTGACGTCCTTTTTTTCCCACAAATAGAGCTTTCTTTTGGTGCTATTTATTTTTTGCGCTATAAACAAAAATAGAGCGACAATTTTGAAAAAAATTCAATATTTTTTACTTTTTGCTATAATAAATATCCCCAAAAAAAATATATATAAAAAAAATATATTTTTCCTCAGTTTAGGCCAATACGTATTCTTCTACATATTTTTGGTAAAAAAAAAATCACAATAAGCGTTTATTGATTGTTTTACGCAAAAGTTATAGCGTTAACAAAATAGGGGATAGTTTTATGGCATTTTTATTAATTTTTTTTTTTACTAGTAATGATGGCGATCAGTGATTTTTATCGTGACTGCGACATTATGGCGGACACATCGGACACTTTTGACACATTTTTTTGGACCATTGTCATTTTCACAGCGATCAGTGCTATAAAAATGCCCTGATTACCGTGAACATTACACTGGCAGTGAAGGGGTTAACCACTAGGTGGCGCTGTAGGGGTTAAGTGTTCCCTGAATAGTGTTTCTTACTGTAGTGGGGATGGGCTGTGTGTCACATGACACTGATCTTCGCTCTGAGTACACGGAGCCGAGATCAGTGTCATTGTCACTAGTCAGAGTGGGAGATGCTTACACAAGCATCGAGTGATCGAGTGATCGAGTCCGCGGGACCCGCGGTCCGACTCATGGGGATGGCGGCAGGGTCGCGAGCGCGCTGTTGGCGGCACGTGCGCGACCACACGGACAGGCATTTAAAGGGGGCGTACAGGTACGTTGATATGCCTGTCCTTGCCATTCTGCCGACGTATATCTACATGGGCCGGTCCTTAAGTGGTTAAGAGAGATTTAAATGTACTTCTAATGCCGCGTACACACGATCATTATTCACGGCGGTTAAAAAACCGCCGTGAATAATGTCATTTAAAACGGGGGGAACAGCTTGTTCCCCACACACGGTCGTTTTTCACGTCATTTTTTCTCTTGACGAGAAAAACGACCATCTGTGGGCTCCGCGGCAACACTGCCGTGGAAAACATGACGAAAAAAACGATGAGAAAAATTAGAACATGTTCTAATTTTTCTCGTCGTTTTTAATGCCGTTTTTCTCGTCGAAAAAAATGACAGAAAGCCCACAGACTATCGTTTTTCTCGTCGAATGGGAAAAATGTCGTTTTTTTCGACGAGAAAAACGGCCGTGTGTACGCGGCATAACACTTTTCTGCCCAATCCAAAACACCAAAAATATTTTCTCTGACCTTTAAATAGTTAGGACTGCTCCTGATACCTTTTTTTGTCAGCATTAATATGAAACAAACGGCCTTAGCATGTTTACCAAAATTAAACTTGAGCTTCAAATATAGTAGACCTTTTCCAGTCAAACACCTTTTAAAAGAGCATAGTTGCCAAACATATCTATTTATTGCAGACAGTATCTGTACCGTGATCCCTGAAGTCTAGTAAACTTATACAAGAGTAGTTCCCCCATTTAGTATGACACTCCTGTAAACCAACAAATGAAATAGTGAAAAATATTTCCTTATTGCATATGCAGTATGCAGGATCTTCTTCCTGCTTCACATTGTTATACAGTGTTGTATATTTCTTGTCTTCCTATCCTTTTGCTAGTCTCACACACAGGGTCTGTTTGATTGAAAACAATGCCACACGGTCTGGCTTTAAAGGATACTAAAGCCTTGTTTTTTTTAGTTAAAAATAACAAACATGTTTTCTTTATCATACATCACGTGACACAGAGCAGCCATAATAACTAACTGAGTTATAGGCCACCTATAGGTGAATGGAGACTGGCAAAACCAAACAAAAAAAGACAGGAAGTCCTCCCCTATATAACCCCTCCTACACAATGACAATGCAAACATTGTCACTTTGTCCCATCGACACATTTGCATCTGTCCCCTTTCAGGTGGTGAAAGATCGCATGATCGCGTTGATGCTTAACGAACAGATGTTGAGCATCCGTGCGGACACTCATGCCAAGTTCCTTAAAATTTGGGAACCATGGCTGTCATATGCCTTTCCTACCATCCCCCCAGCTAGCTTGGTCCGCCTGTGATGGATGGTTTAGATGTTCCCAAGCCCTTCCCTTTTCCCCATCTCCTGGTCCCCATCCTTCTGGTCTACCTTTCTTTCCTAGACTCCCCTATGCCTTCTCTAGCTCCCTACTCGGTAGGTAAAAAACCTCCCTCTCTTTAGCTTCACCTTTCTGCCTAACTTTCTTCTGTTTTCTGCTGCTCTATCCTTGTTAGTTTAGTTTTGGCTATACATAGCACCACCTTTTGGGCTTTTAACGGGCCTAGGGGGTGCCCCATAGTTATGGGGAGCCTCTCTGGGACCCCTGAATCCTGATGGTATCATTCACACTTAAATTTACTACTGTTGTGTAAGCTCTCATTTTTTTTTTTTTTTTTAACTTTATTTTTGCCCTTCTTATGACCTAATACCTGTTTCAACTTCAATGCTAGCCACTGCATGGGTAGAACTTTTGCATATTAACCACTAGTTAAAAACTGAATAAAAAAACTATTGAAACAGAAAATACAGTCAAATTATTGAGGAAAATCTGCTGCCCTCTGCCAGAAATTTGTCAATGGGAAGAAGGTTTACCTTCCAACATGACAATGGTCCAAAGCACACAGCAACAATGACCACACAGTGTTTAAAGGAGAAAAATTTGAATGTCCTTGTATGGCCTAGTCAGAGCCCAGACCTAAACCCCATTAAAAATCTGTGGAATGACTTGAAGACTACAGTCCACAAATGGTCACCATCAAATTGAACTGAACTTGAGCAGTTCTGCAAAGAAGAGTGAGCAAACATTGCAAAGTCTAGATGTGCAAAGTTAGTAGAGACATATCCCAACAGACTAAAGGCTGTGATTAAAGCAAAAGGTGGTTCAACAAAATACTGACATAAGGGAGTAATCCTTTTTCCAACTCAGTGATTCTGTTTTTGAATTTTAATTTTCTTTGTTTCTGACATGTTGGTGTGATATCTTTTACTTGGATGTTATAAGTAGAACTGACTAAATACAGCTGGATAAAACGAAAACTGCGTCTGTCTACATTTCAGGCATGCAAAGCAGCAAAATGTGATTATTATTATTCTTTTTTGGGGGGGGGGGGGGGTTGGTGATTATTTTCTATACCCACTGTATATATGCAATAAAAATGCATATTCTAAAGAAAACGGAGCTTTCCTAATAACATTTTTTAAATGAGACATAAGAGACTGTCTACAAAAAAATAAAGTTTAACCACTTTCCGCCTGCATTTAGCAATATGACGTGCGCAAAGTGATTGTGTTATCCTGACCGGACGTCATATGACGTGGTCAGGATAACAAGCCGGCGCGCATCCGGGGGGTCACGCAGCCTGTCAATCGATGGTGCGGCGTGTCAGTCTGACACACCACCACATCGATCTCAGTAGAAAGCCTCTGATGGAGGCTTTTTACCACGTGATCAGCTGTGTACAATCACAGCTGATCATGATGTAAACAGGAAAAGCTGTGTATCGGCTTTTCCTCACTCTTGTCTGACAGACGCGAGTAGAGGAGAGCCGATCGGCGGCTCTCCTGACAGGGGGGTCTGCGCTGATTGATTATCAGCAAAACCCCCCAAGGATGCCCACCCAGGACCACCAGGGATGCCACCAGGACCACCAGGGATGCCCACCACTTATGACCACCAGGCATGCTACCTATGGCCACCAGGGATGCCAATCAGTGCCCACATATGCCAATCAGTGCCTATCAGCAATGCATGCCAGTGCCTTCATATCAGTGATGCCCATTAGTGCCATCTATCAGTATCCATCAGTGCCACCCATCAGTGTCCATCAGTGCCACCTATCAGTGCCCATCTGTGCCACCCATAAGTACCCCTCAGTTCAACCTTTCAGTGCCCATCAGTGTCGCCTATAAATGCCCATCACTGCCACCTATGAGTGCCCATCAGTGCTGCATACCAGTGCCACCTATGAGTGCCCATCAGTGCCGCCTATCAGTGCCCATCATCAGTGCCCATCAGTGCCCATCAGTGCCACCTCATCAGTGCCACCTCATTGGTGCTACCTCATCAGTGCCCATTAATGCCGCCTTATCCATGCCCGTCAGTGCAGCTTAATCAGTGCTCATCAATGAAGGCAAAATCTGACTTATTTACAAAATTTTATAACAAACTAAGAAAAAACTTTTTTTTTTCAAAATTTTTGGTCTTTTTTTATTTGTTTAGCAAAAAATAAAAACCCCAGAGGTGGTCAAATATCACCAAAAGAAAGCTCTATTAGTGGCAAGGAAATTATAAATATTTTGTTTGGGTACCATGACCGCACAATTGTCATTTACAAAGCGACAGCGCTAAAAGATGAAAATTGGCTTGGGCAGGAAGGGGGGAAAGTGCCTGGTATTGAAGTAGTTAAATAACAACATGTGTGTGTGTCTATGTATATATATATATATATATATATATATACTCATGTGCATGTATATATGTATATTTAAGTATCGACCTTGTGTTACATCCTTAATCCCTTTGTTGCCAGAGCAATTTTTTGCATGTTAAAATGCACATTTTATGCATAAATATTAGTTAAAACCCTGACAACATTATATGTTTTCTAAAAGCACAGACACTGGAGAATAAAAATAGTTGAAAATAGATGCATTTTTTTTTATGTCACATGATATTAGTGCAATTGACAAATTCTGTATAATAAAAAGTCAGGGGCCTGTTAGCCCCTAATGTCTGCCCTAAACTCCATTGGTGCTAATCAAGCACAAATCTTGCATCACAGGCTTCTTTCTCAGCAACAGCAGCCAGCAAATGACAGTTCCATGGCTGTCCTGGGCCGGCAGGAAGAGCATCAGCAGGGGGAAGCACCCTACTGTATGTGGAAAAGTCTACAGCAGGTTGAACAAGTGTAAACACATTTTAAAAGCTTGTGCATCTGCTGCATTATGTCTGTGGCAATGGAAGGGTTTAACAGAATATTAATTGACAGGACTGTAAAATGCAGATAATTTTTTTAGTTTTAGTCAGATAAAATGATAATATTGTATATGAATTTAATGTTTTCTCATTTCCAGCTAGCTGGTAGAGCTCTAACCTTATTACCAGTCTATCCACATGCGCTTTCCTTAAAAAGGCCTGTTTACAAAGCTAAATGGCTTGCACTTCTTTCTCTTTTTTTCCTATCTTACTGCCTCACAGGGCTTTGTTTAAGGTTTCAATTAGAGAGAGAGAGAGAGGATCTGAAAGTAAGCAGCTTCTGCTGTGCTCTCTCTTTAGAAAACAAATAATGGTTTATGAATCCCATGTAACAGATGGCCCCCTTTTTTTTAAAGTATAAAATAATGATTTTAAAGAAGCAAGTTATATAAATGTATAGGTAGTTAAAAATGTATACACAACATTAATTAAATAATGTATAAACTTAAAAACTAAACCAAAATTGGCACAAAGTTAATATAGTTTAAAGGGCATTAGGTCTTATTATTATTTGATATACTTGGATGGGAAAGAGATCAGCATAATGTAAATATTATAAGCACTGTGTGGTAATGTATTAAAAATACCTGTTTCTATGTATACAGTCATAGCCAAAATTGTTGGCACCCCAGAATTTTTTCCAGAAAATCAAGTATTTCTCACAGAAAAGTATTGCAGTAACACATGTTTTGCTATACACATGTTTATTCCCTTTGTGTGTATTGGAACAAAACAAAAAAAGGCAGGAAAAAAAGCAAATTGGACATAATGTCACACAAAACTCCAAAACTGGGCTGGTCAAAAATTCTTGGCACCCTTTCAAAATTGTGGATAAATAAGATTGTTTCAAGCATGTGATGCTCCTTTAAACTCACCTGGAGCAAGTAACAGGTGTGGGAAATATAAAAATCACACCTGAAAGCAGATAAAAGGAGATAAGTTCACTTAAGCCCTGTACACACGATCGGTTTTCCTATGGATTCTAATCCGATGGATTTTTCCATCAAAAATCCGATGAAGCTGACTTCCATCAGTCTTGCCTACACACCATCAGTCAAAAAAAGATCATCCAAAACGCTGTGACGTACAACGGCACTATAAAGGGGAAGTTCAAATCCAATGACGCCACCCTTTGGGCTGTTTTTGCTGATTTTGTGTTACCGCGTGTTAGTGATGGTGAGAGCCGATTTGCGCTTTTCAGTCTCCGTGCTTTTCAGTTCCGTTACAGCATGACGAATGTGCTATCTCCATTACGAACGCTAGTTTTACCAGAACGAGCGCTCCCGTCTCATAATTCAGTCTGAGCATGCGTGGGTTTTTTATCCGATGGAGTTCCCCACAGACGATCGGAATTTTCTATCGGTTTGCTACCGGGTTTTTTTCCATCGGATAAATTTAAAACAGGTTCTATTTTTTCACACCGATGGAAAATAGACTGATGGGGCCCATACACGATCGGTTTGTCCGATGACAAAAGTCCATCGGACTGTTTTCATCTGTAAAACCGATCATGTGTACACGGCTTAAGTTTTTGCATTGTGTGTCTGTGTGTGCCACACTAAGCATGGACAATAGAAAGAGGAGAAGAGAACTGTCTGAGGACTTGTGAACCAAAATTGTGGAAAAATATCAATAATCTCAAGGTTACAAGTCCATCTCCAGAGTTCTAGATTTGCCTTTGTCCACAGTGCGCAACATTATCAAGAAGTTTGCAACCCATGGCACTGTAGCTAATCTCTCTGGGCGTGGACGGAAGAGAAAAATTGATGAAAGGTTGCAAAGCAGGATAGTCCGTATCGTGGATAAGCAGCCCCAAACAAGTTCCAAAGAAATTCAAGCTGTCCTGCAGGCTCAGGGAGCATCAGTGTCAGCGCGAACTATCCGACGACATTTAAATAAAATGAAATGCTATGGCAGGAGACCCAGGAGGACCCCACTGCTGACAGAGAGACATAAAAAAGCAAGACTACAGTTTGCCAAAATGTACTTGAGTAAGCCAAAATCCTTCTGGGAAAACATCTTGTGGACAGATGAGACCAAGATAGAGCTTTTTGGTAAAGCACATCATTCTACTGTTTACTGAAAACAGAATGAGGCCTACAAAGAAAAGAACACAGTACCTACAGTGAAATATGGTGGAGGTTCAATGATGTTTTGGGGTTGTTTTGCTGCCTCTGGCACTGGGTGCCTTGAATGTGTGCAAGGCATCATGAAATCTGAGGATTACCAAAGGATTTTGGGTCGCACTGTAGAGCCCAGTGTCAGAAAGCTGGGTTTGTGTCCGAGATCTTGGGTCTTCCAGCAGGACAATGACCCCAAACATACATCAAAAAGCACCCAGAAATGGATGGCAACAAAGCGCTGGAGAGTTCTAAAGTGGCCAGCAATGAGTCCAGATCTAAATCCCATTGAACACCTATGGAGAGATCTTAAAATTTCTGTTGGGAAAAGGCACCCTTCCAATAAGAGAGACCTGGAGCAGTTTGCAAAGGAAGAGTGGTCAAAAAATTATGGGTGAGAGGTGTAAGAAGCTTATTGATGGTTATAGGAAGTGACTGATTTCAGTTATTTTTTCCAAAGGGTGTGCAACCAAATATTTAAGTTAAGGGCACCAAGAATTTTGACCAGCCCATTTTTGGAGTTTTGTGTTTCATTATGTCCAATTTGCTTTTTGTCCTCCCTTTTTTTGTTTTGTTCCAATACACACAAAGGAAATAAACATGTGTATAGCAAAACATGTGTTACTGCAATACTTTTCTGTGAGAAATACTTGATTTTCTGGAAAAAATTCTGGGGTGCCAACAATTTCTGTCCATGACTGTATACTCTTATTATATATGTATCATCAGAAAATGAAAAAAATTAATATGTTTCTTTATTACATATGCAAGATTGTATTCCTGCTTATCATTGTTATACAGTGTTGTACATTGCTGAGGTTTTTTTCAATCTCACTGCTAGTCTACAAGACATGGTCTGTTTGATTTTCAAAAAAATACTCCTTACAGTCTTGTAAAATAGATGCAATGCTTGCAGTGGCCAAAGACCATTAAGGAAGGGCCAGATTAGCCCAACAATACAAGACATTATAAATCAGTAAGTGGTTAAAGTGAAATAAAAGTTTGAAAATGTTTAAGCCTTCTTTTGATTTTTTCCAAGTCAGCCCCAGGCCAGACCCCACAATTACATTAAAAGAAACACTTGCAGGTCTTCAGGTATTTGAAATATTTTGCATGGACTCAATCAACTGACTTTTGAATATTTTTAGTTTGAAATAATGAGGAAATCACAAATTTGATAAATGATAAATAAAAATAATTATTTTACGATTTATTTGCTTTCACACTGACAGAGTGAGCAATTTAACAATTCTCACTTTAATGTTCACAAAATGTATTTATTTTTTTACCAATTGGGATTTGAAGGTAGACAAACCACTTATAAGTCTAAGAAGGATAAGGCTGTAGCAGTCAGGAGAGAGACTTGTGTCCAAGAATGTAATAAGAGGCCACGGCAGTCGTATTTTCATAAGTATTCATCTGTGGAAGGGGAAGGTGGGAATTAACTCAGGGTCAGAAGGTAAAAAAGTAAAAGTGCACAGAATTTTCAAAGCGCACCTATCCTTTAGGGGCTTGATAGCTAGGGGGACTACTCTGTGGTACCCTCTTCCCTTGGTGCTCTAAGCACATGCTTATTTTTATTAATGATCAATAAATCCCTGATTAAAGGATAAGTGTACTTTACTAGCTTTAAACAAATTCCAGCAAACATTTTTTTGTATGCCCAAGTGATTGTTTATTGCTTTTACATCTTCTTTTAAACCTTTGTAGTTTATACAGCAATACATTATCATTAACCACTTCCCTACCCAGCCATAGTCAAATGACATCCACAGATGGGATCTCCCATCCTGGGTGAACGTCATATGACGTCCTCGGCTTTGTAGGGGGATATCTGAATGATGCCTGCAGCTAGAGGCATCATTCAGATATCCTTTTGTTGTGCCGGCGATTCTGTGCACCATAAGAATGATCATAGCCGCTTGATCGTTCTTATAGGCGGCGGGAGGGGACATCCCCCCCCTCCCGCCGCCATCCGGTGCTTCTCCGGGCTCTCCCGTGCCATCGGGGACCCGGAGAGAATCGTCCGGCACCGGTGGTGGGTCACGTGACGAGCATAGAGATGACTGGTGACCAGATGGTCACCAGTCATCTCTATGACCGTCGGAGGCCCGGGCGCGATGTGATGACGTCACGCCCGGGTCCTCAGATGTAAACAAAGCCGCCATTGCGGCTAGAAAGTATGAGATCAGTGAAATTTTTTTCACAATCTCATGCTTTCCAGCCTGGAGGAGAGATGTGGGGTCTTATTGATCCCGCATCTCTCAATAAAGAGGACCTGTCACACACATTTCTATTACAAGGGATGTTTACATTCCTTGTAATAGGAATAAAAGTGATCAAAAAAAAAAGTAAAATAAGTGTAAAAATTTAAAAAAATAAGTAGAAAAAAAAAATAATAATAAAAAAAAAAAAAACGCCCCTGTCCCCGGTAGCTCGCGATCAGAAGAGAACGCACACGTAAGTCCCGCCCACATATGTAAACGCCATTAAAACCACATATGCGAGGTATCGCCGTGTGCGTTAGAGCACGTGCAACAATTCTAGCACTAGACCTCCTCTGTAACTCTAACCTGGTAACCTGTAAAAAAAAATTAAAGCGTCGCCTATGGAGATTTTTAAGTACCAAAGTTTGGCGCCATTCCATGAGTGTGCGCAATTTTAAAGTGTGACATGTTAGGTATATATTTACTCGGCGTAACATCATCTTTCATATTTTTACCAAAAAATTGGGCTAACTTTACTGTTTTGTTTATTTTTTAATTCATGAAACCATTTTTTTCCCCAAAAAAGGCGTTTGAAAAATTATTGCGCAAATACCGTGCAAGAAAAAAAGTTTCAATGACCGACATTTTATTCCCTAGGGTGTCTGCTAAAAAAACTTATATAATGTTTGGGGGTTCTGCGTAATTTTCTAGCAAAAGAATGATGATTTGTACATGTAGGAGAGAAGTGCCAGAATAGGCCCGGGTTTGAGGTGGTAAAAAAAGCCCGGAGTTGAAGTGGTTAAAGTGGAGGTCCACCCTAAAAAAAAAAAAATTACATAAACACGCTCTTTAAATTTTTTTAAAAAACATTTGAAAAAAAAAAGAAAGTTTTACTTACCAGAAATGGCTGTTGCTAGGCAGATCGACCTAATCTGCCACTTCCTATTCTGCGGTAGTCTTCATTCTTCTCCTCCTGTCTTCTGGGAAATTTGGGTGTGCTGTCTTCTGGGACCTGTGTGTGTCCCAGAAGACAGCTGCCCATTCACAAAGCGCCGCGCGACTCACGCATGCGCAGTAGGAAACGGGCAGTGAAGCCGCAAGGCTCCACTGCCTGTTTCCCTTAGTGAGGATGGCGGCGCCGACACACGAACCAAAGGAAGAATCGGTCTCGGGGGGCCGACATCGCAGGTACCCTGGACAGGTAAGTGTCCTTATTAGCAGCTACAGTGTTTGTAGCTGCTGACTTTAAAAAAATATATAAAATTTGCGCTGGAACACCACTTTAAACTAACCATATCTTTTGCTAAGACCCCTTTCACACTGAGGCGCTTTGCAGGTGCTATAACGCTAAAAATAGCGCCTGCAAAGCGCCCTGAAAGAGCTGCTGCTGTCTCTCCAATGTGAAAGCCCCGAGGGCTTTCACACTGGAGCGGTGCGCTGGCAGGACGCTAAAATGGATGTAAGGGCCATTTCCAGAGTCACTGTGATAACACCAATAGATCGCTACGGGTTTTGCCAAAGGCTTCTTCAGTGGATTCTGTTGGTAATGGCAAAATCACGATAAGAGACATGGAGTGCCCGGTTCACCATACATAAGGGAAGGGAGGAATGTATAGTCAGCCAAAGAGAGGGAGGGGCCCTATGTTGCAGCCAAATAGCAGGCACCCACCCAGGGTCCAATTTGTAACTATGAGTGCCATTGGGGTCCTCACAGTCGAATTGTAAGGAGCCAATCAGGATATATGCCACCAGGAACTAGAGTCTTGTATGTTTACTCACTGATAGTTAGGGCTCCAAAAAAAAAATGGGTAACCACCGCTGATCCCGGCCGCAAATAGACCCCCAAATGGGGACAGCAAGACATGCGCAAATGCATTTAGATGCATTTATAAATGTCATCTAAACATGTATAAATGCAGGTTTGACAGTGCAAGTGTGAATGAGGCCTAAGCAAATGGTTGAAAAAAAATAAGACATTTAATTTTATGCCTTGATTCAATGCTGCTTTCAACTTTACTTTGTTTTCATACAAAACAAGAATATGATTTGGTAAGGCAAACACATACCTTTTCTTTTCATGTGGATTGTCAATTTTAATGACAGGTTCGCTTAAAGTCTTTCAGAAGTATGTAACGCCATTAATAAAACCTAATACCTGCTATTAATATCACTGATGTTAAAGTGGGAACACTTTAGTAAATACAGACAAAGAACAAAGAAGCAATGCATAGAAAAGACTGTATAGTAAGTAAAAGTAAGAAGGTATTCCCTTTAACTCTTTCAGCTATCCACACAAAATATGTTCTCTTACACAAAAAAAGAAACATGCTAAATGCATGTCAATCATTTTTGCCCTCCTGTGTAATTAGGATCGGATTGACATTTTATAATTTGGATTCCATGGCCCTTGTTAAATCATTTTCTAGAGTATGCTCATGATGCTTAAAGCAGAATGTTTAAACTAAACTGGTGGATGATTAAAAAGGAAAGGGGGAAATTGATGCTACAAGTTTTTCTTCATGAATAATTCAACATGTAATGCCCCCTATTAGTTTAGAACCACTCATTTCCTTATCATCAGGTTTTACTTGGAAGTTAATTATGCTGTGTGTAAGCTTTATGTTAATTGAACTGACTGTTTAAAAAAGAAACACAGATTTTTGTATTCTATATAAAATTATATACTGTATATACATAGAGGTAAGTACATATAAAATGCATGGTAAGTATCTCAATTAAATATTATGATTAAGCAAACTTGATTCGTTAAACACGACAATCTCGGCTGGTCCATGTCTGTATCGTTGTTACCTTGATGTTTTACCTGGAATAATCTAAACTATATGTAGCGGGGTCTTCAGATTTAGTTGGGATACACCTGGGGGTAGTGTGACCCAGGTGAGTAATTAGGTTAGGGTATGGACCCCTTTTTGTTATTCGTGGAGGATTGGGTGGTGCAGTATTCTCCTTGGCCTGTGGGTGGCGGGGTACCTACGGGCTCAAGGTAGAATCACTACCACAGTGCTACCCTTTTTGTCCCTTTCCGGAGATGGTACGGCTGGGGCGGGGAACCCGCCGTGGTGTCGATGCGAGGGGATAAAAGGGGGAGACGCCCTCACCACGAGGTCTTCGAGGATCTTCTCTTCACGCGCCCAGGCACCTTAGGCCTGGGTGCGGGCGGTTCGAGGTTCGGGCTCAGGTGCCCTAGGCCTGACCGGAATGGAGTTGGAGTCCATCCCAGGCACCTTCAGCCTGGGGTGAGGTACTATGTCGTAGGCCTGGGGCCCGGTGACTTCGACTGGGTCCCGCGAGGGTGAAGTGATTCCAGGGTGCCCCTTGCGAGGGGACCCGCATCTGAGGCGAGGAGGCTGGGGAGGTCACCCGTCCGAAGATTCCGGAGCAGCGTCAACCCGGTGATGGATGGGCCTCTGGTAACTCCCTTGGAGGGTCATCTTCCCCTGATAGGGGCCGCAGCGCAGCGAAGGTATCCTAATCAAGGTTGCTACAACCCTTGGTCAAAGTACAGGGGTTTCGAGACTAAAATCAGGACAGTGCCTCGGTCTGCTCATCCCACCGTATCTTGCCATTACATTGTTTGTTGTGGAGCTACGAAATAAAACTGAGAGTTGGACTGTGATCGGTGTATGGACTCTGTTATTGGGAGCAAGGGAGATTCCAGCATGGCAGGACTGAGTTTCACACCCAACGCACATTTGGCCCGAGGAAGATACTGATACTGGCCTTCACCTCACCCACAGCTATGGGGAGGACATGGGCCGTAGCGCACCTCACCCTGTCGTGTGACATACCCCTAGCTAAAGAGGACGGGGTGAGGCCGCTACATATACTATTATCTTCTACACTTTGGAGTGTGGTCAATATGTTGTTCTCAAGTATCTCAATTAACCGCTTCCGGACCAGCCACCGCAGTTATACTGTGGCAGGCTGGCTCCCCTGCGCGAGTCGTCGTAGCTGTACGTCGGCTCTTTAAGACGCCTCCGGCGGCGCGTGCGCATGCCCGAAGCGTGTCCCCGGAGCCGATGCGAGTGCCCGGCAGTCGCGATGACCGACGGTCACCCGTGATTGCTTGTTACAGAATGAGAACAGGGATGTGTAAACACACAAATCCCGGTTCTCTCAGGGGCGATGAGACTGATCGTGTGTTCATACAATGTATGAACACCGATCAATCTCTTCCCCTAGTCAGTCCCACCCCCCTACAGTTAGAACACACAATAGGGAACACAGTTAACCCCTTGATCACCCCCTAGTGTTAACCCCTTCCTTGCCAGTGTCATTTATAAAGTAATCAGTGCATTTTTATAGCACTAATTGCTGTATAAATGTCACTGGTCCCAAAAATGTGTCAAAACAAAAGTGTCCGATTTGTCCACCGCAATATCACAGTCCCGATAAAAATCACTGATCGCCACCACTACATAAGTTTATCTTGGTCTCATCGGACCACAGGACATGGTTCCAGTAATCCATGTCATTAGTCTGCTTGTTTACAGCAAACTGCTTGTGGGCTTTCTTGTGCATCTTTAGAAGAGGCTTCCTTCTGGGATGAAAGCCACGCAGACCAATTTGATGCAGTGTGCAGCAAATGGTCTGAGCACTGACAGGCTGACCCCCCACACCCCTTCAACCTCTGCAGCAATGCTGGCAGCACTCATATGTCTATTTCCCAACGACAACCTCTGGATATGACGCTGAGAACGTGCACTCAACTTCTTTGGTCGACCATGGCCAGGCCTGTTCTGAGTAGAACCTGCCCTGTTAAACCACTGTATGGTCTTGGCTGCAGCCCAGTTTCAGGATGTTGGCAATCTTCTTATAGCCTAGGCCATCTTTATGTAGAGCAACAATTTTTCAGATCCTCAGAAAGTTTTTTGCCATGAAGTGCTATGTTGAACTTCCAGTGACCAGTATGAGAGAGTGAGAGCCAAAATTTCCAAATGTAACACACCTGCTTCCCATTAACACCTGAGACCTTGTAACACTAATGAGTCACATGACACCGGGGAGGGAAAATGATGAATTGGGCTCCAATTTGGACATTTTCACTTAGGGGCTGTACACACTTTTGTTGCCAGCGGTTTAGACATTAATGGCTGTGTTGAGTTATTTTGTGGGGACAGCAAATTTACACTGTTTTGCAAGTTGTACACTCACTATCCTACATTGTAGCAAAGTGTAATTTCTTCAGTGTTGTCACATGAAAAGATATAATAAAATATTTACAACAATGTGAGGGGTGTACTTACTTTTGTGAGATGCTGTATGTGTAAATACAAATAGTGAACACCATTATAATAATATAAAAAGAAATAACCACATTTTAGTGCACTTTCTCAGCAAGCCCCCTAAGTATTTCACTGATGCCGCGTACACACGGCCGTTTTTCTCGTCGAAAAAAACAAAATTTTTCCCATTCAACGAGAAAAACGATAGTCTGTGGGCTTTCTGTCGTTTTTTTCGACGAGAAAAACTGCATTAAAAACGACGAGAAAAATTAGAACATGTTCTAATTTTTCTTGTCGTTTTTTTCGACATTTTTTCCGCGGCAGTGTTTCCCATAGGGAAACACTGCCGCGGAGCCCACAGACAGTCGTTTTTCTCGTCAAGAGAAAAAATTACGTGAAAAACGACCGTGTGTGGGGAACAAGCTGTTCCCCCGTTTTAAATGACATTATTCACGGCGTTTTTTTAACCGCCGTGAATAATAATCGTGTGTACGCGGCATCACTTGCCCATGGTTCACAGACATTTTGGCTGTAGGAACAATGGATGCTGCACAGACTCTTCACAGACAGTCTCCTTGCAGGTCTGCACATGTGCAGTAAATTTCACTTTCTTTAATACTGGTAGTTTTTTCAGATGTCATTCTGGATATCCCTTGGTTTTCTACCCATAATCTCTCCATTAACTGAAAAGCCCAGAATATCAATTTTACACCCCCTCATTGCAAGGAACATTGAAGAGAACCTTGTCAAACAAGTTCTCCACTGATCCAGGAATTGCAAGTTGATGTGGTAATTACGTAGTCTCATGACAACCTGCCTCCACAATACCATGAATTCCAGGATGCCTGTGATGAAAAGAATGACATTCAATTACCTCATCATTGCCTGCACGGTTGTCCCTTTGAGCTGCTCCCGGGGGCAGAAAAATCTTTTGGTTACCTTTTTAATCTGTCAGAACCTGTATTGAAGGTGCTTAGGGTAGTGACTTGATGAGAATTTAGAGAAGGGCTTTATCAGGAGCTCAATGTCTCCTACAGGGGCAGCCCTGATATTCATTTTAAAAAGGGGCTCCACATTCTGTCCTTGAATCAATTACATGGATTTAAATAAAATCACTATTAATCGTTATCCACTTCTAATCGCTGAACTGTTTAACTTTGAACTCTTTACTTATCCCACGAGCTACCTGATTTAAGCCATGTCTCTACACTTCCTGTTTGCCAGATTATTGGGCTCTCTCCAGCAGATATATTGCTCCTTTGCATACCTGCATCTGTCCTTATTTCCACTACCACTTGATACCGACCTTTTTCTTGTTCCTTGACTATGCTTCTACTTGAGCCCCACCCGCAACAACATGTTAACAACATTTAAGTTGTTTACTTACTATGCTTATGCTTAATCCCTACCTGCTATATCTGCTACTGGACCGTGGTCTGCTCACCTCATGGTGGGGTGATCTGCTGCTTCGAGGGCGTCATCCCATATTTTGAGAAGTGCAGTTTCTGTCCCGTGGCCTGGGCGGAAACCAGATTGCAGTGGGTCCAAGAGCTTGTAGGTGTCCAAATGGAGTTGTAGCTGTTGTACTACAGCTTTCTCAATGATCTTGGAGATGGTGTTAAGGCTTATTACTGGTCTGCGGTAGTTTGGGTCTTTGGGGTCGAGGTTGGGTTTCTTTAGGAGGGGTTTGATTATGCCTTGCTTGAGGGAAATCGGGACAATACCTTCTTTGAATGATTGATTTATGAGGTGTGTTATGGTGGGTGCCAAGATGTCGGTACATTCTTTCAGAAGTTTTGTAGAAATAATGTCATTTTAAGAAAATGGTTCATAAAATAGCATATGATGATAATGCCAATATCACGCTACATATAAAAAAACAAAATGTCGGTGTACAACTAAAAACATAAGATCCGAAGATCCAGAGATGGCAGTGGGTGACGTCCGCAGGATAGCTCCAGCCCCCCGTACGCATTATGTCCTACGTGACTTTGTCACCGAGGGCGGGGCTATCACCTCACCCGGAAGTTTAAATAGACTGCTGGTCTCCATGGAGAGCGCGGCGAACGGGAAGTCAGAGTTACTTAAACAGTCACACATTCCCATGGAGACACAGACTTATGCTAAAACAGTGGTTCTCATCCTTACTAGTGCCGTGACCCCTTGATAAAATTTCCCAAGTTGTGGGGACCCCTAGCAGTAAAATTATTTTCATAACTTGGGTTGTCAGCACCCAAGGCAAGACAAGTAATTTGCGCCCCTAACCCGTGGACATTTAGCGCTCCCTGCGTCCCGTACGAGTACAGTATTAAAACCCCTTATGGTACATTTTAGGATGTTCCACTCTTTCTCTTTGTTCTCCTTTCTTTCCCTTTTTTTTTTCATTTAAAAGTTTATTGATAATAAAGTGAACATTATACATCTGGGTAAGCATTTGTTTACAGTTTTTCGCACAATAAAATGCGATCTAACAATTACAGCGTGAGAAGGCAAAATCCGTGGAACAGTATCGCTGAATACTCAAATAGACATACCCAAATTCAGTAATGAGGAATAGTAAATAACATAAGATCAAGGTTGGACAACAGTATATAGTAAAACAGTATGGGGGATTAGAGATGAGGTAAGTAAAGAGAGAGAGAAATTGAGAAGGAAAGATGTGATAGCTGGAATCTGATACAATAACTTGGTAGTTATGTTGCATTTGAGAGTTAGATGGTAAGTTTAAAAGGAGTGTGGTACATTTTTCACGGGCGTCGTCAGGGCAGACACCGAGCAGCGTCTACACAGTAAGAATCATGTCACCCATTTCCAACAGGTCATGGTCGGAAGTCCCTTATGGGAACAGAGATAGGGTCTAATCTGACCGATTTGCTCTTAAATCTTCATATTCTTGTGAGTTCCTAAAGGCAATCCATGGCGACCAGGTCTCATGGTATCGTTTAACTGAATCCGTGGACTGAGCTATTGTCTCCTCCATGTCACAGATATCTTGAACTTTGTGTAACCAATCTCTTATGGATGGAATGTTAGTGGATTTCCAAAACAGTGGTATGAGAGATTTGGCAGCGTTTAGAAGATGCTTGGATAAGGAATTCTTGTATTTTTGGACTTTCTTTCCCTTTTATCTCTCTATCCTAATTTCTATTTTTTCCCCCCATCTCTCTCTCTAGCTGTCTTTCTTGTTCTCTTATTTTTTTTTTCTCCCCTTTTCTTTGTTCTTCCCCCTCTTTTCCTCTCCCTTCCATGTATTCTCTATTTTTATTCCTTCTCTTACTCTTTGGTGGGAGGGTAGTGGGAGTTGGGATGAGTCTCAGTACTGGGGGGAGTTCTGATAAGCCAAGTTAGGTGCTCTTGATCAAGGTCATCTGCTGATCTGAGAACTGTAGTGGGGACTTTTAATGGCAACTATATTCACAGGTAGTGTTACTCACTGTGACTCCGACTTGGTGGTGTCTCATAGCAGTGACACCTATGCCAAAGTCTGGAGAAAGGGTCTCCTCCAGCCGCACCCACTTCACATTCCTCATCAATCAGCTAACCTCAAGTCTCTGCCCCCGAGCCATGCCATGAACTGAATGGGTGGCTGTGAAGAGGCTGAGTGGGCGGTCGCGGGCTCCAGGAACAGCACAGCTGGCCGGCCACAGGCTCCAGAGACAGCCCTGCTGGGTGGCTGCAAAAAGGCTGGGAGAGCAGTGCGGGCTTCAGGAACAGCCAGGATTCAGTGACCCCTGGCAAATCATGATTTGACCCCCGAGGGTGTACCGACCCCCACGGTTGAGAACCACTGTGCTAAAAACACCTATCAATACTATATACCGTATATACTCGAGTATAAGCCAAGTTTTTCAGCACATTTTTTTGTGCTGAAAATGCCCCCCTTGGCTTATACTCGAGTCCCGCACCTCACTGTGTCCATCTGAAGCCTTAAGATCTCCGGCGCTGTGATATGCAGTCTAGTCAGCGGCCACGCAGTGTAACAAAGCCCCGCCTTCTCCTCATCCTCGTCCATGATAGGCTGAACACTGACTCACTTCTGGGAAACTGAGTCAGTGTTCTGTCACAGATGAGCACGAGAAGGAGGCAGGGCTTTGTTACACTACACGGCCGCCGACTAGACTGCATATCACAACATCACCGGAGATCGTAAGGCTGCAGATGGACACAGTGGCGGTACATGAGGAAAAGATCAGGTAGGGAGATTGGCACAGTGAGGCAAGAAATATGGGCACAGTGAGACATGCAGATGGACACAATGAGGCACAGTGAGACATGCAGATGGACACAGTGAGGCACAGTGAGACATGCAGATGGACACAGTGAGGCACAGTGAGGCATGCAGATGGACACAGTGAGGCTGCAAATGGGCACAGTGAGGCTGAGGCATGCAGATGGGCACAATGAGGCTGAGGCATGCAGATTGGCACAGTGACGCTGAGGCATGCAGATGGACACGGTGAGGCTGCAAATGGGCACAGTGAGGCTGCAGATGGGCATTTTTGACTCTCTTTTCCACTTACAGTAGCTGCTGCATTTATCACCCTAGGCTTATACTCGAGTCAATAAGTTTTCCCAGTTTTTTGTGGTAAAATTAGATGCCTCGGCTTATATTTGGGTCAGCTTATACTCGAGTATATACGGTAAGTGCAATATTTATTATATGCATAGTGGTTACTGTGACAGAACCCACTGTCACTGTGTGTTTTGGAAGGGACTGTGGGCTGGCCTCCTACCCACAGACTATGGCCCAGAAGAGACTGAGAGACTTGGAGGACAAAATAGCATTGAGATAATGTAATGTAATGTAATGCTTCATCCCTTCTCCCCCCCTATTGCTGTGTTTAATTGTGTTGGGTCATGGCACGTAGACAAAGGTCTGGAGACACCTCCCAGCAGGGGATATGTAAAGAGGGGCTGACTGCTTATCATAATCCCTTTATGTGTTTCAACTGTAGTTTCTGTTTCAATGTACAAGTGTTGAGTTTCCATTGGTTCTTCCTTGTCCCCTACCCCCCCCCCCCATGACAAGGCTAAGGGGAGTGTCCCTAACTGTGTTTAAAAGTGTATGTTTGGTACTTAATAACGAGTTTTATGCTCTGCATGTTTAACCCTCAACACCTGTGTGGCTTGTCTCGTGATTGAGGGGTTAAGGGCTGGTTATGGCGAGTCTGCAGGCTGCAGGTGCGTTTGGAGGACAGGATACACAGGTCTGGCGGAGGTTCCCATATGGGGTATCCAATATCCGTCACAGTGGTGGCAGCGCTTCTGCTGGGGGTACATATACAAAGGTAGAGTTCAGCCGCTCCCGGTTCTGTGACCAGCTGCTGGGGCGACTTCTGACAGGGGCTGTCTCCCAAACCCTCCAAAAACATACTGAGGGCTAGGCAGGGGCCAGCGGCACTCTTCCCCAGTAGCCAGAGCTTCTGCTCGGGGGATGAACATTGGGGTAGTGTCCAATTGCTGGGGAGGGAGAATTGCTTTCTCCACTCCCGGTGGGGATACCTGTTGTTGGAGAAACAGCTCACGAACATTATCTGAGGGTGGGCAGGGGCCAGCGGCACTCTGCCTCATAGCCATCGCTTCTGCTGGGGCACCGGATGCAATACTCTGGACTTGCTGCTGATCACCGTTCACCATCCTTCCTGTGCCCGTCTCAACTCCCCCTTCTGAGTCCTTTATGCTACTAGCTTGTCTCGCTGCCTGGATAACCTCCGGTGCGTTCCAGCATTCTAGCACTCGCAGTGCCCTCTGTATCATCGCCGCTTCTTCCATTGCGGTTAGGACGGGAAAACGTAGGGGCACTCCTGGCCCCATTTGCTCCGCATCTTTGTGACTGTTCGTTATTTCACAAGGACAGTCCCAGGCAACGGAATCCATGCCGGGCTGCTGATCACCGTCAAACAGCCGCTTGTAGGTAATCTCGAGCTCCCATTCCTGCTCAACCAGGAACTCCAATTCCTCCAGGTCACACGCCTCTTTGGGGAGTTCCAGCACCTAATTTCGGAAGTCCAGGATGTCTTCCAGCCGCCACTTCTCGTACCTCCCAAAGTCTGGGTCTCCGTACATTTTTTGATGGAGCAGCCCCACTCTGCCGTAGCCAACGCCTTCTGTCAGGCTGCCATCTGCTGTACCTGGCCACAGTTGAGCCACGTACCACCGGAGGGCTCTGTAGTTGGCGCCCAGCCTCATCTCCTCCCGGATCAATCTTCCGAGCTCCGTCTTCCACTCATCTGGCGGCCGTTCCCTCAGGAACATCTCTCCGCACCGTACTGTGTCCAGCACATCTTCCCCTGATGGAATGGAATCTTCCCCTGATGGTGCCGCTCGTGGCTTAGCGTCTCTTGCCAGAGTTGCTGGCAGATCACATCCCCTCAGCAAAGCATGGCTTGCTCCGTCGCTGGTCCCCGATGTTGCTTCCGCATGCCTTGCAGCCTCCTCCCAAACTCCTCTTTCATGCTGTCCGTTCCCTGTATCGTTCCTCGGTGGCTGCCCGGATCTTGAATCCTAGTGGTGGTTTGGATGTCCCTGACTTCAGGAGACATCCCACTGCTGCCACCACTGTGACGGATCTCGGATACCCCATATCGGAACCTCCACCAGACCTGTGTCTCCTGTCCTCTAAATGCACCTGCAGCCTGCAGACTCATCATAACCAGCCCTTAACCCCTCAATCACAAGACAAGCCACACAGGTGTTGAGGATTAAACATGCAGAGCATAAAACTCTTTATTAAGTACCAAACATACACTTTTAAACACAGTTAGGGACACTCCCCTAATCTTGCCATAGAGGGGGTAGGGAACAAGGAAGAACCAATGGAAGCTCAACACTTGTACATTGAAACAAAAACTACAGTTGAAACACATAAAGGGATTATGATAAGCAGGCAGCCCCTCCTTACACATCCCCTGCTGAGAGGTGTCTTCAGACCTTTGTCTACATGCCATGACCCAACACAATTAAACACAGCAACAAGAGGGGGGATGGGGAAGAAGGGATGTAGCATTACATTACATTATATTATCTCAATTCCATTTTGTCCCCAAGTCTCTCAGTCTCTTCTGGGCCATAGTCTGTGGGTAGGAGGCCAGCCCACAGTCCCTTCCAAAACACACAGTGACAGTGGGTTCTGTCACAGTTACTATATAGGGGTCACTCGGTTACGTCACCGGGTGGCCCCACCCTTGCCTATATAACAGCTGTCACAGCCAAGAGACAGCAGTCGGAGGGAGGCCTCCCATTTAGGCAGAGCTTTTTTCTTTTTCTGGTCTGTAGGGCAGCGTGACTGAAGATGGATGGACATGGCGGACACTTTTCTTTTAATAAAGGAGATGTCAAAAACTGTCTGTTGTAGTTTTTTACTTTTTGACACTTTTTGGTAAATGGGTAGGGGTACAATGTACCCATTACCCATTCACATAGGGGGGGTCGGATCTGGGGGCCCCCTTTTTAAAGCCACCCGCAGACCTGACAACCAATGGCCAGGGTTTTCGGGAAGAGGCTCTTGTCCCCATCAACATGAGGACAAGGTGCTTTGGGGGGACCCCAAAACACCCTCCCCATGTTGAGGGCATGTGGCCTGGTATGGTTCAGGAGGGGGGCGCTCACTCGTCCCCTCCTTTCCTGACTTGCCAGACTGCTTGCTCGGATAAGAGTCTGGTATGAATTTTTTTTACAATTTTGGCGTGAAGTTCCCCTTAAAATCGATACCAGATCCAAATGGCCTAGTGTGGATTTTGGGGGGGGATCCCATGCCATATTTTTCTTAATTCTGTCATAGGGTTCCCCCTAACCACTTCAATACACTGTATTATATACTCTGCACTGCACTATATACCCTGCACTGTATTATATATACTACACTGACTGCACTATATACTCTGAATTGCATTATATATACTACACTGACTGCACTTTATACTCTGAACTGCATTATATATACTATACAGACTGCACTCTATTCTCTGAACTGCATTATATATACTATACAGACTGCACTATATAATCTGAACTCCCTTATATACTGTATACTATACGGACTGCACTATATACTCGGAACTGCCTTATATATACTATACAGACTGCACTATATACTCTGAACTGCAGTATTTATAATATACGGTCTGCACTATATACACTGAATTGCCTTATATATACTATACAGACTGCACTATATACTCTAAACTGCAGTATATATACTATAGGGACTGCACTATATACTCTGAACTGAATTACATATACTATACGGACTGCACTATATACTCTGAACTGCAGTATATACAGTGTACTATACAGACTGCACTGTATACTCTGAACTGCCTTATATATACTATACGGACTGCACTATATACTCTGAACTGCAGTATATATACTATACAGACTGCACTATTAACTCTGAACGGCCTTATATATTCTATACAGACTGTACTATATACTCTGAAGTGCAGTATATATACTATACGGACTGCACTATATACTCTGAACTGCATTATATATACTACACAGACTGCACTATTGACTCTCAACTGCAGTATGTATACTATATACATCGGGATCATCCCTAATCCTGAGGACCACAACATTGTACTAACATGCAGCTAAATCCCTCTCCACCATCAGGAGCTCTGGGGAATAATGGTTAGTGCTTAGACTCCACACCTCGGGTGAGCCCACATCATCTGCCAGGATGACCTTTTTTACTTATCCTCTTGGTCTGTGGGAGACTCTCTACTGCTATAGCTACTGGTCTCTGAGCCTGACCACTGACTGTGATATTTAATAATGTTTTTTCTTCTTTTACATAAGTATATGCCTAGCAAAAACTTGTTTTTTCTAGCTTTGGGTGGAGTAAGGAAGGATTAGAACCCATATCAGGTTTTAACTGCTATCTGGGGCTTCTCTCATAGTGTATCCCTCACTTTCTGTCCCAGTGACAATAGTTCTATAAGACAGGAGGTGAAGAAAAACCTGAACAGGGGCACATCCAACAATAACAAGATGATATGGGTTCTAGCCTTCCCCTACTCTACTAAAAAGCAACACTCTCTGTGCTGCTGTTGGAAATTTACCCTAGCCATCTGTCTGATAAAACTGTTGTCACCAGGACAGGAAGTGAGGGAAAATCTCTTTAACCAATCCCCATATAGCAGTAAAAATCCCAAAAGGGCACTCTAACTCTTTCCCACTATCTTCAACTAAAAAAAAAAAGTTTTGGATAGACATACAGTACACTTTAATGCTCTCTCTCCCAAAAATAAAAACATGTTGAACTTTATTCTATTTATAAGTGATAACTAGTTTAGCTGATTTATAATTAATGAAAAGATGTATACATTCTCAAAGGTAATTAATGTAAAAAAGTAGTACATTTATAGCGTCTATGAGATGGCAAGAGTACACAGAGTTTAAAAGCAGGTGTTTTGTTTTCGAGTTTTTCATGAAAGTGGAAAGTGCCTAAGAAGACTATTTTTCACTTACACCTCCCACTGTGGTGATTGGCAGTTTTGAGTGGCTTTACTGCCAACTTGTGCAACTTCAAAAGTTTAATGAGTAATCTCCTGTGAAAAAGGTGACATGTGCCTCAGGTTTGAAGCTATATGAGTGCCAACAATTGCACAGTTTAAATGTGAAGGCTCAAAATATATAGCTGTGCTTACATGGCATATCTGCTAACACTGCTGCTAAACTTTAACTGTAAATGAAGTCTAATTTTGCATGACATCCTTTAACAAATTTTACTACATTACTCTGTATATTCAGGAAAAAGTGTATACCGTATTTTTCGCTCCATAAGACGCACCTGACCAGAAGACGCACCTAGGAAAACAAGAAAAAAATATTCTGAACCAAATGGTAAACTAAAATATTTACCAATGCCCATGAAATGCAGCCTGACCTGTGCCAATTAAATGCAGCCTGACCTGTGCCATACAATGCAGCCTTCCTGTGCCATACAATGCAGCCTTCCTGTGCCATACAATGCAGCCTTCCTGTGCCATACAATGCAGCCTTCCTGTGCCATACAATGCAGCCTTCCTGTGCCATGCATTGCAGCCTGCCTGTGCCATGCATTGCAGCCTGCCTGTGCCATAAAATTCAGCCTGCCTGTGCCATAAAATTCAGCCTGCCTGTGCCATAAAATTCAGCCTGCCTGTGCCATAAAATTCAGCCTGCCTGTGCCATAAAATTCAGCCTGCCTGTGCCAAAAAATTCAGCCTGCCTGTGCCATAAAATTCAGCCTGCCTGTGCCATAAAATGTAGCCTGCCTGTGCCATAAAATGCAGCCTGCCTTTGCCATACAATGTAGCCTTCCTGTGCCATACAATGCAGCCTTCCTGTGCCATACAATGCAGCCTTCCTGTGCCATGCAATGCAGCCTTCCTGTGCCATGCATTGCAGCCTGCCTGTGCCATAAAATTCAGCCTGCCTGTGCCATAAAATTCAGCCTGCCTGTGCCATAAAATGTAGCCTGCCTGTGCCATAAAATGCAGCCTGCCTTTGCCATGCAATGCAGCATTACCTGTGCCTGGCCAGGACATCATCTCATCCGACAGAGCAGCTCGAGCCAGCACCACGGCCCCACTCCATTCAGCCTGCTCTGTCTTCTGTCTGTGACAGGCAAAGCCCTGAGTACAAGGTGACAGGCTCAGGATGACAGGATCACCCAGTGCTTGCGGGAGACGGCCGCCCGATATTCTAACATGGTGATGGCGGTGGCGGGGGGCGTTCCTGGTCAGTATTCGCTCCATAAGACACACAGGCATTTCCCCCCATTTTTTGATGTACAGAATTTCAAACAGGTTATGGGCCCAGACACCGACCCAGAGGAACGCTGAGAACACAGTCATAACCAGCTACAGCAAATAAGTGCAAGATACAGTAACAGAAAGAAGACTGCAGCAGAATAAAAGAAATGGCCAGTAATACAGCTGCCAGTCTTGGAAATTCAAGATGAAAATGCTGCTAAGAGAAGGTAAGAGGAAATGTATAAATGAAGTCAAGCCAGAACACCCTTCAAATTAATGGATAGAGAAAGACCAAAAAGCTCAGAGCACAATCTCTCTTAACATATATTTAAGTGTAAAGAAATGTGGGAAGGATTACAAAAGGTGTATCAAAGAGCTAATATCAGCAATAAACTGTATTTGATTAGAAAGCTATACCAAACCAAGCTGATAAAAGGCCAGGAGGTTACATAAGGCACGCCTTGGAAATGGTTGAACGCGAGTTATAGGAGAAGAAATAAAAGATCTTCATGTCGCAGCACTATTACTAAGTGGTTTAGCAGATAGTTATGAAATGCTTGTCACAGCATTTGATGCACATCCAGATGATGAACTGACATTGGAATATGTTAAGGGAAAGCTTGTGAATGAATCTAAGCATAAAACAGAAAGCATTAATAGTGACAGTGTGTCAGAGAAGCTAGTAGACCAGACTGTGTGACTGCACAGAGGAGACCCAAAACGCATATAGGGTTAAAATATAATCATTTATTAAGATAAGTGAATAAACACACAACCACCTCAAACAGGACACAGTGCAATAAATCAACCAATAAACAGTGACCCAAAGATAACTATAGACAATATATACAATGATGGGAGATACCAGAATCGTAGTAAAAGCCGGGCCGAGGTCATACACAAGGGGATATAAGCAGATGGGTAATGACGGGAGACCAACAGGAACAGGGAGGGGAAGGATGGATAGGCTGCAGAGCAGGGATCCAAGGTGATCAGGTAACAGGAGGACAGGTATCCATGGTAATCAGGAGACAGGAAGGACAGGTACTGGGTGGGCTAGGGATAGGGATCAGATCGGATCAGGTCAGGTAGGATGCAGGCTCAAAGTCAGGATCGCAGGCTCAAGGTCAGGAAGAGAGAGATACCAGGGCAAGGTGTGTTTGTACTTGCCGGGTATTAATAGGAATGCCTGTAATTGGCTTCAAGTCACACCTGAGCACAGAAGGTGCTGTCTGCTCTACACTGCCGGGATCCATCCGCTGGTGGACGCCAGTACTGCGGCCCAAGGATGACATAACACCAGCAGAGAGAAGTTCCCCTGACAGTTCAAAACTGCCAGGAGACACCTGCTGGTGGACCTCAGTACTGCACGCCAAATGATAGATATTACCAGCGGATGGAACCTTTCCTGACACTACCCCTCCTCGAAGGAGCGACCTCTGGACGCTCCAACTAGCCGTTGCTGGGGAAAGTCCATGGCGTCAAACCGGGTAGTGGACAAAGTCACATCAGGTTGGGCAGGAGGTAGGTCCATGACTTTAAACCGGGCAAAGTACAGCTCGAGCTGGGCAGCGGGTACAAACACCTCAGGCTGGGCAAAAAGTACATCGGGCTGGGTAGCAGGCACAGGAACCTCAAGCTGAGTAGCAGGCACATCAAGCTGGGCAGCAGGTATGGGCAAATCAAGCTGGGCAGCAGACAGGGGCAAATCAAGCTGGGCAGCAGACAGGAACACACCAGGCTGGGCAGCAGGCAGGAACAAATCAGGCTGGGCAGCAGGCTCCGGGTCATCGAGATGGGCAGCAGGCTCCGGGACATCGAGCTGGGCAGCAGGCTCCGGGACATTGAGCTGGGCAGCAGGCTCCGGGTCATCGAGCTGGACAGCAGGCTCCGGGTCATCGAGCTGGGCAGCAGACAGGGGCAAATCAAGCTTGGCAGCAGACAGGAACACACCAGGCTGGGCAGCAGGCAGGAATACATCAGCCTGGGAAGCAGGCTCTGGGTCATTGAACTGGGCAGCAGGCTCCGGGTCATCAAGCTGGGCAGCAGGCTCTGGGTCATCGAGCTGGGCAGCAGGCTCCAGGTCATCGAGCTGGGCAGCAGGCTCTGTGTCATCGAGCTGGGCAGAAGGCTTTGGGTCATCGAGCTGGGCAGAAGATAGAGGCTCCGCAGGCCAGGAAACGAGCACTACAACCTCAGGCCGGGAAACGGGCACCACAACCTCAGGCCGGGAAACGGGCACCACAACCTCAGGCCGGGAAACGGGCACCACAACCTCAGGCCGGGAAACGGGAACCACAACCTCAGGCCGGGAAACGGGCACCACAACCTCAGGCTGGGAAACGGGCACCACAACCTCAGGCTGGGAAACGGGCACCTCAACCTCAGGCCGGGAAACGGGCACCACAACCTCAGGCCGGGAAACAGGCACCACAACCTCAGGCCGGGATGCTGGCTCTAGCTCTTCAGGCTGGAATGCTGGTACTGGTTCTTCAGGCTAGAACGCTGGCACCCCGGGCTGGAACACTGACATCTCGGGTTGAAACACTGACATCTCGGGCTGAAACACTGGCACTTCGACATCAGACTGGAAGGCAGGCACCAGGACATCAAACTGGAAGGCAGGCACCAGGACATCATACTGGAAGGCAGGCACCAGGACATCAGACTGGAAGGCAGGCACCAGGACATCAGACTCGAAGGCAGGCATCAGGACATCAGACTGGAAGGCAGGAACCAGGACATCAGGCTGGAAGGCAGGAACCAAGACATCAGGCTGGAAGGCAGGCACCAAGACATCAGACTGGAAGGCAGGTACTGAGAAAGACTGGAAGGCAGGCACTGAGACTTCAGGCAGAGACACGGGCACCGGATCTTCAGGCTGGAACACGGGCACAGGGACATCGAGCTGGAACATGGGCACAAGAGCTGCAGGCTGGCAGACTGGCACAGGAACTGCAGGCTGGTAGACTGACACAGGAACTTCAGACTGGCAGACTGACACAGGAACTTCAGGCTGGCAGACTGGCACAGGAACTTCAGGCTGGCAGACTGGCACAGGAACTTCAGGCTGGCAGACTGGCAAAGGAACTTCAGGCCGGCAGACTGGCAAAGGAACTTTAGGCCGGCAGACTGGCACAGGAACGTCAGGCTGGGTAAAAGGCACAGGGAAATCAGACTGGGTAAAAGGCACAGGGACGTCAGACTGGGTAAAAGGCACTGGGACGTTAGACTGGGTAGCAGGCATAGAGTTGGCAGATTTAGGTGGGTCATCAGGTTCGACTGGCATGAATGCAGGCTGGAGCAGGTTGGTGGGCATGGAGGCAGGCTGGGTCACCGGTAGGATTGTGTGGGTCGGAAAGTACTTCTGCTTCTTTTTAGGCTTAGTCACTGCAGATTTGTAAATAGCGGGAGGGATGTATGAAAAGGATGGAATTGAGTAAGAGGAAGGACTGGAATGCGGCAGAGACATGGGAACAGTGGCTGGAGGAGGTTCTTGTGGATTTGTTACAGGTGGAAGGGAAGAAGCAGGTGGATTGAAGGCAGGGTAGGTGCGACAAGTAGAGACTGGGTAATAATATTTGGTAGGAAGCTGTGTAAACTGGGCTGTAGCTAGGGTTGCCATAGGCGATGGGCGGATAGATCCTTGGGAAGGCAGGTGATTAATGGCAGGGCTGGAATGTTGTGGCTTGGCTAAATTCAAGAGATCTGACCATGCCTCTAGCACAGGTTGAACAAACATTGGTTCACACACAGCCTGTCTGACCAGGGATTGCACTGAATGGATGCAATCAGACAACACCTGCTGGGAACAGGAGGAATAACGTTCACTAAAATATGCGGGATCATTCTCTAATAACTATACCAAAGATTCAACTTGGTCGTAATTGAAAGGGGGAGAAAAATCATCAAAAAACATGTAACCCTGATCCACTAGGGAATGAGCTGATCGGATAGTTTCCATCAGCTGGTCACTGGTCCAATCTTTTTAAATCTGACGACAATATTCACCATCCTCTGCTGCCAGCAGAGAATAATAAATGGTTTCATTGATATCCATATTAACAGGACATAACAAACCAGGATGGTTCCTCAATGCAGCCACGTCTGGTTTAGGGATGGCCCTGGTATACTGTCAGAGAAGCTAGTAGACCAGACAGTGTGACTGCACAGAGGAGACCCAAAACGCATATAGGTGAAAATATAATAATTTATTAAGATAAGTGAACAAACACACAACCACCTCCAACAGGACACAGTGCAATAAATCAACCAATAAACAGTGACCCAAAGATAACTATAGACAATATATACAATGATGGGAGATACCGGAATCATAGTAAAAGCCAGGCTGAGGTCATACACAAGGGGATATAAGCAGATGGGTAAGGACGGGAGACCAACAAGAACAGGTAAGGGAAGAATGGATAGGCTGCAGAGCAGGGATCCAAAGTGATCAGGTAACAGGAGCACAGGTATCCGTGGTAATCAGGAGACAGGAGGGACAGGTACCGGATGGGCTAGGGATAGGGATCAGTTTGGATCGGGTCAGGTAGGATGCAGGCTCAAAGTCAGGATTGCAGGCTCAAGGTCAGGGAGAGAAAGATACCAGGGCAAGGTGTGTTTGTACTTGCCGGGTATAAATAGGAATGCCTGTAATTGGCTTCAAGTCACACCTGAGCGCAGAAGGTGCTGTCTGCCCCACACTGCCGGCATCCATCCGCTGGTGGACGCCAGTACTGCGGCCCAAGGATGACATAACACCAGCAGGGAGAAGTTCCCCTGACAGTTCAAAACTGCCAGGAGACACCTGCTGGTGGACCTCAGTACTGCACGCCAAATGATAGATATTACCATGATAGGTGGAACCTTTCCTGTCACGGTGCTTCTGTCGCTGAGTCTTCTTTAAAGACAAAAAATAGGAATAAAATTAGTAACATGCAACAAGAAACACGTGAATGTTTTGTATGCAAGAATCGAGGTAATTTAAAAGCAGATTGCAGGATCTGGAAATCTAGAATGCAAAAACAAACTAAACTACAAAAGGCCAGAAGTGTGATAGAAGAAACTGATTTTTCTTCAGATAATGAATATGTTTTTCAATCTAAAAGTTGCCCCTCTTCTTTGCAGGCATGGTGTGTTGATTCAGGAGCTGCGAGTCACATAACAAATTACAATTTATTTACCTTAAACAGATTAAAACAGAAAATAATCACCACAGCTAATGGGCAAATATTATAATCAGAAGGAATAGGTGATGAGGAGATAGTTTTCTTTACTGTCCTATTTACCAGAGTGTCACCAGAAAGATACCTGTGAAAAATGTCCTCTATGTCCCTGCTCTTGAAATTAATCTTTTGTCAGTGAAGAAGCTCACAAAACAAGGCAATGTAGAGACCTTCCAAGATGGCAGTTGTGTCATCACAAAAGGGATATCTTACTTGCAAAGGCTAGAAGTACAGACCATCTGTATCAGCTGAACTGCAATGAGGTGGTTAACACTGCCAAGGAGGAAAAACATTCAAGCTGCATTCACACATGGCACAGACAACTTGGGCACAGAAGTCCTGACATATTAGAAAAATTTACTGATATGGAATATTGTAAGTGGAATAAAAATTAGTCTATGTGATGAAACAATGAAATGCACCAGCTGTATAAAAGGAAAAAAATACAAGAAAAACCTTTCCAAAGCAGAGTAACAGTAGAGCTAAGTAACCTCTGGAATTAATTCATATCTTTGTGATCCAATGGAAAAAATAACTCCAGGAAAGAAAAGGTATTTTCTCACTTTTATAGATGATTACTCCAGGTATACTACATCTGCCACGCAACAAAAGTGAAGTATCAGAGAAACTTGAACAGTATTTGGCTCAAGCAACAAATTTGGCAAAATGCAGAGTGTTTTGCTCACAGACCATGGAACTGAATATAGAGGTGATAACACAAAGAAGATCCTCAGATCCTCAGATCCTCAGCCTGGCATAATATTCCAAACTACAGTACCATACAACCCAAAACAAAATAAGATTGCAGAAAGATTGAACCATACTTTACTTAAAGGAAGGTGTACTTGCGGTGTACAGTGAATTTCAAAAGGGATGCAGAAATCTACACCAAGACACAAACAAGGTAACCATCAGTAGAAGTTCATTAGTCGATGAGACTTCAGTGTGTTCAAAATTTCAACTGAGGGAAATTTCACATCAGTGTCACATAAGCAACAAAGTCACACAGAAATAGAAATTAATGCAGACAATCCAAATGCTATAACATCAGAAACCAGGCCACAAGAGGCTTCAATCAGGAAATCAACCAGGGGCAATAAAGGCATTCCAGCCAGACGTCTGTCCTATGTTGCTTGAGTAGCATTAAAACCAGAGCCAGATTCATGGGATAAGATGCAAAGACTTCCAACTCATGAGAAACAAAAGTGGATCAGAAGCTTTGACAAAACGCTTGCAAGAAACAGATTCATAGAACTGAGATCCGAATTGGGTCGAATATAAAGAGTAGTTGTTGAGTGGGGGTATTGGAAGACAGAATTGTATTTTGTGCAACAACTACTGTACATCAGTATTTCGTAGAGATATATTCTTCAACCAGTAGATGACAGTGTTATAAGTTTAAAGCTGATCACTGTGGTAACTTTTCTCTGTATAATAAAGTTTTCTGTTTCCAGTCTAAAGTTAAACAGCAAAGCCCATGTGGACTGTGCACTGTTTGTTCTGTAGGGCTATATACAGAATTTCTAACAAAACAAAAACCAAAAAATTTACATATTGCAGCTTATCAATCCTTAGATGTGGTGGCTGCATTAGTTTTATTTTTTAAGCTCTTTTCCTCTGTTTTCACCTGGTGACCAGGCCAGTAACACACCTCCTGTATTAGGGTGCCTACGCTCTTGATAAAAGAGCAACAAAGACATCTTTGGGCAGCAGAATCTTTATTCTGTAGGGAGGTGAGTGTTATATGTACTTGAAAAAAATTAAAGCAAAACTCAATCTACATAAAATAATAAAAGCTGGTCATTGTAAGCACCCCTGTCAGTGTGAAATGGTTTGTCTCAACCCCCTGCTACACATCCGGGACAGCTTGTTCTGTTGAAAAACAACAGAATTACTGGCAGGATGTCTAGGGGAAAATAAAATAAACAAAAGCCTAAACAAATCTAATGCAGCCAGGATATCTAAAAATTGGAAATATAATACAGCACATGCTTGCTTTTGAATTTATAACCACTTTAAAGATGACACATGAAAATTTTCCTCATTATTATATATTCTCAAAATATTTTTTTTTTAATACAAGTGAGGGATTTTGTTTAGCATTATAGCAGCTCCTCGATATGTACAATCGTCTTGTGTTCACTATGAGAGCATAATTACCTATGAATTGATGATTTTTATGATAGTAGTTTTTTTTTCCGTTTTTTTTTTACTGCAGTCACTTTGGAATGTTTTCTTGTGTCATTTTACTTGTATTGTCTCTATTCCAGAAATATTGATACCAACATTTTAATTAGATATACATTAAATACTGATAAACTCAGATGCACTGAATTATCTGTTTACAGGAAGCAGGAACATATACAGTATGTCCATTCTCAAAGCACACCTTTTGAAACAGATAGTCAAACAGACCAATGTAGCTGCAACTTAATGAATAAAGCATGTGGATGTGATAGAATCAGTTGTTGTTTGATCAAACATGAAAATAGAAAATATACTTTGACCATGGAAAAATGATTATTTTAGACAGGGCAGCTGTAGTTTTCAAAATGACCTCTCGGGATTTTCAATGTTTTACATTTTTACATTTTACAGATTTGGTCTTGATAATAAAAACTATAACTGTACTATAGTCAATACAATTCATTTTTCTATTTCCCTAAAACTGAAACTGTGTTAGATATTATCCATGCAAGAATTACAAAATAGTTGCACATCACTAGTAATCATACAAATATGTCATGACTTCCCTTTCTGAGGTCAGTTGCCAGAGAAGTAAATAAAAGCTAATATACTGTAGAGGCAAAATTATGTACTTATACTAATTGTGCTTAAAAATGTTTATTGATTTTTTTTTTTTTTTTTTACAAGATTGGACTGGACTTTATTTTTTTGGGTAAAATGAAATGAATATATAAGCAGCACTGGTCATGTAACAGTACAAGTTATTTTTAAATGGACACCAAGTGAGTTTGGAATATTTGCTAATTGCTATAATAACAACACAAAATGACTTACACACTACAGCACACTACTGCACAGTGACTACACTATAAATGCAAAAACTGCTAATGTTTACTACACATTGCAAAATAGCAAGATTTTTGAAGATGAGAGACAAGCCAAACCTGAGGTCTATGACAGTGCACAGCAAAGGCCAAATTGGTGTCTTACATTGTTTGGAGCAAGGGAACTTTAAATAAAACCTCTTACAAGGTAATTTTGAACGCTGAAACTTCTGGACTACTTTTCTGAAAATATTAGTTGCCTGGCTGTTACGCTTCCCTTCTGGCATCAATATTTATAAGCACTGACTTTTAACAAGCAAGCAGATAAAAACTAGGAATGGGTGAATCTCCCCTGTATTAATTTGCCACGGTTTCAGCTAATTCTGTTTGAATTTCCAGAAACCCCAGCTTATTGGCAAATCTCCTTAAAGTCTATAAGGGGTGAATGCAGTTATTGGCTATTGTGAGGGCTAATATGCAAACTACTGTCATAAAAGCCATGGGGAGATTGAAAATGAAATGGGGGACATGTTTTAGTGCCAAAAAATACCATACAGTGGGGAGAGGGCTTGCATGCAGCCTAAATTGCAGAATTAATTCACCAATTTTTCTGGGAAATACACTAGCGTGGAAAATGGTGAATCTGCAGGAAACACGCTTACAATCTGATTCAATACCCAAGCTTATGAACCACAGATTCCAGATAGTATTTCACTCCTGTATTGAATACTCAAAAATGAAATGTGTGTCAATCCTACTATCCAAGAAGTCTCCAAGTATAGTCCAATTTACACTCACAGAGCACTTGGTGGATAAAGAGGGCAGGTACATCTCCTTCATTGGTAAAATGAGCACCAGGCCAGTGAACATCTACTGCCCCAATAAAAGATAAGTGTTTCTTTTACAAGGTATATGAATTTTAGCCACATTTAAGGAAGGTCTCCTTTTTATGGGAGGTGTTTTTACCCTGCTCCTTAACCCACTCCTTGACACCCCAATGGGAACTTCCTGGATTCTGTACAGCGCCCTCTGTCAAAATAAACTAAGGGTACCTTTGACCCTATGAAGGATTTAACCCCCCGTCCGTCCGTCCCCCATCCCTTACAACCACCACCACCATCATAAGTACTCCAGGATCAATTATTTTTTTACTATCACAACCTGACCTGTGTTACCTATAGTAAATTCTCCTTCCGTAGAACCTATGTTCCTGTCTGATCAATAACTGATTGCTCATGCACTTGATGTCTCCCTTCTTGAAGAGACAAGGGCACATTGTCAATCACACTTTCCCTTTAACTGGCCTACAGATATAATATCATACAGAATTTAGAAATACAATTATCTGCTAACTTTTCTGATTTGTTTTTATAAATTTTTTGCTTCTTTTGAAAACATTCTAACACAACGTCAAAATCTAAGACAAGCTCTGTTTCTCCAGGTTTGGTAGAGCCGCCATCTGAAAGATAAATGTGCTCCCATATCTACTTTACATCATGCAAAACATTCCAATTTCCATACGTTTATGAATGTTTTTTTATCTATGTTATTTAACGCCTTTCTCTTAAAAAACTCCCCATCGGGAACTAGCACTGGGTACCCGATTTTACTCAAGAACCAGGGAGGTAATGGCCCTCCTGACTTAAAAAATATATTGGACATACTAGACTTCAAGAATGGTGGACTGGCACCTACATACTTTCCTTATGAATTGGATTACTCTAGAGCAATCACTTACACCTTACCCTTTAGCATCCCTCCTTTGGATCTGCTCCAAACTTCAACCAAAATGTCAAGTACCTGGTAGGAGACTGAATTGAAGAAGTTGGCCTCTTTCATATTCCCAGCCCAGGCCCCACTGAAGGAGGAAAAGATGAACATGAGTGCCAGCAGTTGTTGGTAGTAGAACTTGCAGCAGGAGATACAGGCCTGAGAGATCAGGCAGGGCATCAGACCAGGAGCAGATTACAGGATGCTGGACCCACTGAGCCTAAAGTGACACTCCACATGTCCTGCAGGTTCTGAAAGCATGGCTTATTGAAGCTCTCAGCAAGCTTTAGGCAGGAACACACTGCAAGGACAGGAGCCGTTATGAAGGAAAGCCGAAGCAGACACTCAGAAGTAGTATGAAGCCAAGTCGGAAGCAGGAGCAAGGTAACAGAGGATGGAGGTCAATAGAATGCGGGCAATGAAGTACAGAAGCGTAGGCGGAAGCGTGGTCTGGAATGAAGCTGGGGTCAGGAACAGGTAAGCAGAGCTGAGCATAGCTACAGGCAGAATCCAGGATCAGTTCTGTAATAAGCCAGGTCATCAATGGAAATCAGATACAGGATACACTAAGGACACAGGAAGAGCTGAAGACCAGTCAGCACTGACAGCGAGCAAGAACACGCCTTAAATAATCCGTCTGAGTGCCAGAAACTGTGGGCACTCTCCCGCATGCGTGCACACATATGCTAGCATTCCTGTGTGCTGGAAACAAGCCTATGCTCATTTCTATGAGTGATGCTATACGCACGCACATATCTATACGCCAGTCGCCTTACTGGAGTTCTCTTACAGAAAAGGTAGTGACCAGATCCCTATAGGATCCACACTTTTCTCTTCCTGCCAAGCAACTGACCTCAGTACAAATGACCCTGGCTTACACTCCTCCCCCCCGCCATGTCTGGAACCTTCCAAGCTGAGTGCTCTGGCAATCTCCCAGAGAGTTGGCAGCCCAATTCTTCAATGACTTGCCCAATACCTCTCAAATTAACCCACTGTGCCCACTTCCCAATCCAGCCTAGGGCTAAACCTCATTACACAAGAAAACAAACCCCTTTCAAGACCTTGGGGTTGGTTTATGAAAGGTAAATAGATAGTTCTCTTTGCAAGGAAAGTTGTACTTTGCAAGGGAAGTATTCTCAGAGTTTAGTGAATGAGATAAAACTTGACTGACTTAAATCATCCAACCATATGCAAGCAAAAATGCCTTTTTTGTCTGTGCACTTAATTGTGTATTCTTTGCTAGGTTAAATCAACCCCCTTTTGTCTCTCTAAATCTACTTAATTTACATGTGTTTGTTTCTCCTGTTCATAATTTACAAATATTTTAAATGTACTTTATTTAGACTACTTTGTTTTAGCTGAGTTTATAAACTTTTAGCTTCTGTTATCTGTGCAGCACAGGACATTTAATGAAACCCCTCTGTGCAGTCAAATACTGAGCTTTACAATATATTTTTTCTACACGGTATGTTTGGATGATTTGATAAAGTAATTGCATTGTTTATTTTGAAAAGACTGGGTAGACATAACAGTGCTTTAGGACAGCAGGAGGTGTTTAATTAGCGTTATCAGCGTGATTTCATAAAACAAAGAGTAGAGCATGCATTTTTTATTGCCCAAATCAAGCTATACATTTGCCAAAATTCAGTGAAAGAAAGTATAATAAACAGATAATTCTGCACGATAAAATAAAGCTATACAGCTAAATAATTTTCGGTATTTAAAGTAGAAATACGTAAATCAGCTGCCATTATACAGCCCTGTTAATGTTTGAATACAAAAGAGCCTAAAACTCTGGCAATTGTTTTTCAGCTATTTATACTCCTGTCATGCTTATGAGGATAATTTTCCTGCACAGTATTTATTGATTGAGTACAGTAATTTTTAAACAATAATATTTTTAAGATACAGAATCAATTGCTATGAACACAGACTAAAATTAGGAGATTCATTCAACAGGCATGTATTCATACAAAATAGTTATATATATAGTGGTTGACAAAAACAAACGTTACATAAAATTAAAAATACCGATTGTGCTACATAAAATTAAGAATATCAATTGAAACACCCGCTAGAGTGTTGTACTTTTCAAATGACACAGAAATGATAAACTTTCCTGTAGAATCAATAACATTGTAAAAATGACAATTAGACAAAACGTCTGTATTTCACAAATTCGTGAAATGAAAAATTTAAGCTTAGAGAAAAATCTACAAGGCGGTTACTGATTCGAGGAAAATAGTTATCCAACTGTATAATAATCAATAAGTAAATATTTAGGATAACACAAATGAATATAAGATAAAAATCAACACAACATAATTACCCATTCCAAAATGGCTACTGGTCTGAATTTCTGGTTACCAAAGTTTTTAGAAGGGCTGCTGTGGCTTTCAAGATGGCTACTCTTAAAGAGGAATTACTTCTTGCGACCTCAAAAATTCAAAGCATAAGGTGTCCAGGAATCTTCATGAATGTAGAGGTATGAGTTGATGAATGGAGTGTGTGTGTCTGCGTGCCTGATCCCAAATACCATCTCGGACAATAGGCTCATAAAATTTATAATAGGCCTAGCCCAGAAGGTGTAACTTATTTTCCATTGGTTGAAAGATCTATTGAGTATCTTATTGTAGATTCAGACAATATCTCTTTTAACCACCGGGCATGTTTAGGGGCAGAAATATTTGTTTTATAATATTTTCTAAGTAATAAATTACATTTTCATAATGTGTATCTTTTGTAGAAATGTTCCTTTTCTCATGGTGTAGGCATAGCCATCTGATATTTTTAATATATATCTATAAGGTTTATGAGGTCTGGTAACCCTGTTTAAATGATTTTGCATTGTGAATGCAGCAAATTATACTGTTTAGGAATAAATGTTTACATATCTATGTATATATATATATATACAGTATTATGATTGACTAGACATTTTTCTTCTAATTCATGGGCCAGCACAAAGGGATTCAAAATAAAGAGGCATAACAATCGATAACTTGGCCACGGTGTTATCCAAGGGGTAACCTGATAATAACTTAAATTTAAATAAATATAAAGCCATTCTGGCTAAAATACATTAAACAAAATTAAACGGTGTCCATCCAGACAATGCTGGACAACTACTCCCGCACTGAACAACACCATGACTTAACAAAGATAGGGAGGGTGCGTGGGTGTCACGGTCCGGTCCAAACGGTCAATGAGACACCACTCTCCCCTCCTTTTATCAGCTCCCTCCGCGCAGGCTTTCCACCCGACGATTTTAACCAATCAGCTGTTAGCCCTTGGCAACCAATCCCCTGGCTGTTGCTGCCCAGGGAAAACCGCTGCAACCAATGACAACCTGCAAAATAGATAACAGGGAAGAGATCTGTGGACCCCTTTGAGCTATCCCATGATGGTCCAGCATATTGCTATGACCTTTCATGGGCAAGCACAAAGGGATTCAAAATAAAGAGACATAACAATCGATAAATTACAAACATATTTTATTTATTTTGGCATTTAAAATGGCCACATTGTTATCCAAGGGGTAACCTGATAATAACTTCAATTTAAATAAATATAAAGCCATCCTGGCTGAAATACATAAAACAATATTAAACGGTGTCCATCCAGACAATGCTGGACAACTACTCCCCACCGGCTGAAGCAAGCAGAGAAGCTACTGGATGAAGCCCCCCAACACCGTGGCTGACTCAATCAAACATTGCAATCCCATATTAAATATGTCCAAGCCTATAGCAAATAAATGGACTATATCATTCCGAAATAAACCCGGAACAAAACCCTCTAACTCAGAATGGCGAAAAGGTATCCCGCCAGACGAAATTAGAAAGCTGTGGATTGTTCTATTGAGACGTCTCCTAATCCTATCCACGTAGAATAAATTATCAGAAGGAGACCATATAAGTCTAGGAATCATTTCCGAAAACACCAAAATAGTAGCTGGAAACATAAGCTTTATAGAATAAAGGTCTCTTTTTATGTCACACAGTACAGTCCCATGTCCTGACCTTCCCTAAATCATTTGCCCCAGCATGAATAACTAAAACTCGGGGAGGAGGCCATATGCTAGATAAATAAATTAAATTATCTCTCAAGTTCCGCCACGTTAAACCCCGAACACCTGACTAAAAGACTGTGAATGACTCAATGTCCAGACCTAAGTTGGTGGAGTAATTCCTAGTTCCGGCATGTTTTGCAGCCCAAAAAACATAGGAATGTCCTACTATCCAGATAATGTCTTTGGGAAAACCTGAAAAGAGAAATTCACAAAGTTAGCAGATCAGGGCGGACATATATTTTGTACCTATGGCTCGCCCAACGGCCCACTTTTTTCAACACTTCTGACGAAAAGCCCAATGAATCAGCTGTAGTGGCCGCCCAAATCCAAAAGGAATGAGAAGAAAAGCAAAAACCTGAAAGGTTCAAGCGTTTCAAGCAGGAAGCCAATACAGCCGAAAACTGGTACCTAGTTAGGGAAGACAGGTCCTGATGAACAAAAAAGGAATCATTAGAAGAAGGTCTGACTGAAATATACCTAGAAACATGCAAAACTGGATATATGCCGGGATTGGTGGAGCTAGGCCTGGCCTTTACCCACCGGCAGGGATTTTGACCTACAAAGGAAGAGGTTAAGGATGTTGCAAAGTACGATTGATAGGTGCAGCGGAGTCAATTCAGATCAGACGTTGTGTAGTAACAGGAACTGGCTTCTTTATTGGAACATAACCACACTAGCAAAGATGTCACTTCACATTGTAAGAAGAATCACAGACAGGAAAAAGAAACCAAGTACATCACTGTATACAGAAAATACAAGACATCATAGAGAAATACATAGCATAGCATATCACTGAGCATTAGCGACATCTTGTGTCCTTTTTCTAAACTGCAGTCAAATAAGCTAAGCTGAAAGTTTGTTGTATCTCCAAAAAAGGAAACCGTCACAGACTGAAACATGGCAAAAACAAAGAAAAGATAGAGACCTCCTATTCACAGCTGTAAATTCCCCCACCCTCAGGGCACCAAAAAAGGCAATTGAAAAGGCAGCTCTGAAAAGAAGGAGCTCAAACTCTGAAAAACACACCTCCTCTAAAACTCTGAGCAAATCAACCAACAAAGTAACCGAAATGGGACGCCTATTATCATAAGAAGGTCTGGATCTTCTAAAACCTTCAAGTACTTGACTGACCTGAAAGAAAAAGGTTAGAGATGGTAAGCCTGCAAATTTCAGAAAAAAAGGAAATACCAGCTAAAATTTTGCTTATGGACGCCGTACTGAGTTTTGACTGAATCAGTGAAGACACGAAAGCCAGAGAGACATAGGAGGTCAAATCCAATGTATCCAATCCCGACTCCCGACAAAAAGAACACCATCTGGACCAAGAAAGGCGATAGTCTGACCAAGTCTTCTTCGATACCGAGTTTCTGAGGTTAGAAAGTATTGGCTCCAAATTATGCCCCAGAGGAAATCCGGGCAAGGGGCTCCGCGCTGATCGGCCTCTGGAGCCAAGTTCCAAAACTTCTCGAATTGTGAACGAGACAAAGCGTCAGCAATGTTATTAAGTATACCTGCTATGTGCGCTGCTTTTAACCAAATAATTAAAACGCATGCAATGAAAAACAAGAAAACGCAACAGTTTAATCATCGGTTCAGACTTAGAGGATAATGTAATAACCGCAAAGAAAACACCTTTGTTATCCGTGTGGACCAGAACTCTACGGTTCATGAAGACATCCTTCCAAACTACAATAGAAACCATAACCGGGAATAATTCCAGAAGGACAAGGTTCTGAAAAATATCCTGCTGCAACCAATCCGGGTGCCATTCACCGGCGCACCAATGGCCGTGCATAAATGCTTCAAAACCAGAGGATCCAGCCGCATCTGTGAAGAAATTCAGCTGGTAATCATTAACAAAATCTTGTTGTCATATGGTTGAACTGTCAGGGAACTATCCGCAGAAGGACTGGCAGCTCTCTCCATGTCCAGCAGAATCTACGTTCTCCAGTGCGCGTGCGCCAGAATGCAATGCGCATGCGTGTGCGCCATAACCCAATGCACATGCGTGTGCTCCAAAGCGCACGCAATACGTGAGTGACACTTGGTGCCCAGTGGCCTATTTAAAGCTTGCTGCAGCAGTCAATAACTGCTGCATGATCTTTAGCCTTCCTGTGACTATTCCTGAGTTCCTGTTTCTGCTTTGAATTACCGTTATTGACCCGGCTTGCCTGACTAGTCTTCTCTGTGTGCGATCCCGGCTTGATCCTTGGCTTGTTCCTGTATCCTGCTCCTGTCTGCTGATCCTGTGTATGACCCCAGCTTGTCCCTTGACCTGTTCCAGTGACTCTACCTCTGTATGACTTCTGGCTTGGCTCCTGACTCCGCATTTGCTTCTCCCTGCTGCACAGCCTCATCTGGTACTTCCGAGGTACCCCCGCCCGGCAGTCTACCCTGCTCACCAGCGAATCTCCAGCATCACCTCAACTTGTCGCAGCTGGCAACCCCTGCCTCTTTGGGTATAGCACTCCCTGTGCCACCTTCAGGTGGTGCTCTGCACTTAGTCACAAGGGAAGCCCTCCCAGCACTTCGGTCTCTGGTAAGGTACGTGACATGAACCATTAAAATTACACCAAAAAGCATCACAAACTTTAAGATCCTTCTTAATGCTCTTGGAGATACGAATATGCAAGTATGGACTCTTAAGACCTCTGGTGGCTAACGCAAACCTACGAGAAAACACCCTGGCCATCGGGATGACTCTGGCTCCGAAAGCGAAAAGTCCCAATAAAGACTGGGCCTCTTTCAGTAACACCTTCCTCCTTAACAGAAAGGCTGAGATCATCGATCTCATTTTCTGAAGCTTGTGCAATGGCAATCTGAACTCTATCACTGAGAAATCAATGATAATTCCCAAAAATTCAATAGAAGTAGAAGGAAGAACGTTTTTTTTCGATGCAAGTGGGACTGCAAAATATTTACAAATACTGAAAAACGTCTGTAAATATTTTAGACACGCAGGGGAATCTACGAGACCAACAAATAAATAAAGCTGTCTAAATAATGCAAACCCCCCCCCACAGGGATAAAATTCTGACAAAACCCAGTGCAAAAAAGTAGAAAAAGCTCTGAAGTAAAAACAAGACAAAGAAAACCCCATGGGCATACATTTGTCAAAATAAAATTGGCCCTGAAAATGAAAGCCTAAGGAATTAAAACCCTGTGGGTGTACTGGGAGTAAACGAAAGACTGATTTAACGTCCGCCTTAGCTAGTAGGGCACCACGACCGTGTTGCCTTAAAATATCCGAAGCTTCGTCAAAGGAAGAATAATAGACCGGAGCCTCGACGTCAGGGACCTCGTCATTTAAGGAAGAGTCCAATGGATAAGAGAGATGGTGTATCAAACAACTATCCCCAAAGGCGAAAGCCTGATGTTCAGAAATGGGGGAGTCGAAAACGGGCCTGAAATCCTACCCTCAGCCAACTATTTGGATATTTTTTCTTGAACCACAGATGTATGTACAGAAACAGATTTCAAATTGTTGACCATAGAACAAGCAGGTCCTTTAAAAGTAGGAACCAAAAAAACATCCCTGAAACTCTCAATTAGTAGAGCTGCCAGCTTGCGATCAGTATAGCGCTCTAACCAGGGGAGAATTCTTGGTAGGTTCACCGGGGTTGAGGCTTTTCCCACTACCGTCCCTGGGATGTGCTTGAAAAGCGGTTGCAGCAGATTTACGAAAACACCTGCTGGCCGAATGACTCCCATTACAGTAGGAGCACTTGTGCCTATATCGGCAGTTAGAGAGAAACTTACATTGCCCTTAAGTCTAAACAAAAACCTTTGCAGAATGGATTCTGTGGATTGGCCACAATCCTGGGAGTGAACTGAGGCTTTGGAGGTAACATGAGATTTAGTCACAAGCCTACGTCCTTAGACCCCCAATGCAAAGAGGAGTGAACCACCAATTTTTGGCGAAAATTTTCATCGTACATGTTCCAAGCAGAACCACCAAAATAACTAAATGCTTCAGCAAATATATCCAAGTGCTGGAATAAACCTGAACATTTCCCAGGGAAGCGTTCTCCCATGATCACTGCAAAAATGCAAAAGGCCTGTAACCAATTCTGGAAGGTTTTAGGAATAGCTCTTCTCCTATCCTCCTCTGACCTATCCCCTGACTGCTTGTCAGATTTGGATAAGAATTATTTTGAAGCCGGTAATAATGATAATATGTCTATGAATTCACCTCTCCGACTCTTCTCCTTAACTGATTTTGCCAAGTGAAAGCCCAATCGTGATAACTCACAAGGCAGGGGCTCTTTAAAAGAGGACTCGCCAACCATTGCGGCTGAAGGCCTGAGAGGTAAAGACTGGAGTTAAGTGACAGTGAAGGGTTAAGAACCCTAGAGCGGGGTAAATTCTCATTATCTTCTTCCTGTAAAGTATGTTCACTTAAACTTTGCCATACAGAACCAATATCAACAGAATGTAAATTACCTAAAGCACCAAAAGAATGTGCCCCAGTACTTATTTTTCCATTGTCATTCTTAGTAATGTTACCTGCACCAGTGACCTGTGCTCCCTGAAAATCTCTACCATTGGCACCAGTTGATTGAATAAAGATTTCTTCACCAGAGACTTGTGCTCCCATACACTCATTAATATTAGCACCACTTGTTCTAGCACCAGTGACCTGTGCTCCTTGTTCACTAATATTAGCACCAATTGATTGTGCCCCTTTAAATTGTTGTAAAACATTAGACAATTAATTAATCAAGAATGACATGTCAGCAACAGAGACATTGCAAGGCTCACCACTAGGAACAGCTGTTGAATGCTCATTGCTGGCTGCCTCTGGTGGCAGCTGAGTAGCGCTGCTCTTCTTCACTTCAGGTGCCCTCTGCAGTACAGAACTGCCGTCTCTCTCCCCGTCAGTCAGCTGAGGAGAAGCAGCTATTCTCTGGCGCTTCTTCTGTCTTCTCGGTTGTTGCCGCGTCCCACTTCTGACCGGAGCTGTCTCCTCCTCTGTTCCAGGGGATGTGATGACCGACCCCACAGGCGGAGCTGAGCTGTGCCCCTCCTCTAGGCACCGCAGCAGCCATTCTTTGCCCCCTTCTCCTTCGTTTCATTCCAACAGGCGGCATAAGAGGTTTTCCCGTCTGCCAGGTGAACACCACTTCATGCTGCAGGGTCCTGCGTCGCGGTCCGGCCCAAACGATTAGTGAAACCCCGCTCTCAGCTCCTTTTATCAGCTTCCTCCGCACTGGCTTTCCACCCGCCGATTTTAACCAATCAGCAAACCCATGAAACGATCTGACGGTTCACACGGCTGGTCACAGAGGTCATCTCTGATCACTTCTATGATCTAGTGGGACTGGCGCAACATCATGACATCACTTCCGGTATAGGGTGGAAGTAAACTTTTTTTTTTTTTTAAGCAAAAGATAAAAAAAAATTGTAATCTTTTGCTTTCAAAGGTAGAGGAGAGATTTGGGGTTTTATGGACCCCAGATCTCTCCATAAAGATGACCTGTCATCCTTTATTTCTATTACAAGGGATGTTTACATTCCTTGTATTAGGAATAATGGTGATCAAAAAAATTTAAATTACAGTGTAAAAAATAAATACAAAAAAATTCCATCCCTTTGTGCTTCTGTGCAGAAGCAAACACATACATAAGTCACGCACACATACATAAACAGTGTTCACACCACACATGTGAGATATCAACACAAATGTTTGCGCAAGAGCAATAATTTTTGTAATAGACCTTCTCTGTGACTCTAAACAGATAACCTGTAAAAAATGTTAAATCGTCGCCTATGGAGACTTTTAAGTATCATAGTTTGTCGCTACCTGTCATCCCTTATTTCTATTACAAGGGATGTTTACATTCCTTGTAATAGGAATAAGAGTGATCAAAAAAATTAAAGGGACAGTGTAAAAAATAAATAAATACAAAAAAAATTTAATTAAAATACTTGTGTGCAGAAGCAAATACATACATAAGTTGTGCACACGTATGTAAACAGTGTTCACACCACACATGTGAGGTATCATCACAAACGTTTGAGCAAGAGCAATAATTCTGGTGCTAGACCTCCACTGTAACTCCAAATAGATAACCTGTAAGAAAAAAAAATTGTCGCCTATGGAGATTTTTAAGTATCATAGTTTGCCACCATTCCACGAGTGTGCACAATTTTAAAGCATGACATGTTAAGTATATATTTACTCGATGTAACATCCTCTTTTATATTTTACCAACATATGTAGTTATATATTGTGTTTTTTTGCATTGAAATTCAATACATTTAATTTTTTCCCAAAAATTGTATTTGAAAAACCGCTGCACAAATATTGTGGGATATAAGAAAATTGCAATGATCGCCAGTTTATTCTCTAGGGTCTCTGCTAAAAAAAATATACAATGTTTGGGGGTTCTAAGTAATTTTCTAGTAAAAAATACAGATTTTTACTTGTAAACAAAAAGTGCTAGAAAAGGCCCGGAGCTGAAGATTTATGTACATTTTTTCCTATTTATTGAATTAACTGGAGTACAAGATTTAAGCACATGGTTTCCTGCAAGCAGAGAAAAAATTATAATGATCCTGCCATAAATCCACTGAGTGCCTAATGTGGTGTCTATACACCTGGCTTGAAGATGTCACCTATTACAGTTGAAACATGTTTAATACTTTCCATAATCTGTACAAGTTAGTCCCAGTTTCTGTTATGATATATTCAGAAGCCTGCGCGTGTTTTGATGGATGTCTGAACTTATTTATAAAGCACTATATACAGTAACTACTCTACTTCCCAGACTACTGGAAACAACACCATTAGCAATGAGTAGTCTCTTATACCTCCACAGCAGTATGCATACCTTTTCTTCCACACTTTGGTGAGCCTGCAATGCCTTTTATTACTTGGATTTGTATATTTAGGAATTACATACTTCACGCTAATCAGGAGGACTTACTTACTGCTAGAAAGCATGCTTCGCTTATTCACTGCCTGGGAGTAAATGGACAAAGAATTTTCTATACTATATCAGCAGCACATGGCACTTATGATATAGTCCTCACTGTATTAAAGAACTTCTTTGTGTCTAAAATAAATTTGGTTGCAGAACAATTTAAATTCCAACAATGAGGACAGCAAAGCAACAGCAAAATGGCAAATCCACAGTATAATTTATAGCAGCTCAATTCCCATTCCTGTTATAATATACTCAGAAGCCTGCACATGTTTTATGGATGCCTGAGTTTGTTAATAAAGCCTTCTCTAGCTACTATGCCTCCCAGACTGCAGGTCATCTAACACCTAACCACTGTAGTCTGACAATGCTCCATCTGCTGCACTGAAATTCCAAGCAGTGTTGTCATCTCTGCCTGCTGGGCTACAGAACTCTGCCTATCCCATTCCTTCTGTCCCTTTCCACATGTGTCCATTGACTTCTTTCCCGGCAAAACCATGCTGCTGCCTTGACACCCTTGAGCTTTCCCACATACTGTGTGTAGGGACTCTTGGGAGATGTAGTTTTGGTGAATGTGCCTACTTCAACAGGAACCTAGGTCACACAGGGGACCCTGCTGGCCCTTCTCCCCAAAAGATGTCACTGTGAGAATTTAAATATCTGCCAGATCAAGTAACAAAGGTAAAAGGAAAATAGTTACATGCTCTAGAGGGGGAGTGGCGATTGGCTTTCCTGTAAAATCTAGATGGCTTTACAGCCGCCCGATCACTTTTACAAAGCTGTGGAGCCCTGCCCCTCCTACCTTGGGCTCCTCCCTTTCCTGGGCTCCTCTGTTCCACTGGGGAGTCCAGGACTATGGTAAGTGGTCAGATCGACTGCCCACAGAGGAGATGGAGGAACATTCATTCTCTGATCTCCTCTTTGATAAATGAAGCCAAAGAAGCGATGAGAATTTTGTCACTTCCAGTTTCAGAGCTGTCTTACCCTTGCCTTTACAGCCAGGGAAGCAACTAAACAGGTTTGTGTTTGATTAGCTGCTTTAAAGGGCAAGGGAGATATCAGCGGTCTGACAGACCCCAGATATCTCCATAAAGAATACCCATCACTGCCCATAACTATCACACAGGGTTTATTTACCCCTTGTGATTGCAATAAAGTTTAAAAAGTGTAATAAATAAATACAATACGTAAAAAAATGTTTTACATTTTTTAGAAGCACCCCTGTCCCTAGTGCTAATGCCCAATTGCAAACATACATATAGGTCTGGCATGCATATTTTTTTGTGAGGTATTGCCGAAAACATCACAATGAGAGCAATGATTCTAGTGCCATAACTCACATTTAAATCCAAACTGATAACCTGTTAAAGTGTTGCCTATGGACAATTTTGGGGTTTTGCTGCCATTTACCGGGCATGCACAAATTTAAATCTTAACATGTTCAGTATTTTTTTAGTCAAGGGAACATCATATATTATTTTTTACTAAAAAATCTAGTATTATATTGTGCTTGTGTGCACCAAAATTAATTTAAGTGTATTTTTCCCTTGAAATTAGCATTTGATAAATGGCTGTGCATATATCAGTTGACATGAAAAATCACAACAGCCACCATTGTATTCCCCAGGACCTTTGCTTTTAGACAATATATCATGCTAGATTAAAAAAAAAAATGGATAGAGCTGGTCTACATCTATCTATTAAACTATAAGCTAACAAATTATCTAAAGTGCTAGTGCTAAACAATCAAATTATTTCATCACATATAATGCAAAAACACATATGTCAAAAAGGATACATATATAGAAGTGCTAACGTACATACAATATGTGAACAGTATGTATCCAAAAAAGTGCTAACGTGCAAAATCATGCAATTAATCTAATGTTCAAAAAACTGCAATATCCACCAATGAAAAAATAGTATGAAAAATGTATATAAACAATAATATTAATCAAAAAAAGAGTCCCAGAAAAAGTTTAATCCTGTGCTGTGTGAACTTTTCAAAAATGTATTCCTTCTGCCACTGTTTGCATCACACCCAGTTGTTCATCCACCACCGATCCCACTAAAATGATTTACCAGAGACAATGGCTGGTCAAGTTATAAACCAGCTAATATACAAAAGGCTGATCTCCTCAACAAATGGCTCCACATCCCATGTTTAAGACCCAATGCATAATGCGATCATGCATGAAAGGGGGATAGAAGAAAGGAGGCTTCCATAGTGTAAGTACCAGTAAGTCTATAAATCAGGCTTTATTTTAAAAAACATTCAGAAAACTCACATTTTAAAGTGTCATTCCCGACACTAGGGTGATAGCGCTTATTTGTGATCCTATGGACTCTGGCCGGCGTTCCGGATTTTGCATATTATCTGGTTTATAACTTGAACGGCCATTGTTTCTGGTGATATTTATCAGCTAAAGATGCCCATAGATGATTTGATTTTCTTTATTGAAGGGAAAGACAATTGCTCTATTCCACCATCAACACAGTCAGTGCAGGCAGGCAGAACATAATGATTACTGCTAGTGGCTATAGCCACTGGCAGAATACTCAATATAGCTGCACGCTGCCACCTAATGGTGAATAAAAAACATAAAATGAAAAATGCTGCTGCTATCTCCTATAAAAAAGAAAAAAGAAGAAATACTGGGAGCCTGATATTATGTTAGAATCGGGGTGCCGCCCATCATAGGTTCAGGGTGTATTCACAGGCATATACCATTTAGAAAAAATGTAAAAAAGAAACGATGTAGCCAGGGAATGTGGTGCTTCAGGTGATAGGGGGATATCCTGATGAAGTTCTGGGGGCAGAACGAAACATGTAGATAGACCAAACATATGAACGGACTCTCCCCCCTATTACCTGAAGCACCGCATGCCCTGGCTACATAGCCGTTTATAGCGTTCCATAGTGACTCTTAACCAAGTTATCCTAATAGAACTTTTTAGAAATAGGACCTTCTTGATCACCTGCCTACCGCTTTGCTACAATTTCATTCAAATATTTGCTACTTTGCACATGTCCACTTGATTGGACAGATTGGACAGATCCCTGGAATAACCCCTCTCTCCCATGGGACTATTATTTAGTATGGGAGCTGTGCACGATTGGAACTCACAGAGGAATCAGCTGCACTGTATCAGCTAGCTAACACACAACTTTGCGGATTCATCTTCATATAGCCAGTAGATATTTGATCCTGAAACTGGAGGACTTCAATTCACATCGAGCTGAATCTGAGGAAGAGGGACATTGAGTACTCATAGGCATTACAGACAAATCATATTGGCAGTTGCTTTAAGCATACCCAAAGTGCTGGGACCCAGCTCGGCACTGGCCGGATCAGATGTAATTAAGTGTGGTTACGCTACATGTGTAACATTCACTGTGTTTAAGAGCTAAAGCTCCTCATTGACTCTGTGATCTGAAGTGCTACATTGTTGAACCATCAGTGTAAAAACAAGCTAAGAGTGTGGATACAACACCTTAATCTACAGTGAATGGCCACATGAGCTCCAACTCACGGCTCTCATCAAGGCATACATATATTAATGGCTACGCACTGAGTTGGGACAAGGACAGATATTGCCACTCATGGGGATATTATGTGTATAGCGTGATCTGAAGTGTTTTCAGGGATACTCACTGCTGGGTGCTCACTACATTCGTCTACTGTGGCTATAAGGTGTAAAGCCCTCCGTATGTTGTTGTAGGTGGTCACATGAATTGGGTTTTAATTTGGATTGTTTGGTAGGGTGCAGGTGCAAATCAGGGGGTACCATCTTGGGAGTTGTCTGCGGTAGTGGTCGCAGCTGCGCTGTCCCAGCACCTAGGGGAAGCTCCAGTTAATATCATTAGGGGTCAGGGAACTAGAAGGGGTGGATAACCTTTTTGGGGGGTTTGTTTTATGGAAGGGCTGGGATATGGAATTTAGAGGGTGTTAAATATTCATCGGGGGTGCGTGCAATCTGAAGTGGAGACTGCCTGTTTCCACATGCATGCCTCTGATGCTGTGTAATCTTTATTCAAGAAATAGTTTGGGAGATAGCCTCTGGGTGTTCACGTTTTTTTTTTTTCTAAATGCTATCATCTATAGTGTTCCCACAAAAAAACTGAATGAATAATTGAATGTGATAGCGCTGCTGGAAAACCAAATTGAATAAACTAAACCAACATGTATGCGAAAATAGCAATGCCACTAAAGTTCATAAAGTACACACAGTTCAAATATAATCCATTTGTGACTTAAAAGTGTGATATGAAAATCTTCTTACAAAAGGTGCATAAAAAGCTTTTCCAAATCCAGTGTGCTTAACAATAACTCCACACCATAACACCATCCTCCAGATGAAGCCATGAGGATGGTGGCGTAACTAGTGGAGCTTGGCGGTGGAATCCTTTTCGCTACAAGTGAGATCATTTCGGATTGTGTTTACATGCTGTATTTTACTTCAATAAATGTGAGTGTATTTTAAGCTGGGGTGGTAAGGTTCTGTCCATCTAACACCTTGGGTACTGCATTATTAGAAGCACTTTTGTTTTTTATGTCACTTTGGAACTGCTGGAGAGCAATGTGGAGCCATCTTTGAAGTAACCGTATTCAAAGGATATTGCACTTTGTGCAGAGTGTGTCTGACACTTAAGGGCTTACCAGGAACCGCTGGCAATCATTGTGGAGCCATACCTAGAGGAGAATTACACTGTGTGCAAAGTGAATTTGCAGGGTCTAACAAAGGAGGTGAAGGTGCATTGCACTCGATGAAGCTCCACCTCTACTAGTTACGCCACCATCCTCGTGGCTTCATCAGGAGGATGGTATTATGGTTTGGAGTTTTTGTGAATCATTCTGGATTTGGAAAAGCTTTTTATGCACCTTTTATAAGAAGATTTTCATATCACTCTTTTAAGTCACAAATGGACTACTTTATGAACTTTAGTGGCATTGCTATTTTCACATACATGTTGGTTTTCCAGCAGCGCTATCACATTCATGTATTCATTTTATAGCCACTGGCAGCAATCTCATGTAAAAAATCCAACAGGCTGGTTGTACCCAAATTGATCGATGGATCGACTTGGGCACACTCAGTCTGCTTATAGATGGATTAAATCTCTGCAAATTCCTAGGAAAATAGGCTGTTCACTTAGCAAATACCCCCCTAGTTTAGTGAATAAGTCTGCTGACTTCCATCATCTAATCATGTGCAAGCAAGCAAAAATTTGGTAGTGCAAGCAACAATGTGTTTATTTAAAATTTTCTTGCACGTGACTGGATATTCTTTGCAAAGTGAATTTTCATAACATTAACTAAGCTAAATGAAAATAAGTTGAAAAGTTTATCACTTTGCAAAGTAAACATGTGCTGCTTCTTTTAGTAAATCAAACCTATAGTATTTGAATTTTTATTTTTTTTATTTATAATATAATAGATGAATAACCAGATATTTACATTAAATAAATAAAGAAAGAAATGTCTAAAACTACCATATATCCCCTACAAGGTCTTTCATGGTACTCCTTTGCTTATGTACAACAAAACGTACAGGTTTGAAAAAAATGTCACTCCACGACGAACTTGATGTTTCGCTACAGTATAAGCCCAAAATAAATGTATTGTTTTTGTTGTGTGACTTAACTATGAAATGAGTGATTCTGCAACTTTCAAGCATGGAACAAAATAAAGAAAATAGCTTGACAAATCAGATATTGATAGAAAAGAACACTCTGTGCATGGCACCATGCTGACTGAAAAAGCTTGAAAATCCAGCATATAAAAAAATTATATTTATTTAATGACCAAGTAAAATGAGGGCTTGAACGTACTGACCTTATGAATTGTTTTGTAAGACTAAAGATGAACGCAGTTTCCATTTTTCTTCAAGATATCACATTTTTTTATGCCAGGGGTAAGCAACCTTAACCGCTTAAGGACCGCGTCACGCCGATATACGTCGGCAGAATGGCACAGCTGGGCAGATTAACGTATATATACGTCGCCCCTTTAACCACTTCCCGCCCAGTCAATAGCATATTGACGTCCGGGAAGTGGTTGTGTTATCCACACTGGACGTCATATGACGTCCTGCAGGATAACAGGCGCCGCGCGCCCGGGGGGGCGCGCATCGCGGTGATCGGTGGAGCGGTGTGTCAGTCTGACACACCGCTACACTGATCTCGGTAAAGAGCCTCCGGCGGAGGCTTTTTACCACGTGATCAGCCGTGTCCAATCACGGCTGATCACAATGTAAACAGGAAGAGCCGTTGATCGGCTCTTCCTCACTCGCGTCTGACAGACGCGAGTAGAGGAGAGCCGATCGGCGGCTCTCCTGACAGGGGGGTTCGCGCTGATTGTTTATCAGCACAGCCCCCCCTCCGATACCCACACTGGACCACCAGGGAAGCCCCCCAGGACCACCAGGGAAGCCCCAAGCATGTGGATGGCCAGGTAAGTACCCCATGGCCATCCACATGTACAAATACTCAAAAAACATATGCCAATCAGTGCCCACAAATGGGCACTGACTGGCACCACCACAATGTGCAATGCCCAGCAATGCCAGCCACCAGTGTGAACAGTGCCACCTACCAGTGTCAACAGTGCCACCTACCAGTGCCCATCCGTGCCACCTATCAGTGCCCATCTGTGCCCATAAGTGCCCACCTATCAGTGCCCTTCTGTGCCACCTATCAGTGCCACCCATAAGTGCTCATCAGTGCTGCCTATAAGTGCCCATCAGTGCCGCCTATGAGTGCCCATCAGTGCCGCCTATGAGTGCCCATCAGTGCCGCATACCAGTGCCACCTCATCAGTGCCCATCAGTGCCGCCTATCAGTGCCCATCAATGCCGCCTATCAGTGCCTATCATCAGTGCCCATCAGTGCCACCTCATCAGTGCCACCTCATTGGTGCCACCTCATCGGTGCCCATCAGTGTTGCCTTATCAGTGCCCGTCAGTGCCGCCTTATCAGTGCCCGTCATTGAAGTAGAAAAGGTACTTATTTACAAAAAAAATTGACAGAAACAAAGAAAAACTTAGTTTTTTTCAAAATGTTCGCTCTTTTTTTATTTGTTGTGCAAAAAATTAAAGTCGCAGAGGCGATCAAATACCACCGAAAGAAAGCACTATTTGTGGGAACAAAATGATAAAAAAATTGTTTTGGTACAGTGTTGCATGACCGCGCAATTGTCATTCAAATTGCGACAGCGCTGAAAGCTCAAAATTGGCTTGGGTAGGAAAGTGTATAAGGCCTCATGCCCACGGGCGTTTTTTCAGCCGCGTTTTTGAGCGTTTTTTACAGCTTAAAAACGCCTGTCCATGTTAGTCTATAGCTTCATGCCCACCTAGGCGTTTTTGAGCTGTAAAGAGCATAGGCGTTTGTAAGCTGTAAAAAAACCCAGGGCCAGTGCGTTCCTCAGCGTCAGAATTAGGCAGGAAAAAACGCGAGCGTCAAAAAACGCGCAAAAACGCGCACTAACGCGCACTAACGCGCACTAACGCGCAAAAAACGCGCACTAACGCGCGGTCGCGTTTTTAGCTCCGACGTTTTTTTTTTTTTTTTTTTTTTTCAAAAGAAAAAAAAAAAAAAAAAAAAAATATTTACAATAACATGGACAGGCGTTTTTAAGCTGCAAAAAACGCAGCTGTAAAAACGCCAGTGGGCATGAGGCCTAAGTGCATGGTATTGAAGTGGTTAAGAGCGGCATTGTGGCCGCGCTCCCGACGTGAGCTCCGTGAGTCCGACCGCGGGTCCCGCGGATTCGATGTCCGTGGGGATACCCGCGATCGTCTCACGGTAAGGAAGAACGGGGAAATGCTGATGTAAACAAGCATTTCCCCATTCTTCCTAGTGACAGGACACTGATCACAGCTCCCTGTAATCGGGAGCGGTGATCAGTGTCGTGTCACACGTAACCCACCCCCCCTACAGTTAGAACACATCTCTAGGACACACCTAACCCCTTCAGTGCCCCCTCCTGGTTGCTGTAAAAATGACAATGGTCCCAAAATAGTGTCAATATAGTGTCAAAATAGTGTCAAAAGTGTCTGATGTGTCCCCCATAATGTCGCAGTCACGATAAAAATCGCAGATCGCCGCCATTACTAGTAAAAAAATTATAATAAAAAGGCCATAAAACTATCTCCTATTTTGTAGACGCTATAACTTTTGCGCAAACCAATCAATAAATGCTTATTACCAAAAATATGTAGAGGAATACTTATCAGCCTAAACTGATGGAAAAAAAAAATTATATATATTTTTTGGGGATATTTATTATAGCAAAAACTAAAAAATATTCTTTTTTTTTCAAAATTGTCACTCTATTTTTGTTTATAGCGCAAAAAATAAAAACCGCAGAGGTGATCAAATACCACCAAAAGAAAGCTCTATTTGTGGGGGAAAAAAGGACGTAAATTTTGTTTGGGAGCCACGTCGCACGACTGCGCAATTGTCAGTTAAAGCGACACAGTGCCGAATCACAAAAAGTGGCCTGGTCTTTGGCCAGCCAAATGGTCCGGGGCTTAAGTGGTTGAAGAGGTGGAGATCTACCTGAACAACATGGGAGGAGTCAAAGTTCACGGGGCACAGTGTCGCCTTCTCACACCTGATTTAAACATTGAATTGCCATACTATCACATGCATTGCATGGCAATCATGGGTTTAAATCAGGTGGTGAGGAGGCAACATACCACCTCCTCACCACCTGTCAAACACACTCCTTGCTTGCTGCATTCGGCAACGGCACCCTTAGGGCTCGTTCACATGTAATGTTGGGGTTGAGGGGTTTTACCACCCCCAATCCCTACTATTCCCTTTTGGCTGCTGCCTCAGCAGTGTACACATGCAGCAGCAAGAATAAAACCCCCTGTTGCTTTTGGTGGGTGCTCCTGCCTGCCAATCCCAACCCATTCAAGTAAATGGGGCCACTCTGCAAGTGCCCTGCAACTGCATGCTTCTGCAGGGTCCAAGGGGTTAAAGTAGGTGGTTAGAGAGCAACCCAACGCTGCCCTGCTTTAACTCCTTGTTTGCTGTACTGCACAAGGTTGCAGTGCATTTGTGGAGCGGAACTTGTTTACTTAAATATGTCATGCTTGGCAAGTGCTACACCTGCAAACCATGACAGGGCTCCTGCTGCGGCTTCAACATGTGTACACCCCTGGCCACTGCAGCTAAAGGGAGTGTGGTTGAGGTGAACGTAGTGAAAACACATTTTAACTATGGGGTTTTACCACCCCCCAAATTACAAATGTAAATTAACCCTTACTGTTCTGAGCCCCCTATAAATCTGCTTTCACAATGATGTGCTGCAGTTTAACTGCACCTCGGATGCAGTGCAGTGTATCTGCAACACTTCTGGGTTAGCTGTGCTTTGCAATAGACTTCTATTATATCCTACAGATGCGGTGCACTTTCTGAAAGTGCATCAAAACTCCTGCATTCAAAAAGTGCACCAAACCTGCAGGATATAATTGAAGTCTATGGCTAAGCACAGCTAACCCACAGGAAAACTGCAGGTACACTGCTTTGCACCCACAGTGTGGGTAAAACGCAGAACATCAGTGCGAAATCAGCCCTATACTATTATGCCCAGTGTACTGCTTCACACTGACCTGAATATATCTTCTTTCCTGTTGCTGCCACCACTATGGAGACCGCTAGCCAGGATAAGGGATTGATTGCAGTTGGTATCACTCCGCATGGGACAGGAGCCAGCACTACTGTACAGAGGAGGCATCGGTTTATGCGGTTCTTTCTCCCGACTACAGCTCCAACTTTACAAGTAGTCCCTCTGCATTGCACTCTGTTTGATGCTCTGGGGAGGCGGGTCAGCAAGCCTAGACCGCAATCTACAAGTCACCTGTCCGCAATCTACTGGTAGATCGTGATCTATGGGTAGCTGATCCCCGTTCTATGCTGTGTTAGCAAAGTGTGAGGCGGTTCAATAATGTGTCAATAAGCTCTACCACATAGAAATATTTTTCTTGACCATTTCGTTTTAAGTGAATTTATCAAAAGTTTATTGTTTAAAGGGAAAGTTCTATAGTCAATTATATTTTGATTATTTTTATATGCAAAGGGTTCATTAATTTATCTTTTATGTCATTCTTCGTTGCTTGAGTATATCATGATTTTAGTAATAAACATTTAATATAGGATGCTTTCATTCTTTTTCTAATATGAAAGCCCACCAGTAGTTGGTCAGTTGTGTGCTGTTTCTGTCTAATGGATATTTCATATAGTCGTAAAAACAGGGAATGAGGTGTATCTGTGCTCTGGTTTATTCAGCAGTTGCGTTATTGATGAAAAACCCTCTTTACAGCATAGAGCTAAGAAGTGCACTCCAGAGAAGGGGTGTCAAACTCAATTTCACTAAAGGGCCGCATCAACATTATAGTTGCCCTCAAAGGGCCGGATGTATCTGTAAGTCTATATACATTTATCCAGGGCTGTTTTTTCTAGAGAATAGGTGCAGAAATTCAAATCCCCACCCCTGCTGAACCACATTGAATGGTGGGTGTGACCAAATTCAAATAACAGTGGGAGGATCTTAAAGGGGCAATACATATCATGAGTGCATTTAGTGTGAAGTTCAATGGTGCACTATGCACAGAGTGCAGTTTCAGGGATGCGCTATGCACAGAGTGCAGTTTCAGGGGGTACTACCTAAATTGCGCAGAGAACAGAGGTGCGCTACATGCATAGTGCAGAGTTCAGGGGTGCGCTACATACCAAGTGCAGGGTTCAGGGGTGCGCTACGTACTGAGTGCAGGTTGTAAGAATGCGCTATGTACTGCGTGCAGAATTGAGGAGTGCGCTACATACAGAGTGCAGAGTTTAGGGGTGCAGGGGTTCAACTCTTTTTCACAGGCTGTCCACATCTCACTTCCACCCCTCCTTGACACACATCTCCCTCCACAGCCCGCAGAAGAAGGTTTCTGTGTCTACAAGTGACAGTGTGGGGCTGCCCTGTTATGCCTGAAAAAATTCTCTGGGTGCGAAAAAAAAAAGATCATATGTTTCCTAAAATGTTTAATCTTTAGTCCTAAACATAATAAAGAAGACAGTGGGATTATTTTAGTAAAACTGGAGAGTGCAAAATCTGGTACAGCTGTGCATAGGCTACCACCAGATTTTGCGCTCTCCAGTGTTAGTAAATCAAAGCTTTATTGAACAAGCTGAAGTTAGAAGCTGATTGGCTACAATTCATTGAAATTGTTCAATTAAGCTTTGACAAAAAATAATCTGGAAGCTGATTTCTATGCAGAGCGGCACCAGATTTTGCAAACTCCAGTTTTAGTAAAAAAAAACACCAGAATGTGCGATATAGGTTACATTTACCAAAGACAAATAGACTGTGCTCTTTGCAAGTGCAGTTGCGCTCTGAGTTTAGTAAATGAGGTAAAGCTTCACTTTACAAAGCGTGCCCAAACACATACAAAGAAAATAAAAAACAGCATTTTTTCTTGCACATGATTGGATGATGGAAGTCAGCAGAGCTTCAGCTGATTTCCTAAGTCCTAAAGCAGGGGTCTCAAACTGGTGGCCCTCCAGCTGTTGCGGAACTACAAGTCCCATCATGCCTCTGCCTGTGGGAGTCATGTTTGTAACTGTCAGCCTTGCAATGCCTCATGGGACTTGTAGTTCTGCAACAGCTGGAGGGCCACCAGTTTGAGACCCCTGCCCTAGAGCAACTGGACTTGCAGAATGCAACTGTGATTGGAAAGTGCACAGTCTATTTGCCTTTAGTAAATCAACCCCATTATGTGCCCTTTAAGGGGTATGCAAACATGATCATATTAATGTTAATAAAATCACCTTTTTGTTCATTTGTACAGGTAAATGAAACATTGCATCTATTTTTTTTTTTTTTTTAGCAAATGTAGATGTTTGCAGCTATATTTGCTCTTTGTATAAGCTAGTTGTGCTTCTTATGCAGGTCTCATAGCAAAGTTACTATATCTGACTCTTATTTCAATGAAAATGTAGTAACAGCTACAGCTCCCGATAGACTAACAATGATTACACCAAATGCAACCCTTTTCAGCCAGATCTGCAAAGATCTCAGGTCTGTGGTAGGCCCCTGTACCACCCAGCTAACTGTTAGCTGGGAGAACTGTCATACAGTTTGAAGAGTTTTTCCTAGTAGCTTTTGTTTCCCCAACCACCTAAGTTAGGTGGGACAGGTAGCATCAGCCATCAGAACCCCTCTTCTCACTCTACCCTATTAATTTAAATAAATATGAATGTTCATTTAACTAGACCTGTTAAACAGTGATGGTGCCCCCATGTGTGGCACACAGGTCTTAGGAGTCAGTAATTTTTAGACATGTGCAATTCGTTTCGTTCCGAATTAGTTTTTTAACGAATTTCGACAAATTCGTTAATTCGGAATAATCCGAATTAACGAAAACTCATGTAACGAATTTTAACGAATATTCGTAAATTCGAATATCCGAAAATTCGTAGATTCGTACATTCGTAAATTCGTACATTCGTAAATTTGTACATTCGTAAATTCGTACATTTGTAAATTCGTACATTCGTAAATTAGTAAATTCGGAAATTCGGAAATCTGAAATAATAATTAACTAATAATAATTTAGCTATTACTAACTATTAAATTATAGGTATTGGAATTTCCTGTCAAATTTGGCTGTTAGTGAACTTAACGAAGTTACGAATTGTTTTCCGAAATAATGAATGCCGTATCTAAACGAATGGAACGTAATGAATTAATAATAATAATAATAATAATAAATAACAATAATAATAATAAAAACGTTTTATTATTATTATTAAATTATTAATTTGTTCCGTTCCATTTGTTTAGATGTGGCATTTGTTATTTCAGGTTATGCGTAACTTCGGATAAATTTGTATTTGTTACGTTCGCTAACAGCCAAATTTGAAAGGAAATTAAAATACCTATAATTTAATAGTTATTTTTTCAAATTTTCAAATTTTCGGGTTTTCGGATTTTCGAATTTCCAAATTTTCGTATTTCCAAATTTCCAAATGTACGAATTTACGAATGTATATATTTACGAATTTACGAATGTATAAATTTATGAATGTACAAATTTACGAATGTACGAATTTACGAATTGCGATCATAACGAATGAGCCGAAAAACGAAAAAAAAACAAAAACGAATGAAACGGAAACGAAAACTAACAAACTTTTTGGCAGTGCACATGTCTAGTAATTTTTCTTTACAAAATTGATGTTTAAGGAAAGCAGTAAAACTGCCACTGAGCAAAACATTTCCAGCTTAAAATAGAAGGTAGCTGCATGTATCACTTCCATCACAAATCCCAAAAAAGGAGGTTTACTTATTTTTTACTTATTTTAGGATAGCGGGCAAGACCACGTAAAGCAGTCCTTTATGTCCCTGGGTGAAGTATACATTCAGAACTGTTGGCTTATAGCACAGATACAACCTAAAATAATAGTCATTTATTCAAAACTGTGTACAATGATTTCAAGTATTAAAGTGTTACTAACGCTTGTAGGATGGGTTTTCATTCCATACTGACTGTCCTATGAGGCTACAGAACTCCTGACCCTCTGCCTGGACAGAGCTGATTGGCCCTGTGCTGATCAAATGCACTCTCCCAAGAAAAGAAAAAACTCTCTAGCAATACACACCAAACTGAGCATGTGCAACTTGTCCCCTATAGTCTGTTCTATCAGGAGATGGTTTGGGGACTGTGGAAAAAGGGGAGGAGCAGAGAAGACAGGATCAAACAGCCGTTTTACACAATGCAGAGGATTAACCCCTAAGGTTCCACAGTGGGTATAACAAGCATGCTTTACTCCATATACAGACTGGTTTTACTGTTGTGGGTTTAGTAACACTTTAAGCTTTGTTTGTACTGTAAACCAGTAGTTTTGGTTGTACAGTTGGCTCAGAGGCTATTGTCGTTATCCTAAAATATAAATCCTTACATTAGCACCTAAAATGTGGTGTAGTGTATTTTTTTCTAGGTAATGTTACAATGCCAGGCCAAAATTATTACTTAGAAAGATTAGAGAAGCTGCGCTAAATAGTCCCAAATATTGCAGGAAGATTCTTCATTAAAAAAAGCATGTTATTGATCAACATATAGAAAGGAATAAATCCTCTTCCCAGTGGCACCACAGTGATTCCAATCAAAAAGTGTCCTACCACCTTAAGAAAAACCTGCTTGCCAGACGGCAAGCAAAAAGGGCATGTGGCTATAGCCCAGCCAAGTACCTTTAGCTTGCACAGATGATCACTGGCTGATTATTTCAGTATCACAGGATGGATGGCTATAAATCTCCCAAGCCCTGGCTCCGTATATGAAGTCGGTGGCCGTTAAACCAAGCAATTGACCCAGAAAGAAAGACTGACCATAGTTTAATACTGTCTAATCAATTGAATTTATAAGTAAGTATTGCACTTACATTTGGTATGTTAAAAAGTTTGCATGTAAAAACAAAGCCGGCCGAAAATTATTACTTATTACCATTTTCTTCTAACATTGCATTGTTTAATATTTTTTTTAGACATTAGAGAATAAAGATACTTATAGATTCAATTCTGAGGTCTCCTCATTTTTCAGAAAAGAACATGTTTCTCAATCTGTCAAGGCTTCATTCTATTATTTCATTAGGATGTACCAAAAATACCAGAATCAATCTTGTAATTGAAGTAAGGTCCATAGTTGAATATATATCGATCACAGTTATGAAATGTAGAAACTCTTTTGTGAAGTAAAGACAAATGCATGCTTTTGAAATATAGCTTATGTCAGAATTTATGTCAAAGGGAATAACACATTTTAACTACAAATGCTTGTGATTATAGCAAACGTAAGTGGAATTTACCAGTTTTGTAATGTTCTGTAACAGTTGCATATTGTCAAACTCATAATGCACAAATCTGTAAATGAATGATGCTTTTATTTACTACAAATTAACGTATTATTTTTTGCGGGTGAACATCCTGTTATATTATGATAGTAAGTGATAGAAAACTCCTGATAAAATAGTCCATATTTATATCAGTTGAAATGTGTTACTTTTTCTTATGTACTGTGTCTTTTTCCCTGTAACTGTTTCATCCAAATTGCTAATATGCCTGCTTAAAAAAAATGTTTTTGTTTTAGCTGAAAGTCTTCCTTAAGCATCTAAGAAGTTAATCCTAATTGTTTCTAAATTGTAAAATAAATCTTTATTATATGTACTGAAAGCTGACCTTTTGCTAGTCTGTCCTGTCTAGAACTCAACAAGTGGCATTCAGTCCATTTTAAATCCTGTTAGGCACTTATCTGCCCAATTAACTTTTTTTTTCCCCCTAGTAATTGTTCAGTAATTATGTTTCTCATTCATTTACCCTTCATTTTTAAATAACATGTATAAAACTGCCTAGCTTGGCATAGATCTCTGCTTCAGGATTTTAATAAGAACTAAAGGATTTATTTTTGTGGCTTATTATTTAAAAAGAAAACAGATTGGATGTTTCCTTTTTATCTGAAATTTCTCATCCCCATAATTCTATGAAACTTAACCTCTACGGTATTCAAGAGGTCAGTGTTGCATTACAATATGTCACTGGACCAGCCTCAGTCAAAAGGATTTTCTGATTAGTCCATGTACCATAATTTAAAATCTTTTAATCACAGCTTTATGGAAGAGGAATGCTGGAATATAGTCATTTGGTGAATTAGAAAATCAGTGCTTAGCCCGCATAATATCTTTTTCCAGGGTAATCTTTTTCATAAAATTTGGTTAACACAGTGAAATTATAATTGGACACAAATGAGTCAATTAAGTCTTACAAACATGTTTCCATTAACTACTTTAATACCGGGCATTTTCACCCCCTTCCTGCCCAGGCCAATTTTCAGCTTTCAGCACTGTCACATTTTGAATTGCGCGGTCGTGCAAAGTGGCTCCCAATCAAAATTGACATCCTTTTTTCCCACAAATAGAGCTTTCTTTTGGTGGTATTTGATCATCGCTGCGGTTTTTATTTTTTGCCCTATAAACAAAAAAAGACTGTCAATTTTGAAAAAAACACAATATTTTTAACTTTTTGCTATAATAAATATCTCAATTTGTTTTCTCAGTTTAGGCCGATACGTATTCTTCTACATATTTTTTGTAAAAAAATCGCAATAAACTTATAGTGATTGGTTTGCGCAAAATTTATAGCGCCTACAAAATAGGGGATAGATTTATGAAATTTTTTTTTATTATTTTTGTTTACTAGTAATGGCGGTTATCTGCGATTTTTGTCAGGACTGCGATATTGCGGCGGACAGATCGGACACTTTTGACACTATTTTGGGACCATTCACATTTATACAGTAAACAGTGCTATAAATATGCACTGATTACTGTATAAATGTGACTGGCAGGAAAGGGGTTAAAACTAGGGGGCGATCAAGGGGTTAAATGTGTTCCCGAGGAAGTGATTATAACTGTAGGGGGAGGGGACTGACTGGGGGAGGTGACCGATCGGTGTCCCTATGTACAAGGGCCTCACCATTGGTCTCCTCTCCCTGACAGGACATGGATCTCTGTGTTTACACACAGAGATCCACGTCCCTGGCTCTGTAACTGCCGATCGTGGGTACCTGGCGGACATCGCATCCACCAGGCATGCGCATCGGCACCCAAAGTGACGCGGCAGGTGCGCCCCCTATCGGCCAGGAGGCCCGAGGACGTCATATGACGTCCACCCAGGATGGTAGAGCCACCTTGTGGACATTATAAGTCAATAGGCGGGATGGGAAGTGGTTAAATGGATAGCTTCCGATGTTTACTTGCTTCAAACTAGAGATTAACTTATAATAGAAAATCCACTCATTTGATATATTCCTAACATGGACTCCATTGTTTGCTCAGATCAAGGTTTTATCCTCTGTAGATTAAAAACAGATTTTTACTTATTTTGGATAATATGAACTAATAATTTAACGATGAACTAAAAATGTAAAATCCACTCTTTTGGTATATCTGTAACATGGACTCCATTGGTTGCTCAGATCAAAGTGTTATCCTCTGTAGCGGTTGTAAACCTCAGTCATGAAATCTGAACAAAGCACTGTAATGTTTTTCTATATCCAAAGATCTAAGTGTCTTCTCTCTGGTGCTTTGTTCCTCTCTTATCAGCATGTCTCACTTCTGAGAAGTTTTCCTGACATGAGATAACTTTGTGACAGGGGGAGGGAGATCAGCGCGGAGCTTGCCTATTCAGAACATAGCTCTGTATCCTTCCTTCACTCCTGTTTGCTGTGCGGAGGGGGGGTGTTCCTTTCCTCCAATCAGCTGTCACACAGTGTAACTGCATTTCTTCGCCACCTTCTCTGTGATACTAACAGGTGGAGAATGATTTTTACATGATTCTGCCCTAGTGAAGTGGTGTAGGGAAGAGAATCCTGCAGATAAACAAGTAAAACTTATGTCAGAGGATTTTTTTCATCTCTGTGTATCATCTGAGGCTGTTCACTTTGCTAGGTATATGTGAGGGTTTTTAGACAACACAGTTAAGTATTAAAGAGACACGAGCATGCAGATGTAAAGGCCATGGATTGGTAGATATCTTATAGAGAAGAAAGGGGTGTAAAAAACTTTCTGTCCTCCATTAATTTACATTCTACCAGTACCCACTTTAAGTTTTTTCTTTAACTCAAATTCAGCCAATGGGCAAATGTGTTGTACACACCACACTAAAAGAGGAACATTCTGTTTATAGTCAGGGAGATATTCAATCATTTTGAATGAGGTCTTTAGGTAATAAAAATTCAACAATGATAGAAAAGGCCTACCTTTTTATCACCCAAATCAAATAAATTTGGAAGAACCCGCGCTATGGAGACAATAGAAACCAAAAATAACAATGTAAATATGTGGTTTGAGCTGCTGCTGTGGTGTAAGGTAAAAAAAAACAAGTGATGAAAAATATAAATGATATACTCAGCACTGCTCCTGTAAACAATAAAACACTGATACAATATATAATAAAGTGTCTACTTCAGTATAATCAATGACATGGTATTGATTAACAATATAAAGTGTTCAATGCGATTATGGTGCAAAACAAATAAAGTGCAATCATATAAAGCCCATCCATATAGTGTGTTGAACTTGTGCAAAATACGCAGTTGATGGGGATCTTGGTGACACTCCTTGCTCCCCTCCTGGGTCCCCACTCACCAGCAATAATCTTTAAATGCCTGTTATTAAATTTAGAATGGCATCTCCTGTCAATAGTTAGGGCTGTTGAATGTGGTCATTATATGGGTGAGAATAACACCTTCCTTCCACCGGTATATTAGAGGCGTCTGGTATATTCTATATCCAAATATAGTTATCATCTTCCCAATTTTTATTGATTGGATATCCATTTTAGACGTGTGACAAAGAAGAGAAAAGGATATATAGTGTAATATTGGTAGTTTTATTCATAAAAATCCAAAAACATTACACTTACGTCAAAACTTATTTTCGACCAGACTGGATTCTTCAAATGTGGCAAATGCTTGATACGGTATGTAGAACTTGCAAAGGAAGAAAGAAAAAAACAACGCATTTTCAATGTAAAACTACCGGACAGACACCACACATGTCACATACCTGCTGGAATGTGAGTGTGGTCTCTAATATGTGGGTAGAACCACCAGAGATCTCAATGTGTGAGACTAAGAGAACACTTTAATAATATTAAAAAGGGCTTCCGTAAGCACAGCTTATCATACCATTTTAGAAGATTCCATAATAGGGATCCTTCTAAACAAATTTCTTGGCATTGATAGAGTAGAAAGACACTGGAGGGGCACTAATTTAAAAGAGGCCATCTCACAAAATGAAACCCAATGGATATACTAATTACAATCATTAACACCAAAAGGGTTAAACGTGGACTTAGATGTGAATTGTTTTATAAGCAATTTTTTATTTTTTATTTGATGTTGTTTTATTTTATTTAATTTTTATTTTTATTTTTATAGTTCTTTTTATTGAATGTTGACTTATCTGTATATGTTTAGTAATCTATACCAGAATAGAAATGTTGTTATTGGGAATATTTTGTAGCCATTTGAAATAAGGGATCATTAAGAAGATTAATATGTAGAGTACAATATTGTATTTACTGATTGCATAGTCCCATTTCGTAATTTGCACAAGTTCAACACACTATATGGATGGACTTAATATGATTGCACTTAATTTGTTTTGCACCATAATCGCACTGAGCACTTTATATTGTTAAGCAATACCATGTCATTGATCATACTGAAGTAGACACTTTATTATATATTGTATCAGTGTTTTATTGTTTACAGGATCAGCGCTGAGTATAACATTTATATTTTTCAAATACCAAATTGCAACAAGGGATAGTCACAATAGCAACATTGCTTGTTTTTATCATGCAATGTATGTCCCCCCATTAGGCTGGGTTCACATAACTGCGATGCAAGACACTGTATATGATTCAGGTAGGAATCGCACCACATTCCTATTCAAAACACACGTGATTCTTTGCAGTGCGATTTGAGCCCATTAATTTTGTATGGACTCAATTCACACCGCACCACACAAAAAAGGGGCAGGCATCTTTTTTTTTGCTGTTCACACCCATGCGATTAGATTCTTGCAATCGCACTGATTTTGCAATCTGTTTTGGGGTGTCATTGGTTTAACATTAACACCGGTGGCAGATCACATGAATGGAGTCCGATTTTAGTGCAGTGCGGGAAACCCTCAGAATTCGCTGCGCTTCCTGCACCGCATATATGTGAACCAAGCTTAACACAGGCAGATGTCTCACCAATAACAGTAGGGGGAGGAGTCAGTCAACCGTCAAAGCCATTGCCCTATTTGAACCTGCTTTATTCTTTCCTTCCATGCAGGTAGCTGTCACAAGCAGTGTAGAAAGAAAAACATGTGCATTCTCTTTATGTAGCAAAACTACTTTATCTACAAACATTGCATAAAGTAGATAAAGCGGAAGTAAAGTCTGTATCATAGTGGTCTGGAAGGTCCTGGATCTTGTCATAGTTTCAGTTTCATCATCCCCATCTTCCTTTGGCTTCATCCTGGTCTGCAACACTACTATTCGGCCATTGCACATCCATGAGCACAGGAGTTACATTGTACCAGGCATCCAGATTTGATTTCAATATGTATGCCAAAATATATGCCAAAAGTAAAGCAAGGATGTATACCGCAGAGCAAATGTAATGTACACTAAATATAAAAAACTCACTAGGAGCCAGGAAGAAGTGTTTTTTTGACAAAATAAACAATGCAGGTTTTTCTGCCAAAAAACTCTGAAGCCTCGTACACACGGCCGAGAATCTCGTCGTTAAAAACATGTCGTTTTTTACGACTAGATCCTTGGACAAGAAACTTGTCCCGGCCGAGTGTACACACGCTCATTTCAAAGAACCCGCGGTTCTTTGAATGGAGCGTACGCGGTGACGTCATCGAATACGATGAGCATGCGCTCGTCACATTCAATGCCGTCGCCGCCATCTTGGTTCACCCTACCTATGCCTAGGAAGCTACCGCGCATGCGTCAAAGTCATTTCGAGCATGCACGGGCTTCCCGGCGAACAGGTAAGTGTACACACACACAATTTTCTCGTCGAGAAACAGGCTGACGAGAATCTCGACGAGAAAATAGAGAGCAGGTTCTCTATTTTCTCGTCGAGATTCTTGTCGCTTTTCTTGACGAGAAACCATACACACGAACAAATTTCTCGACAAGAAATCTCTGCCAGCAAGTTTCTTGCTGGTTCTTGCCGAGAAACTCGGTCGTGTGTACGAGGCTTAACTCCTAGAAATTATTTTTGTTGTGAAACCTTAGTTCTGCTTTAAACCATGTATTTGTTAACTTATTTGTTAATTTTTTTTTTTTTAAATTGTTAGCTTCTAAAAACTTTGGAAAAATTTGCTGTCAAAAAACGTTGCAGCGTGAAAGACAAAATATACACAACTAATAATCTGAAGTAATAATCCTATGAATAATGCAGTCATTTTGTTAAACATAATCTAAAGTAATAGTTTTATACAGTGAATAATAAGGAGCTTTAACTCATTTGCACGCTGCATTTGTAAAAAGAAAAAAAAAACTGACACCATAATAGAAAAATATGACATGTTTTTTTCTTTATTTGCATCACATTTTTATAAGTATATGTGCTTTAACAAGTCATGGTGATATTCTTTTTGAATGGTACCCCAACACACTAAGGCAAGGCAGCTCAGATGCACATGCATGGCAGCCAACCACAATTTACATCATTGCACAACCACATACAGGGGGTCCCGAGTTACGAACACCCGAGTTATGAACGACTTCTACTTGCGAACGGCCTCAAATGCCGGCCACTTGTGCTCTACGATACCTTAGACATGTGCGATTCATTTCGTACGAATCGAAAATTCGTACGAATTTCTGAAAATTCGTACATTCGGAAGCATCCGAAATACAAATTTCTATTCTTACGAATTTTATACAAAATACGAAATTTCGTTGACGAATTTCGTTTCGGGAGTGGGAGACTGCTCAGACTGGTACTGGTAGTCAATGGGAGATTCAGAATTGGACAAAATAAGAATGTTCGTTAATATCGTTTTATTATTGTCATAATAATTATGATTATTCGTTATGAGGAAGTTAAAAACCCAGGAAGTCAGCTCAGCACAGGGATGATGGGAGCCCCTCATAATGAACACAGCACAGGGATGGTGGGAGCCCCTCATAATGAGCACAGCAGGGGTACAGCCCCAGGAGGAAGTCAGCACCGCACAGGGATGGTGGGAGCCCCTCATAATGAGCACAGCAGGGGTACAGCCCCAGGAGGAAGTCAGCACAGCACAGGGATGGTGGGAGCCCCTCATAACGAATGTTCGTAATTGTTACGGAAAGTTAATGAACCTAACAAACTTTGGTATTTCGTACGAATCCAAATTGAATTTCGGACACGAATTACGAAATACGAATTAACGGGCTACTACAAACCCAGGAAGTCAGCACAGCACAGGAATGATGGGAGCCCCTCATAATGAGCACAGCGGGGGTACAGCCCCAGGAGGTAGTCAGAACATCACAGGGATGGTGGGAGCCCCTCATAATGAGCACAGCACAGGGATGGTTGGAGCCCCTCATAATGAGCACAGCAGGGGTACAGCCCCAGGAGGAAGTCAGCACAGCACAGGGATGGTGGGAGCCCCTCACAATGAGCATAATGAGTCAACGACTGCCCTATTGAGAAAGGTATTTTTTGCTTTTTAAATTCATCATAACGAATGTTCGTAATTGTTACGAAAGGTTAATGAATCTAACGAAAATTCGTATTTCATACGAAACAAATCCAAATTGAATTTCGGACACGAATTACGAAATACAAATTTTCGTCTAATACGAAACGTAACGAAACAAAACAAATTTATTGACGGCGCACATGTCTACGATACCTTTCGAGCAGCTCCGACACATCCCACACTGCCGTATTACGCCCCAGATAACATAACAAGCGAGCGGAACATCCTACATTCATGCACAGGCGGGCGGCAGTTACACTTACGAACACTTACGAATGCATTGTTCCCACGGGAAGTTACACTTACAAATGCAGTGTTGCGACTTGCGAACAACTTCGACTTACAAACAAACCTACAGTCCCTATTGTGTTCGTAACTCGGGGACCCCCTGTACTAACTCATTGTGGTGAGCTGCATTGAAAAAAAAGCAGCATGCATTTTTTGTCTGTTGTGTGTATTCACAGCCAATGCAAAAAGCAGTGTATGTTAACAAGCCATACACCATGTGATACCGCAACACACAAGAATGGAAAAGTGTGAATGGGCTCTAAGTTCATGTGTTAATATGCTAGTGCAAAGCACTCACTTTAAATGGGCTCCTATCGCACAAGAAGAGACAATAAGTACATACAGCATCTTCTCCAAAACAGCACCCACAATACACGGTAGTGCCTTTCCATGTGTTGAGGTGTGCTGCAACATATATGTGTCATTGCCTTAGTTTATTGGAGTGCCATTAACCTCCCCGGTGGTAATCCCGAGTTGGGCTCGGGGTGAGAATTCAGTACCAAAAGCGGTAACCCCGAGCCAGACTCGGGCTGCATCGCAGGATACAGGGAGAGTTACTTACCTTGTCCCCTGGATCCTGCAATGTCTCCCTGTGTGTGCAAGCTGTCTCCTCGCTCAATTCACACAGTGCTCGAGTGCCGCCGAGTTCCGTTCCCTGCGACGTTGCGGCGCACGGGGGTGGAGATCGGCGCTAAATTCAAAAAAGTAAAAACACAATACACATACAGTATACTGTAATCTTACAGATTACAGTACTGTATAAAAACATTACACATCCCCTTTGTCCCTAGTGGTCTGTCCAGTGCCCTGTGTGTACTTTTATATTATAAAAACATTTTTTTCTGCCTGGAATTTGGAGATTGTCCATAGCAACCAAAAAGTGTCCCTTTATGTCAAAAGTGGTTTTAGACCAGCTAGAAAACAGCGATAATAAATTAGAATCACTTGCAGAATTGAGCGATAGCGATTTGTGGGGAAATTCGTCATCAAACTCTAGATCTAATGACAGCGACAATTCTGCAACTGAGAAAATTTCTGTGATTTTGATTTGATTACATTATTGAATCATTTTTATTATTATTATATTATTATTTGTTATAATTATTTATAGTTATTTATTATATTATAATTAATGATTTAGTGTTTCAAACTTTATCATACCCGGGATGTCTACTAGACTCTTGTTTGGACAGATTTAAGTGAGTTATTACTAAGAATTATAGGCCTACAATATATAACAGCAAATTTCCATGCAAAATAATTGTACTGCTTTCAGCACCTAAAATCTGACAGAATCATACCGCCAGGGAGGTTAAAAAGGAATGGCAGGTCAACAAGCTAGTCACACCTTACTGCTGCGCACCAAAAATGCAAAAGCACCTTCAAAGTTATAGAAAATTGAAAACAACCAACTTTATAATGCTAGACATGTTTAATACCCTGCAGAATCTGCTTTTAAAATTAGGAAGATTTAGTGACAATTTTAAAGCCACTAACCTCTGAGAAAAAATCCTGATGCCTTTAAATCTAAAATAGTACACACTTCTGTCTCTTAATCATACATACCAAAACTACAATATATGGTCTTTTTACAAATGTTTTATTTACCCCTTTGGACATGAAGCGGCTAAGGGGTGGTTACATATTATGAGCATTTATTACTAAAGGCGTATATAAAAGTTGTTAAAAATAGCCATATAAAATATGTTTGATTAAATCTTTATTTTTTATTTTTGTAAAGACTTTAATTACATTTTCCTGTTCATTTTCACTGCAGATTATGCCTGGCCTTTGCCACAGAAGTTGTGTCCTGTGTGGATCTCATTGGATGTATTATTTTCTACTGCTTCTATCATGCATCTCTGTGCTATTTCTCTTGATCGGTATGTGGCAATACGTAACCCCATAGAGCACAGCCGATTCAATTCTCGCACTAAAGCTATGATGAAGATTGCTGCTGTATGGACTATATCAGTGGGTAAGCAGTAACGTCTTTGTTTAGCTCTAATTTCTAAGGATTTTTTAATAGTCAAGTTTGAAGCTATCAAGGGTGAATACTACAGGAAAACGCTCTTATGGCTTTATGTTGTTTAAATATAAATTAATAGTATACAGCACCTTAATTAGTTTGTTTAAATTTGCATGCATTTATTTTTCCTTTACTTTATATATACAGGCAGACCAAAGTGTCCCAACAAAAGTGACAATGATAGGGTTTGGGACAACTGATGATACTGTCAGCATTATTTGAATTCCAGCTCCAGACTTTTATTTTTATTTTTTAAGTTCCCATGGGGGTTCTGCCTCTAACTGTAATACTCACCTCTTCTCCAGTGCTGTCCCTCTGCAGTACATCTTCTTCACCATAAGATGTAATCAGTCTTATGGGTAGAATTACAAAATATTACATTCACATTTGACCTTCACAGTGGGTACACATAGCAATAGAACCTAAATGTCTAACCTTTGCCCACTCTTCACAAATAACAGGTTAGCCTGAGGTTCTACTTTAATTGTAAGAGCAATATTTAAAATGTAACACTGGCTTTTACGTTTGTTGTAGCCTGACAGCATGCTATCAGGCCTAATAATAATAATGCAGGGCCACCAACTGAAGAATTTTGTCTGCTTTTTCAGCAACTGCACAAAATGTCCTTCATGTTTGGCCAGCTTTATTCTTTTGTATGAAGTTAGAAATATGTTTTTTTTAAGCAGACTATATGATAGAAAACAATTCATTTCTGAAGGAAAAAAAATCTTTCTTACATTTTTTCCTATTTGGGAGCACTTAAAGAGACCCTGAAACCAACTTAAAAAAATGCATTGAAAAGCTCAGAAAAATATGGTATTTGAAATGCTTGCTTGCAGTATATTTCCTTTTTTTATACATTTATTTAAATTTAACCACTTCTCGCACAGCCTTATGTAAAATGATGGTTGGGTAGGTGCTTTACTATTCATATGGTGTCCTCCAAGTCACGCACCTCACACTGGGCGATCAGTACCGAGCCCAGGTACTATGTGATCGGTGTTACCAATCACAGTGATCACATGGTCACCAAGTAAATAACTGTCATGAATGGCAGTCATTCATTATTTACTAGTGCTTTTTTTATCAGAATAAGGTTTATTAACCACTTCCCATCCCAACCATCGTCAAATGACGTCCGCAGGAGGGATCTCCCATCCTGGGCGGGCGTCATATGACGTCCTCGGTTTCCCAGCCGTCTAGGGGGCGCGTCGCTCGGGAGCCGATGCGCGTGCCCAGCGGCCGCGATGTCCGTTGGGCACCTGCGATTGCCCAATAACAGAGCAGGACCGTGGATCTGTCAGGTGAGAGGAGACCGATGGTGTGTTTCCAGTACAGAGGAACACTGATCAGTCTCCTCCCCTTGTGAGTCCCCTCCCCCTACAGTTATAATCACTCCCTAGGTAACACATTTAACCCCTTGATCGCCCCCTAGTATTAACCCCTTCCCTGACAGTGACATTTATATAGTAATCAATGCATTTTTATAGCACTGATCGCTGTATAAATGTGAATGGTCCCAAAATAGTGTCAAAAGTTCTCCGATATGTCGGCCACAATGTCAGAGTGCCGATAAAAATCTCAGATCGCCGCCATTACTAGTAAAAAAAATAAATAAAATAAATGCCATAAATCTATCCCCTATTTTGTAGACCCTATAACATTTGAGCAAACCAATCAGTATACGCTTATTGCGATTTTGTTTACCAAAAATATGTGGAAGAATACATATCTGCCTAAACTGAGGAAAAAAAATGGAATATTTATTATAGCAAAAAGTAAAAAAAAATTTTGTTTTTTTTTTCAAACTTGTTACTCTTCTTTTGTTTATAACACAATAAATAAAATCCGCAGAGGTGATCAAATACCACCAAAAGAAAGCTCTATTTGTGGGGGGGGAATGAAAAAATTTCATTTGGGTACAGTGTTGCATGACCGTGCAATTGTCATTCAAAGTGTTACAGCTCTGAAAACTGAAAATTGTCATGGGCAGGAAGGGGGTGAAAATGCCCTGTATTGAAGTGGTTAACAACTTTTAACAGTACAATAAACAATGCACATTCCAAAGTATTACATTTATACAATACCTTCACAAAATACAAAGTAGAATAATGTTCTTGTACATAGCCAAAGCAGGTTTATAAAACAGATTGAACCTGAGATGTCATTAGCCGTTATATCTCACAGTGTATGCATCCCTAGATATGGTTTATGAAGACATTCTCATCGTATCTCTTCCACAGTACTTTAAATTAAACTCACTCCAAGGGTGAGGACACACTGCGTGCTTGAGTTCCCATGTTAAGTCAATAGCCTATCAAGAATTAGGTCTAATGGAGCCAAGCCAGGGGTAGCTAGCCAGCGTCCCCATATTATTTACATGCACATGAACTTCATTGGCATCCCAGTATTAGTCCGTAGGGTTCAATATTGAGTTGGCCCACCCTTTGCAGCTATAACAGCTTCAACTCTTCTGGGAAGACTGTCCACAAGGTTTAGGAGTGTGTTTATGGGAAAGTTTCACCATTCTTCCAGAAGTGCATTTGTGAGGTCAGGCACTGATATAGGCTTGCAGTCTCCGCTCTAGTTCATCTCAAAGATGTTTTATCGGGTTGAGGTCAGGACTCTGTGCAGGCTAGTCAAGTTCCTCCACCCCAAACTCACTCATCCATGTCTTTATGGGCCTTGCTGAAATGAGATAGACAGTCAGTACATCAGGATTGATAATTTTTCAAATATATATACCATAGTTTGTACACTATATAACTTTCACACAGAATAAATTATATACCCTGATTTGGGTTACTTTTATTAAAGAAATTTAGCAGAACACATTTGCCTACATTTATGAAAAAGGATTCTTTATTTACAAAATCTGATAACAGAAACTAAAAAAAAACATGTATTTTTTTAAAATATTTTCAGTATATTTTTGTTCATATACCTAAAATTAAAAACATTTTGTGGTGATTAAATACTGTACTACCAAAATAAAGCTCTGTCTCAAAAAATAAAAGTGTCATTTCCAGACAGTGTTGCATTGTCATTTAAAGTGTTACAGTGCTATAAACTTAAAAATAACCTGGGCAGGAAGGGGATGAAAGTGTCTGGTATTGAGGTGGCTAAATACGACATCAATGTCTTTAAGAACTCTGTGTATATATACTTCTGGAAGTTTATATATACTTCTGGAAGTTTATATATACTGCAAGGGTACCAACACATTTTTTCATGACAATATGATCAAGGACAGGGTTCGGTCTGGCTGCTATTATGGGTTTAGGGTGAATCCAGTGGGTTTGAGATTTGCGATTCCATGAGAATTTTGCATTTGCACTACATGCCCTTTGAACTATGGCCAGCAAGCTTAGAAAGGCCAACAATGGATTTTTGGAAAATCCATCTCTCTCTCTCTCTATAAAATGGAAGGAGGCGATATCGAGCAACCATAGTGTCAATGTGGTGGAAGCTGCTGTAGGGAAAGGACAAGGTAAGCTTACAAAATGCATATGGAGACATTAGGTTCAATTAGGAAACTATCCTCTATTTTGATTCTTTGGGCAATCAACCCCTTTTTTATTTTATTTTTTTATTTCATTATTTGTGGTTGATTTGAGGTCCATGTATGTTTGCTGAATGGCTTCCCTTTTATAATTTATTTGGGCGGTATATTGATTTTTATTTTAAGTTGCTAAGGCTTCTATTAAACTTAGATTACACTGTTTGGTTACACAGTTTTTTGTTTCAGGAGTGGCATTTTAGTTTTTTAGTTTTTCTTTCTTTGTTTTCCTTTTATGATGATAAAGCCTTTTTAATCTTCAGGGGGCATCAAGCACAGCATTCAAACCATAATGCACTGCATTGCCTTAGGCTGGAAGTCTCCAAATGTTCTAAACAAAAGGCCAGTTTACTGTCCTTCAGACTTTTGGGGGCCTGACTGTGACCAGTGGGAGTAGAAAATGCCCCAGTGTCCATGGGAGTAAACCATGCCACAAGCTTGGGAGTTAATGGAAATAAAAAAATGATTAATTGTGTTCCATCGTTGGTGCTAGTGGAAGGAATAGTGCCCCATCATCATTGGTGTCAGTGGGAACAATACATTTCTAGGTCCTTTGTTGTTATGGTTGTTTTATGTGAGACCTTTAGTCTCTCTTACATGACCTGTATACTATATTGTATTATTATTATTATGCCATCCTCATGTCATTCGATTCCAGTCTTACGCTTATTTGTGTAATTTTGCACTGTTCTCTTAAACGAAAAAGAAATAAAGAATGAAAAAGCAATGCTGCTAAAGCTACCTAAAAAAAAAAGGCTTTTTTTCAAACAGATTGGGGGGCAGATACTGCTGTTGGTACCCCAAGCTAATTGTAAAATAATAAAATCAATTCCATTACCAAATATTCAAAATATTCACTGAAGTGTACACTTTCACTGAGACTCTGCAATATAGCACTGTTTTTTAAAAGAGAAGTATGGGAATACATTTTTTTAATGAATCATTCTTGCCTAGGTGGATGCAGCATCGTTCCGATGCTGCATCTGTCCCCCCGCCGGCTCTGAGAATCAAGCGATCAAACACCACTAATTGCTCAGCCCCCTGAGCAGAAAGCTGGTGACTATCAGTCACAACTGTCTGTTCCCCCCCCCAAGCTCACTGAAGCACTGGGCTGTGGAGGGGCCTGGAGCGACTGGCTCAGGCTCTCAGTGGCCCGCTGAGAGCCTGAGCCAGGTGCTGGTCCAGGGTTGTGGGGAGATCCCGGTGATAGTGTCGCGATCTTGCCCTAGCCTGGACTGGCTCTGTGATGTCAGCCGACAGCGGGTTTCAGCCCGCTGTCTGCTGAAAACGGGTCACAGGGGTCAGAACACACTGCACTCTTGTGGTCTACAGGAGAAGTACAGCCAAGCCAGCAGGTTACCAAAACATGCACAGATGGAAGGAGCATCATATAAAATGATAAGAGCCCAAATGAATGTATTGGTTTGTACTAAAAAAACACCCAACACATTTCAGGGGTCATAAAACAGATGCTGCTAGCCAGTAATGCAGACCAATACATTGATTTAGACACTTTTATCATTTGTTCTGGTGCTCCTCCCATGCATGTTTTTTTTTATTCTCTCACATGCTGGGGAAGGTCCAGGATATCATGGGCTTAGAGGAAGTGGGTTACAGATGTTGGCCTTCAGATTGAAGGCATCCAATAGTGGAAAATAAGTACTTCAGGGGGAAACTTCTGGAGTAAAGTTGAATACTGTAACAGAATCTGGTTTTGTTGTTTTATAGTTTAGTGGGCCATTTTTTTTATTTAGTTATTTTTGTTATTTTTAGCTGGAGATTTGTTTTATAGTGGTTGTAACCGCAGACATGAAATTTAAACAAAGTGCATTATTCTATAGTGTTTACTTGCCTCTCTCCAAAGCACTAAGTGTCATTTCTGTCTGCTGTCTCCTTGCTCTTTTATCAGCATGAGTCACTTCTGACAAGTTTCCTGACACCAAGAGTTAAAAAGGTGACAGGAGAGGGAGCTCCAGCATATGGCCTGTGATTGTCAGCCTTAGCTCTGTTCCTGTGTGCGTGTCTCCCTTCCCTTCAATCAGCTCTCAGAGCTCTTGTACAGGGTGTAACTGCAGCTCCCCGCCTCATGCTTTTTGAGTCTGTGAAAAATCCTGGTCATCTCTGAGTTTTACAAGGATCTGAAGGAGAAGTATCTGCAAATGAATAGGTACTACTTATGTAGGAGGATTTGTTTAATCTCTGTGTATCATTTGAGTCTAGTCGCTTCACTTGGTATAGGTAAGGGTTTACAAACACTTTAAGGCACTTATCTGGTTGCAAGTCATTGTTGTCCACTTTATGCATAGATCATGACCATGGTTCCTGAATGATTCCATTGAGGAGTATTCCACTAATATGCAAATCGAAATGAATGGCCTTGTTGTGTGCTTAGCATTCTATAATAGTTATTTCAATCAAGAACCTATCTATTCTAATATAAAATTCTAACCGTATCTAAAATGGTTCTTACATTTGCATTTTAAAGTAAAAATGTTATTGATGTGCTATAACGTCATACTTGAAATTTAATTATGGATATTATGGATATTCAATTATTCATTCTTTATCCTACCAATTTCTGTTAATAAGATCATGTGCCCCGAGCACTTTCTTTTTATAAATTTTTGTATAGCAATCTCCTTGGGACTGATGGGAAGATTAAAATGAGTTACATTTAACTTCCAAAATTATAACTCATGCAACAATTTTTCAGTAGCAGTGGCTGCTCCATTCAAAAGCTGCTGAATATTTTCTGTGTTTATCATTTATATGAAAAAGAAATCCCCATTTACGTTTTACCTTCCTGTGTAATAACCTACAGTGGCCTACAGATTCAAACCCTAACCTGTAACACCACCTGCTGCTGAAACCTGGTATCACTGTTCCTTCAGTCAGATATAAAGATGTTCTTTAAAACTGATCTCCAGCTTTTAGTGGTTTAAATAGTTTGTTTGGACTAAGCTGGTCCAAATGAGCTATTACCTTCACTAACACATATGCCCATCGTGAGAACTCTACATAGCCTCAGCTACATGCAGTATACAGCGTCGTGCTTCTGCAGCAGGCCCGCAACTTCCTGCTCCAGGAACAAAATCACTTGGTCTGAGCAATGTGCAGCCATTCACAGGGAACTTTGTTTTTTGTTATGAATGAGTGCAAAGCTTTTTCTAATTGGCTGAGGCATAGATTGTAACATCCTCTGCTCTCCTCTCTGCCTCATTCACAGAATACAAAACCCTCTGTGAAAGGCTAAGCAGTGCTGCAGGAGCAGGAACCCAGCACTGTATAATGTATGTAGCTGATGCTCAATACAGTTTATACAGCACTTAAAGTGCCTGCATGTGTTAGTGAAGGTAATAGTTCATCTGGACCAGCTTGGTCCAAACGAACTATTTAAACTTCACTAAAAGCTGGAGATCACCTTTAAAGCAACAATAACCTTTTTATATCACTTGTTCAAAAATATCAAGTCCCATCGCTCCGTTTCTTTTTTTTTGTTTGTTTAAAAAGGCTCTTTCTGTTGTTTTTCAGGCTTCCTTTTTGTCCTGTGCAGGCTCCCTATGATCCACTGATGTATCTCGCAGCTATTTTTATAGAGCGAGTAGTGCCCTTATTTTTGGTCACATGCTTCACTTTACGTGTACTACAATCCTCACGAAGCTGAAAATGTCTGCACGTAGATGTGTAGTCAATCTTAGGGGGAGGCAGGAGAGACTGGCTACATTCACATACACAAGGGGGGCATGGAGAACAAACATAGCTACCCTACAATACGAAGTCTGAGATTAGCAGAAAAAAGCTTGAGTTGGAGCAAAGGAACAGACACATACAGTAGAAGGTACATTCAAGTTATATTTGAACATATTGAATTCATTTTATTTTATTCAAAAATTTAAGTTTAGTGTCTCTTGAAGTGCGATGTATTGCATACAGGCGGAATAGTAAAAACAAAAGTAGAAACATCTAACGAAAGAAAGGTCCAGCTGTCAATGAAGATTCCCATTTATCCAGTTTGTGGTATAGCTAGCAGTAGTTAGTCTATTCAGATTTTTCAGAAGATACCCCAGCATTTATATCCTTTTAGCTAGCACAGACACCTTAATGCAGGGGTGTCAAACTCTATTTCCTCGTGGGCCGCATCAGCATTGTCGCCCTCAAAGGGCCAGTTGTATCTGTATGACTAGATGTCCAGAGCACCATCCCCCCTTACATTAGATGCCAAAAGCCCCCCCCGTCAGAAATAAAGGGTCCCTGTACCTCCTTACATCACAGTGGGGGCAGAGCTAGGAAGAATAAAGTGCAGGGTTATACATTTTTATACATTTTCTTTCCCCATTTGTGCCTCCCCAGCAGCATATAAGCTGGCGGGAGGGCAGAAGAGGACAGCCGCAAGCTGCAGGGGAGGATTGTGTTGTGGGGGGGGCAGGATCGGTGCTGGGGTGTGGGGGGTAGTGTACAGAGTTAGTGAGAGGTGCTGTAGGGATTAGTTAGGTGGGGAAGGGGTGTATTTTAGGGTAAATCAGGGCAAAATGTCAGCGTAGCAGCGGCACCAGCGGTGCCAGCGGCGGGGGGGAAACTTTTTGGGGTTAAAGCTCTGATCAGGGGATTGTCATCCACTGATCAGAGCAAAGGTTTTGTTCAGCAGAGTCTGCTGAACAGTTCGGATATAAGCTCATGGTCACTGAAGTGACCATGAACTTATAACACAAGGAGGAATAAGGTCCGTACGGTCAGCTTCAAGCAGTTCTGTCAGTCCATGCGCCGTACGGACCTGGCAGTGAAAGGGTTAAAAGTAAAAAAATAATCAAATTTTGCCTTTAACAGAAAACAAAAATCAGCCCTTTAAGCCCGAGAGGCAGAAGTGACATCAGATGATGCTCTGGTCCTCCAAGGGCATAGAGACTATCTTGCACTCACTCGACTTCCTGACCAGGGATCTAAGGGATTGTCTCCGGGCTTACCGACGGCTCAGGTATGCTCGGAGACGACCGGAAAGCGGCAGGAGGGTGGGTCACCTCTCCCGCTGTCTCCAAAAGTAATCCCATGGTGAATCCACTGCTGGGACCACTTTTATCAGACACAGAATCAATCACAGTACACAATAATACTGGGATTATGGCAACTAGCTGCTGCCATAATAACGCTATTCTAAAGTCAAAGTAATGGTGTAAATGTACTGTGGGCGGTCGACAAGTGGATAATAGAGTTTTTAAAAAGTTCTGATTTTTTTTTTTTTTACAGTTACCAGTATCCAACTTTTTTTTTATTAAATCATCTTACTGCCTTGTTTTATATACTGTAAAATAATACATTTTCTCTGGCTCTTCAAGGAGAGCAATGTTTTACCAGACAGGAAGTAAGGGGAAATCTCCAACATCAATACAGACAGAAAAAAAAAAAAATTAAGCAGAGAACCCCTATCAGTTTTTAACTTCTATTTATGTCTCTTTTGCAAATTTCCCCTCACTTCCTGTTTGGTAAAACCATTGTCAGCAGAGCCATGGGTAACACTAAAGAAATGACAGGAGTTCTGTTTCAATCATTTTTATTGATTTTTTTTTAAAAGAGAAAAAGCAATATAAAAAGTGTGCAGAGCAGCGAATTCTTACATGCTCTGTATAGACAATAAGCGTTGGTACACGAGTAGGGGAGAACAAGGTTACAGAATATCTCGGCAATTGAGTGAGGTCTTCTCTAAACTCACAGGTGAGCATTTAGTCACCAACATAAAAGAGCAGGAATAATATGTTTCATGCTATAACATTGATATAGAAATGACTAGAACCTTATAAACACTGAGAGGTGGTCTCTATACAAATGACAGGAGCTCTAATCCTTGCACACTCTGTCCAAAACTAATAAAAAAAGGTTTTGGGTTACATACACTTTATTTGTTTTTAGGCAGATGTCTAGTATAAAAAGGCTCACAAAATAGCAGCAAAATATAATTTTTCTTTTTTGTATGTAATTATGTTTATCTGAACAACAGTTTCACTTACCGTATATACTCGAGTATAAGCTGACCCAAATATAAGCCGAGGCACCTAATTTTACCACCAAAAAAATGGGAAAACGTATTGACTCGAGTATAAGCCTAGGGTGTCCATCTGCATGCCTCACTGTGCCTCACTTTGCCTCACTGTGTCCATGTGCATGCCTCAATGTGCCTCTCTGTGTCCATGCCTCACAGTGCCTTACTGTGTCCATGCCTCACTGTGCCCATGCCTCAATGTGCCCATGCCTCACTGTCACTGTGCCCATGCCTCACTGTGCCCGAACTCCCTACCTGATCTCCGGCGCTGTGTGACTAGACTGACGTTTAACATGGGAGTCTATGGAAGGGGTGCCCGGCTTTGAAAAATCGGTGCTCCCCGGCCGTAGGGTCCCTGGACAACAAACTTTGCACACTTGTAGATGAAGAGTGGGGCTACATGTGTGCCAAGTTGGCGTCCATGGGACCTTGGGCCGGCCGGTATCGGGTCCCCAAAATCACCGGAGAAATTATCGTTTAACATGGAAGTCTATGGAAGGTGGTGCCCGGATTTAAAAAATCGGTGCTCCCCGGCCGTAGGTCCCCTGGACAACAAACTTTGCACACTTGTAGAGGAAAAGTGGGGCTACATGTGTGCCAAGTTTGGGGACCTACGGCTGGCCGGGATCAGGCGCACAAAGTTGAAGATGGACATAGACTCGAGTATAAGCCGAGGGGGGCATTTTCAGCACAAAAAAAATGTGCTGAAAAACTCGGCTTATACTCTAGTATATACGGTATTTGTTTCAGTAGAAGCAATGCAATACCATAGGTATAAAAAATACAAGGAGTCATTTTTCCAGGGTACCAAAATATGTGCATGTTCTGTAACTGCCAATCTAAATTTGATCAAATATTTCCTGCCGGTAAAAGTGTAATATTGTCATATAAACCACAAGGTCACAATACAATCAGATTTCTACAGCTATTTATTATGTCCTAGACTGAAGGATATGAATGAATTTTTCATTGGGAAAGATTTGAAAATACTGTGTAGCATATATGTCCTTGTTGTTGTATGTAGCTTATACATTATTTACCTGTCACAACAAATTCCCCACAACATTAGAAATGAAATGCAAGCTTTCTGTACTCTTTCAAGCCAACCTTCAGAACTACATTATTGTAATCTAAGGAATATTTCATAATATTAAAAGTAGAAAAGCAATTGCAATTTACAATTGCAAATTCTGTAAACAAAAAGTATATCTAAACCCAAAATCAAAAATGTAATATACTTCTATTTACCAGAAGGTCAAGGTATTCCGGGTCACGGAGAGTGTGTGACCAGAAACAATTCTACACTGAATCGACAGTGAAAAGTTCTTAGGGTACATCATGTATACAATATTCATAGTCCATGGTTCTAAAAAGATTTATCGCAATGCACCGCTGCCCGCTATCCTCAGAGTATGGCCAGCTCTGTGTCAAACAAAGAAAGAAGAATATGGGGGGGTGCCACCTAAGTGCGGTATTAGTTGTAAGGCAGTTTATTCACAACAGATTAACCACTTCAGCCCCGGAAGATTTGGCTGCTCAATGATCAGGCCATTTTTTTCTGATACGGCACTGCATCGCTTTAACTGACAATTGCGCGGTCGTGCGATGCTGTACCCAAACAAAATTGACGTCCTTTTTTTACCACAAATAGAGCTTTCTTTTGGTGGTATTTGATCACCTCTGCAGTTTTTATTTTTTTTGCGCTATAAACAAAATAGAACGCTCATTTTGAAAAAAACACAATATTTTGTACTTTTTGCTATAATAAATATCCCCATTTTTTTAAAAAAAAAGCAAATTTTTTCCTCAGTTTAGGTAGAAATGTATTCTTCTACATATTTTTGGTAAAAAAAAATCGCAATGAGCAGATATTAATTTGTTTGTGCAAAAGTTATTGCATCTACAAAATAGGGGATAGATTTATGGCCTTTTTTTTTTTTTTTACTAGTAATGGCGGTGATCTGCGATTTTTTATAGGGACTGCGATATTGCGGCGAACACATCGGACACTTTTGACACATTTTTGGGACCATTGACATTCATACAGCGATTAATGCTATAAAAATGCACTGATTACTGTATACATGTCACTGGCAGGGAAGGGGTTAACACTAGGGGGCGATCAATGGGTTAACTGTGTTCCCTCACTGTGTTCTAACTGTAGGGGGGGTGGGAGTGACTAGGGGAAGAGAGAGATCGGTGTTCATACATTGTATGAACACACGACCAGTCTCCTCTCCCCTGAAAGAACTGGAATCTGTGTTCTTTCTTCTTATTTCTGTTTATCAGTCTTTAGATGTGGCAGATCATTTTTTTTTTAAGTGTTTCTTTATTTCTTTACCTGGTAATCCTGCAAATAAAATAATTTCTTTCCCTGGGTGTCCACACACACTACTTCAGTGTATCTATGGAAAAATGCATGGTTGTTGCCCAGAATGGACCCCAAACATGTCTTTGTCTCTTCATTTTTATTACACTTGGGATGTGAAGATTAAGAATTTACAGAAGGAAGATAACACACTGGGGTTGATTTGTTAAAAAGCAAATAGATTGTTTGCTTTTCAAGTACATTCAAGTACTTGGCTTAGTGAAAAAGTTGAAGCTCTGTGGATCACCCAATGATGTGCAAGCAATAATAAGTTTTTTTCTTTCAAGTGATTGGGTAGTCTTTGGAAGATGAACTTTCAGCACATTCACTAAGCTAAGTAAAAATTCACTTGCAAAGCCTATTAGCCTTAATTAAATCAACCCATTGTTTTGGCTCAATGGTGAAGATTTTTATTTTCTATGTCATACAAATTTGCTCTATTAGCCACAGACCACATCACAAAATGCAATGGGACGTTTAGGATATCAATGACTCATAACCAAGTCCAACTGTTCAAATCATATAAAAACTAATTATTAAAATATTTTTCATTGGGTGCTAATGTACAAGAAAATACAGGCACGCACTTCTTCCATGTCTTTTCCACCCAGGTATGTATCTTTTGATGTCCAATATGGCCTTTACATATATTGTACAGCAACAATATCTAGGTCAGGTTGTGGAAGGTGGAAATAGAGAGACAATACATTTTTATGCATTTTTCAGGCCTCTAGTCCTCCTTTTCAAAAGAACAGAACAGGAAGATCTAGCCTAAAATAGATATTAAAGTTATTGTATGGTCTTTAATGATAACAACTCTGTTATCAATGTGTCATGCAGTAGGCAGTCCTGTGGGGATATGCTGGACAAAAGATGGCAAGGGATAAATGGAAGATAGCAACTACAGGTAGTTCTCCTGTGGTGCTTACTGCATATAATAGGACAGCATTGGCATCAAGGGATTCATATCAGGATTGATGACACATGGATGAAGTATGCGTCTGTATTTTCCTGTGCAAAAGCATCAGAGTAAGAATATTTTAATAATTTGTAAATAAAACACTTTGATATAATATTACTAGTTGGACTTGGCTATGGCTCATACTGGTAATCTAAAAGTCCTCTTGTGCTATCTGATATTGTACGTGACTGTTATAATGATTAGAGGTGTTGGCACCTATGTGATAAGTAATATTACACCCATACAATCTTTTTCTAAAATAGCTACCATAGCTTGAAACTCATAATAAAATGGTTTTCAAATGGGTTTGCATCATATACTCGCAATTTCATAATCATTGCAATTATCAGAAATTCATGCTAGTTAAATATCTTTGCAAGAATTCTTATAAAAGCAATCATATATGTGATATTTTTCTTACCACCGGTTTTTCCTACCACATTTAATTTTTATTTTTGTCTTGCTTCTTTTCTTATTCCCTCTTTACTATATCCCACTTTAACATTTCATAATTCAAATTTTTCATTTTCATTCTCTTAATGGCCACCTTTTGTTTTTCTACTCTTTCCCTCCCTCTAAGAACAGCTGTACCCACCACATTACAATTAAGCCCACCTCTATCAAAACATCCGAAGACGATTACAATTCTTCCAAAACTCAAACCCTTTTTTCACAACAATTGTTTCAACCATTTATTGAACTCATCAAGTTCATACTGTCCCCCAATTGTAGCATATTACACTGGCATAATTTTTATTATCTGGAAGATTCTAGATTTATCTTCTAATTCCCTTAAATCATTTGAAGGACATACCATTTTTTTCATTGTGCCAATGTATACCAGGGCTATTGGGTCCTCCTTACCAACACCCACTTTTCTAATGATTTGATTCATGATTTGTTAATCTTGAGCACTGGAGATAACCACCTTGTTATGCAACTCTACTCTTGGCTTACTGGTCTTTCAGGAATGTCCATCTTTTAACCTTCTTCTTTTTGGCCTGTACTACATTCCTTCCCTTCTCCTACCTTAACTCTAGAAATGATTTCCTTAGGAAACATGTGCTGCTGCAGCACTGATACTCCTTAGCTGATATCTTCAATATCAACCCCAATATCAGCCAAACTGGTATAATTATCAGGGTGAGCTTCTTCAGGTGTACCCTTCCTAACGCCGTTCTTATTTTTTCCTACATAGAACTAAATAGGGAAGAGATTAATTTTTACCGCTACCAAGGAGGGATTCACCTGGGAGAACCTTTTAAACCATAATGCACTGCATAAGCTTTGAATTTCAACCAGAAGGCTTAGAAGGGCCAATGGGGATGAGGGGGTGGACAAACCAGCCCCCTCACTATAAAAGTGGAGACACTGGGCGTGCACAGTATTAATGCATTGAAAGCTGATGTCGGAAAAGAATAGAGAAATCTAAGAAACTGCATAGGGAAAGATTATAGTCTGTTAGGAGAGTGTACTTTATTTCTGATTTCTAGCTCTTTGGGTAATCAATCTCTTTGTTTTTTGTTCTTATTATTGGGGAATTGTATTTATTTTATTTCATTTCTATGTTCTAGTTGATTTGAGCAGTTACTATTAACTGATGTCCCATCCATAGTATTTTTTTTCTGCTACAAAGCTTTTCTTTAAAACAAAATAGGCTTTTGTGTTGGGGGGGGGGGGGCGGGTGTTTCATCTATATTAGGGGTATATTGTTTATTATTTTAGGTTTAAAGGGGCTTGTTTTTATTAATTTTTTTACAGCAGCAAGGCTTCTGTGGGGTGTAGGGTGCTCAAAGTGCAGCATTTATTTGTTACTGACCATTTGTTTTGCCTTGTTTGCAGAATAGCAAAGCATCCCTTATTGATTGTAAGCTCTAGCAAGCAGGGCTCTTTGATCCATGTTGTATTTAATTGTATTGTAACCGCATGGGCGTAGAATAAGGGGTTGCAGGGGTCACAATTGCAACCCCGCCCCTAGCTCCAGGGGGCCCCTGCAGCCTTCCTGTCATATTGTCATATCCTCCACAAAGTCCAGCTCCAATCTGCCATAGGGCCCCGGAGCCACACTCTAGTTCTGGGCTTCCACTTTGCCTTCCACAATCCACACTCCTTCTCGTTGACTGGGAAGAAGCTGTGAGCTATTTCCTGAATGGAGAGGAGCACAGGGTGAGAACAGCCCAGGATAGGAAAGTGTCTGTGCTGTGTGCTGGCAACATGGAATGGTAACCAAGCTCAGTGTGGCAGAAGGAGTAGAGTGCTGTCCTGTAGCCACGATGGGACCGATGTTACTGGTGAGAGTAAGACACCAGCTGGGATTCTCTGTACCCCCCACCTGGGGATGTCCACCCACCCCACTTCCCTGACAACTGGGGAAAAGACACACACCTCCGGGAGGTGACCTTCCCCCAACACCTGCCAACACTGACAGAGAACATGGCTTTGCACCCCCAGATCTAAGTTGCGCCCCTCCCCCCACAAAGACCCCTGACCACCGCTCCACCCTGGATGCTATGTCTGGCTGCTAAGCTCCTTTCCCATTACAGCTCTCTATACTACTACTCCTCCGCAGGGCTGAAATCACATTTCTTTACAACACAGCCGGTCAGCCACGATCTGCAAAGGGTGAATCTGCCTACTGCAACTACACTGCCGTTCTGGCCAGAGAACTTTATAGGTCAGAATATCAACATAAAAGCCAGATACACCCTGTGAAGCCTGACAGATTTTGTGTAAAGGAATGTGATTTCAGCCCTGTATAGTGTGGGGGGGGGGAGAAGCTGTATACAGTGCTGGGATGGGAAAGGAGTTCTGCCAAGTGACCTGTCAGGGGTCCGTGTCCTCTGATTCTCCAACGGTGATCCTTGTCCTCTGATGTAAGAAAGAGGAACTCTGGGAACGCAAAACTCTTAAGCCCCTTTGAGTATCTTGGCGTGTGGTGGGTGTATCTGCACGCACAGTGGAAGTGGTGAATGGTAGTGTGAAGGGGCCTAGGTCAACTTTTGCATCGGGGCCCACAAGCTTCATGCTATGCCACTGTGTAAACTTTATGTCTCCATCTATTCTGTAAAGTGTTGCACAAACTGTTGCACTATATGAATCCTTTAAAATGATGGTAATGATATTCAGTTGAAGGAAAAAAAACAAAATGCAAGAGCAGTGTGAACCTAAACCACCCTGGGTAACAAGCATTAAAACCCATGTGGCTAAATTCTAATGTAAAAAACAATGTAAAAAACACGCCTTTAAAAAGTGTAAAGTAGAGAGACAACCCTCAACATTCCAAATTTATGAGGAATGCCACACAAGAAAATAGAATATAAGAAAGACATTGCTACAGCAAGTAAAACAAATCCCATTTTTTTCCAAATGTATCAATAGTAAATAGATTAAGAAAGTACAGATAGGCCCCTTAACAGATAAACATAGAAGGCTGGTCACAGATGACAGGGAAAAGGGAATATTCTAAATCATTTTTTCTCATCAGTTTTTACAGGTGAAAAAGACAAGTTTGATAGTGTTGTGTTACACTATGTGATTATTCTTGCTCTGTGTCTTTAAGATCTGTCCCCTTCTTTCTAGCTGAACTCTCTCTCTCACCGTAGTTCTTTATATTTCTGCTCCACTTCCTGACTCTCGGTCATTACTCCTGTATTTCTTCCATGCTAACATCTTACATGTGGCTTACAACTGCAACGTTTTTCTATCTATGAATATCCATCATTAAACGGAACATTCGAAAGGATTAATCGTCTGTCGTCCTAACTGTGAGTTTATTCATTGAGTTAAACTGCCTGTATCGATGCAAGGGATGAATATCAAACCAGCTTGTGTAAGTCCTACATCAACCTGGAGATGAACTTTATCGCTTTGTAGTTGAGACAGAACAGTAGACAAACTGAGTTTCACAGCCTAATTACAAGATTTCTGCATGTCAGTACTGATACAGACAAGATTTACTGCCCTCATAGCAAGAAAAAAGAAGGGACAAAGCAGCACATGGCAGCCTTATAGCCTGAGACAATCTGCACGGTATCATATTTCAGCACACAGATGCTGCCTGCTTTCACAGTCAGTCTGCTATCATGAGTGACCAAGCTTCTGCATGTGAACTCACATATACCTCCCCACAAGTTCCTGAAGAAACTGAGTTACCCAAACGCTCAGTTAAACCCACTTGGAAAGTAATGGAGAATTATGAAGCTTCAAGGACTGAATTGTCAAATAGCTTGGAATTAGTCTGGGAGAAAATCCTTGCTGAAGCTAATACAGTGTCTGTTGAACGTGAACTACTGACACTAGAGGGCGCCATTAAACAACTTTCTGCCTCATATGAGCTTTATCAGCTTACCAGCATCAAATTCACTAATGTCTTACAAAACATGAAGTCAGAAAATGCGATGACGCAATTAAAGCGTGTCAATGCTCTCAATATTGAAAGAGACAGTTTTATCCAGCAAACCATATTAAAGGCAGAAGCAAAGATAAAGCTGTTACAGGACACTGCATCTCACAGATCTGTTTCCACCAGATGTTCTAAAAACTCATCAAGATCCCATAGTTCAAGATACTCAACACTCAGTGAGAGACTTATTAATGCCCGCGCTGAAGTGGAAGCCAGCAAAGTGCAGGTGGCATATGCAGAAAAAAAGCAGAGTTGGAAGCTCAGAGAGCAGAGTTGGAAGCGCAGTCAGCACGTCAAAGAGCAGAGTTGGAAGCGCAGTCAGCACGTCAAAGAGCAGAGTTGGAAGCTCAGAGAGCAGAGTTGGAAGCTCAGTCAGCACGTCAAAGAGCAACAATGGAAACCTTAAATGAACAGTGTAAACATGACGCAGCTATGGCAAAGCTAAGGGTCCTACAGCAAGCTATCAGTGCAGACAAAGGTGCAAGTGAGAAAGACAGCATTAACCTAAACATAGCAGATATGGAAGACCCCCTCAAACGCACTAGAGACTATGTCCTAAGCCACTGCAGTGCACACTCCATCGTCTTCAATGCTCCCGACTACATAGAGACTCCTTCACAGCTTCAAGTTAAAGAGGTTCCAGCAACATCCTGCACACAAAATCACTCCACTGCATTTCCTACCTGCCTACCTTGCCTGCCTTTATACATCACAGAGCATCAGCGCAAGCTTCAAGCAAGTCATCAATCTCCAGTCATCGGTACAGCCTTGAATCAACGTACCATTGGAACAACTGACTTCAAGCAAGCAACTCACCTGGATGCATCTGCTGCACCATATTTCCCTGTGTCCTTTAACAACAATGTCAAAGATAACGCAATCAGCACCATTCAGCCAACAGCATCTCACATAAAGGCGGAGACAACTGAGACAGAAGAGTTTGTGAGGTACATGCTTCGCAGAGAGCTCACAAAGACTGGTCTTACAAGTTTTGATGACAAACCTGAGAACTACAGAAGTTGGAAATGTGCCTTCAGAACTACAATCAGCAATCTTGGCATTACAGCTGATCAAGAATTGAATCTGCTGATCAAATGGCTTGGTCCTCTATCTGCTGCACGTGTTAAGACATTAAGATCGGTTTTCATGGACAATCCTACTGCAGTTCTCAGAGCTGCATGGGAGCGACTAGAGCAAAGTTATGGCAGTCCAGAAGCTATAGAAAATGCTTTGTTCATGCGTCTGGAAACTTTCCCAAAGATATCCGGTAAGGACAACAAGGAGTTCCAGAGACTGAGTGACCTTCTCCTTGGGCTTCAGCTAGCCAAGACAGACCCAAAACTACCTGGACTCAGTTACCTTGACACTCCAAGAGGGGTAAACCCAATTGTCTCCAAGCTCCCGTATGGTTTGCAAGAGAAATGGACTGCACTAGGGTCATCATACAAAAGAGAGAACAAGGTTTCCTTCCCTCCATTCTCTTTCTTCTGTGAATTCATCAGGAAAATTGCAGAGACAAAGAACGATCCAAGTTTTTCCTACGGTGAGTACAGTCTCTTCTCACCCTTTCCTAAGAGTACCAGTCTTCAGGGCAACTATAGAAACTGTAGAGGCCCAGTGTCTGTGAAAAAGACTGACATCCTTCCCACTCCTACCACAGTTGTGGCCACGAACAAACAGAGTAGGAAGATTGAAAACCCTAACAGAGAGTGTCCCATACACAAGAAGCCACACCCCCTCAATAAATGTATCGGCTTTAGGAAAAAGCCTCTGGAAGAGCGAAAGGAGCTTTTAAAGACATTTAGGGTATGTTTCAGGTGCTGTGCTTCTACAGAACATTTTGCAAGGGACTGTAATGTGTCCATCAAGTGCATAGAGTGTGGCTCTGAAGAACATGTGCAAGCCCTCCATCCTCTTGAGCCCAGCTCTGCACAACCTGCCAACGCTCCTCCCAGGTTAACGCATGGCGGGGAGAATACAGACCAAGTGCCTAATTCTACCATCATTTCTTCATCCTGCACTGAAGTTTGTGGAGAATACCGCTGTGGTAAGTCCTGTGCTAAGATATGCTTGGTGAACATATACCACAAGAATCAACCAGAAAAGTTTCTAAAGGCATATGCTATCTTAGATGATCAGAGCAATCGATCACTTGCAAAATCTGAATTGTTCAGTCTTTTTGAAATAAAAGGCGAAGCTCATCCTTACACCTTGGGTACCTGTAGTGGAACTATAGAGGTTTCTGGAAGAAGGGCTCATGACTCATGGTATCTTCTCTCAAAGGTAACTTGCAATTACCCTTACCTACACTTGTTGAGTGCAATCAGATACCTGCTAACAGGGAAGAAATCCCTACTCCAGCTGCTGCTTTCCATCACCCTCACCTCAAGGTAATAGCAAATGAGATACCGCGGCTTGACAAAGATGCTCAGATCCTTCTTCTGTTAGGAAGAGACATTCTAAGAGTTCACAAGGTACACAGACAAGTCAGTGGACCCCCAGATGCCCCATTTGCCCAGCGCACGTATCTAGGGTGGGTCATCATAGGCAATGTCTGTATAGGCAAAATGAAAAGACCTACCAACATTTCGTCATTCAAGACAAATGTTCTGCCAAATGGCCGAAACACTTACTTTGAGCCATGCCCACATCACTACTGGGTGAAAGAGAAGATAGCCAGCCACGAATGGCAACATGGTATCTCAGGTGACACAAGCCCTTTCTCCTGCCATGATGGCGACTTCGGCTCTACAGTATTTAATGCAACCAGTGAAGATGACATACTGGCTCATTCAATGGAAGACAAAGAATTCATCAAGGTAATGGACAATGAGTTCTTTCAAGATGACTCCAATAACTCGGTAGCACCCCTACCCTTTCGTCTCCCAAGGGAGAGATTGCCCAACAACTTACAGCAGGCCATCAGTAGATTCTCCTCCTTAAAGCGAAACTTAAGCAGGAAACCAGAGATGCAAAAGCACTTTGTGGACTTTATGCAAAATGTATTTGACAGAGATCATGCAGAGCCTGCTCCCCCACTAAAGGAGGGAGAAGAATGCTGATACCTTCCATCCTTTGGCGTGTATCACCCACGCAAACCAGACCAAATCAGAGTTGTCTTTGATTCCAGTGCTCAGCACGAAGGTGTTTCTCTTAACAACATGCTCCTTACGGGACCCAACTTGAACAACAGTCTAATAGGAGTCTTGATTTGTTTCAGACAAGAGCCTGTAGCAGTAATGGCTGACATTCAACAGATGTTTCACTGCTTCATCGTCAGAGGAGACAACAGAAACTACCTCAGGTTTCTATGGCACAAGGACAATGACCTCAACAAGGAAGTTATAGATTATCGCATGAAGGTACATGTCTTCGGTAACAGTCCTTCCCCAGCAGTGGCAACTTATAGGCTAAGGAGAACAGCTCAGACTGGAGAAGTTGAATATGGATCTGATGCCCGTCAATTTGTTGAAAGAAACTTCTACGTTGACGACGCACTTAAGTCCTTTCCAACTGCTAAAGAAGCAATTGATCTTCTCACCAGAACAAAGGAGATGCTGTCTGTAGCAAACCTTAGACTACACAAGATTATATCCAACAGCCAGGAACTTATGAATGCCTTCCACTCTGAGGACTATGCCACTAGTCTAAAAAACCTTGACTTAGGTACAGATGTGCCTCCTGTACAGCAAAGTCTGGGTTTGTTGTGGAACATCAAACAAGACAAATTCACCTTCCAAGTGTCAACTTGTGACAAACCCTTCAATAAGAGAGGAGTCCTGTCCGTGGTGAATAGCATCTATGACTCACTGGGTTTCCTTGCTCCAGTTACCATTCAAGGTAAGATTTTACTAAGACAGTTGTCTACTGAGAACATAGACTGGGATACTCCCTTGCCTAGTGAGAATCAACACAAGTGGGAAAGGTGGAGATATTCTTTGAAGTCACTAGAAAAACTTCAGATTCCCCGTTGCTATGTTCCAGGTTCCACTTCAACTGCTAACCGGAGAGAGATTCATATTTTCTCTGATGCTTCAGTTGAAGCTATTGCTGCAGTAGCCTATTTGAAGACCTCTGAACTGAATGGAGAATCACACTGTAGTTTTGTCCTAGGCAAGGCAAAACTCACTCCCAAGCCTGCACATACCATACCAAGACTTGAACTTTGTGCAGCCGTGCTAGCAGTAGAAATTGCCGAGGTCATACGAAGTGAAATGGACACTAGAATTGATTCTTTCACCTTCTATACAGACAGTAAGGTAGTACTTGGTTACATAAATAACCAAACAAAACAATTTTATGTGTACGTCAGCAACAGGGTTGAACGTATCAAGAGATTCTCTCTACCAAGTCAATGGCATCACGTTCCCACTGAACTCAACCCAGCTGACTGTGGGACCAGAGCCGTGTCACCTGCCGCTCTTCAGGACAGCTTATGGCTGTCACCTCCAAGGTTTCTGTGTGAGGACTCTTACTTACTCCCTATTGACACCACCTATGGGCTAGTAAACCCTGAAGATGATAAGGAAATAAGAACTGTGAACATCTCACTACACACTTCTGTAAGTACAAAACAGAAGCTGCGGTCACACCGTTACGAGCATCAATGGAAGCAGGTGCAGCATCTAGCCAATGTGTTCTGGCATCGCTGGAAGAAAAAGTATCTACACCACCTTCAAGGTCGTAACAAATGGCAAGCATCTAAGCCGAATCTTAAGGTTGGAGACCTCATCCTTCTAAAAGACAAGGAAGTTTGTCGGAATGAGTGGCCTATGGGTCTTATTACTAAAGTTATGCCCAGCGACGATAACAAAGTCCGGAATGTAGAAGTCAAGGTAACCAAGGGAGGATTGACACAAACCTTTAGTCGACCAATTACAGAGTTAGTACTCCTTTTGCCAGGTGAGTGACTTGTGCAAGGACTAGCCATGCTGTTGGCACGGCGGGGAGTACATTGCTGCCATCTACAGGTTCTACTCAGAACTTTGGAATTCTTTGAAGACATCATACTGTGACTTTATGTTCTTCATCCTGTTGAACTTACGTTTATTATTTGCTTGTTGCATGTTTTTCATTACAGGTTCCAGGACATTTATCAGTATTGGACTTATTGAAAATATATATATTAGTTTAAGGTTATGAAATCTAAAGATTTCAGACGGGGAGTGTTGTGTTACACTATGTGATTATTCTTGCTCTGTGTCTTTAAGATCTGTCCCCTTCTTTCTAGCTGAACTCTCTCTCTCACCGTAGTTCTTTATATTTCTGCTCCACTTCCTGACTCTCGGTCATTACTCCTGTATTTCTTCCATGCTAACATCTTCCATGTGGCTTACAACTGCAACGTTTTTCTATCTATGAATATCCATCATTAAACGGAACATTCGAAAGGATTAATCGTCTGTCGTCCTAACTGTGAGTTTATTCATTGAGTTAAACTGCCTGTATCGATGCAAGGGATGAATATGAAACCAGCTTGTGTAAGGCCTACATCAACCTGGAGATGAACTTTATCGCTTTGTAGTTGAGACAGAACAGATCGTCTTAACAGTAAGTAGTTATGTTTTACCGATGGTACCTCAGTTGTTGACTGAAAACCAAGAGACTAAAGAAATTTTATGTTGATAAATCACCAGGTCCAGATGGCTTACACCTACGAGTCCTTAGAGAACATAGCTTAGTTATAGCCAAGCTACTATTTCTAATTTTTAAAGACATTTTACTGACTGGAATGATGCCAACTGATTGGTGTAAAACCAATATGATACTAATTTACAAAAAAAAAAGGATTAAAATGTATAGCAGGAAACTATAGACCAGTCAGCCTAACATCAATAATAGGTAAGGTATGTGAGAGAATGGTAAGGGACTCTATACAGAAATGTGTCTGTGATAAAGATGGTATAAGTGACAACCAGCGTGGTCTTATAAAATACCACTATTTTCAGATCAACTTATTATCATTCCATGAGGAAATAAGTGAGAAATTGGATAGTGGAAGTCCAGTGGATGTAGTTCATCTAGATTTTCTAAGGCATTTGGTACAGTACCTACATAAGCATTTCATCTATAAAACAAGCTTTGTGGGAGTTGACAAAATTGTATGCATATACAGTATATGGCTAGGAAACTGGTTACATGAACAGGTCCAGAGAATAGTGATAAATGACTTGTTCTCTAAAAGATCTAAAGTTGTGAGTTGTGGGCCCCAGGGAACAGACAATGCTGTTCAATTTGTTTATTACCGTATATACTCGAGTATAAGCCAAGTTTTTCAGCACATTTTTTGTGCTGAAAATGCCCCCCTCGGCTTATACTCGAGTCTGTGTCCATCTTAATTTTTATGCGCCTGATCCCGGCCAGCCTTAGGTCCCCTGGACCTCAAACTTGGCACACATGTAGCCCCACTCTTCCTCTACAAGTGTGCAGGGGAGCACCAATTTTTCAAAGCCAGGCGCCCCTTCCATAGACTCCCATGTTAAACGGTAATTTCTCTGGTGATTTTGGGGACCCGGTACCAGTCCCATGGACCCCAAAATTGGCACACATGTAGCTCCACTCTTCATCTACAAGTGTGCAAAGTTTGTTGTTCAGGGGACCTACGGCCGGGGAGCACCGATTTTTCAAAGCCGGGCACCCCTTCCATAGACTCCCATGTTAAACGTCAGTCTAGTCATACAGCGCAGGAGATCAGGTAGGGAGATTGGGCACAGTGAGGCATGGACACAGTGAGGCATGGGCACAGTGACAGTGAGGCATGGGCACAGTGAGGCATGGGCACAGTGACAGTAAGGCATGGGCACAGTGAGGCATGGGCACAGTGAGGCATGGACACACTGAGGCATGGGAACAGTAAGGCAAAGTGAGGCACAGTGAGGCATGCAGATGGACACCCTAGGCTTATACTCGAGTCAATAAGTTTTCCCATTTTTTTGTGGTAAAATTAGGTGCCTCAGCTTATATTCGGATCGGCTTATACTCGAGTATATACCGTAATTATATAGAGGTTGGAATGAAAAACTTAGTTTCAGTGTTTGCTGATGATATCAAATTATGCAGGGAAATAATCCTGAAAGCCTGCTCCAAAATCCAAATGTACACTGGACAGCATTATCAAGTCAGTGTACCATTTTACTCTAGCTGTAAAACTACAGCCAAAATATACCAGCAAATCAATAAAATTCAAAGAAGAGAAATATGCAGACTTACTTTTCTTTTCTTGTGTTCCAAGTTGTTGAACTATATTAGTATGTTAGGCTATACAGTTAAACAGCTACAGTACATCAAATGGCACAGATGAATCACAAGCCTTAATCTCCTCTGCTTATATTTATTTTTACATGCTTGCTCATATTTTTTTCTTATTACAACGTATGAGCAGAAAAAAAAAACCTTCAAACGTGCTTACCGAAATCTAGACAATTCAGTCCTATTACTGTACGTCCAAAATGGTATGCTTATCTTTTATGACTGATCTATATTGGTTTTACACTTATGCCCCGTACACAGAGTCGGACTTTTGACCGGCCAAAATCACATCAGAATTCCGACTGAATTTCATTGGAGTAAAAGAGTGTTCTCTATCTAAACTCCGACAGGATTCCTCAGAATTTCCCATGGAAAAAGTCAGATGGGGCATACACATGGTCGGAATATCCGATGAAAAAATTCCGTCAGACTTTTTCCATTGGAAATTCCGATCGTGTGTACAAGGCATTAGAATAATATTCTTTTGTAATAGAAATAGCATGTGAGTTATATATTAAAGCGATAGTATTATTTCAAATCCAACACATTCAGTATTTCATTTGACAGGTAAAACAGCTCTCAGATACATATTTCATCTGCGTAATTCAGATCTTTGTCTGTAGTTCAGCTTCAATCTGTTGAGGACTACAACAACTGCGATTTCAAATCTACCCATCTATCACACACATTGCTGTCATTGGTGGATTTTTAAGAAAAACTTTTTTTTACATTACAAAGAAATCAGGAGAAGGAGGAATGTTCACTTTCTTTTTTTCCAGAATGGCTGCAGGAGCAGAGCCAGGAACTCCAGCAAAAATATAAATTTTTACTGGAATGATCCTTAAAGTGGTTGTAAAGGCACAAGGTTTTCTACCTTCCTGCATTCTATGCGGGAAGGTAAGAAAACTTCTGTGTGCGGCAGCCCCCCAGCCCCCCTAATACTTACCTGAGCCTCCTCTCGATCCAGCAATGTCCACGAGAGCCTTGCCACTCCGGTGATTCGCACTCCTGATTGTCTTTTGGCAGCACCGGGAGCCATTGGCTCATGCTGCTGTCAATCAGCCAGTGAGCCAATCAGGAGACGGAGGGGGCAGGGCTGTGTTGCGGCTCTGTGTGTGAATGGACACACAAAGTCAGAGCTCGGGAGCACACCTGCTTGGGTGCCCCCTTGCAAGCTGCTTGCTGTGGGGGCACCCAGCAGGAGGTAGGAGCCAGGAGTACCAGCAGGGGAGCCAAAAAGTGGGGGATCGGGGCTGCTCTGTGCAAAACCACTGCACAGAGCAGGTAAGTATAACATGTTTGGTATTTTAAAAAAACAAGATTTTACTATTACTTTAAGGGAGTATTTGATCTTTTCTTCTGACTAGGGCCCTTGGTAACCAGGTGACTTCCACTGCAGTGCTTAAATTTTATATAAGCCTGCACATTCTAGTGTCATGATGTTTCAATCAAAATGTCACAAATAGGCTGATCACTTGGCAAGAGGATTTTCACTTTTCAAAGGAATTTTCCTTTAGCTTGAATGAGGTGGTGCTCTGCTGAGTTTCATCATCCAAACACATAGAAGCAAAAATACAATTTCCTTGTTTGGGTGTTCTTTGCAAAGAGATTTTTCACAGCATTCACTAAGTTAAAGTGATTCTTAAAGCAAAGTATGTTTTACCTTAATGCATTCTCTGCATTAAGGTAAAAAACATCCTACTAACTATTTCCCTCCTCCCCTCTAAAAACATACCTGTTGCCTTATGAGGAGTTTATGAGTAATCTCCATTAGCAACTGGGAATATCTGTAAATAGATGTATATATCATTTAGGATAAGGAATGTGTAGTGTGTATGAAATATTGTTTTCTGTAAGGGTTAACTTGGCTGACAGGCTGGGCCTGAGAAAATCTATTTAACAGTTCCCTTTTGATATGCATGAATGCTGGGGGACGAGGAGCTGTGGAGCCGTTCTGTCTGTATACCTAACTTTGTATTCAAACAAGCCAGGAAGAGATCACATCTGAAACCTGTAGTCTATGCGGCACCGCCTTCATTAGCTAGATAAAGGCGTTTGTATTCTCCCATGTTAACAAACCAATATCCATTTAAGGGGTAATTTGCCACAGCTAGTTCCATGTATAGCTAAGTGCCCCATTCAAGGGAAGTTAACGACCTTCGGTTTAAATAATTTATCTTCAAATCTAATTATCACTAAACTCAAGTAGGGAGGGGGTTAGTAAGGGAAATTAATATATTGCCCATATTTGGAAGATATACGCCCGGAGGGAGGAGAGAGCTAACAGTAACCAATCATAGTCTCCCTGTTTTCGTCAATGGGAAAGGGGCCCATATAAGGAGAGCCCCAATCAGTAGAGATCAGAGATGAGATGACCTGGGCCCCGGAGTCATTATTATAGGTAATTATCAGACCATCTCCCAGCACTTACAGTATACTTGCGTTGTCATATGTTTTTCTGTTTGATATTTGTAGTGTGATGTACATACTTTGTATTTGAAACTAATATTTACTCCCTTGCTTAAGACTGTAAATGTTTGCGGTGTATTAGATAGACTAATAACAATTCTCTAATAAATGCTTATTGTATTGAAGCTTTCACTTCTGGTCAAAAGAACTCTTATTTAACCCATATCATATCTTTGAGATGGCAAATCTTAAATATACATTTTTAGAGAGCAAGATACCTGAGCCTATCAGGGATCCTGCGCTGTGCCAGGCTGCATTCTTCTCTCTCCTCTCTTCCTCTCATTTCAGGGACTTGGGCAGTAGCAGGAGCCATTGGCTTCTGCTGCTGTCAATCAATTGATGTAAGGAGGGGCAGGGCTGAGACACACTGTGTCTGTCTATGGAGCATGACTCCATAGACACACAAAGCTTGGGAGTGAGCATGCATTGGTGTGCCCCCATAGCAAGCAGTTTGCTATGGGGGCACTTGGAGGAGAGAGGTGCCAGGAGCGCTGGCAGGGGATCCGAGAAGAGAAGATTTGGGGCTGCTCTGTGCAAAAACATTTCACAGAGCAGGTAAGTATAACATATTTGTTATTTTAACAAAATAATAAAAATAAACTTTACAATCACTTTAGGAGAAAATTCTGTTGCAAAGTGAAACATTCCCTTGCAAAATGAAAAGCCTATTTGCCTTTAGCAAATCAAACCCTTTTAGTCCTCCTCTCCATTCCAAACCCTATTCCTAATGGCTTAGAACGCACAAAGCTAAAATGTTTCTTGATACTTTTTAAATCTTTTGTGAAGCATTCAAAGTCTAAATGCTTTTGCATATATGCATGTTACATGTAAGAAGAAGTAAGGATTTCATTTGGTAAACTGTTTTAATAAAATAATTATTTTAAGACTATTAAGCAGACACAAAGCAAATTTCAAGTACAGTCTTATCTCCTGAGTAAGTGCTAATTGTAACAGCATTTCCCATAGATGATCAATTTCACATTGAACCAGAACACTGGGGATCCAATTTTTTCAACCTAATGATTTGTCTAAAGTGTTTTATTTGTTGTGTTCACTGGCTTCAAGCTTTCTATTTCAGACCTAGTGTTTATTATTGGATTTTGCAAAAAATACTTAGAATTTAGTAAATACAAGCGCTGTCATTGCTGATTTTCTTTTGAAAATACTAACTGCCTACCAGTTATACCTGATCCAGGTCAGTGACTGAAAGCATTGAAGCTACAGTCGGTAGGAAACTCAATATGCTACCATTTTCAAAAGGTCTATCATGATCTGAAGGTAATACCTTATTTTGAAATGTCACAGGACATGGAAGTGGATCCTAGCCTTTGTATGACCACTTTCCCTAGTGGCAGAGACTAAGAGATAGCTGGTGATCTGACAGGAATCCCCTCATGGGAGTTTGAAATAGCTTCAGACTACCCCATAATCACCCAACAGGTACTTGTGAATGCAGAGCCAGGTAGGTGTCTAGAGAACTGAAGAGGTGGATGCATAAGACAGGTACCGAGGTGTGCTGAATGCAAGATTCTACTAATAGTGGGCAGCCTGGAAGCTATCCATACTGTTGTAGGATTGGCAGAAGAACCATAGTTGGTTGATTATGGTGGAATGTAGCACAACTGAGTGTAGCAAACTATAGAAAAACTGTAGCATACTGTGGCTAGACTAGCTGTAGCAGATTGTGGCAGGGTTGTAGCAGACTGTAGTGGGACTGTAGCAAACTGTAGAAGGACTGTCACATAGCTAACTGTAGTAGACGGTAGCAGTATTTCACTGTAACAGACAGGCAGGGCAGCCTGAAGCAAGACTTGACTATGGTGTACAGTGGCAGGGCTTACTGACTGGCAGCAAGTCCTCGGGTACACAGAGACTAGTGATGAGCCGAACCCCCCCGGGTTCGGTTCGCACCAGAACCCGCGAACGGACCGAAAGTTCGTACGAACATTAGAACCCTATTAAATACAATGGATGCGAACGTTCGAATTCTAAAGTGCTAATTATAACAACTATTATGCATGTTATTGTCCTAAAAAGGGTTTGGGAACCCGGGTTGTGCACCAGGGGACATGTATCAATGCAAAAATAAGTTTTAAAAACGGTCGTTTTTCGGGAGCAGTCATTTTAATGATGCATAAAGTGAAAAAAAAAAAGTCAAATATTCCTTTAAATATCGTACCTGGGGGTGTCTAAAGTATGCCTGTGAAGTGCCACGTGTTTCCCGTGTTTAGAACTGTCCCTGCACAAAATGACACTTCTAAAGGGAAAAAAACCCATTTAAAACTGCTTGCGGCTTTAATGTAATGTCTGGTCCCGGTAATATGGATGAAAATCTTTAAGAAAAATGGCATAGCTACCCCATGACCCCCCCCCCTACCCCAGCCCATTACCAGCCCCTTTGGGTCTTGTATGGATATTAAGGGGAACCCCGCACATAAAATAAAAAAGGCCCTATATACTCTGAACAGCCGTATACAGGCGGTGCATACAAGACAGGGACTGTAGGTTTGTTCTTATGTAGAATCTGTTTGTAATTTTGAACAGGTACATTGTTGAAGTGTAGCTCCAGCCCAAAAATCTATTTTTAAACTTTTTGGAAAACATAGGTAAGGGTTATCACCCCTGTAGCATTTGTTTTGCTGTCTGTGCCCCTGTTCAGAACATTTCACCTCACTTTCCGTCCCAATGACAACTGTTTTTGAAATGTGGTGTTTTTCTTGAAACAAGGATTGCTGATAAAGCATCAGTACAGAGGAGACACCTTTCTCCCATATTTATTCTTACAGGAGAGAATTTTCCTTCCTAGTGGTAGATTTCCTCTCACTTCCTGTTGTCTTCTTGCGTTTGCAAGTAGGAGTCGTTTGTAAGTTGGATGTTTGAAAGTAGGGACCTGCCGTATATACTCTGCAGAAATAGGCCCCTTAGTTGTTGGTGTTGGCACAACACTGTAAGCACTCACAGTTACTCTTGGTTGGTGCTGGAACGCCCTGCTGTCAACTATTATATCAGGAATTTTAATTACATATAATTGTTGAACAGTGGTAGTAAAAATTGGGCCTTTGATGGTGGTGCTGGTGCCACAACACTGTAAGCCCTGACAGTTACTCTTGGTGGGTGCAGCAATGGGCCCTGCTGTGAATTATTAGATCAAGAATTGTAATTGCATGCCCCTGTTGAACAGGGGCTGAAAAATTGGGCCTTTCGTGGTGGTGGTGGTGGTGGTGTTGCCACAACACTGTAAGCCCTCAGAGTTACTCTTGGTGGGTGCAGGAATGGGCCCTGCTGTGAATTATTAGATCAAGAATTGTAATTGCATGCCCCTGTTGAACAGGGGCTGAAAAATTGGGCCTTTCGTGGTGGTGGTGGTGGTGGTGGTGTTGCCACAACACTGTAAGCCCTCAGAGTTACTCTTGGTGGGTGCAGGAATGGGCCCTGCTGTGAATTATTACATCAAGAATTGTAATTACATGCCCCTTTTGAACAGGGGCTGAAAAATTGGGCCTTTCGTGGTGGTGGTGGTGGTGGCGTTGCCACAACACTGTAAGCCCTGACAGTTACTCTTGGTGGGTGCAGCAATGGGCCCTGCTGTGAATTATTAGATCAAGAATTGTAATTGCATGCCCCTGTTGAACAGGGGCTGAAAAATTGGGCCTTTCGTGGTGGTGGTGGTGGTGTTGCCACAACACTGTAAGCCCTCAGAGTTACTCTTGGTGGGTGCAGCAATGGGCCCTGCTGTGAATTATTAGATCAAGAATTGTAATTACATGCCCCTTTTGAACAGGGGCTGAAAAATTGGGCCTTTCGTGGTGGTGGTGGTGGTGGCGTTGCCACAACACTGTAAGCCCTCAGAGTTACTCTTGGTGGGTGCAGCAATGGGCCCTGCTGTGAATTATTAGATCAAGAATTGTAATTGCATGCCCCTGTTGAACAGGGGCTGAAAAATTGGGCCTTAGGCACTGGTGGCACAACACTACAACCCCTCACAGATACTGTACTTGGAGCACAGCAATGAGCCCTGTTGCAAAGTATTGCTTCAAAAATTGTAATGACACACCCCTGTTAAACAGGGGCTGAAAAATTGGGCCTTAGGCACTGGTGCCACAACACTCCAACCCCTCACAGATACTGTACTTGGAGCACAGCAATGAGCCCTATGGCAAATTATTGCTAAAAAAATTGTAATTACACGCCCCTGTAAAACAGGGGCTGAAAAATTGGGCCTTAGCCACTGGTGGCGGCACCCATAAACAAAAATGATCTTCCAAGCTATCATCATCAATCGTATCATTGAGGACTCGGAGGAGGAGGATAGCCAGTCAACATAACAGCACAGGCACTCAGCATCAGCATCAGTCTTGAAGGGATGTGACATGTTAAAATCAATTAGTCTGTTATATCAGCATCAGGTGTGTGGTAGCTGGTGGTGATCCAAGACTGGTTCATCTTGATGAAAGTCAGTCGATCAACCGAGTCGGTGGACAGGCGCACCCTGTGATCCGTGACAAATCCTCCAGCAGCACTGAATGTGCGTTCCGAAAGAACGCTGGATGCAGGACAGGCCAGTAGCTCAATTGCATACTGTGCAAGCTCTGGCCAGTGATCCATCCTCAAGACCCAGTAAGCCAGAGGATTTTCGGTGGGGAAGGTGTCCAAGTCTGACCTTGCCCCTAGATATTCCTGCACCATGTTTATCAGACGCTGGCGATGGTTGCTGGAACCGATCATACTTTGGGGCTGCGGACTAAAGAATTGTCTGAACGCATCGGTCAGACGGCCACCTTCCCCACCGCTCCTTCTTTGACTGGCCGAAGCCTCAGCAACTCGTTGTCCAGGACCAGGAGTTTGTAACCTCCCAGTCTCTGGGAACGCGTTGCACAGACCTTTCTGCAAGGCCTCCCGGAGTTGTCTCATCCTCTGCTCCCTCTGCGACGGTAACATAAGGTCCGCAACCTTACCCTTGTACCGTGGATCAAGGAGAGTGGCCAGCCAGTAATGGTCCCTCTCCTTGATCCGAAGAATTTGAGGATCCTTCCGCAGACTTTGCAGGATCAGGGAGGCCATGCAGCGTAGGTTTGCTGAGGCATTCGCTCCGGAGTCCTCTGGGTCACTAAGGACGACATGATCCGCAGCCACCTCCTCCCAGCCACGTACAAGTCCACTGGTTTCTTGGGACTGTAAATCATCCCTAAAAGACTGCTGCTGATGATGCTGAGTGCCAGCCTCCACCTCCATGCTGACACAATCCTCCTCCTCCTCCTCCTCCTCCTCCTCTTCCTGTGCGATGGGTGGGACAGAAGGAACACTGTCTGGGTAAAGGGGGCCTTGAGAGGCAAGGAAGTCCTCCTCTTCCTGCCTCTGTTCTGCCTCAAGTGCCCTGTCCATTATTCCACGCAGCGTGTGCTCCAACAGGTGGACAAGAGGTACAGTGTCACTGATGCATGCACTGTCACTGCTCACCATCCTCGTGGCCTCCTCAAATGGTGCCAGGACAGTGCATGCATCCCTGATCATGCCCCACTGGCGTGGAGAAAAAAAACCAAGCTCCCCTGACCCTGTCCTGGTGCCGTAGTCGCACAGGTACTCATTGATGGCCCTCTGCTGCGTGTGCAGCCGCTGCAGCATGGCCAACGTTGAGTTCCACCTGGTGGGCATGTCACATATAAGGCGGTTCTTGGGCAGGTTCAACTCCTTTTGCAGCTCAGCCAGGCGAGCACTGGCATTATAAGATCTGCGGAAATGCACACAGACTTTCCTGGCCTGCCTCAGGACATCCTGTAAGCCCGGGTACCTGCCCAAGAACCGCTGCACCACCAGGTTAAGGACGTGAGCCACACAGGGCACATGGGTCAGTTGTCCCTGTCGGAGGGCGGAGAGGAGGTTGGTGCCATTGTCGCAAACCACCATTCCTGGCTTAAGCTGGCGTGGCGTCAACCACCTCTCGGCCTGGCCCTGCAGAGCAGAGAGGACCTCTGCCCCAGTGTGGCTTCTGTCCCCCAAACACACCAGCGCAAGCACGGCATGGCATCTTTTTGCCTGCGTACTTGCGTAGCCCCTTGAACGGCTACGGAGCACCGCTGGTTCAGAGGACAAAGCACAGGAAGAGGCCATGGAGGAAGAAGAAGAGGAGGGGGTGGAGGAGAGAGGTGTGTCACAACCAGTAGTAGCATTTTGGAGGCGTGGCGGTGGAACAACCTCCAACACTACTGCACCTTGTCCTGCATCCTTCCCAGCTGCCAAAAGAGTGACCCAATGGGCCGTGAAAGAAAGGTAACGTCCCTGTCCATGCCTGCTGGACCATGAGTCAGCGGTAATATGCACCTTACCGCTGACCGCCCTGTCCAGCGAGGCCAAGACATTGCCTTCCACATGCCGGTAGAGAGCCGGAATAGCCTTCCGTGAGAAAAAGTGGCGTTTGGGAACCTGCCACTGAGGAACCGCACATTGCACAAACTCACGGAAGGGGGCCGAGTCTACCAACTGAAAAGGCAGCAGTTGAAGCGCTAGCAATTTAGCCAAGCTAGCATTCAACCGCTGGGCATGTGGATGGCTGGGAGTGAACTTCTTTCGACGGTCCAGCAGCTGGGGCAGGGAAATTTGCCTGCTAGAATCGGACGTCGGTGTACTGCTAGCAGAGTGGCCGCAAGTACTTGGCTGTGACACACCTAATTCTACACCTTCATTCCTCTCAGTGCATGTTTCAGAGAGGACTGAAGTTATAGTGGGGTTGGAGATCCCAGCTGATGCGGTGCAAGGAGAGGTCCGCTTTGTTCTTTGGTGTGGGTCTTTGAGGTAGGCTTGCCAACGAGCTGCATGGCAGGTCAACATATGTCTGGTCAGGCATGTGGTACCCAAGCGGCTGATGTTTTGGCCACGCGATATACGCTTGAGACATATGTTGCAAACAGCAGCTGTGCGATCTGATGCACTAGCCTCAAAAAAGGCCCACACCAAAGAACTTTTTGAATGACGGGCAGAGGCAGCGCCCTGCACAGGCGGAGCTCTGCGGTGTGATTCCGTTGGTGTACTGCCCTTACGCTGGCCACCAAAGGGCATCCTGCCTCGTTGGAGATGTGCCTCCTCCTCATCCTCCTCCTCCTCCTCTCTCCTATTAGGCACCCACGTGGAGTCAGTGACCTCATCATCACCTCCCTCCTCATCACTGGAGCCAATCTGGCAGTATGCTGCAGCTGCTGGAACATGACTGCCAGATTGGTGTCCTTCTTGAGCATCCCCTCTGTCTGCTCTCACGCTACTGCCTTCCTCTAGCTGGGTTTCATCATCAGACCCTTCGAAACGCTGGGCATCCTCCTGGAGCATGTACCCAACACTGTGCTCAAACAGTTCGGGGGACTCCTCAGGAGGAGGACATGGTGGGTCTAGGGAAGGAGTGACTGATGATGAGTCTGACATTGATACCAGGGAAGAGGACGCTTTGGCAGCTGCTTTTCCAGTACCCTGAGCCTGGGTGAGAGAGGATGAGGAGGAGGAGGAGGGCTTGGTCATCCACTCTACCAAGTCTTCGGCATGATGTGGCTCAACATGTCCAGCTGCCGAAAAGAAGGACAAGCGTGTCCCATGGCCATGTGCTGATGACAATGCACCGCGTCCACGACCAGCACTGTTGCCCCCAGACACAGAGCCTGCTTGCCCTCTTTTATTGCCTCCTGACTGTCTGCCTCTCCTTGTTTGCCTTCCAGACATTCTAATAGATGGCCTGCAGGGAGATGGGAAAAAAGCAATAAGGGCTACCTTCAGGTGTCCTTCTCTGTCCCTTTACTTAAGGATTTCTAAATATGGTTGAGGATGATTGCTTTTGCACAGAATAGCACAACGACAATTTCCCTGACTGTCCAAAAAAACAAGGATTTCAAAGATGGTTGATGAGGAATGCTTTAGCACACTATAGCACAAGGAGAATTCCCTCACTGTCCTTCCCTGTCCCTAGAAACAAGGATTCGCACAGTAAAACACACTGACACTCTCCCTACCTATAGTTTTCTGTCCCTAGAAAAAATGTTTTTTTAAAGCACACTATAGCACAAGGAGAATTTCACTCACTTTCCTTCTTTGTCCCTAGAAACAAGGATTATCACAGTGAAATAAACTGACACTCTTCCTACCTATAGTTTTCTGTCCCTAGAAAAAATGTTTTTTTAAAGCACACTATAGCACAAGGAGAATTCCCTCACTGTCCTTCCCTGTCCCTAGAAACAAGGATTCGCACAGTAAAAGACACTGACACTCTCCCTACTGTGACAGCAGGAAGGTAAAGTCACCTGGTTGCATCCAGGGGGGTAGGTATATTTCTCCCAGATTCAGGCTTTATGCCGACTTATACAACTAGGGAGAGAGTTGATGAAGCCCAGCTGAGGCTAGTGGGCTCATGGATGATTCATACCTCTAGGGAGAGTGCTGGGCGTCGTGCAGGCAGGGAGTTGATGAGACCAGCTGAAGCTTGTCAGCTCGTTTAAGGCCTCTATAAAAACTCCCAGCTTCATTAGGTGTTTGCTCATGCCTGGACCCAGACCTGTGTGGACTGTCTAGGGAGAGTGAACCCCTGTGCGGTGAGACAAAGCCTGTGTGGCTATTTGTTTGGACATTTACTAAACCAGGGACTTAGGGACTAGGACAGCACCAGGCTGATCCCAGTTGTTAGTTAGGGAAACCTGCATGTTTAGTCAGAGGTCAAGCTGACCAGGATTTATTTTGTTTATGTTTCTTTTTGCTTTGCTGTGTTTTTGTCACTGTAAATAGAGAAATAAACCGCACCTTTTGATCTTGAAAACCACAACCTCCGTCTGCTGGGCCTGTTTTTGTGTGGGGAGCCCATCCAGGGGGTCACACACACCCGCTACCGAGCTAACCCCCTCACAGTTGGTGGAGAACCAGTGGCAGTTTTTTTTTAAGCCAGCATGGAGGAGATACTGAAACAGCTGGCTCTAGCAAATGCCAATCAACAGCAGACAAATACAGTTTTGCAAAAGAGCCTTGCAGCTCAACAACAGAGCTTCGCAGCCCAGCAACAAGCCCAGCAGCAATCTGAGGCCCGCTTCATAGACCTGTTGCAGAAGCAAGAGCAGAGACTACAACAACAGATGGAAGCAGTAATGCAGCAACGTCCGCAGACCAGTGAGGAAAGCCGTCCCACTAATACCGCGTCCTTTGGGGTGAGTCGTTTATTGACAAAAATGACTGGAGAGGATGATCCAGAGGTATTTTTGACCACATTTGAAAGGACTGCTGAAAGAGAAAAGTGGCCTGAGGAGCAGTGGGCTGGACTGGTGGCTCCTCTGTTAACTGGTGAATCGCAGAAAGCTTACTATGACCTAGAGCCTGACCAAGCAAAAGACTATGTGATGCTAAAAGCTGAAATATTGGCAAGGCTGGGTGTCACCCTAGCTGTCCGGGCTCAGCGTGTTGTGAGGGGGTTAGCTCGGCAGCGGGTGTGTGTGACCCCCGAGATGGGCTCCCCACACAAAAACAGGCCCAGCAAACGGTGGTTGTGGTTTTCAAAATCAAAAAGGTGCGGTTTATTTTCTATTTACAGTGACAAAACACAGCAAAGCAAAAGAAACATAAACAAAATAAATCCTGGTCAACTTGACCTCTGACTAAACATACAGGTTTCCTAACTAACAACTGGGATCAGCCTAGTGCTGTCCTAGTCCCTAAGTCCCTGGTTTTAAATGTCCAAGCAAATAGCCACACAGGCTTTGTCTCACCGCACAGGGGTTCACTCTCCCTAGACAGTCCACACAGGTCTGGTTCCAGGCATGAGCTAACATCTAATGAAGCTGGGAGTTCTTATAGAGGCCTAAATGAGCTGACAAGCTTCAGCTGGTCTCATCAACTCCCTGTCTGTACGACGCCCCACACTCTCCCTAGAGGTATGAGTCATCCATGAGCCCACTAGCCTTATACAACTCTCCACCTAGTTGTATAAGTCGGCGTAAAGCCTGAATCTGGGCGAAATATATCTACCCCCCTGGATGCAACCAGGTGACTTTACCTTCCTGCTGTCACATACCCCCCCCTCTTGTTTTAACCTCGGGGTTGGAACACCAGCAATCAGGCATTCATGTACTCGAGACAAAGCATCCACATTCCCCATTTGAACGCCAGGGCGATGCTTTACTGTGAAGTTGAATTCCTGGAGGGCCAGGAACCACCTATTCACTCTTCTATTTGTTTCTTTGTTTTGAGCCATCCACTTTAACGGAGCGTGATCCGTAACCATGTCAAAGTGCCTACCTAGCAGGTAGTACCGAAGGGAATCTAGAGCCCACTTCACCGCTAAACACTCCTTTTCAACGGTGGCGTAATTTACCTCATGGGACTTCAACTTCCTGCTGAGGTAAATGACTGGGTGCTCTTCCCCGTTCCAGACCTGGGACAATACTGCTCCTAACCCCACATCTGACGCATCACTTTGTACGACAAAGTCTTTAGAGAAGTCGGGTGAGTACAACACTGGCTGGCTACATAAGGCTTGTTTCAAGAATTGGAATGCTGCCTCAGCCTCGGGGGTCCATTTAATCATGACCGACCCTTTCCCCTTCGTCAGGTTGGTTAGGGGCACAGCCTTAGAAGCAAAGTGGGGAATGAATCGCCGATAATACCCAGCGATTCCCAGAAAGGCTCGTACCTGCTTCTTGCTGTTGGGACGTGGCCAACTCTGGATGGCCTCGACTTTGTTGAGTTGGGGTTTTACTACTCCCCTCCCAATGGTGTACCCAAGATATTTGGCCTCCTCCTGCCCAATGGTACACTTCTTGGGGTTAGCCGTAAACCCCGCTTCCCGAACAGAGTCCAGGACTGCTTGCACTTTTGGCAGATGTGAGGCCCAATCTGTGCTATTGACAATTATGTCATCCAGGTAAGCCGCAGCATACTTCCGATGGGGCCTCAGCATCTGGTCCATTTTCCGCTGGAATGTGGCCGGCGCATTCTGTAACCCGAACGGCATTCTTTTATATTGGAACGCCCCGTCTGGGGTTACAAATGCGGTTTTCTCTTTGGCCGACTTGGCCAGGGGGATTTGCCAATACCCTTTTGTGAGGTCAAGAGTCGTCATGTATCGGGCTGTTCCCAGCCGGTCGATCAACTCATCTATACGTGGCATGGGGTAGGTGTCAAATTTTGTAACTTTGTTCAACTGTCGAAAATCGTTACAAAATCGCCAGCTCCCATCCGGTTTAGGCACCAACACAATGGGACTAGACCAATCACTTTGGGACTCCTCTATCACCCCTAAGTTCAGCATTTTCTGTACTTCCTCCCGTATTGCCTCCCGTCGGGCCTCTGGGATCCGATAGGGTTTTAACTTCACCCTTTCACCGGGCGGGGTAATGATGTCATGCTCTACCCCAGATGTTTGTCCCGGCAGCTCAGAGAATACCTCCTTGTTGCGAAGCACAAACTCCTTAACCTCCTGTTGTTGGGGTTGTGACAAGGTGGCTGCTATTCCAACCTCCGGAATCACGCAACCAGTTTGAGCTGGTGACCAAGTGTCTGCGACTAGGGACTCTCTATCCCTCCAGGCTTTCAACAGATTAACGTGATAGATCTGTTCGGGCTTTCGCCTTCCTGGTTGTCTGACCTTGTAATTCACTTCGCTCACTTTTTCCATTATCTCGTAGGGGCCTTGCCATTTGGCAAGGAATTTACTTTCAACCGTAGGGACAAGTACCAGTATCCTATCCCCCGGGGAAAAGGTACGGGTCTTGGCTCCACGGTTGTACACTCTCTGCTGTGCTAACTGCGCTTGGGCCAAATGTTCCTTCACGATGGGCATTACCTGTGCAATTCGGTCTTGCATCAGGGCGACATGCTCAATCACACTCCTGTGGGGAGAACTCTCACTTTCCCAAGTTTCCTTGGCAATATCCAACAGCCCTCTTGGGTGTCTCCCATACAGTAACTCAAAGGGGGAGAATCCCGTAGAGGATTGGGGCACCTCCCTAATAGCAAACATCAGATAAGGAAGTAGACAGTCCCAATCCTTTCCATCTCTATCCACCACTTTCTTCAACATTTGTTTTAGGGTTTTGTTGAACCTTTCAACCAGCCCATCGGTTTGGGGGTGATCCACAGATGTACGTAATTGCGTCACTTTGAACAATTTACACAGCTCCTTCATAACCCGGGACATAAAGGGTGTACCTTGGTCCGTAAGCAGTTCTTTACAAATACCCACCCGGCTAAACACAAGAGATAGCTCTTTGGCTATGGTTTTGGCCGAGGTATTTCGGAGAGGGATCGCTTCTGGATAACGGGTGGCATAGTCCATTATAACTAATATGTACTGGTGCCCCCTAGCGGACTTGATTATAGGACCTACCAAATCCATGGCGATCCTCTCAAACGGGACCTCAATGATGGGTAGAGGGACCAGCGGGCTACGGAAATGTGGCATCGGGGCCGACCTCTGACACACAGGGCAGGAGGAACAATAATTTTCTATGTCCTTCATCACCCCCGGCCAATAGAATCTCTGTAATACCCTCTCTCGGGTTTTCTCTGTCCCCAGATGACCTCCAAGAATGTGCCCATGGGCCAACTCCAACACCAACTTCCTGTAAGGTTTGGGCACCACAAGCTGCTCAACGGTTTCTTCTGCCCTTTTTGCCACCCGATACAGTAGGTCCTTCTCTACGCTGAAGTATGGGTAAGTGCAGGTATTATCTGGGTTCACTAACTCGCCATCTATTTTCACTACGTTTTCCCGTGCCTTTATTAGGGCGGGGTCTTTCAACTGTTCTGTGGCAAAGTTTTCCCTGTGAACCTCAAGATCAGAAAACTCCACAGACGGTAGGTTTTCGTCTGAGGAGGTGGGCTCCTCTCCAGTTTCTTGAGTCTCCCCTGCCAATACTGATAAGGGAAATTCTGGAGAGTCCTCACCACTCTCAGGGGAGTTCTGGCTATCACATTCCTGTTACATAGGGGCACCAGTGGGGGGCTCAGGATCATCCCACAGTTCCCAGAACTTCGGAAAATCCCTTCCCACAATGGCGTCATGCGGTAACTGAGATACTAAGCCCACTGGATGAGAGAGGGTACCTTTGGGGGTCTCGAAACACACTGTAGTCACTGGATACTCTCGGGTGTCCCCATGCACACAAATAACAGCTACCTTGCTATTCCCAGAGACCTCTGTTTTAACTAACTCAGCCTTTATCAGGGTCACAAGGCTACCTGAATCCAGCAATACCACAACATTTCTACCATTAACACACATTTTGCATAAATGTTTCTCAGTTCCTCGAATGGCAGTGCATGCGACTGTCGCACACAGCGACTGACGTCTGCCCGTCAGAAAGTCACACTGCATGGGTTCCTCCACAACCGGGCAATTGGCTGCAATATGTCCCGCTTGCCGGCAGCGGTAGCAAACGATCCTTCTTGCGGCCTCTTGAGCCGCTGATTTCCCAGGCTGTTCTCGCCAAACTTGGGGTAGAGCTCCCACCCTCTCACTCTCTCCACCCTCACCCCTTGGAATCCTCTTATCCGCCCCTGGGGATGGTCTGGTCTTAGGGTGGAAAGTCTGAGTGTCTCTGGAAGAGGCCGTCAGGTTCTCTGTAGCCAAGTATTTCTCCACACGATCCACAAGACCATCGGCCGTCTCTGGGTCTCCATGGCTTACCCACTTTTGGATGGCAGTAGGAAGAGCTCTCAAAAACCGATCCATTACAACACGTTCCACAATCTTTGGTGCGGACAAAGTCTCTGGCTGTAGCCACTTTCTGCTCAGGTGAATGAGATCATACATTTGAGACCTGGGGGGTTTTCCAAGCTGGAAAGTCCAGTTATGCACACGCTGAGCCCGGACAGCCTGGGTGACACCCAGCCTTGCCAATATTTCAGCTTTTAGCATCGCATAGTCTTTTGCTTGGTTAGGCTCTAGGTCATAGTAAGCTTTCTGCGATTCACCAGTTAACAGAGGAGCCACCAGTCCAGCCCACTGCTCCTCAGGCCACTTTTCTCTTTCAGCGGTCCTTTCAAATGTGGTCAAAAATACCTCTGGATCATCCTCTCCAGTCATTTTTGTCAATAAACGACTCACCCCAAAGGACGCGGTATTAGTGGGACGGCTTTCCTCACTGGTCTGCGGACGTTGCTGCATTGCTGCTTCCATCTGTTGTTGTAGTCTCTGCTCTTGCTTCTGTAACAGGTCTATGAAGCGGGCCTCAGATTGCTGCTGGGCTTGTTGCTGAGCCTCCAGACTCTGTTGCAAAGTTGCGTTTGTCTGCTGCTGGGCTGCAAGGCTCTGTTGATGAGCTTGCTGCTGGGCTGCAAGGCTCTGTTGATGAGCTTGCTGCTGGGCTGCGAAGTTCTGTTGTTGAGCTGCAAGGCTCTTTTGCAAACCTGCATTTGTCTGCTGTTGATTGGCATTTGCTAGAGCCAGCTGCTTCAGTATCTCCTCCATGCTGGCTTAAAGAAAAAACTGCCACTGGTTCTCCACCAACTGTGAGGGGGTTAGCTCGGCAGCGGGTGTGTGTGACCCCCGAGATGGGCTCCCCACACAAAAACAGGCCCAGCAAACGGTGGTTGTGGTTTTCAAAATCAAAAAGGTGCGGTTTATTTTCTATTTACAGTGACAAAACACAGCAAAGCAAAAGAAACATAAACAAAATAAATCCTGGTCAACTTGACCTCTGACTAAACATACAGGTTTCCTAACTAACAACTGGGATCAGCCTAGTGCTGTCCTAGTCCCTAAGTCCCTGGTTTTAAATGTCCAAGCAAATAGCCACACAGGCTTTGTCTCACCGCACAGGGGTTCACTCTCCCTAGACAGTCCACACAGGTCTGGTTCCAGGCATGAGCTAACATCTAATGAAGCTGGGAGTTCTTATAGAGGCCTAAATGAGCTGACAAGCTTCAGCTGGTCTCATCAACTCCCTGTCTGTACGACGCCCCACACTCTCCCTAGAGGTATGAGTCATCCATGAGCCCACTAGCCTTATACAACTCTCCACCTAGTTGTATAAGTCGGCGTAAAGCCTGAATCTGGGCGAAATATATCTACCCCCCTGGATGCAACCAGGTGACTTTACCTTCCTGCTGTCACAGTGTGCATAACTGGACTTTCCAGCTTGGAAAACCCCCCAGGTCTCAAATGTATGATCTCATTCACCTGAGCAGGAAGTGGCTACAGCCAGAGACTTTGTCCGCACCGGAGATTGTGGAACGTGTTGTGATGGATCGTTTCTTGAGAGCTCTTCCTACCGCCATTCAAAAGTGGGTAAGCCATGGAGACCCAGAAACGGCCGGTAAACTTGTGGATCGTGTAGAGAGATACTTGGCTGCAGAGAACCTGACGGCCTCTTCCAGAGACTCTCGGACTTTCCACCCTAAGACCAGACCATCCCCAGGGGCGGATAAGAGGATTCCAAGGGGTGAGGGTGGAGAGAGTGAGAGGGTGGGAGCTCTGCCCAGGGTTTGGCGAGAACAGCCTGGGAAGTCGGGGGCTCAAGAGGCAGCCAAAAGGATTGTTTGCTACCGCTGCCGGCAAGCGGGACATATTGCAGCAAATTGCCCGGTTGTGGAGGAACCCATGCAATGTGACTTTCTGACGGACAGACGTCAGTCGCTGTGTGCGACAGTCGCATGCACTGCCATTCGGGGAACTGAGAAACATTTATGCAAAATGTGTATTAATGGTAGAAATGTTGTGGTATTACTGGATTCAGGTAGCCTTGTGACCCTGATAAAGGCTGAATTAGTTAAAACAGAGGTCTCTGGGAATAGCAAGGTAGCTGTTATTTGTGTGCATGGGGACACCCGAGAGTATCCAGTGACTACAGTGTGTTTCAAGACCCCCAAAGGTACCCTCTCTCATCCAGTGGGGTTAGTATCTCAACTACCGCATGATGCCATTGTGGGAAGGGATTTTCCGAAGTTCTGGGAACTGTGGGATGATCCTGAGCCCCCCACTGGTGCCCCTATGTACCAGGAAGGTGATAGCCAGAACTCCTCTGAGAGTGGTGAGGACTCTCCAGAATTTCCCTTGTCAGTATTGGCAGGCGAGACTCAAGAAACTGGAGAGGAGCCCACCTCCTCAGGCGAAAACCTACCGTCTGTGGAGTTTTCTGATCTTGAGGTTCACAGGGAAAATTTTGCCACAGAACAGTTAAAAGACCCCGCCCTAATAAAGGCACGGGAAAACGTAGTGGAAATAGATGGCGAGTTAGTGAACCCAGATAATACCTGCACTTACCCATACTTCAGCGTAGAGAAGGACCTACTGTATCGGGTGGCAAAAAGGGCAGAAGAAACCGTTGAGCAGCTTGTGGTGCCCAAACCTTACAGGAAGTTGGTGTTGGAGTTGGCCCATGGGCACATTCTTGGAGGTCATCTGGGGACAGAGAAAACCCGAGAGAGGGTATTACAGAGATTCTATTGGCCTGGGGTGATGAAGGACATAGAAAATTATTGTTCCTCCTGCCCTGTGTGTCAGAGGTCGGCCCCGATGCCACATTTCCGTAGCCCGCTGGTCCCTCTACCCATCATTGAGGTCCCGTTTGAGAGGATCGCAATGGATTTGGTAGGTCCTATAATCAAGTCCGCTAGGGGGCACCAGTACATATTAGTTATAATGGACTATGCCACCCGTTATCCAGAAGCGATCCCTCTCCGAAATACCTCGGCCAAAACCATAGCCAAAGAGCTATCTCTTGTTTTTAGCCGGGTGGGTATTTGTAAAGAACTGCTTACGGACCAAGGTACACCCTTTATGTCCCGGGTTATGAAAGAGCTGTGTAAATTGTTCAAAGTGACGCAATTGCGTACGTCTGTGTATCACCCCCAAACCGATGGGCTGGTTGAAAGATTCAACAAAACCCTAAAACAAATGTTGAAGAAAGTGGTGGATAGAGATGGAAAGGATTGGGACTGTCTACTTCCTTATTTGATGTTTGCTATTAGGGAGGTGCCCCAATCCTCTACGGGATTCTCCCCCTTTGAGTTACTGTATGGGAGACACCCAAGAGGGCTGTTGGATATTGCCAAGGAAACTTGGGAAAGTGAGAGTTCTCCCCACAGGAGTGTGATTGAGCATGTCGCCCTGATGCAAGATCGAATTGCACAGGTAATGCCCATCGTGAAGGAACATTTGGCCCAAGCGCAGTTGGCACAGCAGAGAGTGTACAACCGTGGAGCCAAGACCCGTACCTTTTCCCCGGGGGATAGGATATTGGTACTTGTCCCTACGGTTGAAAGTAAATTCCTTGCCAAATGGCAAGGCCCCTACGAGATAATGGAAAAAGTGAGCGAAGTGAATTACAAGGTCAGACAACCAGGAAGGCGAAAGCCCGAACAGATCTATCACGTTAATCTGTTGAAAGCCTGGAGGGATAGAGAGTCCCTAGTCGCAGAAACTTGGTCACCAGCTCAAACTGGTTGCGTGATTCCGGAGGTTGGAATAGCAGCCACCTTGTCACAACCCCAACAACAGGAGGTTAAGGAGTTTGTGCTTCGCAACAAGGAGGTGTTCTCTGAGCTGCCGGGACAAACATCTGGGGTAGAGCATGATATTATTACCCCGCCCGGTGAAAGGGTGAAGTTAAAACCCTATCGGATCCCAGAGGCCCGACGGGAGGCAATACGGGAGGAAGTACAGAAAATGCTGAACTTAGGGGTGATAGAGGAGTCCCAAAGTGATTGGTCTAGTCCCATTGTGTTGGTGCCTAAACCGGATGGGAGCTGGCGATTTTGTAACGATTTTCGTCAGTTGAACAAAGTTACAAAATTTGACACCTACCCCATGCCACGTATAGATGAGTTGATCGACCGGCTGGGAACAGCCCGATACATGACGACTCTTGACCTCACAAAAGGGTATTGGCAAATTCCCCTGGCCAAGTCGGCCAAAGAGAAAACCGCATTTGTAACCCCAGACGGGGCGTTCCAATATAAGAGAATGCCGTTCGGGTTACAGAATGCGCCGGCCACATTCCAGCGGAAAATGGACCAGATACTGAGGCCCCATCGGAAGTATGCTGCGGCTTACCTGGATGACGTAATTGTCCATAGCACAGATTGGGCCTCACATCTGCCAAAAGTGCAAGCAGTCCTAGACTCTATCCGGGAAGCGGGGTTTACGGCTAACCCCAAGAAGTGTACCATTGGGCAGGAGGAGGCCAAATATCTTGGGTACACCATTGGCAGGGGAGTAATAAAACCCCAACTCAACAAAGTCGAGGCCATCCAGAGTTGGCCACGTCCCAACAGCAAGAAGCAGGTACGAGCCTTTCTGGGAATCGCGGGTTATTATCGGCGCTTCATTCCCCACTTTGCTTCTAAGGCTGTGCCCCTAACCAACCTGACGAAAGGGAAAAGGTCGGTCATGATTAAATGGACCCCCGAGGCTGAGGCAGCATTCCAATTCTTGAAACAAGCCTTATGTAGCCAGCCAGTGTTGTACTCACCCGACTTCTCTAAAGACTTTGTCGTAAAAAGTGATGCGTCAGATGTGGGGTTAGGAGCAGTATTGTCCCAGGTCTGGAACGGGGAAGAGCACCCAGTCATTTACCTCAGCAGGAAGTTGAAGTCCCATGAGGTAAATTACGCCACGGTTGAAAAGGAGTGTTTAGCGGTGAAGTGGGCTCTAGATTCCCTTCGGTACTATCTGCTAGGTAGGCACTTTGACATGGTTACGGATCACGCTCCGTTAAAGTGGATGGCTCAAAACAAGGAGACAAATAGAAGAGTAAATAGGTGGTTCCTGGCCCTACAGGAATTCAACTTCACAGTAAAGCATCGCCCTGGCGTTCAAATGGGGAATGTGGATGCTTTGTCTCGAGTACATGAATGCCTGATTGCTGGTGTTCCAACCCCAAGGTTAAAACAAGAGGGGGGGGTATGTGACAGCAGGAAGGTAAAGTCACCTGGTTGCATCCAGGGGGGTAGGTATATTTCTCCCAGATTCAGGCTTTATGCCGACTTATACAACTAGGGAGAGAGTTGATGAAGCCCAGCTGAGGCTAGTGGGCTCATGGATGATTCATACCTCTAGGGAGAGTGCTGGGCGTCGTGCAGGCAGGGAGTTGATGAGACCAGCTGAAGCTTGTCAGCTCGTTTAAGGCCTCTATAAAAACTCCCAGCTTCATTAGGTGTTTGCTCATGCCTGGACCCAGACCTGTGTGGACTGTCTAGGGAGAGTGAACCCCTGTGCGGTGAGACAAAGCCTGTGTGGCTATTTGTTTGGACATTTACTAAACCAGGGACTTAGGGACTAGGACAGCACCAGGCTGATCCCAGTTGTTAGTTAGGGAAACCTGCATGTTTAGTCAGAGGTCAAGCTGACCAGGATTTATTTTGTTTATGTTTCTTTTTGGCTTTGCTGTGTTTTTGTCACTGTACATAGAGAAATAAACCGCACCTTTTGATTTTGAAAACCACAACCTCCGTCTGCTGGGCCTGTTTTTGTGTGGGGAGCCCATCCAGGGGGTCACACACACCCGCTACCGAGCTAACCCCCTCACACTACCTATAGTTTTCTGTCCCTAGAAAAAATGTTTTTTTAAAGCACACTATAGCACAAGGAGAATTTCACTCACTTTCCTTCTTTGTCCCTAGAAACAAGGATTATCACAGTGAAAGAAACTGACACTCTTCCTTCCTATAGTTTTCTGTCCCTAGAAAAAATGTTTTTTTAAAGCACACTATAGCACAAGGAGAATTCCCTCACTGTCCTTCCCTGTCCCTAGAAACAAGGATTCGCACAGTAAAAGACACTGACACTCTCCCTACCTATAGTTTTCTGTCCCTAGAAAAAATGTTTTTTTAAAGCACACTATAGCACAAGGAGAATTTCACTCACTTTCCTTCTTTGTCCCTAGAAACAAGGATTATCACAGTGAAAGAAACTGACACTCTTCCTTCCTATAGTTTTCTGTCCCTAGAAAAAAATGTTTTTTTAAAGCACACTATAGCACAAGGAGAATTCCCTCACTGTCCTTCCCTGTCCCTAGAAACAAGGATTATCACAGTGAAAGAAACTGACACTCTTCCTACCTATAGTTTTCTGTCCCTAGAAAAAATGTTTTTTTAAAGCACACTATAGCACAAGGAGAATTCCCTCACTGTCCTTCCCTGTCCCTAGAAACAAGGATTCGCACAGTAAAAGACACTGACACTCTCCCTACCTATAGTTTTCTGTCCCTAGAAAAAATGTTTTTTTAAAGCACACTATAGCACAAGGAGAATTTCACTCACTTTCCTTCTTTGTCCCTAGAAACAAGGATTATCACAGTGAAAGAAACTGACACTCTTCCTTCCTATAGTTTTCTGTCCCTAGAAAAAATGTTTTTTTAAAGCACACTATAGCACAAGGAGAATTCCCTCACTGTCCTTCCCTGTCCCTAGAAACAAGGATTCGCACAGTAAAACACACTGACACTCTCCCTACCTATAGTTTTCTGTCCCTAGAAAAAATGTTTTTTTAAAGCACACTATAGCACAAGGAGAATTCCCTCACTGTCCTTCCCTGTCCCTAGAAACAAGGATTCGCACAGTAAAACACACTGACACTCTCCCTACCTATAGTTTTCTGTCCCTAGAAAAAATGTTTTTTTAAAGCACACTATAGCACAAGGAGAATTTCACTCACTTTCCTTCTTTGTCCCTAGAAACAAGGATTATCACAGTGAAAGAAACTGACACTCTTCCTTCCTATAGTTTTCTGTCCCTAGAAAAAATGTTTTTTTAAAGCACACTATAGCACAAGGAGAATTCCCTCACTGTCCTTCCCTGTCCCTAGAAACAAGGATTCGCACAGTAAAACACACTGACACTCTTCCTACCTATAGTTTTCTGTCCCTAGAAAAAATGTTTTTTTAAAGCACACTATAGCACAAGGAGAATTCCCTCACTGTCCTTCCCTGTCCCTAGAAACAAGGATTCGCACAGTAAAACACACTGACACTCTCCCTACCTATAGTTTTCTGTCCCTAGAAAAAATGTTTTTTTAAAGCACACTATAGCACAAGGAGAATTCCCTCACTGTCCTTCCCTGTCCCTAGAAACAAGGATTCGCACAGTAAAAGACACTGACACTCTCCCTACCTATAGTTTTCTGTCCCTAGAAAAAATGTTTTTTTAAAGCACACTATAGCACAAGGAGAATTTCACTCACTTTCCTTCTTTGTCCCTAGAAACAAGGATTATCACAGTGAAAGAAACTGACACTCTTCCTTCCTATAGTTTTCTGTCCCTAGAAAAAAATGTTTTTTTAAAGCACACTATAGCACAAGGAGAATTCCCTCACTGTCCTTCCCTGTCCCTAGAAACAAGGATTATCACAGTGAAAGAAACTGACACTCTTCCTACCTATAGTTTTCTGTCCCTAGAAAAAATGTTTTTTTAAAGCACACTATAGCACAAGGAGAATTCCCTCACTGTCCTTCCCTGTCCCTAGAAACAAGGATTCGCACAGTAAAAGACACTGACACTCTCCCTACCTATAGTTTTCTGTCCCTAGAAAAAATGTTTTTTTAAAGCACACTATAGCACAAGGAGAATTTCACTCACTTTCCTTCTTTGTCCCTAGAAACAAGGATTATCACAGTGAAAGAAACTGACACTCTTCCTTCCTATAGTTTTCTGTCCCTAGAAAAAAATGTTTTTTTAAAGCACACTATAGCACAAGGAGAATTCCCTCACTGTCCTTCCCTGTCCCTAGAAACAAGGATTCGCACAGTAAAACACACTGACACTCTCCCTACCTATAGTTTTCTGTCCCTAGAAAAAATGTTTTTTTAAAGCACACTATAGCACAAGGAGAATTCCCTCACTGTCCTTCCCTGTCCCTAGAAACAAGGATTCGCACAGTAAAACACACTGACACTCTCCCTACCTATAGTTTTCTGTCCCTAGAAAAAATGTTTTTTTAAAGCACACTATAGCACAAGGAGAATTTCACTCACTTTCCTTCTTTGTCCCTAGAAACAAGGATTATCACAGTGAAAGAAACTGACACTCTTCCTTCCTATAGTTTTCTGTCCCTAGAAAAAATGTTTTTTTAAAGCACACTATAGCACAAGGAGAATTCCCTCACTGTCATTCCCTGTCCCTAGAAACAAGGATTCGCACAGTAAAACACACTGACACTCTCCCTACCTATAGTTTTCTGTCCCTAGAAAAAATGTTTTTTTTAAAGCACACTATAGCACAAGGAGAATTCCCTCACTGTCCTTCCCTGTCCCTAGAAACAAGGATTCGCACAGTAAAACACACTGACACTCTCCCTACCTATAGTTTTCTGTCCCTAGAAAATTTTTTTTTTTAAAGCACACTATAGCACAAGGAGAATTTCACTCACTTTCCTTCTTTGTCCCTAGAAACAAGGATTATCACAGTGAAAGAAACTGACACTCTTCCTTCCTATAGCTTTCTGTCCCTAGAAAAAATGTTTTTTTAAAGCACACTATAGCACAAGGAGAATTCCCTCACTGTCCTTCCCTGTCCCTAGAAACAAGGATTCGCACAGTAAAACACACTGACACTCTCCCTACCTATAGTTTTCTGTCCCTAGAAAAAATGTTTTTTTAAAACACACTATAGCACAAGGAGAATTCCCTCACTGTCCTTCCCTGTCCCTAGAAACAAGGATTCGCACAGTAAAAGACACTGACACTCTCCCTACCTATAGTTTTCTGTCCCTAGAAAAAATGTTTTTTTAAAGCACACTATAGCACAAGGAGAATTCCCTCACTGTCCTTCCCTGTCCCTAGAAACAAGGATTCGCACAGTAAAAGACACTGACACTCTCCCTACCTATAGTTTTCTGTCCCTAGAAAAAAATGTTTTTTTAAAGCACACTATAGCACAAGGAGAATTTCACTCACTTTCCTTCTTTGTCCCTAGAAACAAGGATTATCACAGTGAAAGAAACTGACACTCTTCCTACCTATAGTTTCCTGTCCCTAGAAAAAATGTTTTTTTAAAGCACACTATAGCACAAGGAGAATTCCCTCACTGTCCTTCCCTGTCCCTAGAAACAAGGATTCGCGCAGTAAAACACACTGACACTCTCCCTACCTATAGTTTTCTGTCCCTAGAAAAAATGTTTTTTTAAAGCACACTATAGCACAAGGAGAATTCCCTCACTGTCCTTCCCTGTCCCTAGAAACAAGGATTCGCACAGTAAAACACACTGACACTCTCCCTACCTATAGTTTTCTGTCCCTAGAAAAATTTTTTTTTTAAAGCACACTATAGCACAAGGAGAATTTCACTCACTTTCCTTCTTTGTCCCTAGAAACAAGGATTATCACAGTGAAAGAAACTGACACTCTTCCTTCCTATAGTTTTCTGTCCCTAGAAAAAATGTTTTTTTAAAGCACACTATAGCACAAGGAGAATTCCCTCACTGTCCTTCCCTGTCCCTAGAAACAAGGATTCGCACAGTAAAACACACTGACACTCTCCCTACCTATAGTTTTCTGTCCCTAGAAAAAATGTTTTTTTAAAGCACACTATAGCACAAGGAGAATTCCCTCACTGTCCTTCCCTGTCCCTAGAAACAAGGATTCGCACAGTAAAAGACACTGACACTCTCCCTACCTATAGTTTTCTGTCCCTAGCAAAAATGTTTTTTTAAAGCACACTATAGCACAAGGAGAATTTCACTCACTTTCCTTCTTTGTCCCTAGAAACAAGGATTATCACAGTGAAAGAAACTGACACTCTCCCTACCTATAGTTTTCTGTCCCTAGAAAAAATGTTTTTTTAAAGCACACTATAGCACAAGGAGAATTCCCTCACTGTCCTTCCCTGTCCCTAGAAACAAGGATTCGCACAGTAAAACACACTGACACTCTCCCTACCTATAGTTTTCTGTCCCTAGAAAAAATGTTTTTTTAAAGCACACTATAGCACAAGGAGAATTCCCTCACTGTCCTTCCCTGTCCCTAGAAACAAGGATTCGCACAGTAAAACACACTGACACTCTCCCTACCTATAGTTTTCTGTCCCTAGAAAAAATGTTTTTTTAAAGCACACTATAGCACAAGGAGAATTCCCTCACTGTCCTTCCCTGTCCCTAGAAACAAGGATTCGCACAGTAAAACACACTGACACTCTCCCTACCTATAGTTTTCTGTCCCTAGAAAAAATGTTTTTTTAAAGCACACTATAGCACAAGGAGATTTCCCTCACTGTCCTTCCCTGTCCCTAGAAACAAGGATTCACACAGTAAAAGACACTGACACTCTCCCTACCTATAGTTTTCTGTCCCTAGAAAAATTTTTTTTTTAAAGCACACTATAGCACAAGGAGAATTTCACTCACTTTCCTTCTTTGTCCCTAGAAACAAGGATTATCACAGTGAAAGAAACTGACACTCTCCCTACCTATAGTTTTCTGTCCCTAGAAAAAATGTTTTTTTAAAGCACACTATAGCACAAGGAGAATTCCCTCACTGTCCTTCCCTGTCCCTAGAAACAAGGATTCGCACAGTAAAACACACTGACACTCTCCCTACCTATCCTTCTCTTTCCCTAAACTAAAGGAATCCAGGTTAAGCAAGAAAAAAATAAATGTCACTGTCCCTGCCTATGTTTCTCTTTCCCTGCTCCGGAACACACTACACTAGGCCGCCGTGCTGGCGGCCTTTTATAGTGTGGGGCGTGTACTAAACACCCTCAGCAATAATTGGCCACAGGCATCCTGCCTGTGGCCAATCATTGCTCTCCTCGCTGCCGGCGCTGTGATTGGCCAAGCATGCGGGGTCACAGTGCATGCTTGGCCAATCACAGCGCCTGGATGACACTGCGATGGCGTAGTGCATTGTGGGCCGTTCGCGTCACTCGAATCTGGCGCGAACGGCCCAAATCGTTCGATCTTCGTCGAACGATCGAACAGCCGATGTTCGAGTCGAACGTATGTTCGACTCGAACACGAAGCTCATCCCTAACAGAGACCAAGAGAACACTAACAAAATGCTTGATTGGTGATAGAGTGTCCTGTTCTAGCTTAAGTAAATTTTTTGGCCCCATGACACATCATATGAGGCGGCCAGGATACCATAGGCAGTACCCGAAAATGTTCACAACCACAGAAAACATACAAGGTGCTGACGCTGGAGCGGGGAAAGTAATGACTGTGACAAGGTCACTTAATCCACCTTTCATCTGTCATTCATGACAATTATACTTTACATAAAAAGGTAGACTTTTGGTTGTTTTGACAAGCACTGAAATAAAGATTATTTATCAGGGTTAGGTTCACAGGTAAGCTGTTGCTTCCATGAATTCAATAGGCAATAATGCTGCCCCTCTAATGCCTATTTTCTTTTTCCTTTGCCAAGGAGAATTCCCTCACTGTCCTTCCCTGTCCCTAGAAACAAGGATTCGCACAGTAAAACACACTGACACTCTCCCTACCTATAGTTTTCTGTCCCTAGAAAAAATGTTTTTTTAAAGCACACTATAGCACAAGGAGAATTCCCTCACTGTCCTTCCCTGTCCCTAGAAACAAGGATTCGCACAGTAAAACACACTGACACTCTCCCTACCTATAGTTTTCTGTCCCTAGAAAAAATGTTTTTTAAAGCACACTATAGCACAAGGAGAATTTCACTCACTTTCCTTCTTTGTCCCTAGAAACAAGGATTATCACAGTGAAATAAACTGACACTCTTCCTACCTATAGTTTTCTGTCCCTAGAAAAAATGTTTTTTTAAAGCACACTATAGCACAAGGAGAATTTCACTCACTTTCCTTCTTTGTCCCTAGAAACAAGGATTATCACAGTGAAATAAACTGACACTCTTCCTACCTATAGTTTTCTGTCCCTAGAAAAAATGTTTTTTTAAAGCACACTATAGCACAAGGAGAATTCCCTCACTGTCCTTCCCTGTCCCTAGAAACAAGGATTCGCACAGTAAAAGACACTGACACTCTCCCTACTGTGACAGCAGGAAGGTAAAGTCACCTGGTTGCATCCAGGGGGGTAGGTATATTTCTCCCAGATTCAGGCTTTATGCCGACTTATACAACTAGGGAGAGAGTTGATGAAGCCCAGCTGAGGCTAGTGGGCTCATGGATGATTCATACCTCTAGGGAGAGTGCTGGGCGTCGTGCAGGCAGGGAGTTGATGAGACCAGCTGAAGCTTGTCAGCTCGTTTAAGGCCTCTATAAAAACTCCCAGCTTCATTAGGTGTTTGCTCATGCCTGGACCCAGACCTGTGTGGACTGTCTAGGGAGAGTGAACCACTGTGCGGTGAGACAAAGCCTGTGTGGCTATTTGTTTGGACATTTACTAAACCAGGGACTTAGGGACTAGGACAGCACCAGGCTGATCCCAGTTGTTAGTTAGGGAAACCTGCATGTTTAGTCAGAGGTCAAGCTGACCAGGATTTATTTTGTTTATGTTTCTTTTTGCTTTGCTGTGTTTTTGTCACTGTAAATAGAGAAATAAACCGCACCTTTTGATCTTGAAAACCACAACCTCCGTCTGCTGGGCCTGTTTTTGTGTGGGGAGCCCATCCAGGGGGTCACACACACCCGCTACCGAGCTAACCCCCTCACAGTTGGTGGAGAACCAGTGGCAGTTTTTTTTTAAGCCAGCATGGAGGAGATACTGAAACAGCTGGCTCTAGCAAATGCCAATCAACAGCAGACAAATGCAGGTTTGCAAAAGAGCCTTGCAGCTCAACAACAGAGCTTCGCAGCCCAGCAACAAGCCCAGCAGCAATCTGAGGCCCGCTTCATAGACCTGTTGCAGAAGCAAGAGCAGAGACTACAACAACAGATGGAAGCAGTAATGCAGCAACGTCCGCAGACCAGTGAGGAAAGCCGTCCCACTAATACCGCGTCCTTTGGGGTGAGTCGTTTATTGACAAAAATTACTGGAGAGGATGATCCAGAGGTATTTTTGACCACATTTGAAAGGACTGCTGAAAGAGAAAAGTGGCCTGAGGAGCAGTGGGCTGGACTGGTGGCTCCTCTGTTAACTGGTGAATCGCAGAAAGCTTACTATGACCTAGAGCCTGACCAAGCAAAAGACTATGTGATGCTAAAAGCTGAAATATTGGCAAGGCTGGGTGTCACCCTAGCTGTCCGGGCTCAGCGTGTGCATAACTGGACTTTCCAGCTTGGAAAACCCCCCAGGTCTCAAATGTATGATCTCATTCACCTGAGCAGGAAGTGGCTACAGCCAGAGACTTTGTCCGCACCGGAGATTGTGGAACGTGTTGTGATGGATCGTTTCTTGAGAGCTCTTCCTACCGCCATTCAAAAGTGGGTAAGCCATGGAGACCCAGAAACGGCCGGTAAACTTGTGGATCGTGTAGAGAGATACTTGGCTGCAGAGAACCTGACGGCCTCTTCCAGAGACTCTCGGACTTTCCACCCTAAGACCAGACCATCCCCAGGGGCGGATAAGAGGATTCCAAGGGGTGAGGGTGGAGAGAGTGAGAGGGTGGGAGCTCTGCCCAGGGTTTGGCGAGAACAGCCTGGGAAGTCGGGGGCTCAAGAGGCAGCCAAAAGGATTGTTTGCTACCGCTGCCGGCAAGCGGGACATATTGCAGCAAATTGCCCGGTTGTGGAGGAACCCATGCAATGTGACTTTCTGACGGACAGACGTCAGTCGCTGTGTGCGACAGTCGCATGCACTGCCATTCGGGGAACTGAGAAACATTTATGCAAAATGTGTATTAATGGTAGAAATGTTGTGGTATTACTGGATTCAGGTAGCCTTGTGACCCTGATAAAGGCTGAATTAGTTAAAACAGAGGTCTCTGGGAATAGCAAGGTAGCTGTTATTTGTGTGCATGGGGACACCCGAGAGTATCCAGTGACTACAGTGTGTTTCAAGACCCCCAAAGGTACCCTCTCTCATCCAGTGGGGTTAGTATCTCAACTACCGCATGATGCCATTGTGGGAAGGGATTTTCCGAAGTTCTGGGAACTGTGGGATGATCCTGAGCCCCCCACTGGTGCCCCTATGTACCAGGAAGGTGATAGCCAGAACTCCTCTGAGAGTGGTGAGGACTCTCCAGAATTTCCCTTGTCAGTATTGGCAGGCGAGACTCAAGAAACTGGAGAGGAGCCCACCTCCTCAGGCGAAAACCTACCGTCTGTGGAGTTTTCTGATCTTGAGGTTCACAGGGAAAATTTTGCCACAGAACAGTTAAAAGACCCCGCCCTAATAAAGGCACGGGAAAACGTAGTGGAAATAGATGGCGAGTTAGTGAACCCAGATAATACCTGCACTTACCCATACTTCAGCGTAGAGAAGGACCTACTGTATCGGGTGGCAAAAAGGGCAGAAGAAACCGTTGAGCAGCTTGTGGTGCCCAAACCTTACAGGAAGTTGGTGTTGGAGTTGGCCCATGGGCACATTCTTGGAGGTCATCTGGGGACAGAGAAAACCCGAGAGAGGGTATTACAGAGATTCTATTGGCCTGGGGTGATGAAGGACATAGAAAATTATTGTTCCTCCTGCCCTGTGTGTCAGAGGTCGGCCCCGATGCCACATTTCCGTAGCCCGCTGGTCCCTCTACCCATCATTGAGGTCCCGTTTGAGAGGATCGCAATGGATTTGGTAGGTCCTATAATCAAGTCCGCTAGGGGGCACCAGTACATATTAGTTATAATGGACTATGCCACCCGTTATCCAGAAGCGATCCCTCTCCGAAATACCTCGGCCAAAACCATAGCCAAAGAGCTATCTCTTGTTTTTAGCCGGGTGGGTATTTGTAAAGAACTGCTTACGGACCAAGGTACACCCTTTATGTCCCGGGTTATGAAAGAGCTGTGTAAATTGTTCAAAGTGACGCAATTGCGTACGTCTGTGTATCACCCCCAAACCGATGGGCTGGTTGAAAGATTCAACAAAACCCTAAAACAAATGTTGAAGAAAGTGGTGGATAGAGATGGAAAGGATTGGGACTGTCTACTTCCTTATTTGATGTTTGCTATTAGGGAGGTGCCCCAATCCTCTACGGGATTCTCCCCCTTTGAGTTACTGTATGGGAGACACCCAAGAGGGCTGTTGGATATTGCCAAGGAAACTTGGGAAAGTGAGAGTTCTCCCCACAGGAGTGTGATTGAGCATGTCGCCCTGATGCAAGATCGAATTGCACAGGTAATGCCCATCGTGAAGGAACATTTGGCCCAAGCGCAGTTGGCACAGCAGAGAGTGTACAACCGTGGAGCCAAGACCCGTACCTTTTCCCCGGGGGATAGGATATTGGTACTTGTCCCTACGGTTGAAAGTAAATTCCTTGCCAAATGGCAAGGCCCCTACGAGATAATGGAAAAAGTGAGCGAAGTGAATTACAAGGTCAGACAACCAGGAAGGCGAAAGCCCGAACAGATCTATCACGTTAATCTGTTGAAAGCCTGGAGGGATAGAGAGTCCCTAGTCGCAGAAACTTGGTCACCAGCTCAAACTGGTTGCGTGATTCCGGAGGTTGGAATAGCAGCCACCTTGTCACAACCCCAACAACAGGAGGTTAAGGAGTTTGTGCTTCGCAACAAGGAGGTGTTCTCTGAGCTGCCGGGACAAACATCTGGGGTAGAGCATGATATTATTACCCCGCCCGGTGAAAGGGTGAAGTTAAAACCCTATCGGATCCCAGAGGCCCGACGGGAGGCAATACGGGAGGAAGTACAGAAAATGCTGAACTTAGGGGTGATAGAGGAGTCCCAAAGTGATTGGTCTAGTCCCATTGTGTTGGTGCCTAAACCGGATGGGAGCTGGCGATTTTGTAACGATTTTCGTCAGTTGAACAAAGTTACAAAATTTGACACCTACCCCATGCCACGTATAGATGAGTTGATCGACCGGCTGGGAACAGCCCGATACATGACGACTCTTGACCTCACAAAAGGGTATTGGCAAATTCCCCTGGCCAAGTCGGCCAAAGAGAAAACCGCATTTGTAACCCCAGACGGGGCGTTCCAATATAAGAGAATGCCGTTCGGGTTACAGAATGCGCCGGCCACATTCCAGCGGAAAATGGACCAGATACTGAGGCCCCATCGGAAGTATGCTGCGGCTTACCTGGATGACGTAATTGTCCATAGCACAGATTGGGCCTCACATCTGCCAAAAGTGCAAGCAGTCCTAGACTCTATCCGGGAAGCGGGGTTTACGGCTAACCCCAAGAAGTGTACCATTGGGCAGGAGGAGGCCAAATATCTTGGGTACACCATTGGCAGGGGAGTAATAAAACCCCAACTCAACAAAGTCGAGGCCATCCAGAGTTGGCCACGTCCCAACAGCAAGAAGCAGGTACGAGCCTTTCTGGGAATCGCGGGTTATTATCGGCGCTTCATTCCCCACTTTGCTTCTAAGGCTGTGCCCCAACCAACCTGACGAAAGGGAAAAGGTCGGTCATGATTAAATGGACCCCCGAGGCTGAGGCAGCATTCCAATTCTTGAAACAAGCCTTATGTAGCCAGCCAGTGTTGTACTCACCCGACTTCTCTAAAGACTTTGTCGTACAAAGTGATGCGTCAGATGTGGGGTTAGGAGCAGTATTGTCCCAGGTCTGGAACGGGGAAGAGCACCCAGTCATTTACCTCAGCAGGAAGTTGAAGTCCCATGAGGTAAATTACGCCACGGTTGAAAAGGAGTGTTTAGCGGTGAAGTGGGCTCTAGATTCCCTTCGGTACTATCTGCTAGGTAGGCACTTTGACATGGTTACGGATCACGCTCCGTTAAAGTGGATGGCTCAAAACAAGGAGACAAATAGAAGAGTAAATAGGTGGTTCCTGGCCCTACAGGAATTCAACTTTACAGTAAAGCATCGCCCTGGCGTTCAAATGGGGAATGTGGATGCTTTGTCTCGAGTACATGAATGCCTGATTGCTGGTGTTCCAACCCCAAGGTTAAAACAAGAGGGGGGGGGGGTATGTGACAGCAGGAAGGTAAAGTCACCTGGTTGCATCCAGGGGGGTAGGTATATTTCTCCCAGATTCAGGCTTTATGCCGACTTATACAACTAGGGAGAGAGTTGATGAAGCCCAGCTGAGGCTAGTGGGCTCATGGATGATTCATACCTCTAGGGAGAGTGCTGGGCGTCGTGCAGGCAGGGAGTTGATGAGACCAGCTGAAGCTTGTCAGCTCGTTTAAGGCCTCTATAAAAACTCCCAGCTTCATTAGGTGTTTGCTCATGCCTGGACCCAGACCTGTGTGGACTGTCTAGGGAGAGTGAACCCCTGTGCGGTGAGACAAAGCCTGTGTGGCTATTTGTTTGGACATTTACTAAACCAGGGACTTAGGGACTAGGACAGCACCAGGCTGATCCCAGTTGTTAGTTAGGGAAACCTGCATGTTTAGTCAGAGGTCAAGCTGACCAGGATTTATTTTGTTTATGTTTCTTTTTGGCTTTGCTGTGTTTTTGTCACTGTACATAGAGAAATAAACCGCACCTTTTGATTTTGAAAACCACAACCTCCGTCTGCTGGGCCTGTTTTTGTGTGGGGAGCCCATCCAGGGGGTCACACACACCCGCTACCGAGCTAACCCCCTCACACTACCTATAGCACACTATAGCACAAGGAGAATTCCCTCACTGTCCTTCCCTGTCCCTAGAAACAAGGATTATCACAGTGAAAGAAACTGACACTCTTCCAACCTATAGTTTTCTGTCCCTAGAAAAAATGTTTTTTTAAA